>JAJLXL010000009.1:0-600000 GCA_030571255.1 Nakazawaea sp. yHDR128 | reverse complement strand
CTCTATCGAGATTGTTCGAATTTTTTGAATTTTTAGTGGGTTTATCGATTAAAAATAGACGGAAATGGACAACACTGTCTGTTCTCAGTTGCTTACTCTATATATAGATTTGAGTGCCCTTTCCAGGTGCCTTTTTTTTATACGGAATGAGGCCTTTTTAAATTGCCTTTAGTAGGCTCTGATTAGTAGCAAAAAAACATCTCGAATACAACTTAGTGTAACAGGTTAAAACTTTACAGGTTTTAGCAACAAATGAAGCAGGTGTTGAACCTACGGACTACCCCGTTATACCCTTGAATATGCATTAAAAATACAACTTATTGATAAAATTGCCCCTACTTTTTCGAATTAACCTATGGAACAATACCATAACTCCTCCTTCTCAGGGGAGGATATTTTATTTAATTCACACTATAATAAGATCTGCAGATGCAAAACAATTGAAGTCAAGTTTTGTACGTCAACTTCTGCACTTTTTTGCCTCTCTAGGGGAATTGGATCTTTTCTTTTTCGTCGTTTTATGGTGTTGTTATTATGCTTTGAAAAAATAATTGATGCATGCAAGTACAGACTAAACATTAATTATACAGGTTCTTGCTACGAAGTTTTTTTGCAAAATGTGAATTTGGATGATGTTTTCAATACACCTTTGTTTCTTTTCGAAAAGTTGAATATATATACTTGAATATCTTCATCGAATTTGAAATCTGGAATAAGTTCGACTTGAAATTTCAACTGATACAAAAGTTACCCATATAGTTTAATCACATGGCTGAGGATATCGTGTGGTTGTCATTACAGAAATAGAATGTTAAATAGAGATAACAACGGTAGTGACAATAACAATATAAGCAACGGTATCGAATATCAGGACAACAGTTACAAAATGTCAACTTTAACACAGCAATATCAACAACAACTGCAGCAACAGCAACTGCAACAGCAGCATGCTCAACAACAGTATGCCCAACAACATCAATATCAGCAGCAAGGTGTTCCAGTGATGAGTGGATTACCCCCATTATCACATGTCATGCCAGTGAAGCAAGAGCAGCCGGATTATCAACAGCAGTTGTATGCCGCTACAAATGCCACTGCAGCATCTCCACGTTCTCAATATGCTGCGGCAAACGTGCTGGCTGGGGCCTATTACCCGACTTTTGACCAAAGTCAGTACAACCAGCTTCTGATGATGGGCTACCACCAACATCCGCAGCTGCCGCAACAACAATTCAACGTTCCTCAACAGTTACCTTCGAATGTTTCTGGCAATCTGTCAATGCAACCTTCGGGTAACGGTTCTGGCTTTGGTGTTCCTGAATCCTCACATTTGTTTGAAAAATGTACCTGCAGATCCGACAACAACCACATTCCAAGACCGAGAAATGCCTTCATTTTGTTCAGGCAGAAGAACCACCAGCTGTTGTTGGACGAAGGTAACGTGATCAGAACAAATCCGGACGTGTCCAGAGAGTTGGGCAGACGCTGGAGAAATTTGTCTCCAACGGAGAAAGAGTACTGGAACCGTTGTGCTGAAGAGGAGAAGAAGAAGCATCTGGAGAAATATCCAGGCTATAAATACACTCCTAGAAGAAACGCCAAGAAGAACTGCCCTTCTTGTAAGCTGAAAGCTGCCTTGAGAAGCCATAGTTTGAACGTGCAATCGTTTTTGGCTCAATATCCAAACTCTACTTCGATGCAGCCATCCACCAGCTCTTCATCGGTCGTTGCACCATCAACTTCTGCACAAACTTCTGCAGCTACGAATCCAACAACTACAAATGCACAGCAATTACAATACTCTACACAGTTCTACCCGAGCTCTCAACAGTTGTTCAACGATTCCACTGCAGCAGCCTATTTTGTCGACCAGTATGCCCCACAACAACAGCAACAAGTCCATATTATGACGTCTCCTGTGATGAACCCAGCCGTTGCATTGCAATCCGGTAAGAACGGCTACTATTCATCTTCGTCGGATAACAACAGCCTGAGTAGACGCACTTCTCCACCTACTGCTTCTAGTTCTACTTCTTTACCTCCGCATACTCAGTTACCCTCCATCAACAACTTGAGTTTGCCTCCTCCGTTCACGAGAGATGCTCTGAAATAAGCTTTATGAAGGGTCAATAGAGTTGACCACCCACTTGCACGCACATATTTTGCAATTTTACTTTTTATACGCTGTTGCTTTAAATGATGTTATTTATGACAGTAATTCATGATTTCACATTTCCTAAAAGTGGTACCCATAGATATACGTATATACATAAGACTTGTATTTCAAAGCCATGTAAGGGGAATTTGACAAGATTTGTCTAACGGTAATTTTCAACCTTCACACACAGCCTTGTGATTCATCCAAACAAAGCTGCGTAATATTATGACTGAGCATGGTTTTATTCTAGCTCAGCGTAAGCACACATGAAATCAAGACCGGTTACTGAAAAATGTACGTACATATGTACCTAGCAGCGTTTGCATTGCAGATCTAAATGGAATTGCAAGCGGAAAAAAAAGTCAACAGACATGATCGAGGTTAACCCCTTGAGGGAAATTATAGAGAAAACCGACCATTTGCCAATGGAAGCAGGCAGCAGCAACGGTTGCAACGGGCCAAGGATTCGGTTGCAGAAACCTGTGGATGGGAATTATGGAGCTTTTAACTGTGAAATCAAAACCGTAGTTGGACTAATGAGATCATTTGAGATCCAGCACTAGGAGAAGAGCAATTCAAACCCGAAGCCGTATTCAAATGGAAACAATCATAGGCTCGATAAGCACGGTTTTAACAAATACGTCATCTTGTCCTAAAAAATAGTAGCTCAATAGACCTGTAGAGCTTTTATAATTAAGCATGATTTTTTGTGCCCTTTGCTGGATATTATTTGCCCTTTTTTGTTCAAACTTTAAAGTTCCTAGGGAAATTACGACTTAGATTTGCACTTATTGGAGTGTTGATTTGATTCAAGAATTCTAGAATCACTGTGTACATGTATCCACATATCATCACTGCACACCACAGCATGGTACACGAGATCAAGTTTAAATTGGAACCGTATTCAGGTAAACGGATACTTTAGCCTCAGGTTTCTCTGCCACAGACAATCAAACGGTTTTCAAAGACCCCATGTATCTGTTTATTCATGTACGAGATGATAATATAATCACTTGTGCTTGACGGGAGCTTGTCGTATTGTCAAAGGTACTTGGCACACCAACGTCTAACCCAAGTCATACATGTTGCCTTGATAAGCACCAGAGCATCAGAGCATCGATTCAGCATACCTATATCTACTCCCACTTACTCCATACTTAAGCACTCAATGTAGTCCCCACCAATATAAGGCCATAGTAAACGTGTAGAGAAAAAAAATTTGTTGAGAAAAAAAACGCCTTCAATTGGAGATGAGAAGAGATACTGCACAACAATGTCATTCCCTGGAGTATTGGAAAGAGGAGATGATTTGTTGAGCCAGTATCCGCGGCAGAACTGGTTCTGGAACACGGCGTCACATCTGACATGTCTTTTCATGATTGTCGGCGGTAAGGCCTTGATAAACACTTTTTATACCCCAAAGGTCTCTGGGCTCGAGAAATTGGACCTGCTGATCCAGAGATCCAAAGACGAGAACAGATCCTTGTTGACGGTGATGAATCACATGTCTGTGGTGGACGATCCGCTGATATGGGCTTGTTTACCCTTGAAATACTACCGCGGCGTGGACAGCGTTAGATGGTGTCTTGGAGCGCACAATCTTTGCTTCAAGACGACTTTTTTGTCATATTTTTTCTCCTTGGGTAAAGTGTTACCGACGGAAAGATTTGGCAGGGGCCCATTTCAGCCAAGTGTCGATGCTGCTATCAGATTGTTGTCTCCAGATGACACATTAGACTTGGAATATACACCAACTTCCAGCAGCAGGCGGTCCTGGTGGAGATTCACAGAGAAAGAGGTACCCATAGTGCAGCACGTTTCAAAATTAAATGCTAAGGATTACCAGCCTCCAGTGTACAGAGAAAGACCTTCATGGGTGCATGTGTTTCCAGAAGGGTTTGTGTGTCAATTAGAGGCTCCACATTCAAATTCCATGAGATATTTCCGTTGGGGGATCGCCAGAATGATCTTGGAACCGACAAAGGCACCTATAGTAGTTCCGATTTTCAGTACAGGTTTTGAAAAAATTGCGCCTGAGTCCGCTGCAGAAACAGTTTTAGAGAGATATTTGCCGCAAAATTTCAATGCCGAGATCAACATCACCATTGGAGACCCAATAGACGACTCAGTATTGCAGAAATTCCGTGACGAGTGGGTAAAATTGTGCGACAAATACCACGACAAGGCGAACCCGTTTGACTTGTCACATGACTTGAAGTACGGAAAAGAAGTCAAACTGTTGCGTAGCAAACTCGCAGCTGAAGTGAGACAGAGCGTGCAATATCTCAGAGACTCTGTAAGAAATTTCCCACCTGAGGATGCACGTTTCAAATCTCCAGCTTTCTGGCACAAGTTTACCACTTCAGAGGGTCTGTCGGATCCAGATGTGCAATTTATAGGCAAGAACTGGGCTATCAAGAGATTGCAGAGCAATTTGAAGATGTTTGACCAAGAGGGGAACGAAATAATCGAAGGCGAATCGCCAAAGTCATAAATATATCAATATATAAACACTTGTACATGAACACATAACTGATCTTTTCTGTACCTGTTCCCTTTTTTCAAGCTACTTCAAATCTCAGCTCCACTTTTCGCTTTTTTGTTGAAGAAAAAATTGATTGGATAAAGATCAAAAGTACACACAGAAGCCCACTGCGAACCACGATCAATGACCATTTGACCCCACCACCATCTCCCGCCGTCTATTTATTCTCACCTATTTATTCTCCCTATTTATTCATCATATTTATTGAAATGATCCGGTTTCTGGCGATACTAAGAAGACAGAGCCGAAATGCCAGCGTTTTCAAGCACATGACACAGCTCCAAGTGGCGAGATCTATACACCATAATGTGCCGTTGCTGATCTGGTTTCCCAAGTCCAAACCGAAGCAGGAAACACAGTTCACCATTGACGAGTCAAAAATTGACGCCACGTCGTCATTGGACGATCTGGTGGTGCTGTTGAAGCATACTTATAGAGATAACACCATCACTCTGGTCTCCAAGCGGCGCAAATTGAAAAGGTTGTTACTTACCATCATAGAAAAGTCCCCAGACAACTATATACTCGGTGAGCACTTGAAATATTTCGATGATGCCTTGCAATTGGTGATTCTGGTGGATGAACTAAACGAAGAAGACATGATCAAGATCTTGAGGGCCTCGATCAGGAATCTCGATCTACACCAAGTCCCAGACTTGAATTTCATCCCGCAGCTTTACTCACAACTTTCAAAATCACAGACTTTACACAAGGACGACAACAGGAGGTTAGAAATATTGGAGATTTTCATCAATTACATATTGCTTTCGAACAAGAGATACCAGTTCTTGAGAGTCGTGGATTCGTACACAAAACTGTATCCCGCTCAGACTAACGATGTCGTCATCATGTCATTGGACGCGTTATCGCACTCACAACCGGATCTGAAGAGTGTATTGAAATTGGCCGAGATTTACGATTTCCAGAGCCCCGAACAGAGCTCATTGTTAGCTGACTTGTTCATCCAGCTGTGTGATTTGGAATTGGAGCACGAATATCGTGCCGATATCGAGAAAAATTGTTCCGCATTGATTGAGACTGTTTCACAAAAGTCAGCTTTGCAGAGTTTGTATTTGAAATTGGCAAAATTTGCATCAGATAACAAGTTTGACGATATCCTGAGGTCATTATTGGTGGAAAAGTTCTTTGATTTGACACAAATATCCTCAGATGAGGCTCATGAATTAATGTTTTCACTGATGAAGTACGGAAACCCTCAAAATTTGTGTGAATCGATCGTCTCTCTTCCACAGCTAAAAGACGTTGAATCGTTTCAACTATACTGGGATTTGTTCACAAACGACTCAGAATTCGACCCAGAATTGATAAGTTCAGCTTCAAGTGCCCAGTATAACGATTTGATCAAGATTTGTCTCTATTCTGGCAAGTCCAAAGAGTTTATAAACTCATTGGACGAAACCTGTGAAGAATTGGGGGCTGTGAAGGATCTCGAGTCTTACAGCACCTTGGTGGACCATTCTTTGGACATTGGAGAAGTGCGAGACCTGGCACTGATTTTTGAAATGTCGCTTGGTGATGATTTCATCGACTGGCAGGACAATTTGCCATTGCTGTTCAGAATGTTTTCAAAATTCGTAGATAAAAATGAGTCTCAGGATTTATCAAGATGTCACGAGTTGTATGTCAAAATCAAAAATTTCAAAAACAGTCATCTTGACCAGACTCTGTTGGCCTGTTATTTCGAGAGATTGGTCGATGATTTGTATATCGGTGATGCCTTGACCTTGTTGGAGAAAGAAATACCTGAATCTGCAAGGGAACATCCAAGAGTCTATACTAAGCTCCGTGACTTCATTCTCACATATAATGAAGACTACGGAGTGAACATGGAATGTTTTGAAAAATTGGACAAATTCTTCCAAATTGAATATGATGATTATTACCCAGTATTGGACAAATTTTGCCAATTGAAGCGTCCAAAGTCGCTGTACAAGATCTTTACTGTATTCAGAAACCATGCAAAGGACATCACGACCCAATTATTACCACCGAATGAACGCCATTACACCTTGTTGTTCAACAAGTTTGCCGAATTACAGTATGAGGAAGGTGTCAACAAGTTGCATCTCTTGATGAAAATCGATTTGAACATTGTCCCAGATGTGGATTTGCTAAATGCAGTGTTGGAGTCCTTCACCAACGTACAGGAATTGTTGAAAGTACGTGATGTATATGATACCATCAGGGCCTTACCTCTGGATAGAGGCTTGAATTCACGTACAGTATCGATCATGTTGAAGTGCCATACATTCATGACTGTACCACACTTGAGAAACTTTTGGAACAACTTATCAGAGTTGGACTACTTTCCCTCAAGACCTAATTATAAACAGTACTTACTAGGCCATTGCTATCATGACTGTTTCGACGAGCTGTTGGTGTTGTTGGACCAATTTGCGCATGACGGAGAATTGCAAGTGGACCAAGAGATCTTGTCGACTTTGTACAACTACACACCTAGCCCAGAGGGCCGTACCAGAGTAGAGGAATATTCTAAGCAAGAGTACCCTGCGATTTGGGCAAAAGCCGAAAGTGAAGGTCTACTAGTAGATGTCGATGCCGAGACACCGGCTTTGGAGAATTCTGGAAGAGATGAGCTCTTGTTACTAGCCTAGATTCATGCTATGTATATATTATTTTGCAGCGTTTTGTACGAGATCTAAGAACTTTTCCTTTGATAATTCGTTTATCAACTCTTGCTTCTTTGTCAGTCCTATGAGGTTATCCTCTGAAGATACTTGTTTCTGTGAAGACTGTTGTGAGAGTAACACCGCGTTGAACAACTTGATCACACCACGTTGTGCAGTCTTTTTGTACTGTTTTTCACGTGCAAGTACAGAACGTGCAGTAGTGTCGTCTTTCGGAAGCAAGTCTCTTACACGGTTCGAGTTGAGGCGCTGTTTACGTTCAGTGTTGATGAGCCTCCGCAGTTTGTTTTCCAACTTGTCTTCTTCGAATTTCTTGACAGATTTTCTCGACCGCACAAGAATTGGGTCATCACGGTCGTGTTTTTTCAATTTGGACCCCAAGATCAGAGTCATTGCGGTGGAAAATGATGCAGAGTTATCATCTGTGGATTTTGACTTCTTCTTCTTCGGGATGTCAGAGTCAGATTCTTCACTAGATTCTGAGTCAGATTCCGATTGTGATCCAGCTTCTGATTCAGCTTCTGACTCTGATTCAACCTCTGATTCTGATTCTTCCGCATTTGAATCTGTTCCTGAATCTGAGCTTGATCCTAAATCTGATTCTGGTTCAGACTTAGAGTGCTTCAGAACTGGCTTCAGACTTCTCAGAGTCTTGCCATCGTTCAACTTTTGCTTCTTTGCTATCACTTTACCCATGTTGCCTATCGATATATCTTTACGTATCTCAGTAACAAGTAGATAAAGAAAATTTTTTGAAAATTAATTTTTTCAAGAGATGAGGTCGTGGGTTTTGGATCAAATTCATGCTGTATCCCTCTTTTTGCTTTCTACAGAGTGCAGGTAAGATTAGATTATAGTTGAAGAATTAAATAAATATATATGTGTGTTAAGAAGACAAGTATAGGGTGAATGTTGTCATTATCATAAGAGTCTGAATTCGTTCAAAAATTTCAGACGTTCTTTTTACCTCCAAAAACAGGTAATGGCAAGGCCTTGACTGTGATGTAGGCATTCTCTCTCGTTGCCAAACCGGCATAGGCGTTGTACCACAGGATGAAACTCGTAATAACACCCAAGACACCACCGGCCCTTGTACAATTTGTGCTAGGAGCCAATTCTCCAATTGCCAACATCAAAAATGTCAAATCCAAGACAAAGAACAAGAGGAAGAACAGCAAAGTGGATTTCAAAGTGGCCAAGACCAACATGAATGTGAAAATCGTCCAACCCAACAAGAAAAATCCGATTCCCACTTGCAAACCCCTTACATCTTCACCGTACAGGTCCACTATTCCGAACCATGGAATGTTGATAGCACCAAACAGCATCCAGAAACCACCATAACTGGACAACAGCAACAGACCAAAAGTGTTCTCCAAAGCCATTTCCCACATCCCGGCCAACAACTGGATCAATCCTCCGTAGAAGATAGCACATCCAACCACCACATTTGACGTGGTGACACCCATCAGCTGGGCATTGACCAAAGAAAGCACAAATGTCGTCAAGGCGAACAGAGACAATCCCAAACAGGCAGGATTGGCAAATTGTCTAGATGGAGGCAGACTCAAACCTGCCGTCAAAGTACCTCCAAAAGCCTGCAACAACTCGTGTTTATAGTACTTGTTGTTACCAATGTGCACAAACTCGTCTCCGGCACCACTGGTGACTATCCGAGTCACGTGATCGTCATCTGTCAAACGACCAGCCGTTGGAGACGAATCGTGGACATCGAGATGGTCATTTGATATCTGCTTTTCGATATCGTTTGGCTGGTTTGAGTATGAATCCAGGCTCATGGTTTAGTTAATTGGAGTTCGAATTGTAATCTAGAATTAACAAATACAATGACCAATTGATGGGTATTTATACCGTCACACACCAATTAGGTAAGTGGGTGAGTAATGAAGATCCCTCAAATTTAAGATATGCATTGTCTCGGCCCTATTTCAGCAAGATTGCAGTGGCTTTCGGTTTAAAATCTTATCCGATACCTCTTAATATGGTGTCATTATAATGTTTTAGAGGGGAAGCTGTTTTTTTTCCCTGCCTCCACCTTAATTAGTCAAGCTGACTACTTTATGTAATGACAGAGTGCCTTACATTTTACACCCACACTCACATCAGTTGATCATCGGTCTTTGAACAATTGATCACTGACGTTGTGTCATAACAATGTCCTCGCATAATATTGCCATGGAATTTTGTGGAGGTGTCTTGGGTTGACGTTTCCAACAATGGTAATTTTCTCTGTCATTTGCTCTAGAACCCCTCACAAGTTAAGGTTACCAGATGAGAATCGTGACTGTAATAACTGTTAGTCCCCTAATGACCGACGTAAAATCGATAAATTGATCATACGTTGACATGTTGCCACTGGTTTCGAATGCAGCAGGCTTCAAAGACGTTGTGACGCCTCTATCACCACTGTGTATTCGTCAAAAAAAGAAAGTGTAAAGCCGTTTGGCCCCGATCTTGACTAGGTCAGAGGGCTCCGATGGAGCGGAGCCCGAGGTTTTTCAACTTGTAGATTCTTTAGCCGTGCTGACCGAATGGGGCTGACAGATGAACGGTGTTAATAAGAACGGGGTCGTGTAATTGGTTCTAATATCGGCTTATATACTGACCGATATGGTGGTTGTGTGGCTTTGGGTCAGAGGATGTGCTTACAGAGAGCACTGAAATGACCCAATTACAGATGGACTCATGTGAGACACTTGGCATTGACACTGGCTTTGGTTTTGGCATTGGCATAGATTGAAATTCGCATTGGCAGGTGGTTAAGTCAGGTGATAGTGGGTGCTCTATAAAGAAAGACAAATATTGAGTCGCTATACACTACCCATCATTTTTTCCGCTGCAAAGAGTACTTGAATAATCTATAAATAATCTATAAACACACAAACGCTGTCCATCACTTGTATATATCATCTGGCATGAGTTATTTGGAGAGGTTGGAGAAGCAGATACGACAGGACTCGAAAAAGCGCCATCGCCGTCTGCCTTTGGCCTCTTTATCTCCGGCTTCAAACATCACACACCAAGATAGCACAAGGGTTCGAAAACCCCAAAACAGAGGCACAAGCGTATCAAATCTCCTAGCAAGAAAACCCCAAGCACATATAGAGTTGCTGAAACCACTGGATAAAGAAAATGCAACACCACATACCATAACAGGGTTGAAAAGACTCTCTAAGGCGACCAAAACAGATGACCTGGAATTGTACAAGGTTTCCAATATCCCTAAAATCAAAACAGACACCACACCACAGTCAATTCACACAAAACTCAAGTATGCAAAAGACTATCTACTTCCAAATGACCCAATATCGGCAAATCCAAGCTCTATAAGTGGGAAATTGGTGTCGTTGCAGAAAAGTATGAACAACTGGTTCGAGCTGATGGACTTCAAGTACTTAATACCCTTGAAAGGCAGTCCGGACGTGCTCAATGACTGCGATACAGTGGAAAATTTGACTCAAGTGAACGAATTCTTGTATATTGCCGAGTTGACGCGTAAGGGACGCGTCATTTTGTTGAAATTCCGGCACAAGAGTCGCCATGAGACTTTAAATCCGGATGACTTGATTGGCAACAGGATCCAGTTGATACAAGATGCAAATAAAATGCAAAAGCACGTGCTGGACATCGAATTGGATCCATCCACCTGTCTACGATGTTATGATAGATGGCATATATATTATTAGAAGTACATTCAATTCTCTTCTGTTACTTTGACGAAACTCTCTTTCAACTCTTCTTTTTCCAGTTTCGGATCCACGTCTTCTGTTGTAGGTTCTTCTGTTGCAGCTTCCTCAGTCGTTGTTTTCTTCTCCCCTTTACCGATGTAGGACAAGATCTCGTTCTTCAAGTGTGGATATGTCTCCAATACCAAGTATGAGGCTCCGGTTAAGACCAGAACAGTCACAACGGACGTGATTGCGTAACGTTTGTTGATTTTAGCCATCTTTTGCTGGTTCAAGTGGTGCAGAGTCGCTTAGTCAATGACGATATAGAGTGGCCAAGAGGAAATATAAATTAAAAAAAATGCTACTGATAAGGAGTCGTGAGAGTTGTGCGTATATATACCGAATTAGGCAGGTAGACCCTGGGTGCAAAGAGTCGTGTCCGAGGGCACAAAGTGGTTAGCCGGATCTGGCTGTCGGCCGTTAGCAGGCATCGGAGCGGCCGATGGGCTAGGTCCGGTAGATCTGTGCTGCAAGGTCCATAGAGAACGGACGTCTCGTCGGTTGTATGTTCCACAGGTTGTTCATCTATTATCCACTACTTCCCTGGGCATATTTGTACCAATTCTGCAAACCTGTTTCAAAAACTCTATAGTTCAACCCCACAGATTCGCTCTGGATGTGTATGAATTTCACACCCAAGTCGTCCTGGACGTCTCTGTTCCTCATCTCATCGTCAAACAAACACATATCTGCAAACTCTACGCCAAATTTTTTCTTGATGTTCTGCAAATGTTTCTTCTTTGTGCCAGTTCCCCATTCAGCGTGGTGTATCAAATCTAAAGCTGCTACTTTGACCCCATCTATATCGTCTATTTTCAACATCTTTAGCATCTTCACCAGCATCTTCGGGTCACAGGTCCGTGAAGCTGTACATATTTTCACCTCCTGTTCGTACAATTCCTTTAAAATCTTGCCCACGTCTGGGTAAAATGAAAATTCCTGCTTATAACTGTCCACTATGGTATAATCGTCTTTGGCCCTTATGGGTCTTGAAATATGTGTGTCGCACCATAGAGCTATAAAGATTAGTAATACGTTCTCACGTAATCGAATCCCTGTCATAGTAATACTCACGCCACAACGTATAGTCGAGATCGAAAACCACCACTTTGGGGTATTTCTTGCCACCATCCACCGTCATCTCTTGGAATTGCCCGTCTAAGCTCCAAAGTGGCACATAAGTGGAAAAAAAATAGTGGCAAAGTGTGTGATGATAAGCCAGCTTTTTTCTATAAAATTAGAATTCTTCCCCTTAAAACCATCACCTTTAAGTGGCAACTGCATCAGAATTGGGGCACCCGCTGCTATTAATCACCATCGAATCGAGCACCATGTCAGCGCAGAACACAGAAAAGACATACACGATCAAACTGAGTCTCATTCCGAGTTCCAAGCACTCTGAAAAGTTGAAACGGAAGATCTCCACTTCTGAGATTGACCGCATTACCGATAAGCACAGGTTGGATAAGATGTTGGTCAAAAGCTTTGAATTACCAGACGACACTGTCTTGCGGGTCGAGAGAAAGTCGTTCAAGCACAAAAGTTATGTCCCATTGGCTTCAGCGAAGGATTTTGACGCCTTGAGGCGGTCTTTGAGCATCAGAGACGGTATCAAGTTGAATGTTTTCGTTGTAGCTGAGGATTTGGAGTTGAAAACGGACTCTGAGGATGTGGAATCATCCAAAGAGGAAACTTTTGCTGCAAAAGAAGATGCTTTGCCACAACAGTCGTGGATGGAGTTGCTGATGGACGGATTGCTCACAGATTTGGAGAGTTTGGTCAGGGCTAAGATTGACAGAATTGATAGGGGTATCGAGACCCATACGGGGCAAATGGTGGGCAAGTTCGACGATTTGTCGGAAAATTTGGTTAAACTGGTGAACGAGAAGTTGAATTTGGAAGAGACTTTGCCGAAAATATTGGCCCAACTCTCTGCTGCGTATCCTCAACCTACTTCAAGACCAGCAGGTCCTCCTCCCACGTCTGAGGCCCCAAAACAGGAAGAATCCAAGCCTGTTCACTACAATATCTACTGTGACAGTTGTAATGCCTCAGAAAACAACCCGATCAAAGGTGTACGTTATAAGTGCACAATTTGTCCTGATTTCGACTTGTGTGAAGACTGTGAACCAAATTATAAGCCTTTTTTCAACGACAGCCATTCACCATCGCACCCAATGATCAAAATTGTCAACCCTTTGACCAGAGATTTGAGAGAACAGATGTTCAACAGTCAATTCCAGTACCATGCCCGTAATTTCATCCACAGAAACGGCATTTCTCCTCTGGACATCTTTGTTTCGTGTGATGGATTGTCGGAGGACAACATTGACCGTGTTGTCGGCTGTTCCGTCAAGGATTTGCAACTGAAGGGAGCCAAATTGGATGCCTTGATCAAGCATTTCAAGTCCAACATCCTGGTTGGAGAAGTGTTGAACGATGAAGAGATTGTAAACTTTTATAAATTGTACGTTGACGAATACGGTTCGGAGTTTACAAAAGCCGCTGATCTGGCTGTTCCAAATGCCAAGGAACCATCCCCAACTCCAACTCCTCCACCCGAGGAAATTTCCACGGAAGACGAGACAATCCGGTTCAAAATTGCCCAAAAAGGCCCTCAAACACTCTCTGTAACGATGGAAAATGGCATGTCCAAAGAGATTCCACTGAAATCGACTGTTTTGTTCTTGTTTTCCGACGGAGCAATGTTGGATGTCCAAACCGGGTCACACTCTTGTGCTCCACTGTCTTCCAAGACTTTGAACTTGAATATCAGAGACTTTGGAGGTTTCGAGGTGGAAGATTTCGCCAGGATGCAGCAGATCAACATCTTGCACAGTGGCCTGAAATTCTACGTCGAGTCGTACGGAGTTGAGAACGGGCAGTTTTTGTTGAAAGAGAGCAATTACAAGGACGAGATGGACGATGCCGAGAGGTTTATCAGATCAAAGGGGTTCCAATTGGCCGAATCTAGTGAGCGTGTCTCTGAATCATCACCAAATTTGGGCTCTAGTGGTTCTAACGTTGCTGAGGAACTGAGTTCGTTGAGTTCCACCATGGTTTTACCTAAATTGTCATTATCTGTGTCGCCAGCTGCCAGAGTGAGCTCTCACTCGGAGTCGCCAGAGCCTGATTTTGTCAGTGTGAGTGCAGACGGATCGGATGACAGTAAAGATGAGGAAGATATTTCCATGTCTGACTCCGAGACGGCCTCGTTGAACGAAGACTACGAGATTTTGAGTACTAGTGAGTACAATCCTGAGGAGTGATCTGTTTGCACTTATTTTTTCATATTTTTGTTCTGTCTTACACGGTTTCTATGGTTTATATTCAAATATCAAATATCAAATATCAAATATCAATTATCAAATATCAAATAGCAAGTATCAAATATCAAATAACATGTAACATGATAGTACTCACACAACTATAAGATACCAAATATCAATATATTCAGTGAAAAAACTGAGAAACTGAAAAAGTGAAAAATTGATAAAAAAATCAAAATCACAAAAATCATTTTCATCATTTTCATCATCTTCATTTTCATTTCTAGCCGCTCAAGAATCCAGGGACTCTAGCAATTGCAATCGCTGATCCAAAACCTCCACACTGCAATGTCATCTATCGAGAGTCTTCTCAAGAGTGAGCCAGAATCGGCTCTAAAACCCGAAGAATCGCACACCGCACTGGAAACTCCAGGCGCCCAAGCGGCCACGGAGCTGCCATCAGATGTACTCAAGAACAAATGCCTCGATTTGCAGAACAAGATCCGCGATGTGGAGAGCAACAGTTCCTTATTGTCGTTGCTGATTGCACGATCTACGCGCACAGTTAAGCGGTTGCGTACCGAATATTTGGTCTTGCTAGAGCTGTTGGAGCGCAAGACACTGTTGGAAGAGGAAGATCCAAAGTTGGAAGAGTCGCTAGAAGTTCCCTTGAATGATATCAATCTGTTGTTGAACGGAGCCATAAGTTCTTTGAAGCTGAAAAATGCAAGTAATGGACACGGAAACGGCAAGCGAGGCCATCCAGGACAGGCTGCCAACGGGAATGGCGCACTTGCCAAGAAACCGGTCAAGAAGATCAAAGACCCAAACTACCCAAAGAGACCTACAAATGCGTACTTGTTATACTGTGAGGGTGAGAAGGAACGTGTCAAATCGTTGCCTGCTGAAGAGCAGCTGAAGATCCCGGATTTGTCCAAACATCTCACGGAAGGCTGGAAGGCCTTGGACGAGGAACTGAGGAAACCTTTCTACAGAGTCTATGAGCAAGAGAAGGAGAGGTTTGCCAGAGAATTGGAGGAATATGAGAACAAGAAGTCGTCAGAACTTGCAGGTGACTTGGAGACAACGGCAGGTGACTCTTTGAACCGTTCTTCACCTGCTGAAGCCTTGAAACTGGAGCCTGACTTGAGCACTGTAGCCACTCCAGATGTGGAGTATGACGATATAGAGATGGACGAGACCAGTCTGGAGAACAGGCAGGTGAAGAGAATCAAATTGGAGGAGAATCTGCTGACACGGTCTCCAAGTTCAGTGCCAGGCACCGCTAGCACTACAGCTTCCGCTTCTCCAGTACAGTCCCCAACTCCAATACCTAATCAGCCCACAGATGATGAAATAGACGAAGAAGAAGATGACGAGGAAGCAGAAGACGAGGAAGTAGAAGTAGAAGAAGACGAGGAAGGTGACGATGATGTAGATGATGATGAATTAGAAAACAGTATTGCTCCATCGTCCCCACCTGTGGCAAGTTCAATGCCTCCAAGCAGTTCAGCAGATGTACCAGATGACTCTTTGCCTGGGTCTCAGCCGGATATAGATCTAAATAGTTGAGCCGCTCGTGGTTAGAGAAAATGAACGTTGACGAAAATGTGACACGTGTAATCGAAGTTGAGTCTGGGAATTTGTAGAAAGATCGGAATTTGGGGTATGAAGTCATTTTTGGAGCTAAAATGGTTGGAAGTTTGTCGTTCTTGTGTTTTCCAAGGTGTGCGAACTTTTTTTAGGGAAAAGAACAGCATTGTTTTCGACAAGTTGTGAAATGCATTTACTATCAATTATATCCCTCTTTTCAATTCTTTTCTCGAAAATGCCTTTATGGCCAAGTTGGTAAGGCACCTCACTAGTAATGAGGAGATCATCAGTTCGAATCTGATTGAAGGCATTCTTTTTTGCTTTGGAGTTTTGCATCTCGTGCACTACTTATCAGAATTATATTATAAGCCAAGACGCCCCTCTATAAAATTCAATATCACATGAAGTGTGCCCTTTTTCTGTCCAGATTCATCTCGTCCGAAGACCTCCTTTTCCAGGCCCTCTTTCCTCTCAAATTAATCATTCCGCATAGTGATCTGGCAGTTGCAGAGTGACTGTACTTCTCTTTACCAGACAGCTTGAACATTGCCATGGGGATCCACACCGACTTTGGAACTGCAGACATTGTCAATTCGGTATCGAATCCCCGAGCATGGCTCTGACTCAAAAAATCAACTGTCAGGGAATATGCGGTTTCCACTTTGAGAATATTTTCACATATGTTGGAATTTCGCTCTGGATCCAAAGAAGCTTGATTCACTGTGAAGTAGACACTACTATAAATGTCTTTCTCCTCTGCCCTAGTCAATGCCAAACTCTGGCCTTGTGTCAATCTCAACTGTGAAAGTGTATGCTTGAGGCAGTAGTTTTTAGCAAGAGGCTGTGGAGATTCAGCTGGCTCTGGTGTATTAGAGGGGCTAATCAGGCTATCTTCCAGCTCAAGAGCGGTAAATGAGGTGCTCTGGTTCTCCAACTGTCGGAGTTCAACAGTTCCGAGACTCAGTTCATTCCAGTCTTGAATCTGCTGACCGTGGTTTCGCCCTTCTAGCAAAGAATCCAAAGTTACCAACAGCTCTGTTGTTGCATCATCTGTGCTTCTCCTGGTAGCGAGAATTGGTCCAGAAGTCAAAAAATCATCTATTGATCGCTGAGTATCTGTCACTGGATGATCAGCTTCCCCCACATCTACGTCATCGTTTTCTCTGTTTCCAGGGACCTGTTGGTGTGACATCCCGATGGTTTCTTTAGGCAGCTCCAGTGTTCGGAAAATTATCGTTTCCAGCATATAGATTAGCAAGGCAAAGAAACTCTGGGTCAGCACTGTGATAAGTTCAAAAGCTTCTTTTGCAATTTCTTAGATGCTCTGACTCTCTAGCTCAGACTACCTGATACAAGTCAGTGTCAACGGGTTCTATTTGGGGAGAAAATCATTTTTGAGTGTATAGCATACCATAAAGAATCTGACATAGGGGGGTGATGAGAAAAAAATACTCTGTCCACAAAAGCAAAAGAAGGAACATGCGGTTTGGCAAAAGTAGTTTTCAATGGTTTCAGTGTCGTTAAGAAGTAGACTAAATATGTAGCAGATGGGTGTGGTGGTGATGTACAGGATTTTGAGGGGTGTTCAGGAAACAATTCAAAAAAAAAACTGCTGCCCCCAATCAGAATTGAACTGATGATCGCCGCATTACAAGTGCGGTGCCTTACCACTTGGCCATAAGGGCAATTTTATTAGAAAAAAAATAAATGTAATATGAGACAGGAGTGCCCTCATGGTGTAACGATGTAAAGCTTTTTCTGTTACTCATTCCTCTTCGAGCTTAAATAAGATTAGCCGTCCTCCGCCTTTGTTCTGAGAAGCAAAGGCGGAAACTTTTGGTGTATAGATATTGTTAGCAGTCAAAGACCCAGGTCAAAAACAACTACTCGCGAACGGTGAAATTTTCGGGCAGCGGCGTGTTAGAGGATCGGGAACCTAATGAGGATCCAGTGTCAATTGTTATAGCCATTAAATCCGTACTCATTCAATTGCTCTTGTATTGGCGCAGGTAAGGGATACAAGAAATTGAGCAGATGCCCTTCCTTTTATACTCAGAGTTTGAAAAACGTTTAAAACACCCTTAATTCCATCTACTTGATCTTTGCTAGCTTGAATTTTCAGCTTAAGTCCTCAAAATGCAGTTTTTTGTTCTGTAAATTTAGTTATACCAGAAATTTATTTTGCTTTAAATCCCTTAAGTTCGTGTTAGTGGAAACCGCTATTCAACTACACCAATTCAGCTCAGTTCAGTCCATGTCGTCTGGAGGGACGGAGATACAGGAAGCAAGCACCTCCTCTGCTTCTACTGAAGATGGTATAAATACGGACAGGATCTATCTATATTGCCCACTTTTTGAGTATTACCATCATCAACACAACAACAGAACAACAGTTTAAAGTTCAGAACAGAAAACTTTAAACTTTACAGATTCCAGAAAACCAACAAAGAAAAAACCTAAAATGTCAATTTTCGTTACGGGAGGAACAGGTTACATCGCCTTGCATATTATTGACCAATTATTGGCCAAGTCTTACTCGGTAATTACAACGGTCAGATCAGTCGCTAAAGGTGATGATTTAGTTTCTAGATTCAAGGAGAGATACCCTGAAGCCAAGTTGTCTTACGAAGTTGTCGCAGATATTGGTGCAGAGAATGCGTTCGGAGAAGCCTTGACTAGAAATGCAGGGGAGATTAAGTACGTCTTACACACTGCATCCCCTTTCACTATGGGAGGCGGTAACGACTACGACGAAATTTTTGTCAAACCAGCCGTCCTTGGTACCGTTGGATTATTGAAGTCAGTTACCAAGTACGCCCCAAATGTTCAGAAAGTGGTCATCACTTCATCATTTGCAGCTGTTTGGAACTATGGTAACAATACTTTAGTTCATACTGAAAAAACTTGGAGTCCACTTACTTGGGAACAAGCAAAGGACTTTGAGATGCTTGCTTATTGCTACTCAAAGTCAGAAGCGGAGAAACAGGCTTGGAACTTTGTTGAAACTGAAAAACCTTCGTTCAAATTGACCACTGTCGTTCCGCCATTAGTTATGGGTCCACAATGTTTTGACGAAAATCTGAATGGCCAATTGAACACGTCTGCTAACTACATCAAGGAGCTTTTGAAGACAACTCCAGCAGATGATGGTAAATTGTTTGGTTCCTTCAACTTGATCTCAGCAGACGTCAGAGATGTCGCTGCATACCATATCATTGCCTTAGAAAGCGACGGCTTGGCCGGTGAAAGATTGATCCCAAATCATGGTAATTTCACTGAGCAAAGAGCTTTGAACTACATCAATGAGAACTTCCCTGAATTGAAAGGAAAGATATCCATCGGTAAACCGAATGGTATCGAAGAGCTTGAAAAGACAATTCCGTTGGTCGATGTTTCAAGAAGTCTGCAACTCACTAAGTTGAAACAGTTTAGTTTTGAGGACTCGGTTCACGACGCGGTTCTGCAGATCTTGAAAGTCGAACAAGCTTGAGTTCGTGAGGTCTGATATTTAATTTTATGTTTCCTGTACTTCATATGCTTGTTTTGGGATAGCTTCCGTCCTTATCCTATATAATTAATATTGAGTTCATAACTTTTCCATATTACAATACGTGCACGAATGTAGTGTTCAACCTGCCTCTCAAATATATGCCCACACAATTCGACATATTCTACCTGAAGCACCAGCACAACTTCCAGCACTTTCTTCACCTCTAAACGCACTGGAGTACCTATCATCCAGTTTATATGTGTTCTGAGCATCCATAAAGGGATAATAGAGCAAAAAAACAAAAAATCCCAAAAATTCACAATAACAAAAAATCAACTTGAAAAGCTCATCGCTCATATCAATTGCATTAGAGACGACGCAGGGAACCGAATACCGCATTAACTGGCTGCAAACAGCAAACACCATTATATTTGATTATGGCAATACTTTGAACCATCATACGCTCGAAACTCCCCAAAAACACCGTTGATATTAAGCCCTAGAGAGATGCCAGGATATCTCCGGAGCAGACACTCGAACGAAACAAATGACGACCAACTGTCGCAATCGCGATCTGAGATTGCCAATTTCGACAGATTTTTGCTCAAAGTTGAGAGATCATCGGAACACAAGACATCACAGGAACTCTCACAGGTGGAGTTCTCGAGAAAGAGGTATTATGAAGAATTGATAAATTTGAATGGATGGTCAGTGGACAGACTTGCAATTCAGCCCGGGGAAACCAATTTCGAGCTCTGGTTTTTGGTCAGTTCGTACTTCCCCTTGATCGTGGGCACCATAGGACCCATTTCGAATATGACTAATATCGTATCTTTGATCGACAGCTGGCGTGTGGATCCTATCACTGGAGAAAAGCCGCCTGATTTTCCCTGGTTGTTGAAATTGAACGGTATTTCCGTGATGTTTGCACTTTTATCGAATGCCTCGTTGCTCTTGAATACGAAGAATAAGATGAGATACACTTGGAGTCAATTAATCTCGATGCTGGGCTGGTTTTTCGCAGCCACAATACTATTAATTTTGGTGGTGTTGGGCCACCATCTATACTTCAAAGATACCGATTATGAGCCGTCTCAGGGTTTCTGGTTTGCCTTATTCACAGTAGTTCTATACTACTGCTGCTTCATTGTTTTAGTGTTGAACGAATCGGGCTTTCTCTTGCAGAAGTACCCTCCAGTCTTCAATATTGACGAAAACCAGAAAAATTTGATGGTTTTGGTGATAATTTTCATGCTTTTCTTGCTTTGCAGTGCTGGAGTTTTCTCCAGGTTGATGGGCATAGATTTTGCAGATGCTTTGTACTTTGTCTGTGTAACGATTTTGACTGTAGGACTAGGTGACTTGACACCGCAGACTGTCGCTGGCAGAGCCTTGATCTTGTTGACCAGTGTCATTGGGTTGTTATTATTAGCTTTGATCGTGTCTATTATCAGAGAATTGGTCATTTTTAGTGCCTCGTCAACTTTCTACTGGAATAGGAGTGAAAGGCACAGAGTAGAAATGCTCAGGAAACTGACTGCAGAGAATCTGCAAATCTCCAACGAGGAGTCGTTCCAAATGATAGAAAGGATCCGTAAACACTCACTTTTGCATGAAAAGGTCAAATCCTTGTTCTTTGTCCTTGGATTGTTCATCACCTTCTGGTTGATAGGGGGCCTTGTGTTCTCTAAAGCCGAGTCGTGGGATTACGGAACTGCATGCTATTTCAGTTTCTTGTGTTTGCTCACGATCGGATATGGTGTTCCGAGCCCCCAGACTTACTGTGGAAGGGCATTCTTCGTGCTTTGGGGTCTTTCTGCCGTACCTTTGATGACTATGTTGATCTCTAACATGTCAGACATCTTGTTTTCGTCATTGAAAGACACTTCGAACTACTCACTTTTGGACCCTTTGTTCCATTTCACCTCGAGATGCCTACACGAATATCACCGTCTCTCACATAGAGTAAAGACATTTGTCCATGAACAGATCCATAGGAGTGAGGAAAATGATGAACCGGAGGGCGAGGAACTAGATATGGATGAAGAAACCGTAGAATCGTGGAATCCCGGCGCAAATACGCTGGGATTGTTCAGCCCTGTAGAAGATTTACCTCCTAACGCCCCTCTGAATGCAAAATCTGTAAGTGAGGTGCTCAAGATCACCAAGGAGTTGCGTCGGATGATGGTGCTCGCCATCGAGAGTCCGTCCAGCAAGTTTTCATACGAAGAATGGAAAGAGATGTTTGAGCTTGTTGGTGAAGAAAATCTGCTATCGCAGGACAATTTCTGGATCAGCGACGAGACTCCTTTCAGATTCCCCTTCCGAGAGTCGCATTACTTCCAGTTCAAGTATCTCTTCTACATCGAAAAGAAGTTGAAGAAGATCATGAAGGACTTGGAATTAGACTATCTGGATGAGAGGCTCCGAGAGTACAGTGCCGGTCTATAGCTTATAGGACATAAATTTAGCATATTTCAATCTATATGATTTAGCACTCTTTCTTGTGTCGTGATGTAGCCCGGTGCTTGGGACAAAAAATAGCATATTCAATCTATATAGTAGTCTAGCACCCTTCCGCGGGTCTTAAACAGCCTTTCTCCTAGCCCCAATCTGATCCAGTCATCACCGGAACTAGACTTGTAGAGAGCCGGCCGGGACTCACTTATCTGATAGGCTCTCTTGAGGGCCGCTTCTAGATTTGCCTCGAAATTGGACCCAAAAGACCGCGAGGCGTTCTCTGACTCCTGCAAGATCCATTTCAATACAGGGATGGACGATTCTATGTCAAAAGGCGATATCACTAACCGCTGTGTCGCTTCTACGTCTTTGGCCCCAGAGAGCTTGAGTTTTAAGTGCAACTCGTATCGTATCGAGAACAACTTGCCAATGGTGGTGAAGCCCTGCACATGGGAAAGTGGGACATTCGAGTTGATCTTGCCCAAAGTGCGCGAAACACGCATCAGAGGTCTACTAGAATTAGGGGCCGCACTTATCATCTCCTTCCAAGGTGTCAGAGACGGACAAGTGAAACCTACCGAGAACTTTTGGCCCTCGTGTGTTACATAAGCATCAGAGAAGTCCTTGTATGTCGTTGCCACTTTCGTGACTTTGTCCAGAAACCCGCCGTCGTGGAACTCAACCACTTCCAACAACTCCAACACCAGTTTCTTCAACTTGACCTTCTTCCTGGTCCCCAGTGCACTGCTTACTTTTACGTTCATCTCGATGGGATCTCCAGGACCAACACATAGGTGCGGCAACGACAACTCCAGTATCGTCAATCTGTCTGGAGAGTCCTGGATCCGGGGGCCCGGGTCGACAAACTGCCGGTAGATGGGCAATGTGTTGTATTTCTTGATGGGTACAGGGAACTCGTAGTGCGACTCAGCCACAAATTTATTACCGTAAGTGATAGTGAACTTGACTGCTGTCCGGTTCACCATCGAAAATTTGGCAATTTCGCCGCTGGCGATCGCATCCTGCGGGATCGGTAGCACGAAAGGCACGTCCAGCCCAAGCACTTCCTCGGAGTTGCTGTACACGACGGCCGAGAAGAGCGTGAAACTCCGGGCCAGGGACGAGGATCCAATACCGGACGACGACGGAACCGTTATCTCCTGTGTGTTCACCAAAGAAGCCGTAATTTTGCGGATAACCACCGAGAGTCCGTTGTTAGATCTGATTTCCAGTAAGCCCTCTACTCTGGGGAACGTGCGCTGCACGCCCGGACAGCCCCGGACTATGGAGTCATTTGACAGCCGCAATGAGAAGTTGAACGGCTCTGCCAGAACCATGTCGAATTTGTGTTGCTGGTGCCCTACTGAGTGTGCTGGAGACTACAATGTGCCGCCGTTCTGGTCTTCAGGGCCTTAGTGAAAAATTCAATTTTTTTTAGATTCTTGAAATGTAAACATTAGCAAAATACTAAAATATACACCTGAGCAGAATACGAAACAATGGAACGCAGTTCACTACACATCTACAAGTTCTTGTTGACGAGCTCTTTCACCATTTTCCAGTCACTCGACTCAGCGTAGTCCAACACGACAATACCCGAACCCTTCCCAAAAGTTCCAGCCAAATTGTCCTTCTCCAAACCCTCACAGATCTTCTGTGGCCAGCAGTCATGGTCAAAGAAGTTGGAGGCAGAGCAGAAATTGACAAACAATTTGGGGGTGTTTGACGAAGTGCTGTTGTACGAGACGGCACGTTTCACGTGCTCTTTGACGTAGTCGGCTTTCTTGTCAATATCGGCTGCACTGGCCACTTCACACCAGTCCTGCACCTGGATACTGCCCCGGTCATCATTGGTGGTGTTGTAGTTCCACCACGACAGCTCGATTCCAAACTGCTTCTTTCTGTCCTCATTTTTCACGCCGAATCTCCGGAACAAGATCGCTTTACCTCTGGCGTCTTTCAACTTCGGAATCCCGGTGTTGAGGTACCATTTGTCTTTGTTCTTGTTGATGTAACGGTCCCAGATACAGTTTCCAAACTCGTCTTTGTCGTTATCCCACTCTCCAGTCCCCTCCTGCTTCAAGGAAACAAGCACAGTTTCGGATCTGTGATGTTCCAAAAAGTTGTAAACATCGTCCAACACCTCAGAGAGCTTGACGTTGCCCAAGAGCTTCACTGGGAACTTGCCGTGGATGACAATCAAGTCTTTCTGCTCGCTGTCCTCACTTTTCAAGAAATTCCTCGAAAGTCTCACGTCAAGGAATCTTACTCCGTGCTCCAACTGCTCAGAAACCGAGGCACCTTGACATTGGACCGATGGGAGGGCAGTGTGCGAGGCTGCACTGTTATGTGTGCCTGGCAACGACAATTTGGCAACATTGACGTCATCGTTGACGTCTCTCATCCATTCTTCAAGCTTCATTTTGTCTATTTGAGATTTACAGTTGTTCAGTCGTCAATTATACATCTAGATCGGTTTATATACTTGTGTGAAAAATTCACGGCACTTGGCACCCACCGACGGTGAAATTCCGGGTAAAACGTACAGATTTTTGCGTTTCAAGTGACACAATAGGTACAAAGGTGCAGAAAATTGCAATTCCAGGTATAACCAGATCACGAGACCATGAGATTACAAGACCATCTCGGTTGTTCTCTTCCTCACCACTCTGCAACTACGTAGTAACTCTTTTGCTGCCAGCGGCACACTGCTGGCTGATCTCAGGCACCGATCAGGGGTCGAGGCTTGCGGAGCAAGGAAAAAAATTGGGGGTGACTAATTGGGGGCTACCGGGATGTTGTGTTATTAGGGGCTAACAAGCACTATATCATATAATTGGCTATAAGACTTCAATGCACAGATTTTGTAGGCTTATGGCACCCGGCCAACCAGCAGTTCTTTATGACTAATTGGGGCTTTCAGACGATGGACTTTCGGGGAATTAGAAGCAATATGAACCCTTGGGGGTTATGTGAACTATTGGGGGTTATCAAAAGCACTAATATCACATATTTAGCATCAAAACTCCAAAGCACAGGTTTGCAGAATAATAGACACCAGGATAATTGGAAGTCGATCATTTTTAGCTAGAACTTATTGGACCATTAGGATCTATTGAGATTATTAGGGGCTGCTAGGCGCACTATCAAATATTAATATCATATAATTAGCTAAACATTCTAATACACAGGTCATAGACAACAAATCACAAATCGTCCATGAGTTCATCTTCATCATCGTTGAGCAAGAGCAATCTGTCATTGTCCTCGGTGGTCTGCCAGACTCCCAATTGCGTATACTCATCAATACAGTAATCGAATTGGGCCTGGGTGTAACCTCTCGTGAGGACTCTGTCTCTCAAGGCACTGAGATCCAACTCTTTGAAGTTCTCAGAGTTACGCAGCAGACTCAGCGACAGGTCTCTGATGATCTGGTAGATCTTTGTAACTGGAGATTGGTCCTCTCTGGCGGCCTGTGGGTCTGCGTACAACGACGATTTGGACACCTGGATCAACCTCAAGGCCTCGTCCACGTCCTCCATTCTCACAACGTTGTCAAATCTGATTCTGGCCAACGCCTGGGACATCCGTATTACTCCCAACAAGGTTCTCAAAGTGGTGTGGCTGAAATTTTTGTTGGAATCTTCGTTGAATTTGGAGTCCTTTCTCATCTTGATGTACGACTGGCCCAAGTAGTCACTGACATCCTCAGTTATCACAGGTCTGTAATTCCTGGCCAAAGAGATGAACTGCCTGATCGTGGTGGAACTCAACGGCTCAAAACCCATTTCCGGCTGTTTACTGTGCATATGGACATAGGCTACATGCTGTGCCAATCTCTCGTCATTTTCTCTCGAAGGACTGTCCAACATCAAAAACAAGATGTCAAATCTCGACAACAACGCAGCTGGCAAGTTAATGTTCTCATTAGGAGACAATTTCGGGTTGTATCTTCCGAGCAAGGGATTTGCAGCGGCCAAAATCGATGTTCTGGCATTCAAACTCGTGGTGATTCCGGCTTTCGAGATGGAAATCGTCTGCTGCTCCATAACTTCGTGGATCGCAGTCCTATCAGAGTCGTCCATCTTGTCAAACTCATCTATACAACAGATCCCGTTGTCAGCAAGCACCAAAGCTCCACCTTCCAACACCATCTCATCTGTGATTGGATCTCTCATCACGGCAGCTGTGAGACCTACACCAGAAGAACCTTTACCAGTGGTATACACAGCTCTTGGAGCCAATTTCGAGATCGCTTTCAACAACTGCGATTTCGCAACTCCGGGATCTCCCATCATACAGACGTTGATATCACCTCTGATTCTCATTCCGTCGCCCATTTCCTTGGTAACTCCGCCCACCAAGAGCAACAACAACGCTTTTTTCAAGTCCTCGTGCCCAAAGATCTCAGGAGCAATGGAATTGGCCAATCTCGAGTATACATCGCCCTGGTTTCTGATCTCATCGATCTCTTCAATGGCTTCAGCGGTCAATTCCAAATTGGCGTATTTTTTTTTGTGCTGTCTCACGTGCTGGGCCTCTAAGTACGTCTCTGTCAACAAACCGGCCTTCAAAGCACGGAATCCCGTGTACGGGGATGGTAAGAAGATCCCGGCAACGTCTACAATATCCCCGGGGTTCATAGATCTGACCAAATCCCCATTTACGTGGATCCCCAAGGCTCTAGGAATGTGTCCTACTGGTACCTGGTCTGCCAACTCCTGGATCTTCACCTCCTGGAATGGGCTGAATTTAGACGCTCTAGTGCTCATAAAGAGCTTTCCTTTAGACAGATTCTCCAAACATTGGGGAGAAGTACATTCGACCAAAGGTTTAAAGGTTTTAGACGACACTTCTTGGAAGATTTCGTAACCACACTTGTCACAAGTGTACGCATTCACAACTACAGAGGGCTTTACATCGGAAACTCTCGTGACAATCCCTCTCACGGTGATAAGCTGGCCCACATTGCTGCCCTTGACCTCTCTCACGGCAAGGGCCTTACCCTTTCCCCTGTACAAGTCCGTCAAGGGCTTCAAGTAGAGCGAGTATCTCCGGATCAACTTGGACGGGAACAAGCTCTCGATCTTTGGCAGTTCCGAGGCGTTCGGCTCGGAATTGGCGTCCATCATGGCGAGATCGCTGTCCCTGGCCTCTTGCTCCAAACGCACGTTTCTCAACTTCCTCTGGTGCAATATCACGTCCAAAACGTCGTCTTTGTAGCTGATATCGACTGTAGGTTCAGGCATGATCTCATCGATGACTTCGCTGAAGAGCTCCACGAAGTGGTAGGCGTTTTTCACGATATTGTCTACCAATGTCGTCTTGCCCTGGGTGTAAGTGCCCTGGGAAAGCGATTTTGTCTCCTGATAGTTCTTGATATCGTCGAGCTCAATGTCCAAGGCAGTTAATTCTCTGTTGCTGATCTTCTGCAAGAGCGCCATGTATTTCGGTCCATCTCCCACTGCTTCATCTGTTTCATTATCCATATTGTAATCAGTGGTAGATTCCCTCGCTGAGGCTTTGTAGTGTGTCAAGAAATCCTTAACATCTTCTTTGATCTCCTTGTAGTTGATGTTGATCTGCACCGATGGCAAGATGTTTAACGCTGTCTCCATGTTGGTGTGGTGTGATTGAGTGATGGAGCTGGAAAGGAGAAGGATGAAAGGTTTCAAATATTAAAGGGTTAGATCAGTTTCAATTTTTTTTCTTCACCAACGCGTCGATTTAATTACATTTCCCAATCGGGAATAAATTGGGTCTCCAAAATGGCACGTATTACGTGCAGAGCAGGGGCATTGAGACACGAGGAGTTTGTATATTGAAGGGCATGGCTAGGAGGGCGTAGGGCGTAGAACATAGAACACAGACGAAATGACGAAGTAAGAACGATAAGAGAGATGCCATTGCGGTGATACTGACAAACCACTGAAAGGTCACTGAAAAATTAGTGAAACATTAGTGAAAAATAACCACCTGAAAAAGCACAACTGAAAAATCACTAAAGTGCCCCTTTTATTCCTACTCCCTTTTATGCCTCTTTGTGGCCATTGACCAATCAAAAGATGACTATCCTATTGCTCTGGTTCATACCGGCTATCCGACCATACCACGTCTCATGAGACTATGGCATGCTAGTTGCATATCAGGATCTGAGCTCTAGTTCAATGATATATCTTGACTCTGTGGACTCGAGTCAATTTATGTCATGGTATGAGCACCTATAAAATCTTTGTGACCAATGAACCAATGAATTGTAGACCCTACAGGTTTCTTACTACTGCACAGTGTACTGTTATATCGCACTTTTGTGACTAACCTATGATCGTATGGTGTGTACACCCCATTAACTAATGTATGGTATTTGTCCTATATGCCTTTAGTACATTTTCAAGTACTTTTTTGCTGTGCTTTTCAAGAGTACTTTTTTGCGTACATTTGAGTAGTACATTTAAGCAGCGCTTTTTGGTTACAGTGCATTCCTCAACTGATTCACTGAAGCACTCCACCACTTATCCGATACATAACCCATGTTCAAGTTCACTGAATAACTGTATCGCTGTACCGCATTCACAACTCTCAGCTCAATAGCCATGTATCAAAATTAATTTGCTGGTCAGGGGTCTTCAGCTTAACCAATGCTTCTGCTTCACAGCACCACCTCTCGCCCCTTCTTGCCAAAAATATCACACTAAACTACACTTCAATGTTAGTACTCATCATCTCATAACACTCACTCTGTAACCATGCATCAGTGCATCGCTACACCGCTACGCCTCATACTCACCATCTAGGAAATCTGCCGCCACTAACAACTCCAACGCCATCTCTGTGGGTATCTCAAACTCTGGAATATTCACCTCATCCTTATACTTATGGTTGTAATACAAATACTCCACCACTTTTGACAATAAAATCGAGTCCAATTCGTGTAGTTTGATGGTGTTGGTCTCACTCTCCTGGAATGAGGTCTCAAGCATACCTCTTAGCGTGCCACTGATGAGACACACGTCCCGCTCCACTACGAAATGAAACCCATCTGAAGAGATCAATCTGATATACTCCTGCTGCTCGTCCTCTGTATCGCTGGTCATCGCCATAGTTTGTTGAATTTGAGTCTTGCACTCTGATTTGCTTTGGACTTGGGAGGTCTTGATAGATTTGATTTTCGTTTTCCCTAGTTAAAAAAATCAAGATCAAATTCTCAAAAAATCAAAAATCAAAATTCTAAAAAAAACTCAGAAAAGTCAGATATAAACCCCATCAAACCAGAGCATCAACCCCATCAAACCACCGGCATCATACCCATTGGCATCCCAAATCATGTCGATTACAAGCCCGAGTCTAGGTAAGTAGCACGAATCAACTTTCCATCTGCCGCCCTTACTAATACACATCAGGTTGGGAAAAATTGCAAGATGTCTTCTACAGACTCAGAGAAGCTGGCCAGTTGGTATGGGACAGAGACCTCACTTCCCACATAGTAAGTGTATCATCATATGGAACCGCTATCGCCACATTTCCCAAACAGACTTTTCTCAATGATAACGTGATCAAATCCATCGAAATTTTCACAGGAGCTGGAACTCTCATCCATTCGATACCCTGGTTGAACTCCAACGGTGCCATTATAGCCTTGGGATGGGCTCACGAGGAGGAATACTTGATTGTGGTACTAGAACATGGGATAGTGCGATGTTACTACAACTTTGAAGGCGCTTTCACGGAGATTGATCTCGAATTGTCGGAGGACCAGTTGGTCAGAAACGCCCAATTCTTCCTGAAGGGGTGCATGGTGCAACTCAATGACGGAAGATTCGTCTCAATCACCGGATATATGAAGCCGGTGGTTCGTAGATTGCATTTCACGAAAGATCCGGGCTCAGAGTTGCACGGATGGACCGTCGTGCCCTCAAAATACGGCAAAAATCTATCTGTGATAGTGTCATTGGCCGACTCTGTCTTGATGACGTCACTGGTTGAGACAGAACCAGTACTGGAATCAACCCAATTCACATTGCTGGCAGTTTCGCCAAACACAGAGTTCATAGCCCTCTATAACGACCAACAGCTTTCAATTCACACTGTCGGCATGGAACATGAGTTGTCTGTGTTCAAATCCGACAACTTTTCGGCCGCAAGAGACTTGAAATGGTGTGGCAATGATGCTGTCATCATTTCCTATGATGACGAGGTGAAACTCGTCGGGCCCTCGGAGGATTCTATCAATTTCTACTATAACCACGCCCCAGTCTTGTGCACAGAACCCGACGGTCTCCGGTTGCTCACCAACGATAAAATGGAATTCTTGTCTAGAGTCAGCGATTACACCGCGGCAACTTTCAAATTGGGCTCCACGGCAGCCAGTGCCATCTTATTGGACGCTGTAGACCAACTCGATAACCACTCACCAAAAGTGCACGAGAATTTAAACATTATAAATACAAACCTCGTAGAAGCCATCGATGATTGTATCTACGCGGCCACCGAAGAATTCGAGCCGTATTGGCAGAAAAAGCTCTTGAGAGCTGCAAATCTCGGCAAATCCAACTTGGATGCCTACGATCCAGAATTCTACATCGAAGTCTGTAATACCTTGAAAATTTTGAACAATATTAGAAACCCTGAAGTCGGCATGTTCTTGACGTATCAACAGTACACGACACTCGGTTTCGACAGGCTTTTGCTGCGTTTATTGGCAAGAAAACTGTACAAACTAGCCTCTCAGATGGCCAATCTATTGAACCATCCATTGTCAACTATTTACATCCATTGGGCATGTACAGAGATCAGGAAGTCCCTGGATCTGAAGGATGAAGACATTTTGCTGAAAGTGTTGTCGAAGCTCCGAAAAGTCAACAGGATATCGTTCACCGATGTGTCGCAAGCAGCCCTTGAAGAAGGAAGAGTGTCTTTGGCCACAATGCTCATCAGCCACGAACCACTCCCAGAGAAACAGATTCCTCTTTTGCTAGAGATTCAGCAGGATTCTCTTGCAATTTCCAAAGCAGAGACTAGTGGTTATGCTGATATTGTCTTATATGTATTGACTTTCTTGAAGAACAAGTTGAATTTGGCTGAATTTTTCAAGTTGGTGAATGACAAAGATATATCTGTTGGAGCGCTAAAAGTGCTCTATGAAGATGACCCAGAGTTGTTAACAAGTTTGTACCATCAGCAGGATAAAGAGCTCGAGATTGCAGATTTGGCTATAAAATCGTTTTACCGTAGCAAAGATGTCAAGAGATCCTCCGTGGACACGGTGTTGATCAAAATCGAGACAGAGCGTAAGACTTTGGTGAAAAGTTTAAGAAAGTACGATCAGTACAACGATTTGGTGTCTGAGGCAAAATTGATCGAGTCACAAATACGGCTTCTCAACGTCATGGAGAAGTTTACAAGAGACTTTGAAATGGATTTCTACAGCGAATGCAAGAGTCTTAACGATTTGATTGTGAAATTGATTGCAATGAACCAACTTGATAAAGTGGACAGATTTTTATCCAAGGAGTTCAAGCTAAATGACAAGAAGATGGCTTACTTGATCGTAGACACATTGATCTCGCAGAAAAACTTCACCAAGCTTTTCGAGATTTCCAAGTCTTCTAAATCGGTAATCGGATACGAATACCATTTTGAGCTGTTGATGAAGGCGAAACAGGAAAGGCAGGCCAGTTTGTATGTGGACATGTGCAACTCCCCATATGAAAAACGTCTCAAGATGTTGTTCAGATGCCACGATTTCAAGAAAGCGGCCGAGGAGCTGATCAGTAAGAAAGACACTAAACTGTTGACGATAATCCATGACAAGGGTAATAGTGTTGCAAAGCGGATTTCAAGTGGGTATTTAGAGAGATTGGGGGTACACGTAGAACATTAGCGACAGTGTCTTGAAAGTCATGAACTTTGATACTTTGCTCTCTTTCTATACAGATCTAACCCCTTTCACGGTGATCCATGACACGATACTAAAAGTTGCAACACAGATTGCAACTTGTTATCAAGAAAATTTGGTGCAATTAGCACCAGCTACAGTACCGTGTAAATCATTAAATAATAGTTGTACTATTTTCTATGCAAATTAATTGATCATCCTTTCAACCTTCTTCCTCTTGGCTTTGTAAAGCCCGTTCTCGTCTTTGTTGTTCTTTCTCTTTTCTCTAAACCTCTCATGCTTTCTCAACTTCCTCTTTGCAGCGTATTCAGGTGCAGCGACAGCCAATTGCGATCTCTTGGCTTTTCTCTGTTGCCTTCTCTCAATAACCATTCTTCTCACGTTACTGAACAGAGCTGTATAGTCAGAAACACCTATTTTCTCTTCCACCAATGCCAAAGCCTCCAAGGACAACTCTTTCAACTCGTCTTCTGGTTCATTGGCGACTTCAGACAAATTGTAAAGTGGACCTATGATAGTGTCAGCAAGAGACTTGGTGTCCTCTACGGTGAAAATCTGCACCAAAAGAGCGATACATCTGATGGCACATTTCTTGTTCATCTTCAAGTCTTCTCCGATCTCGTATCTCAGGATCGAGCACAATCTCGTCAACATCCAATGTGTCAGCAACTGGCTTTCACCAGGCTCAGAGGAAGATTGGACCACATAGGTAGTGTTGTTCTTCTGCCAATGAATGGCTATTTGGCCCAAGTTCTTGACTGCTTGAGACCCCAACAGCTCACTGATCCCCGGAGCCGAGAGCTGACGGAGGGTTCTGTAGGCTATATTCTGGGTCTCGGAGTCAGCCAACAGCATCTCGTCCATCTTGGCGACATAAGTGCCCACCAAACGACTCGAGGCCAAACGGATCCACGAGTGTGGGTACAACAATGCGTCGATGATGTCGTTCCAGAGCAGTTTCTGCGATTTCAAGAAGGTATCGTTTGATTTCTGGAAAATCGCCCCCATTACAGTGAGAGCAGAGTACACAGACTCCCATTCCACGTCATCACCTTCTTCGGCCTTTTTAGCCAACCGCAAGATGTCTTCGATAAGCTTAATGGCAATGGCATCGTTCTCCTTGTGGGCATCCAAGCCAAACTCAGAGATGTAGAGCTTGTGACTCTGCAAGCCGCATCTCATCAAAAGCGGATTACCTTTCTGAGACATCCAGGTGGCTATAAACCTCTCTATATCATGGGTGGCATCTCTGTCGAGCTTTGCGAGAATCGACGATATCAAAGCCGTGGCCATTTCGCGGCACCGGTTGGCATCGTCGGAGATCATCACCATCACCAAGCTTACAAAGAACGAAGAAGACAACTTGTGAAGCAACTCCTTGCCAGCTTTGTTGATGATCAAGTGCAACAACTCCATTACAGATTGCCTACCTCTCTCGGTCGGATACTGCAAGTTGTTCACCAAGAACTTGAACTGCTTCTCCAACCTGCCTCTACTCTGGTCAAACTCCATGAGAAACTGGAAATACACACTTCTAGACATGTCTCTGATCTCCTTCGCATGGTTGGTGATCATGATCTCCAGGACTTTGTCCATCGTATCGTACACCTCGGCAATCATTACATGAGAAGCTACAAGTGCCTTCAAGAAGTTGAAGGCCAACCCTTGCTTATTCGGTTCTTGCAAGTCGGGCTGGATCTTGGTCAAGATGTAGCTGAGAGCAGTGTCTTTCAACTTGATGTCGCTCTTGTGCCGGATTACAGTGGCCAAGAACCGGAGACAGGTCTGTGAGAGCTCAGAGGTCGTGGAAGGCGAGTCTTTTACGATATTAAGGGCTCTTCTGGCACAGGTCTTGAACACCAGGTCGATATTCTCCGAGAAGGGCAACCTCACAATGAGATTCAACACCCGCATCGAAGACATGATCACCCCTTCGTTGTCGGTGTGGAGACTCTCCTCCAACAACGGGACGAACCCCTCGAGGTTCGCCGTGGTGACCAAAGACTCGTTCCGCGAAATGGCTACACGCAAGAGCTCCAAGGCGAACTTCTGCAAAGTGCTCAAGTAGAGAGAGTACTCGTTCTGCGTTTTTTGCGCTCTGGCATCTAATTTTACAAGGAAATGGTCTTCGGAGTGAGACTTGGCTTTAGGGGCAGGACGGTCTTTCAACAACTCTTTCGACTCTTCGTGCAACTGGTAGATCAAGACCAAGATCTCCTGCGAAGAGGCCTTCTCGTTGTGGTTCAAGCCCAAAGAGTACCGTCTCAACAACTCGTCCAACTTGTTCTGTGTCCGCAGTTGGATTCTCTCCGTCAACAAGAGCTTTATGGGCGAGATCAACACAGCAAAGCTGGGCAACGAGATTTTCGACGCCAAGATCTCGGCAGTGTCAAAGCTTTTATTATGTTTGATCTCTTTCATCTTGTTGGAGTACCCCTCGGCTTCTTTCTCCAGCCCAGCCGCACCAAATGCGTCCTCCATTATTACATTTACGATGAGTTGTGCACATTCGTCCAAGTCCCCATTGCCCATCGTCTCGGTCATCACCACCAACAAGTAGTGGATGGTGAAACTGAGCACGTGGATCTGCGGGCCTCTTCTCAAGGCGGTTTTCAACTCCTGCAAGATGAACTTGAGATATTCCGGTCCCAAGATCTGGGCGGCTCTGCCCAAGTTTTTCCGCACCATGTCACGCGACTCCTCGGATCTACTCTTCATGATCTGGCACATCGAGCCCAAGATAGCCGGCAACTCGAGGGCGATCTGCTCCGGTTGCAAGCAGATCACCAAAGACACAAGGGCCTCGGACAACGCGATACGTGCTCCGATGGTTTCGTCATCACGGATGGCCATGGTCTTGGACAATACAGGCAAGATCTCTACAGTTATATACTTTTCCAAGTCCTGTAAGGACACACTTGGCCAAGTTTTCACATCGGGAGACTCTTGTTTCTGTCTAAACACTTGGTGGAGGCTCTTGACTACAGAAACCACCACGGCAACGCTGTCTCTGATGGGCTTTTTGGACGACGACAAGTACGAAATGTACCTCTTCAAGACGGCTCTGAACTGGTTCCAGCTCATACGCACAGCCAAGGCACCAAGAGTCTCAACAGACTCGTTGGCAACGTTTCTGAGCCTCTCGTCGTCAGTGTACAGGTAGTGTTCGATCATCGGCATCAAGTAATGCGAGATGCTGCCCTCCGAAAGCTCAGAGTCCAACTGCTTGAGCCTTCTGATGGCCCTTTGACGACGGTGCACCTGGATATGGTTTACATTGAGGAAGAAATTGGCCTCCTCGTCGCCAAACAGGAGAACTTTCATGTCGTCCAAGTCGTGGTAGTACTTGGAGGCAGCTACGATGTGGGCCAACAATGATGCGTACTCGATTCTCACAACCTCTTCTTCACTACGGAGACCCATACGCAACAGTGGCAAGACGATGTTCTTCAAGTCCTTGATGTAAGGCTCAGCCTCTTCAACAGTGGCCTTCTCACCAAAGCAGTCTACGAATCTACGGAGCATAAAAGTGGCATTTGTCCTGATGGCCAACTCGTCTACGTCGTTCATGAAGAACAACAGACAGTACACTAAAGGCAACCACGAGAGCAGGTCGATCTCCAGATATTTGGAGTCGTTGATCTCTTTGTACGTGGCCAATCTCTTTTCAAAGTCTGGCTCGTCAAACCTCTCGCTCGAATAAGAGTTCAAGCTCTCAACGTATACAGAGACCAATTCCACCTGTTGGAACCGCTCACCGATATGCAACAACACATCACACAAGCTTCTCCTGATCTTTCTGTCCGTGTAGAAACGCAAGGATTTCGACACCGATTGGTACAATGCGAGAATGTCGTCGAAAGAGCAGTCAAAGTTCTCGATAATGGAGGACAACGACAGGAGAATGTTGAGCTTGTCGCTGGTTCCCACGTGGGTGATCGGTTTGTCGAAAGCACTGGACAACGCCGAGATCAAGGACTTCTTTGTATCGTAGTCCTCGATATAGCCGTTCTCCGAAAGTGCCAACAACAACGTTATCGCCTTGGAGTTCACCTCTTTACTCTCTACACGGTTGAGGATCGACGACAACGACTCCAAACTGGTCTCCACGACAGCAGAAACCACCTCGATGAAGCGGTCGTCCATGGACGTGGTGTTTACAATGGCCAAACAAAAGTCAAGAGCCAACGACAAGACGGCATCTTTGGTGTGTTCGTTGCCCAAGAGTCCGAGCAACTCCCGCACCGATCTTCCACCGTCGATATACAAAAACAGCTGATACTCCGGTGTCGAGCTCCAGCTGACCACGAGTCTCAACATCGAAGACGGCTGTTGCAAGTTCTCCTGGGCAAAGAGATCCAATCTTGGAGCTATCAAATGCTGGTAAATGACATCGATGTGCAGAGCCCAGTCGAAAGACGTCTTCAACGTCTTGAACATGTCCATCAAGCACCTCATTCCTATACTACGTACCGTTCTGGCGGATTTCTCCATCACTACAACACCCTCAGAGCGCTCAGAACTCAACAAATACTGTGCCGAGGCCAAAGAGTACACCAAAGGTTCTACAGTCAGAGAGATAACGTCGTTGAAGGCAGATCCCAACGTCGCAATCGTCTCAGAGAGGAAATTCACAAACCCAACCAGCCTTTTCAACGATTTCTCAGTGACACTGGCAGGGTCCACCACCGAGGAGCTGAAAAAGCCTTCAAATGGGATTCTTTCATAGGCCAATTTCACCAACAGCGACACTTCCAGAGGCTGTAAAGCGGGCAAGATGTTGAAAACTGCCTGCTTCTTACCACGGTTCATCCCGCTGGTGTTGGCGGTCTGGGCTCGTCCGAACAAGATCCGCAACACCAAGGGCATGACAGCATCACGGTCTTCCTCTTCCAAGATATTTACGTCTTTGTCTTTAGTGACAAATTTGGCCAACTCGTCTCTAAACAACGTGTCGTCCAACAAGTTTCCAAGGTTGTCCTTGTACTTGACTACACTTTGAACTCTGTAGTTCAAGATCACCGTCAATGCAGATTTTTGCACCAGCGGCACTCTGTGGCCCAACAACACGAACATGTGTTCCCTGACCTCATCGGCTCTGGCGATTTTCCTCATGTTCTTGAACTTTTGGAACAACGTCACCAAGAGCTCTCTGTCCTTGGGTGTCCATTCGGCACTGGTCAGCACCGAATCTTCTTTATTGAGCAAAAGCGGCACCAAGGACTCGGAATGTGACTCTGCAAGCCCCGGGATTTTGATCAAGGCATTCAAGACATTTGTCCTGAACAACGCTCTTCCCCTGGCATCGCTACGGTTAGAGGCTGCGCTTTCAAGAATGGCCTGCAATGGAGCAGAATACAGAGACGTCAATACGTGCACGGCAGCCGTGTTGGCCTGGAGCCTGGCATCTTCAACAACCCATTTCGGTTCAGAAAGGTCGTGCGCGTTCCAAAAACCCCCCGAACCCCCCAGAGTTTCTACAAAGTACGCATTATCGGCTTCCTCTTGTACATAGTTCTTTGTGATTACGGCATATGCCAAGTTCCATAGCTTCTCTGCGGACTTGGCACTGATCAACGACATTGCTTCGGAAGCTGCTTTCCACGAGGGACTGAACTTAACCGTCAACATGCCGAACAAAAACCTCGGAAGCAACTCTGCTTCGAGCGGATTCACGCTCAGCTTGACGAAATCCGTTGCCAAGCCCCTGGTTCTGATCTGGATGTCACGTGCAGTCTCCAAGGATAACGGAATGTCTTCGACAATACGGCATTGCGACACTATTGGCGACACCTCGTGCCTAGATTTCGTCAAGCCTGTCTCGAGAATCGACAACGAAGCGCTACGGATCTCATGCGACGGGGACGAGGCTCCTCTAACGATCTTGAGCAAGAACTCGTCCAAATCCTGCTCCATACAACTAACGTCGTCGGCCAGAGCAATGATCGAGTCTACACCTTTCAAGAAGAAAGTCGATTCTTGGAATCTGTCCAAATTTTCGAGCACCAGAGTCCACACAGACGCCAACTGGTATCCCTTTTTGCTTGCCAAAGACTGCAAAACGAGCCCTATAACGTCCTCGTAGAATCTGTATTCCAATTTAACGTTTACGAGAAGAGAGTGGAATGTAGTCTCCAAAAACTCCGTGATATCGGCATCTGGAATGTGCTTCACAAGCAGCAACTTCCAGTACAATGCCTTCAATGCATCCAAATCGTTGAAATCACGCATTGACTTCACATCCAGCACCAAAGAGACCGAAAATTCGTACGGAAGCACGCATCCAAGTGCGGAAAACAAGTCTTTTTCGTCCATGTGTGAGACAAACAAGGCAATTTGCTCCACATTCTGCTGCCACTTCTTGTTCAAAAACTCCTGGACGTATTTGGATCCGAAAGTGAGAACTTTCTCTCTACTGAGGTTCATTGCGGCCTCTACAAAAGGCAAGAAATGGTGGCCATCGTCCAAAGAGATGAGATACTCAAACATCTTGACGTGGTGCCTTGCCAACGCCTGCGGATCGGCATTACGGATGGCTACAGCAAATAATTGCACTACGGCATTGTTCAGATCAGTCTCGGTGCCGTCATACAGCCCAAGACATCCTTCCAGGGTCTCTAAAACAGCATTCCAGCTGGGTACCTTTTTACCACTCTGGGCAAAGGCAAGACTGGTCAACAACTGCAACTTATAATGCAAAGGCTGCTCGGATTCTACAGGAGCACTTACAAAAGCCAAAACTGTGTCATAGACATCTCCAGCAGACTCTACGGAGCAATGTTCTGCAAGTTTCAACACAACATCACACACAATCGAGTTGGCTCTGTCGGAAAACGGCGCCAACCCGAGCAATGCCGTCAAGATCTGCCTCGTCTTGGAGTGTAGTGTCCCATTGACGTTGGCCATTGCCTCTGTATACATAATGATCAATGACTGGGAGAGCTCCGGTGTCTGCTCGGCCAATTGCACTGTTGCCGTGATGAAATGTGCCATATTTTTCTGGTGCACCTTCTTGATTAAGAAAGACATAGCCTCGGATGCAAATCTGGAGAGGTATGTCTTGGTTCTCGTGTACTGGAACAACGGTGTCAACAAATCAAAAGTCTGCAACAAAGTTTTCGAGAGTTCAGATGCAAGGTACTTGAATATAAATCCCAAGCAGTTGAAGATCCATTCCAAGACATTTGAATTGTCAGATTTGGCCACCGAAAGTTGCACCAACACTTTGACAGTGTTCTTGTAATATGGCTCATAGAAATCCTCACCCAAGTCGTGCACAAACAGTGCAAGTAAATCCAATAATGGCTCATATGTCAACTCGATATTGTCCTCCCTGGTCAAAGACGCTACCAACTCTGTGTATATCCTTTCCCTGTGGTAAATTAACTGCGGAAGTGTCTGGAAGAGTGATTCGTTCTTCTCTATAAACTGTGTAAAGTTCCCCGTGATATTTATCTCTTTCCAATGCTCATAGCGCTCGTGAAAGTTTGACACTTCCACTTCCAAGTCCCGGTTGGAACTCTTTAGGAGGGGTCTGTTGATTCTGATGCTCTCCACGCGGTCCTTGAAGGACGAGTACGTGTAACGCTTCGTAGATTGTGTAGTGTTCTTCTTCTTGACCATTTTCTGGGCTTGAAACGAGCGGTATCTGTGCTTATTGTACCTCTTCGCACCTCTATGCACTACATCAGAAGCTCATCTTGAGCTAAAAAAATTTCAAAAAAATTTTCTGTACAAATTTTTCAGTGCCATGCACACGACCTTTGAGAAAGGGATACAGAGATGAGGAAGTGCTAGATGGTGAAATAAAACACCGAGATGGCAATTGAACTACGCTACTCCATATTGCAAGTTCAAAGGTCTACTTCTTGCCTATATATACTAAAGAACTGAACACATCAAGATGGCAGGTCAAAAAATGTAATCGATCATGAAATGACTAAAGCACACCATGGCCGTGGCATCGAAGCCACATGTAATAAGATAAAGATCAAGAATTGAATGTTCAGAGCACTAATGGCTCTTATGCGGCATAGATTAACAGATGAAATGCATTATGGGTTGTTGTTGCCCCTTTGGTTTTGAGGACCACGGCCCAAGATAGACGAAACTGTGGCAGTAGAATTCGACGACGAATCTCCACCGAAAAAGCAGTACCGGTCCAAGAGTTCGCGGTATTTCGCAGAAGAAATGGACGGTCTTTCTTGCAGAGTGTAGCGGGGCATATCGTAATCGAGACTGTTATTGTTGGCACGGTCGTTGTCATTAGCCGATAACGAGATTGGAGACCCTGATCTGGGGCTCTCAAGCAGAGATGATAGCAGTTCGTCCAGTGGAACACCTACAGGCGTCGTAGAGGAAGAATGGTTGATATCCAAAGTATCAATTGCGTCTAATTCGAACCCGGTTTTGTTTCTCGGATTGAGCTCTATAGGAGAATACGGAGTATTGCTCATGCGTGGAGTCTCTGGAGATGCCGGCGCAAAAGTGTCTTGATTGGTCAGATTGATATATCGGTCCAATAGAGACTGCGAATTCCAGCTATCCTCGGCTTGGTTGAGTTTTGTCTCGCTTCTCTTCTTGGACAAGAATTTTGAAGAATGCTTGGCCCCCTTTGGATAGTCAGTCTGTCCTCTACTACGTATAGCTGTATTTTGTGTAATCTTGTGTAGAACTACGTTGAAGTTGTGGAAATCGTTATTGTCCCAAAACTCTTGTCCCCCAGTCTGGTACTTGATACAAAGAGAGAATTTGCTATGTGCATCTGTGTGATCCTGATGCACTTCGGACTCAGTATTGTGGAACAAAGTTACAAGGGGCAATTCGAACTCGAACCGGTCATACTTGTTTCTACGGAGCTTTGCCGTGGACGACGGCACATAATAGGACTCTATCTCTGTAACACTACTCCAATCGTCCAGTGAATAGCACACCACTACCCTTTTCTCAAACGAGATGTTCTTGACAGCCACCTGTCCACAAAGGTTTTCAGCGTCATCGTTAATATACACTCTCTCCAAGAAAACTTTGCTATTTTCTTTGAACTTTGTGGGGTAAGACAATTCTGGGAAATTCACTAGTGTAAGTCTCCATTCGCCATCCAGCATCAATTTCCGCGTGTAACTGTCACTGCTCAGCAGGGACTCGTCCTCAATGGCATTTTCGTTGTATTCTGAATACAAATCGTCGATACCGGTGTCCAAACTGAAGTAGTCTCTGTGTTCCCATGCACTGGGTGAATTGTTACCCGAGATGGTCCTAGGAGTGTCCTTTTCATCAAAATATTTCACATCAGCTGACAGATCTTCGCCACCGAAATGGACTTGTTTATAAGAAGGAGTCGAAGGTAACGACAGGGATCTTGAATGGTTTTTTAGCGACGATCTGACAAATTCTCCACTCTTTTTCCTCACCAATGGGATGCTCACGCTGGAAGGCGATAGCTGGAGGGATCCATCGTCGGTGTCCGCTGTCGGTGACGTCATTTCGTCACGGCGCCCGGAGTTTTTGTTGCGCTTGGTGTTTTCCTCCATCAACCGCTGGTATTCTCGGGATCCGCTTCCCGAATTTGACCGTGCAGGTTTGTGCAAGAAAGCGAGCGCTAGCGATTTTTCGTTGCCAATGAGGAGGGACGGTTTTTTGCGTGGAGAGGTGGTGGCGGAAGCAGAGAGAGGGGCAGGATCTGCAGACGCAGCAGCAGATAAAGCATTATCATCTCCATTCACCCCATCACTACCCTTATCAACAGCTGCATTCGCTCCATCTACACCCCCACCATCATGTACACCCCTATCAATGCTGCTATCAATTACACCCTGAGGCACAGACCCAGCCCCATCCCCCCTTATCAAGTGATCAGCCACATCTGTATCTCCGCTCAAACCCTGCCGCAGCGCAGCGTAAGGCATAATGTATCTAAGTCAGATCAATGCCCGGTGCAGCGATGTATCACTGGCCAGAGTCTAATGAATTCCAAGGAACTCAGAGGAACTCGAAGGATTCGCCTAACAAAAGCCCCTTAATCGAATCAAATCAATCAAATCAGTCCGCTGTGGGAAAATCACGGATCGGTCTTTAAATTGGGAAAAAATCCAGTCGGGTCTTGTTACCCTTTGCAGAAAAGGGGTTAAAGGATCAGGCGAGCCGTGTGTATTTATAGTGTGGGCGAGTGTGGAGGGGCGTGGGCATATAATTGAGATCATGTGATAATATGTGCCACGCCCAGTGGCCAACTTTCCGGCCATTGCCCTGCCCAGGCGACTGTACACCCAAAAAGTGGAAAAGTCCGGAGCTCTGAGACAAAAAAAAATCTATGCGGGATTTGCCCTGTGTCTGAGCAGCACAGGGATGGAATTGGAAATATCATTGGGCGAGTGGATGAAATGGGATGGGCAATGAGTGGGCACTTACAATGGGCAATTCAGCACTTTATTATTTCAGCATTTCAGCATCTCTGCATTTCAGCATTTCAGCATTTGAGAGTATTACATTGTTTATGACTGTCGATTACGCAATTATACATGTCCTATCTGTGCTATCTGTGCTATCTGTGCTATCTGTATGGACTATCCGGCGCTCTATAAAAGACATCTGGCCATCTCATATCTGCATGTGCTATCTGCTATCTGGGTTTCACCTCATGTCCTCTCCACTATCTACCTATTATTCTTCGCACCCCCCTGATTCGCCTTGGAAGCCGCACGTCTGATATCCAGCGATAGCGATTCGTCGGAATAGTCAATTTTCATTGCGTCATCGTTGCCCCGCAGTCTTCCGAACCCCTCATCTGGGTAATCGTATCTCCGCTTCTTGGGTCTCTGTGCGGGGGTTCCATCGTGGCCATACGCATCTGGACGCCTCCGGGCACGGTAAGGCGCGTCCCTTTCATGATACCGCCTGCCACGCGACGCGTTCACGTTCTGGAAAGACGAAGAGATCTGCTGAGGGTACCGCGTGTCCCCCAGTGCCTGTCTATGGTTCAGCGGCAGTGGGACCCGGCCAGTTTGCACCCAGTCACGTGGCCGCCGCTCCTCCTCTTTGAACTTGGTGGCGTCCATCTCGTGGCACTCTTCAAAGCGGGGCATATCCAGGGGTGTACAGGGGAGTGGGGACGTCTTGAAATAGGGGTGCTCAAGGGCATCCAACGCATTGAACCGCACACGCGGGTCCAATTTCAAGAGCCCGTCCAACAACAGCACCCCCTGAGGACCTAATCGGGGCGAAAACCGCAGCTCAAGCGTCCTCATCGCCACCGGGAACGTGAACTGCTTTGCATGTGGTAAAGAGTCGTGTCCGCTCCAATTTTCCCCATTTGGCGAGCCTACTAATTCGAAAATGATCCGGCCCTGGTCCAAATCGGATTTCCCCTGCAAGATCGGTTTCCCCTCAAACATCTCCGCAAACACGCATCCGACTCCCCACAAATCCACCGCTGTCGTGTACCTGACATCCCCGAGCAACAACTCTGGTGCTCTGTACCATCTCGTCACCACGAGTCCCGTGTATCTCCTGACACTACCACAGGGTCCCTGGCCCCGTCTCGGTGCCGATCCCTCGTAATTCCGCGCAAGCCCGAAATCCGCTATCTTTAACACCCCTTGGTGGTCGATCAAGATATTGGCAGCCTTGATATCCCGGTGGAAATAGTGCTCGCTGTGGATATAGTTGACTCCTTCCAACAACTGTCTCAATAAACATTTGATCTGAGAATGCGAAAAAGTGATGCGGGGGTTCGTGAGCAATCCCGCCAAGTCGTTAGGCAGATAAGGCATCACCATGTAAAAAGTCGGTGTCTTTTTCACACTCTTGATATCGCTTTTCTTGCACACCAACTCCAACAACTGTAACACGTTCCTGTTCTTCAACTTCTTCATGATATTCACCTCTCTTAGCAGGATGATCGGGAACCCTCCTTTGTTGTCGTGTACTATGATACTCTTCAACGCCACGAGTTTCTTGTCCTTGATACTGTGAGCTTTCACCACTTCTCCAAAAGTGCCCTTCCCGAGCTTAGAGATCTCTTTGTACCCAGACATGCTCGACATTCCGTAGAACGGCCGGTTAATGAGATCCTTTGACTTGTCTCGACGTCCCCTGTCCTGCGTCATCATTATGGGGCAGATCTGGCTGATGGTCGATGCGGTAGATGGCCAGTGTCCAGAGTAGTGGTTATATCATCACAGTGTGTTTTTTTTTCGCAATTGCAAAAGGTCGTGTGTGCTTCGAGTTTTCTGTACTGGGATTTGGGCATATGTGCACTACTTCTGGGAATCACCGATATTTTCGAGGACCCTCTTTACGTAATTACGCCGGAGAGGACGACAGAACCAGTTACAGTGTTATATCTTTCTCTGAACGGGCTCGTTATCACATCCCCTCGGGCCTGGCTTCTACAAAACGGCCATGGCTCCGTTTTTTATGATTCTACCAGGTTTAAAGACGTCTGTGCCTTTTAGAGCCACATATATGCATCGGTGCCCATCTAATCGTACAATAATACCGTAGATGGGTCTTCAACCTGATTCCTCCCTGTGATTCTCCAAATTCCCACATAATCTACAACTCCAGCCGACTACACCGTCAGCACTTCCTTCCAACCACACAGCTTCCGCACCCCACTGAGCCATATCCGCAGGATCACCAAATGACGGCATTTGAAAATGTGTCGCCGCGTACTCGGGAGAAAAAATTATCTAAAAAATCAGCTCGGTATAAAGACAAGATCTTATCCGCGAATTTTCCACTCTCATTTGATCCGGTATTATCGCAATAAGATGTCCTTTGCGCTCCAGGACTATTTTTCGGCCCAGGTGTTCTTCATCATCTTGAGGGAAACGTTGGAATCGGCCATCATCGTGTCGGTGCTCCTTGCGTTCTTGAAACAGAGTTTTGTGGATCAGCACACCAAGAGAGACTATGAAGCGATTGCAAGAGACGAATCGGATACACCAGAAGTGGGGAATGGGTCTTCTTCAGACAACAACGAAGCATCCAAAGACAGTCTTGTTGTTTTCAGCAAGTTGAAGCTCCAAGTGTGGCTCGGAAGTATCGCTGGGCTACTCTGTTGCTCCGTGATAGGAGGCTCCTTTATATTCGCATTTTATTTTTTCGAGACAGATGTGTGGTCAAAGACAGAGCACTACTGGGAGGGTGTTTTGAGTATTTTTGCCTCGATTATCATCCCAATAATGGGGTTGGCCATGTTGAGAGTCAACAAGCTTCAAGAGAAATGGAAGGTCAAGTTGACCAATTTGATGTTGGCCAAGAATCTCGCGAGTCAGGATGGAAACAAGACAAGGAGAAGTAAATTTATCACTTTTTCAGAGAAATATGCCATGTTTTTTTTACCTTTTGTCACTATTTTGAGAGAGGGGCTAGAAGCTGTTATTTTTGTCGCTGGTATCGGAGTAAATTCGCCGTCTTCTTCAATTCCTTTGTCTTTTGTCTTGGGGATCATCTTTGGAGTTCTTGTTGGAGTCGTGCTCTACAAAACTGGGGACTCGTTGTCTTTGAAGCTCTTCTTGGTGCTGTCTACTTGCTTCTTGTACATCGTTGCAGCAGGACTTTTCTCAAGAGGTGTCTGGCAATTCGAGTTACAGCACTATATAGACTTGTGTAATGGCCAAGATATGTCTGAGGTGGGATCTGGGCCGGGATCGTACGACATTTCGCATTCTATCTGGCATGTGAACTGCTGCAATGCCGAGATTGACGGTGGCTGGATGTTGCTCGGAGCCATCTTTGGCTGGACAAATAGTGCCACATATGCGTCAGTCACTGCGTATGTGCTTTACTGGATTGTGGTGATCAGTGTCGTCAAGGGCTTGCAGTACGAAGAACACAACGGTGTCTTGCCGTTGGTACCTATCTCATGGCAGAAGAAGAGAATAGCCAAGCGTATAAAGTTCCTGCACTTGTCGCTGCGTGCGGCCTCGGCTCTGTTCAACATCCACGATATAGTTTCCGTGGATAGTTCGACACCGTTGGCTCCATAGTGTTTAGCCGAGAAAACGTTTATAATGAGTCAGTAACAAATTCACACACCCCTCTTATCGCTCCGCATAGCTGCGTGGATATTTCCTGATCGGGTAACACTGATAAGGATTTTTTTTTCTTTCCCATTTTTCATTTTTCACTCTTGGTATTATGACTAACAAGTGCATCATCTATAAGACGACCCTCGTGACGAACCCAGTCTTTTCACAAACCACATATAAGACAATCACCCCCGCCCCGAATGTTCAGTTTCTGGAGAAAAAACACCGAAATGAGTGCAGTTGAAGCCCAACCAAAACCGGAAACACCTTTTGGAAAGCTGTTCAGAGACAAGTACTATTACTTTGAAAAAGATATCGTTCCCTTGAACCACGGGTCCTACGGATGTCCTCCTATTCCCGTGGTAGAGGCCTTCCAGAAGCACATGATGGAGGATCTCGTCTATCCCGACCGGTACCTCAGATTCACCGGGCTCGCAGATTTGCAGCATGCCGTTGCCGAAGTCGCCAAAGTGGTCGATGCCGACCCGAACAACTTCGCCTTTGTCACCAATGCCACCACGGCGATCAACACCGTCTTGCGGTCTTATCCCTTTGCCAAAGGGGACAAGATCCTCATCCAGTCCACCGTCTACGGGGCCTGTGGAAACACGGTCAAGTTCTTGAAGAACAGATACGGAATCGAGATCGTTGTAGTGGACTTGACGTACCCGATGGAGGACGATGAAGTCGTTGAGCTGTTTGAAACACTGTTCAAGACATCCAAGATCAAGATGGCCATGTTTGACGCCGTCACGTCGATGCCCGGAGTACGTATGCCTTTCGAGAGGTTGATCGCACTCTGCCACAAATACGACGTGCTCAGTTTGGTCGATGGGGCCCATTCGATCGGCTTGATCCCCTACAGTCTCTCTGAGTTGAAACCGGACTTCTACACGTCGAATTTGCACAAGTGGTTTTCCACCCCGAGGGGTTGTGCCTTCCTATATGTGGACGCAAAGCACCACAGAGTCATCCACACCATGCCGGTTTCACACACCTATTTGGATGACAACGAGGACTTACCAGCGGATCTTGAGAAGTCCCGGTTTGCCGACAGATTCATCTGGACCGGTTCTATTGGGCTTGGGGCCGTTATGGCTGCTGTAGATGCCATCAAGTTCAGAAAAGAGGTCTGTGGAGGTGAAGAAGTGATCCAGAAATACAACCATGATCTTGCCAAAGAGGCCAGTGCCTTAGTGGTCAAGGCTTGGGGCACCAAATTGTTGCAGAACAAGTCCGAAACTTTGATGACGGCCATGTTCAACGTGAAACTCCCAGTAGACGGAGCCTATGCTGCCAAATGTGACACCAAGGCCAAGTTGTTGCAACTGAAGAACTTTATCGAGTGGACTCTTATCGACAAGTACAAGACGTTTATTCCTATCGACTACCATGGAGGAGAGTTGTGGGCCAGGTTCAGCTGCGAAGTTTACAATGAGTTGTCGGACTACGAGTATGGAGCCGAGGTGTTGCCGGATGTGCTCAAGATATTTGCCGAGTCGGAGCAGTTCCAAACTATGTAATTTTCTATAAATAATAATCAACTATGAATTGAGATAAGCAGTGAATTGGATCTAATGCACAGGGCAGGACTATAAGTGTTCCAGAACTATGATAGAATATGACATATATGTCAGTAAAGCAATGATTCAAGCAGTGATCTAAAGTACTGCACAATTCAAAGACTGTGAACTCCAGAACTATGATAGAATATGACATATGTGTCAGTAAATCAAACTATGAGGTGATTGTGATAAGTCAACCAAGTATGAGTTGAATGTCAGTAATCCTCGAGCTGTGATGTAAATCTAAGTAACTCTGGAAATGATAACTCTAAAACCATGAGATAAATCTCTCTTGATAAGTATCAATGATTCCAAACTATGAGGTCAATGTAATAATGCAACCAAGTATGAGTTGATCGGTATTCCCAGAACTATGAGATGAATGTAGTCCAAGTAGCTATGAGACAAATTCCAGTAATTGTAACGTTCAGTGGTTTAACCAAGTATGAGATGAATATCAGTAATTCTACCACCATGAGATATCCATTGATTCAGCTTAAATTACGCAGCAACTATGAGATTGGAAGTCAACGATGCAAACCTTTCATCGGACAACTTCAGCTCCACGCTTTGGAACTCTGCAAACAACTCCTGGTCTTTCTTCAACTTGTCGAGATTCAAGACTTTCCAAACCACAGAATCCACCAGCGCTGTGTATCTACAACTAGTCCTGTCTTTGTTCTCTGCTAAATCTCCGAATGCGGTCAAGGGCAAGATGCTGAAGCTCAAGTCCCGGTCGAAATCGTACGAATAGCTCAGCTTGATCAACCCACTCTCAACGAGATAGAATTGTGGCTTGTCTACGGTGTTACAGTAAAAATCTGTGCCCTCGGTGATGAACTCTTTGCCCAAGTGCGGCACCAATTTCGACCAGAATGCCTCGTCCCGGGCAGAAAGTCCTTGGAAAATAGTCAAGATCAAGGGCAAAGGTGGCTGTGAGGCTCTATTTGTGCGCTTAGACATGCTCAAGTCCTCGGTGGTGATCTTTTTCGCCAGTTTCACGATCTGGACATGCCTTGGCGACCCGATAAGTGAAGATCCACCGACAAAAGACGACATTGCACCTTTCGACATGGACCTGTTCTTGAGAGAATTGGCCTTTGGAACTTCACGTCTCTGGGTGACCGAAGGCTGTCTCGGTTTGTTACGGTAGACACTATAAGTTCTCAAGAAGTTGTTTTCACACCACTCCAAAGACGAGTTCAAGTCGTCAAACAACTGTGTCCTCTTGTCGTCTTCAAACAACCCAGCATCCTTTAAAACCGTCACCACTTCGTCTCCGTCGCTCACAGATGACACAATCATGAAACAGTCTCTCTCAGCCATCAAGTTCTTGATCCTTCTGAAACATTCCGCTGCCGAGAAGTCCATACTCAAGACACTGTTCATATCGAGCACCAAGTACTTGATAGGTTCCTTATGGAACAATTCCTCATCAAATCTCTGTCGAACTTTGCGTTCCAAGCTTCCAATCGACCCAAAGAAGAGCGAGCCTTGCAATTTGAGAATGTAGATCTGATGGCCCACGTCTTTCAAAAACTCCTGCTGCTTTGGGTGTCTCAAAACCGTGGATCTGGCGTACTTACCCGTGTAAACGCCGGAAATCACCGGTCTACGAGCAGAATCCACTACAAACGACATGCATGCCAACAAGATGCCCACCAAAATACCATACACAAAGTCCCAGGCACCCATGGTGATCACGATGATCACTACAGTGAAGTACTCGAACCTGCTCAACCGGCCATATGTATCATAGAGCGCCTCTTTGAGCAACTCGTAGCCCAACAAGTAGATCAAGGCTCCAACTACACACACTGGAATGTACCCAATCACTACAGGACCTGCAAACATCACTAACAGAGTGCCCACGGCCAACATCACGCCACTCAATCTCGAATCAGCACCAGCACGGATGAACAACACACTATTGGTGTACACCAAGTAGTTCTGGATGGATCCACATAGCCCCGAGAGCGTGTTGGAGATCCCATGTGCTACAAGCTCTCTATCTACGTCGTACTCGTCCATTCCTACAGTCACTGCAAGCAGGGGAACGTTGATAGGCACGTGCAAGATGCCAAAAAACGTCAAGGCGAGCATTTTGGGCACCTGCGACAACACTGCGAGCCAGTTTACCAATTTGATGTCGTACAATTCGTAAAAAGCGTACCAGGGCTCGTTTGAGGGAGGGGAAGTGAATACCCAGCCCAGTTTCCGGGCCAAACCCAAGTCCCATTGCGGCACAATGATCAAGATTGCCTGGAACAGCGCGAAAACGAGAATGAAATAAGCTGGCACGATCAAGGCATTGTGGTTGTGGTGCTGGACATAGATCAAAACCAGGGTAAGAGCCAACGGAATTGTCCATTGAGCCAATACAAGTGGCTCAGTTAAGAACCGCAACACTTCCAAGTTGTATTGGACACCGCCTTCAAGTCTTGACGACACTTCTATACCCGTTACGATCAAAAAATAGCCCACTCCGCCGATACACCCGACCAAGATGTGCCGGGGGAAGAATCCCACGAGCGAGCCGAGTTTACATTTACCCAAGAGCAAGAAAACTGCCCCAGTCACAATGGAAGAGAGTGCATATGCTACAATGGTCGTTGTGATGACTTCACGAGGTTTTTCCTCGCCTATTTCCGACAAAATGCCCAATGCCATCGCATGGAAGAACGGCGTCACTTCGATCATCTCAGACCCGATCCCGGATTTGAACAGCGATCCCCCGAGCGAATAAACCAACTGAGAGATCACACACGACATGTAAAACATGGACAAACCCGTGGGCCCCAATCCGCTAAACACCGTCTCGCCGATCGGGAACATGATCATTCCATACGATAAGCCGTCCAAAATGTTCAATAGGACACCGAGAAAAACCAGCGGGAGATACGACAGCGGTCTGAGGATCCCCTGCTGCACTACAGTGTCTTTGTCTATTTTGGCCAACTTGTTCAACGTGCGCCGCACCAAGCCGGGCCTTATGGGTAAGCCGTTCTCTAGATCTATCGACACCGACGGGCGCAACTCGTTGGTCAACACTGCGGCGTAATTATCCCGGAATGGGTCGTGCAACAACGGTGTGTCGTCTCTGACTCTCTTGTACGATTCTGTGTCCTCCTCGGGCGCCAGCACGCTGTGGGTGGGGCTGATGTCCTCCTGGTAATACCCCTCGTCATGGTGGAGGATCTCGGACAAATGCGAGTCCGGCGACGGCGGGCTGGCCCTGACCTGTTCCTTGGCAAACACCATTTCATCTGACTCGTCTTCGTCGATCAGCGGCACACCCACGTCCGCCAATTCCGCCGTTTGCTCATGGATCGAGAACTCGGAATGCACCGTGGGCGTTTCGCCGAGTCCGACACTGGTGGCGTAAATATTGTGGCTCCTGCCCGAGGGTTCGTAACCGTGGTATGATGAGGGATTGGAGAATCCAGAGAGGGCGTTTTGGATAGACGGACGGGTCCTGCCGCCGGACGACGGTGATGATCCGTTCGTATTGTAGTCCATATGTGCGGTATTGGTGATGGGAATGTTAGTGTAGTGCAATGGTCGTGGTTAGTGAATGGTGATAGTGATGTAGTGGTAATAGCAGCGGTAAGGGGTAACTATGCTTCTATGTTGACCCTTTGATCCGTTAGTCCGAAATTGCAGAAGAATCGTCGAATTTTCACCAAAGAGCCGCTAACACGTGATGCGCACTGCAAAAACTGGTATCTGGATGGAAAACGTCACAAAGAGTCGTTAAAACTCAACCAACTCTGGCTTTTATCTGTGTCAAATCTTTATCAGGAGAGTGGAAAAACCACAGAAAAATTTTATTTTTTCTCTGCTGCTTTTTGATAGTGTGGATTGGGGTGTCCCAAAGGGATACACATTTTACAGCACAAATTGCACCTGGTTGGAGTGTGGTGGGACATGGGGGTAATGGGGGTGGAAGGAGGTTGATTGTGTTGTATTAGTATGGTCCGGTAGTCTATCAGGTTTGTAGGCTAGTGGACTGGTGGGTGGTGGATATGTATCAAGAGCCAATCTCTGCTTTTTGATGTAAATTGGGGGCGCACTAAAAGGGATGCACAGATTACAGGGGTCTACAAATTTGCGCTCTAAATTTTGTAGATTGATCTAAAAAGCGCTTTGAATTGATGGATATTAATGGGTTAGACTGACAGATATTAGTGGATCAGATAACAGGGATCGGTGGCTGGCAGACTTTTACTCTGGAGCCAAATCGTGCATTTTTGAAAGTGGGGGCTTCTTTAAAAGATGCCAGGTGCAATTTTTTTACAGGGGTTTAGATGCAAAGTTGTGCTATAAGATGTATACATGTAAGTGGTTTAGACCGATGGAGTAGCGAACTGGTAGATTTAAATTGCTGAGTGTTGAGCATTTCCTGCCCACCCTCATAAGATCAACTTGTCCACAGAATACGAAGGCACCTTCTTGTTCAACTGGTCAACCACATTGTTATACTTGGTATGCAACAAAACCTCGTTCACGTTGTTATTCTTGTCAATACTCAACATGGAGTCCAATTTCACCCTGGTGTCATCGATATCCTCACTGATTGTCAAAGGTTTCAACTTCTTCACCTGCTGCTTCTTGGCTTTCTTCTTCTTCGACTTACCACTGCCAGCATTCACCAACGACTGATCCACTAAAGTCAACAACTGTGAGTTGATCAACAACGAATTGATCTTGTTGGAGATCTTGGACGTCAATTTTTCCAACTCCACTTCGTTTTTCGCATAGTGCAAACTCAAGATCAACCCGTTGGAATCGATAAACGAGTTCAAGATCTCAAACCCGAAATTCAACTTGATGATCGTGCTGATGATCTTATCCAAATCGAAACTTGCTTGCAAAGACTTCCTCCTCTTGTCACTGTTGGTACTCATAATCTTTCTGGTCTCTGCAGTGATTTTTTCTGAACTGTAGTCTTCTCCCAATCTCACAATCAAGTCTTTAAAGATGTCCTCGTTGTCAATGAGATTTAACTGCTGGATCAACTCGAAACATGACAAATTAGGACATGTCACGATCGCCTGTCTCACCAATCTCGGGAATTTACTCAAAGATTGGAGCAATCCGTTCGAAAATTCCATGGGGAACAATGGGTGTGTCAAGAGATATGTCAATGTCTTTTCAGGGACGAAATCTCTTGAAAGCAAAGTGACCTGCTTCTCTTCGTTCTTGAAAAAGATCAACGAGGCAACTTTGTAAAAGAATCTGGCGTCGATAATACAGTCTTTTTCCAACTCAAACACCTGGAAATCTTGCTTTCCAGAATCGAGAGATGCTGTGTTGTTCAAAATATCTTTCAAAGAAAGACCTTTACAGTACGACAAGAAGATGATCTCCCACTTCTCCATATCATGGGCTTCTTTGGCCAGTTTCAACTCCTTGAACACTTGGAAAAGCTCGTTTTTCAAAGACTTTGAGCTCTCGACAAAATCTTTATCGTCTTTGATCAAGGAAGGCAATCCAACAACCTCGTTCAGGAAAAACTCTTCATCGGACTGCGATTTCTTCTGGATCCGGCTCACTCCTTTACCCAAACACTCACTCAAAGTGCCGAGACCGACATCGCAGGTCAAATTTTGCACGGATGTGAGCCCATCTTTTTTGTCCTTAGAAAGAACCAACAAAATGGTCTCTTTGGTGTTGAAAGAGCTGCCCTTCACACTTGGAGTTCCGAGGATTCTCAAAGATGACAGTCTAGAGCTGACAAACGTCGCTAAAACAGCCTCGAATTTGGTATCGATCAAGAGCACAGTGTTGCCCACTGTCAAGAGAAGTCTATTAGGAGCAGGCACGGCAAGAGTCAGCGATTCGAGGTCCAGAGCCAAATCTTTAACTCTGTTGCTCAAGGCAACAGTCTTGACTAATTTCAAGCTCGGTAAAGTGTAGACGGACAAATTCAGAGTACTGTAGTCAAGCAGCAACAAGTTTCCCGCAGGATCGTAGTCAAATTTGTAGTCTTTTGTCTTTGTCTGTATCGTGGCCTGGTGCAATTCCAGCACCTCGTTGTTGTTCAAAAGTGCCAACAATTTCACCGTATGGTACTTGGCAGTTGAAGTTTCCACTGTTAACAAGTATCCCTCAACATTTAACATCTCGGAACCGACAACGTCGTTGATAAATTTGTGGAAAACCACCTTGGATCTCTTTGTCGGTTCCAAGGTGTATATAGGATCCTCTTCTGATTCTAAAGAGAAGTTGTACACGTTGAAATGCCCATTTGTGGACAAACAGTACAACAACTTGCCGTTTGCCGAGAATTTCAAGCCGGCAACTTCATGCGGCACAGAGATGACTCTGTCTCTTATGAGATCATCTCCATCTTCTTGTGCTTTGAGGGCAGACTCGGACTTCTCGATCAAATTCAACTTGTACTTCTTTCTCTCCAACAACCCTACGGCGGATCTCTTGCAAATCCCGCTCATTTCGTGTGTCGACAAGGCAGTGACGCTCACCAAAGGGGAGATGGCATGAGACCAAACGAGTCTAGGTGTGGGTCTCAAGATAAACGTCCCCACCATGGACCCGCTGATGCCCAAATCCACGTGATTTACGTCTCTGTGCAGCACCTCTGCGATCGTGCAGTCTTTGACGCCATCTTGCAAGCTGATCCGGGGCAAGGTCGTTATCGTGTAGGGGTCTGATATGTGTGACATTCTAGTATGGCCAGCCACCGCAATTCTATGGGTTTGCCGCTAAAATGGTCAGCGCTTTTGCAGATTGTGGATGTGTGCCAATTCTGATCAATATCCCTGAGTTTGAAGCAAATTCGAGGGGCTCTTGGTGGTGCTGGCGGTGCTGGTGGTGCAGTTGTGATTCTAGGTAAGTCGAAAATTTTGTCTAAAAATTTTTTTCAAGATGAGCTAGATATTGGTGAAATATGCACGACCGTGGCAGGGAATCGACCAGAGAAGTGGATCAGAAGGGGGTGTTCGGAGGGTTTTTGGACGGATTATGGGCGTAAAATATGCCAAAGTTGGCCAGTATACATGGAGCATTGACAGCAATGTTGTGACAAATTTGTGGCCCATTTCATATCCTGTACCCACTTCTGTGCCCCCAACTAGCCTGCCCATCTCTTACTTAGTACCTCATCGCAGAATCTCGATAAAAAAAAATTTTTAGGACTGAAAAATTTTAAAGTATAGATCTAAGTACCAATTAAAGGGGTACAGAATAACACATCAAGATGAGAGTGAGAAGTATGTATTATATCAAACCACCACAATATGAATGGAACGATTACTAACAGTCTAACAGAACCCACATCCAAAAGAGTCACCACTCGTATGAGAGAGGGGATCAAGAAGAAATCACAGGCCCATCAGAGGAAGCAGAGAAAGCTGGCAAAGAAAGACGTCACGTGGAAGTCAAGAAAGCCTAAAGACCCTGGAATCCCAGCCAGTTTCCCTTATAAGGACAAGATCGTCCAGCAGATAGAAGATTCCAGAAGATTGGACCAAGAAGAGAGGCTGAGAAAGAGACTGGAGAAAAAACTGGCACTTGCCGCCGCTGGAGAAGATGCCATGGACAGTGATAGTGACGAAGAAGAGCAGGCTGAAGAAGGCGGAAGGTTGCTGGCTTTGTTGCTGTCTGCCCAGGCAGCAGTTGGAGATGAAGAGGACAGTGAAATGGACGAAATGGACCAAGATGACGACTTGGAAGTGGTTGAATACGACGTAGAACTCTCTGAAGACGAAGACTCCAGTGTCGACAAGTCCAGAAAGGCCTTTGACAAGATCTTCAAGACTGTAGTAGATGCCTCGGATGTGATATTGTATGTATTGGACTCCAGAGACCCGGAGGGCACGAGATCCAGGAAGGTGGAGGAAGCCGTCTTGCTGAACCACGGCAAGAGATTGATCTTCATCTTGAACAAGGTGGACTTGATCCCGGATCTGGTGTTGAAAGACTGGGTGGAATACTTGAAAAAATCGTTCCCAGTGGTCCCGGTGAAAGCAGCAACCGGAACTGCTTCTTTCAACAAGACCTTGACGCAACAAGTAACCTCTAAACTGTTATTGGCTTCTTTGAAGTCCTATGCCAACAAATCGAACTTGAAAAGATCCATCGTTGTCGGTGTTATCGGGTACCCGAATGTCGGTAAGTCCTCGATCATCAACTCTTTGCTCTCCAGACACGGTGGGAACAAAGTTGCATGTCCAGTGGGAAACCAAGCAGGTGTCACCACGGCTTTGAGAGAAGTCAAGGTTGACAACAAGTTGAAGATCTTGGATTCCCCGGGAATCGTGTTCCCAACATCCTCCAAGAAGTCGAAGAGACAACAGGAGGCAGAATTGGCCATCTTGAACGCATTACCGCCAAAGGATGTCCAAGATCCGGTGTTCGCCATCACTGTCTTGGTCAAAAAGTTGGCAAAAGACCCTCAAATGTCTGAGGGTTTCAAGACCCACTACCAATTACCCCCAATTCCATCGCACAACTTGGATGAATTCGTCAAGCAAGTCTTGATCCATGTTGCCAGGAAATTGGGCAGATTGGGCAAAGGAGGAATTCCTAACTTGCATTCTGCCGCAGAGGCCATCTTGAACGACTGGAGAGATGGCAAGATTGTAGGATGGACGTTGCCTAAGAAGACTGCGTTGGACGATGAGCATAACGCCAAGATTCCAAGTGGTTTGACAGGTGCCGTCGAGCCTCCAAAGGTGGAACAGACCACAATAGTCTCGCAATGGGCCAAGGAATTTGATCTTGGTGATTTGTTGGACGGGCTGTTTGATTAGTTATGTATAGTTGAAGTTAACATAAAAGGTTTTTAAGTCATGTTTGTACATTGTTTCTCGGTTCTTTGTATCACTACAAGTGCAGCTACGCAAGTTTTTATCACTACAAATATTCTTTTCATGCTAACGTGCATTCCTTATCGTCCATATCTCGTTAAACGCATCAACATCATTTCGTCCATTTCTCAATCATCCCCTCTGCCCATCTACTCAACAAGAGCTCTTCTATATTGTCTCTTTTACGCTGTATACCTTTGGAAATTACTCTCTCTTCCGACACCGCTTTGAGTTGTTCCTGCAAAAGCAGGTTTTGCTTTCTCAATTCGAAAAGCTCTGCCTGGTTCTCCAACACCAATTTTGGCAAGAACCTCTCTTTCAAAAGTTGGTTGTCGGAGTTATAAACCCGTTTCAACACATTGCGGAAAAAAATTTGAAATATATCTCTGTTCTTCTTCTGTTGATCCATGACAGATTCGTTGAGGAATGTCGTTTTGAAGCTCACAAGATGATCGTACTGATAAGTCGTCAAGTTGATCTTTGAAGATATCTTGTTGAAAGATTGGTTCAAGATAGAGTTCAAATCGTGTGTTATTCTCTGTGTTTGTGATTCACTGGTATCCCTTTTCATTGTGTCGTCATTTGTATCAGTATTCTTCTTAACCACCTCATTGGCCTTTATAGTCTGCTCTGACTGATTGGCAAACGATTCTACATCGAAATCAAACTCGGTACTGTCCTCTGCTGAACTACTGGATGCCAATTCTGCTCCATCTGTAGGGCTATAAAACTTCTTCCCCTTTGAGTCACTATCTGCGTGTTGTTGGTCCCATTCAGACTTCCTCTCCATCAAACTCAACACTTGCTGGTTAGAATTCCTCCTCTGCTGGAGAAATTTGTGCTTTAGTAGTTGCTTTGTAGTGGGTCTGTCTCTGGGATCCCTTTTCAAGCAGCAGTCTACGAAATCTTTGAAACTTGCACTGAATTCTGAGCCCACCAAAGATGGAGGCTCATTTCTCTCAATCATATAAACAGCTTGCATCGGATGGTACTGGTACAATGGAGGCTTCCCCTGTGCCAATTCCAACAATGTGATCCCCAAAGACCAGATATCCGCCTTGAAATTATAATTATGGTGCAGAATCACTTCTGGAGCCATATAATACGGTGTCCCGATATAGGTGTTTCTCAAGGACAACTTGTTGGATAACTGTGTCGAGACCCCGAAATCGGCGATTTTGGCAATCCCATCTTTGCTGATCAAGATATTGGCCGGTTTCAAATCTCTGTGGATCTTGCCACTGTCGTGCAAGTAGTCCAATGCCTGTACTATGTCAAGGGCCAATCTGGAGATCAGATTCTCTTGCAATGGGCCTGGAACCAATAAATCGCTCAAAGATCCCCCGGGCAAATACTCCATGATGATCCAGAGCTTGAACCCTTTCACAAAACACCCATAATACCTCGTTATGAAGATGTTGTTGCACGTAGATAGCAAGGCGATCTCTTTCTTGAATTCCAAGATGTTTTCATCCGATTCCAAATCGATCTGTTTGATCGCGACTTCCTCTTTTGTCGTCTTATCGACTCCTCTGTATACATTACCATATGCGCCATGACCTAGCTCCTCGAAAACATCGAACTGGCTAGCAGAATATGTCCTTTTGGAAGGTGACACCGGTGCTGGCATTTTCCCTGGGTGATTTCAAAATTTCACAAACCGTGGACTTTAAGCTCTTATCTTATATGTGGGGAGCCCAGATTTTGCTTAATAATAATCCCACACTCTGATAACCGTTGTTATGACACCTGTGCTCTGTTTTGGTGTCTAATTGTTCCGTTAGTCTGGGTTTTGATCAGTTGAATCGGGTCAAATTCCATCGTCATCGGTTTTGATCCGATTTTTCTTCTCTTTTTTGTTTTGGTTTTCCCCTTTAAGGACATCATCTCAGCAAAATATCACTTTGGGCTAATTAAAGCAGGTTTGATTGACACATGAGATGAGATAAGAAATGGGTGGAGGGATGCTGGGATTGATACAGGGATTTGTGTTTGGTGCAGTTTAGAAAGTTTTGGTAAGGACGTGAGAGATAGCTGTAATGGTTGTTAGGTGAATATGTTAATCTGGTGCAGATAGATCTATATAATGCATATATATAGTACAGAAGATCAACAGCTAACAAGTGTAGAGAGCAAACTTAAGCCAGACTTACGAGGCCAAGGTCCACATGCCATTGATCAGAACATCAATTAAAGCCCATTTTGACACAACCATCTCCAACTGACTACAGTTTTGGCTTCAATGAGATGATTTTCGGTAACGATGCAATTTATTAATTTTGTTGCCAGTCAGTTGTGCTTAGTTATGTGATATTGGGTATCTGCTAAGATTGCTGCCAACACTGTGGGTGATCCCAGATGGCAATAATGAGATTACATGGCACAAAGTGACAACTATAGTACCAAACAGCACGAAACAGCGCCAAACAGCACCAATAACACCCAATTCTATAACTCTTCACAGTCTCAGTGAAGATCACGTGACCTTATCGAGGGAAAATATTTTTCACTTTGGCGCTTCACTGCGATGATATAGTACCTCTCTACACCACCACGCGACCACCATGAATCCCCTCCGATATGGCTCCCAAGCGTTCCAGACCATAAGGAGGACAAGCACCATGAAACTTCTATCAAGATCGCCCAAAATCACCCAAATGAGGCCATTCAACAAGAGTATCAACTCCACCTTCCAGCAAGAGTACTACGACAGACTACTTGTGGCGAAAAGTCTAGGCCAGAAAACCGTCAACGGATCCGTGTTGATGAGATGTATTGTATTTGACGAAAAGGGGCTGTTACAAAACATTCCCCTGGAACTGAAGAAGAAAGAACTCTTGTTGAACCATGACCTATTACCAAGAGACTTGCGGAAAATTGACAAGGGGTATGACGATATTGTGCCGTCCATCTTGATCAAAGAAAACTCGATATTGTTGAACATGTTGCACATAAAATGTGTCATCAAGAAGGACACTGTGGTGTTGTTCAACTACGGATCCACGGATTCGCACACTTATATCGTATTTTTAAAGGATTTGGAGTCAAAATTGAAGACTCCAGCAGCTGTAGGTGGGCTCCCATATGAAATTAGAGCCCTTGAAGCGATCTTTATATCGGTGGTTTCAAATCTACACTCAGAAATGATGGTCCACACCACTGTAGTGAAGGGGATTTTGCAAGAATTGGATAACCACATCGATAGGGAGAAGCTCCGGTACCTTTTAATCCAGTCTAAAAAATTGTCGCAGTTCCAGAAAAAAGCCACCTTGATCCGGGATCTCATGGACGATTTGTTGGAGCAGGATGACGAGTTGGCCGGGTTGTATTTGACCGAGAAAAGAGCCGAAGATGACCACCAGGAAGTGGAAGTGTTGCTCGAGAACTATGCGAGCCACTGCGATGAGATTGCTCAGACGGTGGAGAATTTGACTTCTAATATCAAGACCACCGAGGAAATCATCAACATTATACTAGATTCGAACCGGAACCAGTTGATGGTGTTGGGGCTCCGGTTTTCCATCGGGTTGTTGAGTCTTGGGTCGTTGTTGTTCATAGCTGGGGCGTACGGAATGAATCTTGAGAACTTCATAGAGGAGAAAGATCACTGGTTCTATATAGTGTGTGCTGTGAGCACTTTGACTACCCTGGGGATCTTTGGGTACGGAATAGTGAAGTTGAACCGGTTGCAAAAGGTGACGATGATGGGGGATGTGAGGGGGCCACGGGTGATGCACAAGTTGGGAAAGTAGGAAAGTGGGAAAGTGGGAAAGTAGGAAAGTAATGGTGAGTTGTCTCGAGGATTTGACTATGTAATGAAAGTAAGACCATCTGAGGCTCAACGTACAGAGAGTTGTAAAGTTTCCGTAAATTCATAGAGTTTCTGTAGGGCTAGGATAGTTATAGAGACCTGGCAACCTTGATTCTAAGCAAAAAAAAAAAAATGCCTTCAATCAGATTCGAACTGATGATCTCCTCATTACTAGTGAGGTGCCTTACCAACTTGGCCATAAAGGCAATTTCGAGAAAATTACTCAATTGGGAGACTATAGGGTGGCTCGAGCAAGCCACTGGCCCACAAACCCTGACAACTGGGAGTGCCTTGAAGTATGGAGCCACATATCAGCCATCCTTAGCACTCTCCAACCACTCTAGACACCATGGAATCGCTCCTTAAGTCCGTCTAATCCCCGTCTAATCCCTGTCCAGCACTCACGGTGAAGAAACTGAGAGGAAAAACACTCAAAAAACTCACTATAAGATCTTGAACCACTGCAAACCGCACAATGACGGCCACAATAGCAGGAATATTGGTGGCAACCGCCACAGAGTCGGTGATATCGATCCTGGCGTCCAGCACAGATACGCCACAGATCAAGCCGACGCCACGAGTGGCTAAGGCCCAATTGGTGGTCGCTGTGGTGCTAGGCGCATCGACATTTCTCTCGTTTTGTCTCTTGAGATTGAGGTTCCCCAACATCTACATGGCCCGTTTCAACCACTACAGCAACTTGAACAAGAGTTTCCTCCCACCGCGGCTTCCCAGATCGCTTTTCGGATGGGTCGGAGTGTTGTATTCGATAGACGACGATAAGGTGTTAAAATGTGGAGGTCTAGACGCCTATGTGTTTCTCGGGTTCTTCAAGATGTCGATAACGTTGTTGTCCATATTCACATTATTGGCGGTGACGGTGATATCGCCGATAAGGTACCATTTCACCGGGCGGTATGACCAGGATAACGATTTCGATGACTCCAGCTCAGATACCGATTCTCCGGACCAGTACAAGACATATCTATGGACATATGTCATATTTACATATTTGTTCACGATAATCACGCACTACGCATTGAGAAATCTGTCGCGCAAGTTTATCAGGGTGAGACAGGAGTATTTGGGCTACCAAAACTCCATCACAGACAGGACCATCCGCATAAGTGGGATTCCTCCGTCCTTGCGTAATGAGCACGTGCTAAAAAAGCATATCGAGTCTCTCAAGATCGGTAAAGTGGACTCGATAGTGATATGCCGAGAATGGAAGAACTTGAACTGGCTTTTCGACCAGAGAAAGCGCATTATTGAGAGTCTTGAAGACTGCTGGGCAGAGTATTTAGCTAGTAACAGAGTAGAAGGTAGCTCCGTAAATTTCCGGTCGATCATCCCAGAGTCGTACAGAATGGACGACAGCGGTCTAGACGAGCTGGTCTTGTACCACGATGAAAGCGACGCAGAGGCTCCCGACGACGACGTGTCACAGTCGTTGCTCAGCATCACCACTGTAGGCCACAACAGACCGACTCTTAAAGCCGGTTTGCTCGGTATCTTCGGTAAGGAGGTCGACGCCATCGACTACTTTACGAAACAGTTGCAGGCGTTGGACAAAACCATCGTGGAAGCGCGTGTGCGGCATTATTCGCCCACTCCGACGCTGTTCATCACGATGCGATCCGTTGCCAACGCGCAATTGGTCGCCCAGTCCGTGTTGGATCCCGAAGTAAACCACTGTATCACCAGATTGGCGCCCTCGCCCAACGACGTCATCTGGGAGAACGCCTGCTTGCCCAGTAAAGAGAGATATTTAAAAGTGTACTATATAACAGCCGTGATCGCCACAGTGAGTGTCTTGACGGTGCTCCCGGTGACGTATCTTGCCGCTTTGTTGAACTTGAAGTCGATCTCCAAGTTCTGGCCGAGTCTCGGCAGTTATCTCGAGGAGAACGAGTGGGCACTGAACATCGTCACTGGTTTGTTACCGACTTATATCTTTACGCTGTTGAACTTTGCCATCCCGTTCTTGTACGTATGGCTCTCTTCGAAACAGGGATTCATATCCCACAGCGAAGAAGAGTTGTCCGTGGTGTCGAAAAACTTCTTCTATATATTTGTAAACTTGTTCTTGGTGTTCACGTTGGCGGGGACATTTTCCAACTTTTGGGGGTTCTTGAGCGACACCACCAAGATCGCATACCAGTTGGCTAGGTCTTTGCGTGAATTGTCGTTGTTTTACGTAGATCTCATCATCTTACAGGGCATTGGAATGATGCCTTTCAAGTTGTTGTTGATCAGCCAGTTGATGAAGTTCCCGATCTTGCAGAAAAAAGCCCGGACTCCAAGACAATTCCACGACTTGTACAAGCCTCCGTTGTTCAATTTTGGGTTGCAATTGCCACAACCCATCATGATCTTGATCATCACCATCATCTACAGCGTGATATCCACCAAGATCTTGGTCTCGGGGCTCCTGTATTTCATTATCGGGTTCTACGTGTATAAATACCAGTTGATCTATTGTAGTATCCATCCACAACATTCCACTGGCAAAGTGTGGCCCATCATCTTCAGGCGATTGGTGCTCGGGTTGCTTCTCTTCCAGTTGGCAATGGTGGGGATCTTGGCCTTGCAAAAGGCGTATCTCTTGGCCTCTTTCTTGACCCCACTCCCGATACTCAGTCTATGGTTTTTCTTCGACTTCCAAAGACACTATTTGCCCTTGAACAACTTTATCGCATTGACATCTATAGCGGATGAGATATTGCTGAATGCGGACGAGGAAGTCGAACAGGCAGTTGCCAGTGGGGTACAAGACCATCGTAGGGCACGGTCTGATGCCTCAGGACTTGCCCCGGCAAAGACTATCGACGAGAGGAGAGAGCAAAACCAGACATTTGGGTATCCACACATGTTGGATCCTTTGGAAGGACCGTGGTTGTTGATGGACGGCAGCGATATCATTGTTGCCGATATCTCGATGTCCGAGGGGTTCAATGGGGTTTTGAGGAAGAAGAAGGTGTTCAAGGATTGGGAGACTTATTAGGTGTATTATATAGATTAACAAACTGAAAGTGACTGAGAGTAGAAAGTAGACTGGGAAGGTTTTGGCTGTATCTGTTTATATTGGTGAACCAAAAGGCGGGGAGTACAATGTTGGGCAAGTGTTGAGCTATCCCAAGACCCAATAGTTGGATCAACCAAATGCTAGATTCACCACCGATAGTAACAGTTTCTCCGAGACATACTCCAACCCGTTGGTCAGCGCAAGCACTACAAGGATCCTCCACTGCGGACCTCCTAGACAGCTATACAAAATCGAAAAGACGAAATAGTTGTTGGTGATTTTGATCAAGAACATGATCAATTTCAAAGTGGAGAGATCGTAGGGCCAGATGATGATCAACACCGGGAGCAATCTGGTGATGCTGGAGAGCAAAATGATCGTGTACACGATCATCGAGACGGGATGGTAATGATAGTGCTTCGAAGTCTTGAGCAAATTGGGGTGCAATCTGTTGGTGTGACTTATGGTGTAACGCCCCTCGGAGTCCTGGAACTCGATCAAGTCGTAATCATGCCGGATGATCCCCACCATCCGGAGCCCCACTTGCACTGCCACGTGGTAGACGACGTCGTGCAAGACCGTCTGGACGATGAAGAACAGATACTGGGCCATCAAATTGCCGTGGTCCAACACCACCCTATAACTGGAGTCATCGTTCTTCTCCTCATAGGCCCAGCTCAAGTACACTTTGAACAACACGATGAGCACCGACAAGCGGATGATGGCGCGGTTCTGCCGGAGCTGCGAATGTACCAGTGTTTGGAGATCCGTTGTGTCCACCAAGCTGTTGTAGATCAAGTGCCGGAACGCCTGTGGCTTCAAGAGTAGTAAATCCATCGTGAGAATCACCTGGTCATATTCCACGTAGACGTCACAGATGTGGTCGCAATGCGCGCAATGAGTGAGCCGGATGTTGTTGTCTGAGTACGTATGGTATAGTGAGCTCACGGGGCGTGAGCATTCGATGCAGATCATCCTGGCGCTGTGGCAATGGTGTGGAGATGCGCCTGGCAATGGTCCTCGGCGGTATCAAGTCTGCGATGCCCCGGGGCCAACTGCCAAATGCGGAAAAAATGATGGGAAAAAATCGTCAATTCTCCACACAGAGAAAATGGCTAAAAAGTGCACTGAAAAGGATCCGAAGGAGCCAAAGCACCAGAGTACTAATCCCACATACCACTACATGTCGAGGCGGGTTCCGTGCAAATACTTCAAACAGGGCCGCTGCAACAAAGGGAGCAATTGCCCCTTCTTACATTCGAGCTCCGACGCCCAGGGCACGGGCACATCACAGTCGCGCCCACGCTGGAAGGACAGCATCGAGGACCTGGAAAAGATCTTGAAAGACGATCTCGCGGAGTCGAGGATGTTCCAAACGGTGGCAATCTCCTCGTATAACATGGACACGGACATCCCCGCGAATTTGCTCCAGAAAAGAGACATCTCTGTCGAGGAGTTGCGGGTGCAGTACTTGGAAGATCCGCAGAAGTACCAAATGCAGCTCCAGCTGCGGCAAAACGACTACGACAACGCCAGGCGCGTGCTACAGAGTGATTCCAGGAAGCTGGCTCGATATGTGCAAATGGCGGCGGACCGGTACCTGAAAACGGCCAGTGTGGTGGGGATAAAGCCGTTTGTGGACGAGTTGGACTTGAACAAGGCTGGAGGTGCGTTGAGTGGCGCGAATGGCGCGAATCCGTTTGCAAGTGGATCCGGTGGCGCTTTTGGCCAGAATTTGTTCGGTGGGGGAACTAAGGCGGCATTTGGGGCGGGGAGCGCAAATGGGAACGCATTTGGAGCTTCAAATTCAAGTGGGAACGCATTTGGATCTTCTGGTTTTGGATCCAGCACGACTAGTAATGCATTTGGATCTTCGGGGTTCGGATCCGGCGCTGAAAAAACGGGATTTGGAGCTTCAGGGTTCGGATCTGCGTCTGGATCTTCAGCATTTGGGTCTTCGGCATTCGGATCAACGACATCTGCGCCGGCAAGCGCGGCATTCGGATCGTCCGGGTTTGGCTCATCGGCTGCACCTGCTGCACTGCCTAACACCGCCTTTGGATCTTCTGCATTTGGATCAACATCCGCACCTTCGAATACCGCTTTCGGTTCTTCAGCATTTGGCTCAACATCGGCTCCACCAAGTTCCGCGTTCGGATCTTCGGGCTTCGGGTCTTCAGGTTTTGGCGCCCCCGCATCTGGATCTTCAGCTTTTGGAACTTCAGCTGCTCCGGCAAGTACATTCGGATCTTCGGCTTTCGGAGCCTCTGCAACCGGATCTTCGCCATTCGGATCTTTGAAAACCGACTCACCATTCTCGTCGGTCGGACCAAACTCCCAAAGCTCCAACTCGTCCCTGCCTGGACCATTTGGTGCAGTTGACAAAAACGCCAACCCATTTGCCCCAGCCAAAGCCGGAAACGGGCAAAAAAATGCTTTTGCATCCACTCCGGCATTCGGGGCCCTGTTTGGAACCTCGGGTTCTCAAACATCGGGATCTCCATTCGGAGCTGTCTCGGGCCCTACAACTGGAAAAGCCGGAAATTCGCCATTTCTGGGACTTACAAGTACAAAAGATGCCTCTGTTAAGCCTATAAGCGAGAAACCCAAGCTACAATCAACCCCAAGTCTCTCCCAAAGCTCTACGCCCGCCCAGGGCCCTGCATCGAGCCAGAACCAGGAGTATTTGGACCCACACCAGTTCAGATCGTACTCACAAGTGGAAAATCTCTCGGAAACGCTCAAAAATTTGTTCATAAGCCCGCAATTCCAATTGGGCAAAATACCCGAAGTACCTCCGCCTCTTGAATTGTGCTGATCCGATCTATATACCCTTATAACTACCGCAGCATCAAAGCATCAAATCATCTACTTCCCTCTTTTTGTGTCACAGTACTAAGTGCGCGGCTCATTTTCTGTAGGAAAAAATTTTCTCTCTCGAGCCAGGAATCACCTTCAAGACACAGGCCATCGGACCACCAACAGCTGGAGGTGACCTTGGATTCGACAGAACAACAGCCCACGGTGTTGATATGGCCCAGAAGGACCAGAATCTCAACTCTTGACCCCACAGCCCCCAAATCCAGCACGCAATCGGCAGATCATGAATGTCCGGGACACTGTCGCACAGTCCAAAGACCAGTTGGCCACGCTCTTGAAGAGCAGTTACGCCGACGACTCGCTATTGCTCGGGTCGTTGAACTTTTCGCAGAACAAAGTGCTCAAATTCATCTTCCAGGATCTTTTGGCGGCAGAATCCCAGCAGGATCAGCTTTTGGCGGACCCTTCCGCTTCAGAATTGTTGGACACCTTGTGGCTCCAGTTCCACTACCCTGTGATCAAATACTATAAGGCCCATTTCAACAGGTACAAGAAACTGGGCAAACTTTCAAGGCAAGTCGAATTGCGCAAATTGTTCGACAGTTTCCACAAATTTATCAAGACTTTTACCGAGTTCTATACGACGGTGTTGAGAGAACTCTTGACCACCTATGACGTCTCCAACTATGTGCCCTTGGTGTGCCTCCAGGACTTTGAGATCACGGCATCTGCCGCAAAGACTCCACCGACAAATGTGGCACCGAGAATCGTGTATCTTGTCCACAAATCGTTGCTATCAATAGGTGATTTGTCCCGGTACAGAGCGGATATCTCGAAAAACTATCTCTCCAAAACCACAAAAGGTGACCAAGAGTTGGGAATCAAGTACTACAAATTGTGCACACTTGTGCTACCGTCGTTGGGAGATGGCTTTGACCACATCGCCATCGTTGAAAGGCTCAGAGACGACCATTTCAACGTCGTATACAACTTTCTCAGATCCTGTATGACCCGGTTTCCGTCTTCTTTGGGGTTCACCAACTTGGTCAATTTGCTCGCAACCGACCCAAAAGATGGCTCAATCTTGAGGCGGTATAAGGAGTTGAGTATTGTCACTGACGACACAAAGATCAACACTGTAGAGGTGCTAAAGATGCAGTTCTTGTGTGTGTACAACTACTATTTTCTTCCAGAGTTTTGGGCATCTGAAGATGGAATTCTCGTGAACGGGGTGCAATTGAAGCACTTGGAAGCGGCTCTTTTCGCAAATCTACAGGACTGCGACTACAAGAAACATATTTTCAGCGAGATTGTTCAAAAACAGTTTCTTATGCTTATCAGTGGGTTCCAGATCTTGTCGGACAAGACAAATACTTTTGAAGATGAAAGACTAGCTAAAAGTAGCAAGATTATCGGCACTTATTTGAGCTTCATCTACAGCTTTATCGACAATTTGCTCTCCACTATGCTCCAAATATGGACAAACGACTCCAGGCTCGATCTTCTGCTTCTTCCTATGCTCAGAATAGTGTTAAACTGGATCAGAACCAGCAAAATTGGTTATCAATACTTGAAACAAGACCGTAAAGTCGTGGCACATCTCTGTAAAGTCTTGAATTTGGTCTACCAGATAATCTCAACTAACATTGACACAGTCAGTAAAGCTGTATTGGAATCAAACGACGGGATTGTGTTCAATAGTATCAACGATCTTGTATCTACTAAGCTAAAAAGGGCAAGATTTTTCAAAGAAGATGTGTATTTGAAGGAGTTTTCACCCACTGGGACGTATTTGAAAGATTTCGAAGACTCTTGTTTCTTTGACCAGTCAAGCGACAACACTTTAAGACTCGCTGGAAGACTTCCAGGCCCGGATCTGGCTTTTAAATCTGCCAAGGCAACGGAAAATGCATTGAGACTTCTTGCCCTGGGCAGACTAGGAAAGTTACTAGTGTTGGCTTCGATCAAGGGCACTGAGTCCGGCATCAAATTCGACTCTGAAGCTGCACAGTTTGACATACAGCACGAAAAAAGTACACCAGAGGTGAACACTAAGCAAAAGAAGAAAACAAAGCCAAAGCCCAAGACATCTCAAAAAGGACAGCCATCAGAAATCACATCTCCTGTCGCTAAAACCAGCGACAAGATTCAAGAAACCATCGAGAAATACAAGCAGATGCACAGCAATGGAGACGATATTCTTGCATTGATCAAGAAATCTCAAGACCTGAATCTAAACCTGCCAAATCATCATCTGCAAATGGTGGAAGATTTGGTCGACGATTTCGAAGATATGAACTCTGACAGATCTATGACTCCAATGGATCCTGGACACGAAATTTTTCAACCGACTCCGACCGTTCCTGAAAAGAATGGGAACAGTTGGTCAAACATGAACAGACTGACTCTAACTCCAAACGATGCACAGCTGTCCACATACGCATATGGGGACTCTAAAATGAACTTTAATCCCCAAAATCAAAACCCGACTTCTACCTATGGAAGTCTCTACAAACAATTCCAGACACCATCAAGTGATAGTTTTACGACAAATGACCAAATCAGAGGTAACTACAGCAGCGACAACATCAATTGAGTGCTCAAAACTGACATCTAAATCTCTGCATGAGAATGACCATCTGAAATGACCCTTTTCTGTGATTTAGATACTCTCGAAGCCATTCTGATTCTCTTCTTCATGTTTGTAATTTCCTTAATCTCATCCATCTTCTTTTTAGCCAACTTCTTATCATTCATGTAAGTTGGTCTCGGCATATCGCAGGCATCACAGGCCAAGTCCAATCTGGCACATTCTCCACATTCAGGTTTCTCCTCGGTGCATTTCTTTCTTCTCAATCTACACGTCCAACAGCCGTTTTTGGATCTCCCAGAAACGACACGAGCAGCACGACGCACTGTTGGCTTCTGGTTCTTGTTACTTTGTCTCTTCTTAACGAGAAGAGGCTTATAAACTGTGCTTTGGGATAACTGAGACGAAGATGAAGAGGGGGACGCAGAAGAAGTGGTGTCTCCGAAAAATGTTGCCTGTTCAAAAACTGGTTCCTTTTTGTCCTCGTTCGCACTGAGACTTCTTTTCTTCGATAAGGGGTTATTCACTACAAACGAGCCTTTCAGGATTGGTGATGAGGGCAATGGTTCTTCTTCATCGATTACCCTGTTTCTGGTTGCGAGGTTGTTACTGAAAGTAGGATTGACACTCATCAAAGACGAGTCTTCGAGCCCTGTACTCTCTAGAATTCTGCCATTGACAACAGGTTCTAAATTATCACTTCCGACATATGGAGTTGTCTGTAGGTTACCATCGGTGTCTTTTCCGACAAAGTGGAAATACTGCTGACTTGAAGATTCTAGGATAGTTGCATTCGACGACGATTTTTGAATGTAGAACCGTTTTGTGAATCCAAGTTCTTGAGAGAGTAAATTCAATCCAGGAGAAGTGGACTGCTCCAGTTGGTTGAACGAGTATCTAGTTGGATCTCTTGAGATGGACTTTGGCGAAGACCGTGGAAAGAAATGGATCAACCCATTCGAGCTGTCGATGTAGTTCATGAGGAATTTTGAAGGCGAAGATCCGCCCATCTGCTTCCAAGCACCTCTGGACCCCGGAATATCTTCTCCCTGAAGCTTTTCGGATAGATTCTTACTGAAACTTCTGTCATAGCCCTGGAGTAACAGGTGCCTGTTGCAAAGGTCACCAAATGATAGCTCTTTGGGAGTCTCTGATTGGGACTGTTCAGATGTGATTCCAATTGAGACTGGAACAGGGAGCGCCAATGTGCCGATTCTGCCTGGTTTCAAGAGTTTCAAAGGATTCACCCCTGAAAGTTTTGGGGGTTGGTTCTCTTTATCCATCGGTGTGTATTTGAACCCAGAAGCTTCTAGATGTTGAAAGTAATGTTAAGGATTCCAGTGAAGAGACAGACTCCGAGATGTTGGTTAATATACTTCTTCCATGGTGAGTGGTGGCCAGTGATGTGTAAAGGGGATAGTTACTTGAGCGCTTATGAGCCGAATTTCACTGTGCAAATTGCTGACTCTTGAAGAGGGTTGGAGAATCAAAACTAGTTATGCAATCTCTCAGACAGTATAAAAGCACTGTGTTCGTTAATTGGGACGTTCCAGAACTTGATGCGCCCAAATGGTTAAAACAGAATCTTGATCCCTATATAACAAATTCAAGGTATTAATTACCCCCCGAGCTTTTTTATTTTTTTTGCTCTAGTATTAATTATCAGGGGAGATGAATCACTCAGTATACGAAGAGTCAGTGTGGAAAATGGGATGTAGTTGTTGTTGGAATTCCTATATAGGACCTTATCAAAGATTGAGGAGCTGTACTCAGATATTTCAAGGTGGAGCAAGCTCAATCTTATAAAAGCACAGAACTGATCACGAGAAAGAAAATAGGGGCTAGTAACGATGGGCGGCTGTGGGAGCTTCCCCCTTCCAAGGCACTCTCACTGACAGAAGAAGTAGCGGAAGAAGACAGAGACTGCTGGTGATTTGAAGTAGCTGAAGCATGAGAACTCTTATTTGAACTGGAATCAGCTGTACTCGTCGAGCCGGAGTTTGGTGCACTTGTTGAGCTGACACCTTCTGTCAAAGCGCTCTTCAATGGACTCTCAAGCCTGGAAGAGTACCATGGTAATTCTGTCACGACTTGTTCCATGTCACTGACATCGATCTGACTGAACAAACTCGAGTAGGAATCGTCGGTGTATGTCTCGACTTGTGTGAAAATCGAGACATACTCAGGGGGGAACGATATGGATGGATTTGCCTGGATGAAAGAGTAGTAATCCAAGAAATTTGCCTCGATATCGCTGAAAACCACAGCTACAGCGTCCGCATCATCTGCAGCCACCAAGTGGGAAGCTACAAGCAAAAGCAGCGAAATAATGGTGGGCTTTGTGAACAACATGGGGCTTTTTTGAGATACAATGGTTATATAAAATTGGTGATGTTACGGGATCAGGTTCTTTATTTATAGTACCTTTTTTCTTCTATTTTTGGTGTCACTTGGCGCTAAGGGATGATAGGTGCCGTGCCGCAAAATACAACCAACCTCTAATACAGACCTCAGCCTCTATTGCTGATCAAGGAGACTCTCCCTGGAATCAATCCTTGAATCAACTCAAGTGCTTTGTTTCAAACTTCAGTTGTGTTTCCCTTTTTAACCCGAAACAGGTAATTTCTAGCCCCCAATTTTAAAGTGTGTTTTTTTAAATAGAGTGCAGAGAAATGACTACTGTTAAATTCCATTCATGTGCCCGAGTCAAGTCAAAGCTTGCACATCAGCTCTCACCTCTCAGCTCTCTTGAGCTCATGATACCATCTATACAACAAGAATTGTCTCGTCGAGGCACAAACTACGCTGGCATAGCCTTAAAGTCATATTAAAAACAAAACAATGCTACATTCATGTCTATACATTTCAATTCCTTCCTTCATTCCCGAATGGGATCATTATAACTTCTTCAGATTTTGGGGGCAACACTTTCAAGCTCTGTGGGACGAATGGACAAGGCGGAATATGGCCGAGATGATCGTATTTGGCTTCTGGAATGGTAGCACTCCTCAGATCTTGTAAATCGCGGTCTTCACTTATCACTTCTGTATCACCTCCTCTAAAGATAGGAATATCTGTAAAATATTCCGCATTATACCACGGCAAACCGGAGTTGTCGAAAACGACCGGTGTGCTCCACTCGACTTCTTCGTTCTCAGTGACTCCAAACATCGCTGCGCCTTCACTGCCGGTGACTTTCGAGCCCTCAGACCTGCCATAAGCAGCACTGATGAGCTTGACACTCACCAAATCGTGATCTTTGAACTGCACACCTTTGGAAGCGGCTTTCCGTTTCTTTCTCGTATCATCACTATCACTTTTTTTACGAAGAATACTAAATAACCCATCTTTGAGCTCTACTTTTACATCCGTGTCTTCTTCTTTGAGTTTTTCCGAATCTGAGGCATCAGAAACCGGTGTCTTTTGCGTCGACAGACTCAAGTAATCGCTCAACATCCAAACTTTCTTCAGAGGTTTCAGTTCTGCCTCCTTTGGCAGTGTGTCTTCACCGTCCTTGTTTTCTTTTTCAGTGGGTTTATGCGGATCGTTGATGAAGATCGATGGTTTCGACACCGGTGCCTTAGTGTTTTTCTTGGTTGCAGACATGGATTTGATCATTGAAGACACCGTGGACAGTTTCGTATTAGAAGGAGCTGGAGTGACATTCTGACCCAACAATGCTGATGCTGCCTTGACGATGTCCAGTCTCTTGCTGATCTTCACCACCTTGGTCAAAAGATCAGAGATTTTGAACATCTCGAGATGCTTAACAGTCAAACCGACATCTAACATGAGCTGGAGAGATACCAAGACAAGTTCGTCATTTTTGAATCTCAAATCGTGCGAGAGCCAATTTCTGGCCCTTTGGAGGAATTTTCTTATCGGCCTTGTAACGTCGGTCCAAAAATTCTTGTCATTTACCAGGATCACCAGCAGCCTCCAGCCTTTATAACGGTAGTCTGTTTCGAGATCGTATACAGACTCGGGGATGCAAAGAAAGATCTTTGCTAGTCTAGGAGCTAAGGATGCATAGTCCTTTTTGTGTGATGAAATAGTCTTTCTGATGAAGCTTATGAACGATGAGGAAATGTCTTGTTTGCTGTTAAATGCGAGCTTCAACGATTCAATAGTCTTTTCAAAGTCCGCATCCACTGGTGGGATCGGGTCTTGTCTCTTTTTCTTTGGCGGTTGTGATTCTTGTGAGTCGTTTGTCCTTTTCTTTGATGTTTGAATTGATTCTGTAGTTGGATCAGGTTTCACGTTATTGTTGATGCTATTCACCACTTGGCGGTCCGACATCTGCTGCATTTGCGAGTTCAAGATGACCAAGTCGTCGTCATCTTCGCTGGTGCTGGATGCGCGGTCATTTGGGGCTAGTTGGGGAGTGATATGTAGTGGAATTTGCAGTGGCAGTTGAATTTGCAGTGGATTTTGCGGTGGCAGTGAAAATTGCAGTGGGATTTGCAGTGCAAGGGGGGTTGTCATTTGAAATGGGGGTGACACTTGAAATGGCAATTGTTGTGGCACTTGTTGAAATCCCGCCCCACTGAAGACCGCACTCCCCCCTGCTATTTTCAGCCTATCTGCTGCATTCTGTGAGCTCAAATCCGGGCCCAAACGCCCAATCTGTAATTCTTTCCCTTCAAGACTCGCGTCTTTTTGGTCTAGCTCGCTTCCCATTACTCTAATCTATAATATATCGTCACTGTCCAATCAAAAGACAGATTGAAGCGGTAAAAGGCAAAAGACAAGAATAGGTCTATATAGATACAAGGCAGCTCAAAGGTGTGTAACTACTCTGTAACAGGGCTCTCGACTCTCGTTGTCACTTAAATTAAATCGGTTAACGGAACTCGGCGTTACCAGCGCGCTAAAACAGTCGTATGGTTACCCGAGTCGGTTGATGCCAGATGGATCAAGTGATGGGAGGTTGGTGTAGTTGAGAGAATAAAATCGCCTTCAAAATGAGGAAAAAAAAACTTGCAAATTTTTGTGGTTTTGTGTCCGACTACCGGATATGGAAACAGGCTCAGTTTGGCAAAATTCGCCCAAAGCGCACAAAGAATAAAGCTGGAAAATTTTTCACATAGAAAATTATCTAGGGCATCTGGCACATCATCTCAAGGGTACATCAGCACAGATTTCACAAATGTTGAGTGTCCAGACTCTTTTAAAGTACCAGAGACTTGCCTCAGTGAGGTTGGCGCCGGCCGTTTGGTCCCGCCACCTCTCTAGCACGGCGATCTCTCTTGAGAACGATAGAAGGTACTCCAATGACAGATATGGCAGCAGAGACCGCAACAACTACTCCAGAGACAACAACAGACGCGGGAGTTACAACAGAAAACCAGCAAGAGGATACGACCAAAACAGGGGCGGCAGAAGGTTCGAGAAGTTCAACTCCAGAGACGACGACAACGACAAGTTCCAGGACATCCAGTTCCCACCTTTGCCAGAGTTAGAGGAGTCCCAGAAGATCATCAAGTCCAGTGAAGTTCTGGACTCGGATTTGCATCCGGATATCAAGAAGGCCTTTATCAGCCAAGTGGGACCGTCGTTCACGCTGTGTCAGGAGAAATCCATCAACCATTTCTTGTACAACCCAAAGGGTATCATTGTCAGGGCCAAGACAGGTACCGGTAAGACTTTTGCCTTTGGATTGCCGATCTTTGAGAGCTTGAAAGAAGCCGGCAAGACGTCTAAAGTATTGGAGGGCACCAATTCGATCATTTTTTCTCCCACCAGGGACTTGGCTGTGCAGATGAAGAACTCTTTGGACAAAGTGTGGAACAAGTCCAACTCCAAGTTGGTGAACAACGAGATCTCGTTGGTCACCGGTAAGATCCCGCTTAGATCGCAGTTGAGACCGTTCAGGATCAATTCTAAGCCTCCAATCGTCGTTGCGACCCCGGGAAGGTTTATCGATTTGATTGAGAACGAACCAAGTTTCAGAAAGGCCATGAGACACGTAGACAACATCGTCATTGACGAGGCTGATGAGTTGTTGAACCAGAACTTTAAGAAGGACTTGGAGACCATTTTCTCCGTGTTGAAAGACATCAGTGTCAAGGAAGACGATGTCAAGTTCAAGACTTTCCTCTTCAGTGCCACTATGAGTAACAATGTCTACCAGTTGGCCAATGATGTCATTGGCGAAGGTTATGCCTTTGTCGATGCCAACGAAGGTCTGGAATCCGAGGTCAACACCAACATCAAACAGTCGTTGGTGGTCACCAAGTCGATTTTCGAGAGTTATGCCTCGGCTTTGCAGTTCATCAGATCGCATCTCCATGAGCCGAATTTCAAGCCGATGATTTTCTTGCCCAACACCGTCAGTGTGGACTTTTTCCACGAGTTGTTGAACAAGTACGTCAAATCTCAGACTCATGTTCCCGGCACCAGGTTGCCATTTGTATTGAAAATCCACGGCAAGTTGACGCAGGGAGAACGTAACTACGCCCAGAGAGCCTTCAGAGGTGATCCAAGTGGAAAAGGCAAGAATAGACAGGCCCATAGACCACACAGAAGTGCTATTTTGGTCGGTTCCAACGTCGTTTCGAGAGGTATGGACTTCCCAGACGTGACGCATGTGATTCAGATCGGTGTGAATGCTGATTTGTCCAACTATACGCACAGAGTAGGTAGAACCGGTAGGGCAGGAAAAGAGGGCCACTCATTGTTGATTGCCACAGATTATGAGATTCCCTTCGTCAAGAAGTTGATCGAGCACGGAAACAGCTTTGAAGAAGAGTTGGAATACACACCCGATGCAACTGAAGAGGCTGCTATCAGGGAATGTGCCCGTGGAATGAGTTACTCGAACATCTCTGCTGCCAATTTGGGGATCTACACCAACTTGCCAGCCAGATATGGACCTATTTTGAAGAACGAGTACTTGAAGGGTTGCTCAGATTTGTTCAGAGACTTGCACGAGGACCCGGAGTCTGCTGAGAAGCCGGAATTGTCCAGAAGAGCCGCCCAGATGATGGGTCTTGACATGAGAGTCGTCAGAAAATACTACAACGTTGAGAGCCATCGCTACAATGAAGAAGAAGACGATTACGAAGACCGTGGCCGCAGATCTGACCGTTTCAAAGGCAACAGAAGATACTGAGCTCGCTATTCTCTACTTGTACATATAATTTACAGACACTTTTTTATGGTTTATAGGTGTGTATATAATAATTGTGATGAAATGTTCCCCTTTTTTAGCCCCCCAAGAAAATCAAAAATAGTGGGAAATTACATCGTTACACCACTCTGAGGGTAGGTAGGTTCCCCGGGTCCGTTTTGAGGAAACGTTGGCTAAAAATTTGGCAGCAGGCCCTGGTAGGATATGTAATTGAGATACACTAGTTGTCGCAAGATAAAATGGTCCCACTTGTATGGAATTCACACCCTTCTCACGCCTTATTATGGCGTTGAGACTTTGAAAAATGATTTTTACATTTTTTTCATTTTCAGCTCATCTCTTTATTTCAAATCGAGAAAAAATTGCAAATTTGTAAAAGTAGCGCTATTTAGCACCAGAGAGCCACAGATGAGTGAGATATACGTGTTGGGAGCCGGGAGTATTGGCGGCTTGATCGCCACACAACTCTCTATGGTGTCCAGAGCGCCGATATCTTTGCTCTTGAACAGTGAACAACGGCTCACAGAGTTTTTAAACAGGGGCTCTGCCATCAGATATAGGAACTTGACTAAAGCCCGAAACCCCGTTATCCAGGATTTTCGGTTCAAAGGGTTAGCGAAAGTGCCGTCTTTCTACACAGGAAAACCGCAGCCGATCCAGAACTTGATCGTCACGACAAAATCGCACCAGACTGTGGCGGCAATGGAGCAGATCGTGCCCTCTTTGTCCAGAAATTCCAATGTGATTTATATCCAAAATGGGTTTGGAGTCATAGATCTGGTGAAAGAGAAATTGTTTCTGAATAACAAGGACAATATGCCAAACATGTACCAAGGAGTGATAAGCCATGGTGTTTTCAGAAAGCAGCCGTTCGAAGTGACTCATGCGGGCGTCGGAGACTTGAAATTGGCCAAGGTGCCCTCAGAAACCCATCTAGATGAAGAACCACTGCCTATAATCGAGGATTTGATGCTGTCGGATATCTTGAATTGTAAATACATGCCCTATAAGGAGTTCTTGTTGTTCCAGTACGAGAAGTTGGTGGTGAATGCGTGCATAAATCCATTGACGTCGGTGCTTGACTCGGCAAACGGAGAGTTGCTCAGGTTGTACCAGACGGAAACCATTTTCAACGGTATTATACGGGAAGCGGTCCAGGTGATTCTTGCCACTGCACCAGAATCTTTGAAAAATGACCCGACTTTTCTCCGTGTTGTAGACCACAGGAGACTCTTGGCAGTGCTGTTGAGCGTGGCCAAGTCTACTAAGTACAATTCTTCTTCGATGAGAGAGGATATCAGACACATGCGGGACACTGAGATCGACTTCATCAACGGATATATCTTCAAAAGGGCGCAGGAAAATCATTTGTTCACGCCTTACAACAAGATGATGATCGATCTTGTGAAGCTGAAGCTACAGTTGAATGTAAATAGGAATGAGCAGGCTGTGAAAATGGCTTCGTGATGCTCTGTAATGGATTATGAACTATAGATATTTGTCTTGCAATGTAATGGATTTTGAAGTAATGCTTGGTGCAATTATTTGCAACGTAGCGGATTATCAGTTGGATATCTCAAGTTTACTGATTCGTAAGGGGTTATGAGCATGAGATCTTTGCTCTTAAAATTCATGAACTTTAGATGTTTGGTGCACTGTTATGTAACCTAATGGAGTATGAACTATAGATCTTTGGTGTAATTTGCAATGTAAATGATTTTGAACTTTAGATCTTGAGTGTAATTTGCAATATAAATAATTTTGAAATATAGATCTCTGGGGTCGAGGATCTTAGCTATAAATCTTTGGTTAAGTATATGCAACGTGATGCGTTTTGAACTAAAGATCTTTGGTGCACATATTTGCGACATCTAAAATGTTTTCGTAAAGTCTTTTGATGACTACATTTCTGCCGTCATTTGGTAGTTCTAGAAACGGTTCATACTCGTCAGAGAACTCTAAAGCCAATTCTTCTAGATACTGCTTTGTCTTGGCCTTGTAAGATTCTCCCGAGCTCATGCCCGACATAAAGTTGACAAACTTCCTCGGAGCAGAGTTGCCGAAATCGGATTCTTGCAACAGCAGTAGCACTACTTCTGTTCTGAACGATACGTCGCTACTGATGGTATAATCCCCCAAATAGCCCAGATCCAGCAAGAACTTTCGCTTGTTGGGTGACAAACTTTTCAAGATCTTTGAAGTGATATCTACGCTGTTCCACTTGTTAGTGCCTCTGTCGAACATGAAACCATACTCACAGAGAAGAAACTCGTCAGAATGGGGTCCATAGGAGAAGAATATCTGGTCTCCTTGGCCGTATCTCCGTCCGCTAATCACCTCGAACCCACCCGGTTGGACTCGTGTGAAACTGTGATCCTCAATGTGGTGGTTCAAGAAGTCTACATAGGGCACCATGGTCATGTTGTCCAGATTGGACTTTTGGAGCACTTCTGGCAACGACATGTAGAGACACCTGGAGTTACAACAAGCCCAGAACCTGACAAAGGAGTTGAAATCCACAAGTTCCTGAAAATGTAAGCCTTTGCCGGATATGAGAGTCTTCACGGCTCTGAAGTCCAGTGATAACGTCTTGAACTGGCCCCTTGAGTGCTCTGCGACAGCTTCTGGAAGCATGTCAAAGTGTGTGCGATCTCCCTCTACAAGCCATATATAAGGACACGATACGAAGTCTTCTGCTCCCGGAAGTACGTCTATAAACGGTTTCCAAAAGGAGTCTTTACGGCGGGATTCTAGCTCCAAGTACATAGGGATCACCTGAGAAGAAGAGAGCGCTGTCAAGTCTTCATACTCGAATAACGAGTAAAGCTCGGTTACAACATCCTCTACTATATCCCTTGAGTCCAAATTCGGTGTTTGTGTGTTGAAGAGAGCAAAACTTTCAGGCTTTTTGCTGTATCGTTGCAAGTCTTTCAAGATGGTGACAAAGTTCAAGTTGTACTGCGGCGGAATACTGACAATCTTCTCGCTTTTCTGCACCTCCGAGCGGCAGAAGATGGCATTTCCAGTTTCAGGTGATCTCCTCAGCTGGATCTTGTCGGAAATAAATGTCCAGGGATCGCGTCGGAGCCATTGCACCAAGTTTTCGTACCTCTGGTCCATCTGTGCTGATCTCGAGATGAGGTAAATTTTTCAAGATTTTTTCTTCTTTGTAGGGTACTAAAATATCTCGAAGCCATAAGCACTGGAGTATTGTGGGGTAAAGATGTTGATTTTGGGATTAACTGGCGGAATCGCATGTGGAAAGAGCACGGTATCAAACCGGTTGAAAGAACAGCACCATTTGGACATCATTGATGCCGATATTGTGGCCCGAGAAGTGGTGGAGCCTGGCACGGCGGGGTATAACAAGATCGTCGGGTACTTCTCTCGCCTCGTGCCGGAGCTATTGAACTCCGATGGCACTTTGAACCGAAGGGCACTCGGAACTTATGTGTTCCAGCATAAAGAGGATCTCGGCAAATTGAATTCTATAGTGCACCCGGCAGTGAGATGGGCAATGGTCAAGAAGACGCTTTGGGCGTATGTGACGGGCAAGAGAGTAGTGGTGCTCGATGTTCCCTTGTTGTTCGAGAGCAAGCTAGACCAGTTCTGCGGTACTACTTTGTTGGTGAGTTGTAGCAAGGAGACGCAATTGCGGAGGTTGTTGAAGCGGGATCCGGATCTCTCGCTTGTAGATGCTGAAAACAGAATCAATAACCAGATGTCTACAGAGTTGAAACTGGCAAGGGCGGATGTGGTTTTGAGTAACGAGGAGAGTTTACAGGACTTGTATAAGGAGATTGACGAGATCGTAGAGGATGTGACGCCGTCATTTGTGAAGAATGCGTTGATGATGGTGCCACCATTGGGGCTCCTGGTTGCCGTGTGGATTTATGTGCTCAAGAAGTTGAAAGAATCGTATGTGGTTGGTGCTGCAAAGAAGGAGACTTGATGTGGGGGTGCCAGAGATTTTGAACGTCTCATTCTCTGTCACTGGGAGTAGAAGTGGAGCCGGGGTCAGCCACAATCGGCAACCAAGAAGCGTTAATTAAGTCTCAAGAGAAGTACAGCTGGAAGAGTCTCCATTAGCCACAGCAACGGGAAGTAGTAAGGCTGAATGGCCATTGTCAGTTGGTGGTTATCTTAGTCCCTAGCACTGGAAAAGGTTCTGCCTATTATTAGCCACTAATATTACAAGAAGCAAACCTGATGCCTATTCCAGCTTTTAACATCATAAAGAAGCAGTTACACCCCCAACGATATCACCAGAGCAGGCCTACTTCATTAATTCAGTTCTCATTGGTTATTAATCATTCTTTTATTCATCATTAATTATTATTGTCTATGGATCACCTAAAGTCCTCCTTCAAAATATTGGACTTCTCACACATGGACTGGAAGATCCCTCCGTCCAAGTTGAACAAGTTCCACGGAGTATCAAACTCCTCGATCTGGCCCTTCTCTAGAACCAAAATCTTGTCGTAATCGATGATAGTTTTCAACCTGTGGGCAATGCACAAGATTGTGCAATGGCTGAACTCGTTGGCAATGGTGTGCTGGATCTTTGCATCTGTCTCGTAGTCCACTGACGACGTGGCTTCGTCCAAGATCAAGATCTTGGAGTCCCTGACCAAAGCTCTGGCCAAAGCCATCAACTGTCTTTCTCCTAAAGAGAAATTAGCACCTTCATCCTCTACAAGCTGGCTCAAGTGGAACTTGTGCAAGTTGTCGTCGTTCAACGACTGGGCCTTTACGAGCTCGACCTGGTCTCCTTCGATCAACCCACTTCTTCTCAAGGCATCCCACAAGACGTCATCTGACTGTTCGGCAAAAGGATCCAAGTTCTTTCTCAAGCTGCCCTGGAAAAGCACTGGATCTTGAGGGATGATGGACAACTTGGACCGCAAGTCTTTCAAGCCGATCTTTCCCGTGACCACCCCGTCGATACTGATCTGCCCCTTATCGAGCTCCGATAACCGGTACAAAGCAGTCATGATGGAGGATTTACCGGCACCTGTTCTGCCACAAATACCGATTTTCTCGCCTGGCTTGACATTGAATGACAAGTTCTTCAAGACATGAGGCAATCCAGGTCTATATGCCATCGAGACGTTCTTGAACTCGATAGAACCGTGTTGGGGCCATTCAGGTGCAGGCTTCATCTCTGAGATCTCGTAGGCTGCCTCTTGAGGAAGGTCATACGCATAGTGACAGAGCCTCTCTACCGAGGTCATCTGGTTCTCCAACTGCGTAGAAGACTTGATCAAGATGGTCAAAGTGCCGGCGATTTGCAAGACATACGAGGTCAACAAACCGACTCCAGCTGACGAGATCTTGAACACTCTACAGGCACACAAGATCGAGACGATCAAGGCCAAGATCGAGCCTACAGAGTGCAAGCTGATAGCCATCCACCTCTGGTTAGCGATGCTGACGAAATACGCCTCGTTCATGTTGTCAATGAGCCTGCTGTTCTTGTTCAAGAACATCGAGGACACTTTATATGACTTTATGGTGTCGATCCCGTTCAAAGTCTCGTTGAAATTGTTGTAGACAAACGATCTCTGGACAGACTCGATTCTCTTGATCTCTCTTGCAGAGGCTCCGTAGAAATTAGAGACACTGATGTAGAGGAAGATCAAGAAGGGCACTGCGATGGTGAACCAGGGCAAGTAGATCATGCACAAGATGAGCACTCCGAACACCAAAGATAACGAATAGATGAACAACCTGGCCTGTTCGGCCATCTCATTGTCCAAGACGTCTGTATCTTTGGTGAAACGGTTCAACACTTGCCCCATCGGAGTGACGTCCAAAAAGGCCATGGGCGTATGCAAGATCTTCTTCAAGGACATGATGTTCAACTTTCTAGAAGCCCTGTTGGTGATGTAGACCAAGAGGGCGAACTGCATGATGGTAAAGCACACAGTGAGGCAAGTGAACATGACGTAGAAGCCGATATAGGCCAGATTGGAGAATTGCGGGAACTTGGCCGAGGTCCAGAAGGACAACCACACGTTGGTGAACAACGCACAGAATGTGGATGCCATCACCAAGAAGAGAAACAACGGAGCAGCAGCGTTGCTGAAGATTCCAGCCCCCAATTTGATGTACCTCGTATAAACTTTAAGCTTAATTCCGTTTACGCCCCTGTCTTCAGCCGCACTCAATTTTCCGTCTGCCCTTTCCCGATTCGTCGTTTGTTTTTTGATCAACTTGATCTCTTCCTCCTCCTGTTTCTCCGCTTCTTCTTCTTCGTGGGCCTCGGTGTTGAACTCCATCAAGTGGCTGAATCCGTCGTTGGTCAGTTTCAACTGGTCCACAGTGCCGATATCGATCGATCCGTCTCCGTTCAAGAAAATGACCCGATCGGCCGAATTGATCAACGACAACTGGTGTGTGGCCAACACTCGGGTCTTGTGCTTCAACAACCCTGTAAGACAGTTGTCCATGATGTGCTTGCCCACTCTTGCATCGACAGCGCTCAAGACATCGTCTAACAAGATAATTTCCTTATCTGCATAAACTGCCCTGGCCAAATTAATTCTTGCCTTTTGACCCCCAGATAAGGTTATACCCCTCTCGCCTATTTCGGTCCTATCACCCAGGGGCAAGATCTCCAAATCGCTCTCCAAGGCACAGCAGTGTAACACCTCCCGGTATTTCTTATCGTTGAACGCCGATCCAAATAAGATGTTTTCCTTAACTGTGGCGTTCTGCACCCAGGGGTAGCCACACAAAAGCAAAGACCCGGAAACTTGAACCGAGCCTGCCTTTTTTTTCATAAAGCCCGCCATGGCGTTCAACAACGACGACTTCCCACTTCCGATGAGCCCGGTGATGATGATGAACTCGCCCTTCTTGACTTCAAAGTCAATATTGTTTAATCCGGGGAAGGCTGTGTTTTTGAGGCTGTTTTGAGTCAGAGATTTTTCATCGTGGCTCTTCTTCAGCTCCAGCTCGTCGACAAAGGTCTCCCACTCGAAAGTGGCCCGGTTGACTTTCAAAGCTGTTCCGTTGTCGTGCAATTTGTCGAAAAACTGGCTGTCTTGTTCCCTGATCTCACCGGATTGCATGAACCTTCTAATCCTGTCCAACCCGATCAACCCATCTGCAGTGGACGAGAGAGAGATCGGCAACATCATGATCTGCTGCGACAACACGTTGAAAAGCGTCAACGAGGTGAACACCTTGGCGTTGCTCTTCAACCCGTCCGCTGCGTACATGACGACAAAGGCCACCATCGAGGAAACTGCTGGCAACGAAACTGCAAACGCAGTGACAAAGTTCCGCAAGATCTGCATCTTGAAGATGATGTTCATCTCGCCCGTTCTCGTCGAGGTGATGTTCTTCTCGTAGGGCGTCTCCCACGAGTAGTACTTGATGATCTTCAAGTTGTTCAACAACTCTTTCACCAAGTTGACTCTGCCATCGGTGAAAACATTGGCTCTCTTTCTGAACACCAACAACTGTCTGGTGGCATAGGTGATGACGGAAGTGGTCAAGATGAACACTGCCATACCGGTCAACGACGGGACGCCGATGTTGGCGATCAACAACCCGATTGTGATGATCACAGGCACCGGAAACGTCACTATAAAGGCCTGATACCCGACAGACAAGTCGATCCTGGCAAGATCTGTGCCCATCATGGAAGTTATGGTGCCCGCACTGTAGTCGTGCTTGGATTGCCCATTCAAGCGCAACGATTTGTCCAACATGACCTTGGTCAAGACGGCTTTCACTTGTGCTCCGACTAAAGAAGCATCGTGGAAGTAATGTGTGAGCAGAAGACCTCTTGCCCACACCAAAAAGGCACATCCAATCGCATATCCCAACCCTCTGCCGACCGAGATGTCGGGTGAAAGTGCCTTTTCCTCGACAAAGTTGATCAAGGCCTTCGAAAGCAACGGGTTGAACGAAGTGCCCAAGTCTCCCAACACTTTCAAGAACAAACTCTTGCAGTAGGCGTACCTGAAGGTCTGGAAAAGCGAAAGTGCAACTATATGTCTAGGATACTGGAAGTCTTCAAAGTCCGGATTCTCTCTGGTGTCCAAGAGCAGTTTGTTCTCGGGTGTGACAGCGACATCTTTGGACTCGAGGTACTCTTTCTTGGCCTTGTCCAATCTTCTATAGAAGTGCATGTAGAATTTGGCAGTGGCGACTTCTACCTTCATGTCGTCTTCGAGATAGAACAAATCTTCCGGCTCGATGGTCCTCTTGTATCCGGTGACCATTAAGGGCACCATCCACCAGAAGAAGACCCTCGAGAGGAAGTTGGCACTACGCATAGGATATAATACTCGCTCTTCCGGAGTCGGTATATGGGGCACCTTTTTACTGAACAAGAATGTGAACATGCGCTTTTGGGGCTTCATGTCCTGGCATTTCTCGACATCAGACAAGTCTGTCGAGCTGGTGTCGACATCCACCTGGGAATGCAGGTTTTCTTGCTTCTCTCTCTTGTGGAATAGACCCATCTTTTCTCACGCCCCTTTTTCTACACAAAACAGGACAACTTCGCGGTCTTATATACGGAAGTAACTTGCTAGGTCCAAGTCCCCTGCGGCACAGATCGAACAGCTTTCCGAGACCAAAGGTGAAAAAAATTCTTCGTGCTGGAAAGAAAACGTCAAGTTTCCGAAAACCGTTAGATAACGCATGAATCTCATCGCGCGCGTTTATTAATCTTCGATAAGAAAAAATAAAGTTAGAATTTGCGCGCACGCTAAACTTTGAGTTTATTAGGCTCTCCAGTACTGGGCGAAACTATGTAACCTATCGATGACTACTGGGAGGAACGCATTGACACTGTCATTGATCAAGTTTTGGAAATGGAGAATGGCTTCTTCGTCATTCAACTCCAACACAAACTTCTCCTTGATCTTCAAGATCAATTCGAATTTCTCCAATTCGTCCCCGTTGATCGTCTGCAAAACAGGGATGTTTGAATCGATCATCAACTGGAACAAGTTCAAGATCAAATTCGAATTCTTACGCAACGTTATATACGTCATGAAACAGTAGTTACAGAACAACTTGTAGTTCTCGTCTTGTAGTCCACCCATGCCCTCCACGATCTGGATTGGTAATTTCATCAAAGGGGGGAAAGGTTTCGGATCCTCGCCCAAGATATATCCGAAATCCGCATGGAAAAAGTACCCGTCTGTCGTCAATAACAAATTGTCGAGATGACGATCTCCTACGCCTAATAAATATGTCACTACACAGTAGCCAGCACACGACCGAATGTAGTTGTCCATGATCTCTGGAGCCACGTTCAACCGTGAGTTCGGGTCAGGGTTGTGTTCTTGCAAAAATCTGAGGATCGATCCCTGGTGCGTCGACAAGATCGAGGCCAAAGATTCGTTGGGAATGAATTCGATTAATCCCTCCAGTTCTCCCAAGGCTAAAATTTTGTACGGTTTCAACTTCAAGTCCAAATTCTCATTTTTCAAGATCCTCTCGATCAAAGTGATGATCTGAATCACGAATTGATCCTGCCTCAAATCGTCTCCGATTTTATACATCAGCTGATACTTTCCCGTCAGAGTCCTGAAAGCGATTTTCAAAGGCGACAAACTGGACTTGAACACGGTACATTCCAGAGGTACAGTGCCACAGACCTCGAAATCTGGGTCAAGAGGCAAGGGAATACCTTCGAATTTCAATAACGATGAAGTTTCCTGGTGCTCCGAGGGGGAAACCATGGAACTGGCACTGTTGTGCCGCTTCTTTCTGTGCTCCTTCTCCACCAAGATCTTGCGGAGGGCTTCCACTTTCTTGAAAATAGGCTCCTTTCTGTACACATTTTTCACCTTGTTGGCAGTATCATGAATTCTCGAAAAGATTTCAACTTGTCTCGACAAAATGGTCAACTTCTCGGGTCCATTAGGAGACCGCATTAGCGTTATTATGAAGTTGTTCATCGTCTTGAAGAATATACGTTCGTCCTTGATAAATTTGGACGAGTGGTTTCTCTGGTTGGAAGATACATGGTTATCGATCATCACATTGCCCTCATCCACTTCTGTGGTTTCTTGTTGTGGTGTTTGTCGCTGTGCCTTGCGCTTTCTCTCTCCGTCACACTCCACTTTCACATACCAATAAAAGAAACTGGTTAATCTCTTGTTGGAAACGGCTCTTTCAATGAGGAAATTCAGGAGCGGTGAGTTCAATTTGACCAATTTGTTGTTGTTCAAAGTCGACGCAATGTGAGACAGCTCCGTCCCCAATTCCGCACTGTCTATAAATGCATAATCGCTTGAATTGTTCGTGATAGTTGAACTTGTCATATCTTCTTCTTCCGATCTTATATCGTTATCGTCGTTTTCAAACTTCAATGCCTGCACTAGTTGCAAGAAGTACAATTCCAATTCGTCGTCTCTGGCCAATTTCAACCGTTCAATGGCAAGTTTACGGATGATCGGGTTTCTATAGTTATAACTGAGCAACTCTAAGCAGTCTACAATCTCCAACTCTTGTATGAACAAATTTTCCTTCTGATGCTGGTTCTGGACCTCGTTAATGATGTTTAGAAACTCATTGACCTCAAATTCGTCGTCCCAGTTGATACATTTGATAAAGTTTATCACGAAATTGTTGAACTGCAATGACTTGTTGGAAAGAAAGTTGTTCAACAAGTAGAATCTGAACTTCCAGATCAAGTTCTTCTCCTGGGAAGTCAACTTCTCAAAAAACTGCTTTGTCAAGATGTCGAAGATGCGGGACCTGATCTTCAAAGTGGGTTTTATGTCCTTGTCCAACAACGACGACTGGTGGACTCTCTCCAACTTCCTGAATTTCATGTCAATTGGATCATCGTTGTTGAAGTCTCTGTACTGCTCCGGGTCAAAAATGGGTTCTGAAGCCTTTTGTAGCGTGGAAGACTCGAAAATGCTGACACTGGCCAGGATCTCATTTGTCTCTACGAACCGAGGGATGTTGATTATCGAGTATTTCAGGTCGGAAAACACCACCGGGATGTCGAATTGCACCAATTCTATGCTCAAATAGTCTCCCATAGTGTGGGAGCTGGACTTGTTGATCAACTCGATGCGCCTGAAGGTCAAGTTGTCCAACCAGTCCACTGCCAATATGTCGCCGTTTTCGTGCAGCTTGATCTTGCGCTCCAACTTCTGCATGGGATCCAAAAACTCTCTGGTGTTTCCATTGGCGCTTATCTCGTGTACTGGGAGCCTTTGATAGCCTTTTTTCAAGGTGTAGTCATCGGTATTGGTGTCACTGGGATCCACATTGAACAAGTCTACAGCGCTAAATGCCACCTCTTTTTTCGCCCCAGACTCGCTGTATTTGTAGAAACTGATCAGTAACTTGGTGTCCAAGGGCAATTGGCTGTAAAAGATCGGGAAAGTGATCCATTTGTTGGTCGGAGTGGCGTTGTTGATGAATGTCACCACTGGGGTCGTCAAGGGCCTGTCCGATGAGATCAAGTGCACACACACGAATAAAGTGTCAGATTTCACGCTGGGCAGCTGCAAATCGCCTAGTTTGAACCGGAAGGGCACCTTCAAGTCTTTGGAAAGACAGAAAGTGGTTGTTATATTGGACTTATACATGGCATCATCCGTCTATGCTTTATCTATCAGCGCTTCAAATAAACCATTTATTTTTTTCTATCAAAAATCTACAACTTTTTCGATCAGAATCTTTTGAATTTTTTCCATCACACAGTGCGCTTGCGTGGCCCAAAGCTCAAGGGGTACAAATCGTCCAAGTACATCTTGATGTAGACAGATCCGTCTCTGTTGAACAAGAAAATCGGCAATTGCAAGTCGTCCTGGTGCGCGAATTCACGCAAGACTTGTCTGCAGATCCCACAAGGCGTGATGACCTCGTCCGTGATTGCAGACACGGCGACCGCTTTGAACCGGCGGTGGCCGTCGGAGACAGCCTTGACGATGGCGGTTCTTTCGGCACAGATGGTGGCGCCGTTGCTCGAGTTTTCCACGTTACAGCCATCCACGTAGACGCCTTCCTCAGTCAAGATGGAGCATCCGACTTTGAAGTTGGAGTACAGACAGTAGGCGAGGTCTTGCACTGGTGGGAGTTAGTGGGGTTTCAGATCCGCAAGCACTGGGGCATTTGACACTTACTCTTGATACATCTTTCTTTGAGGGTCTCGAACTCCTCGTCAGTGACTTCATCGTGGTTCTGGTAGAACGGTGGTTGGATGTTGTTGTAGTCTAAAGTCGGCATATTGGTGGGTTTCTTATCGCTTTAGTGAGACGTTTAAGGGATTAAATTTTTTTTCATCGATTTTTATCGATTTTTATCGTTTTCTTTATCTCGATCTTAGTTATACTATTTTTTCCCTATCTAGGACCCTTAAACTGGGGCTTTCTAGGGGTGGATCTTACCTATTTACCTTCCCCAACAGCTTCAGTTTCTTCCTCAATTCCCTCATATCAGGTGGTTTTGTCAACCCCAAGTCCGTTCTCAACTCGTCAATATCCGTTTCCATAATGTTCTCCCAATACACATTGATCAAAGGCTTACAAGAACTCAGGTTCTTCAACGCCCAGGGGTAGTAGATATGGAACAACCGGGACCGCTGCTTCCTGCTGGTGTTCCAAGGAGCGAAAAGTGCCCCTAACCCCGTCATCGGGATCCCCAAATTGAGAAATTCGAAACATTTTAAGGCAATCTCGCCCTCTCTCACAATGGGGAGGCCCGTTATCGTGTGGTAAAAGTCGTGGCACTCCCGATACCGCTGGAATACGTACAGTAATTCTTCGTCATCGATATACTTAACAGGCTCCCTCGTATCCGGAGAGACACCCTCTCTATCTAGCCACTGCACATACGAATTGCCCAAAGAGTTCTTGTCCATGGAGCGCAATTTGTCTAAATCCAACGAATCTGACGTCATTCTGGGCCTTTCTTGCAAGATCTGTCTCCCGATCGGATCGTTCAACATCTGGCGCCGCAAATTGTTCAAGAACCAGGGTAGCGCCGTGCTCTCGCCCAATCCGACGATGAATTCGTTGCGTTGAGGCGTGAAAAAGGCGCCAATCGACGACCCCACCACCAAAAAGAGCCGTTCAAAGTCGTTCAAGGGAACATGGCCCGGATAATTCGGTTCTGGCCGCTTTGGAATGTAGTTCACTGCGGATTTCTCCTGCTCCAACTCGAACGATGACTTCTTGCTGTGGAGTTTCCCCAGCTCCATCAGGTCAGCCAAGCGCGCTTCTTCCCCGAAGAGGAAATGTGAAGCTGCTGCTAACACCGACGGCACGATGAATTGACGTTTTTGAGCATAGCTGCGCACCAGAAACGTGGCATTGCGGTTCAACATCGCCTTGTTGGTGTTTGACTAGTGAAAATGAGCCGATTCTTTGATTTTTGATTTTTTTTTTTTTTTTGATTTTTTTGATTTTGTGATTTTTTGACTTTTTTGGTTTTTTTGGTTTTTTTATATTTTTTATTTTTTTTATTTTTTTTATTTTTATATTTGCACTGAAAAGTCTCAAGGAGCAGCACCAGCACCAGCAAGACACTCCACAATGAGTTTCGAGATATTCCCACCACTAGAAAAGCACCGCCAAGTGCTAAAGCACAAGAAAGTATACGAGAGTGAAGTCCGATGGCTCGTGGAACAAATCATCAAGCCCGAGCTCCCCTCTTTGAAAGAAACCTTGGTTCAATGCCGCCAATTGTTGACTTCTGACCAGGAGATCAAGTTGCCCTTAAGCTCTTACCAATCCGAATACATCAAGGGTGTGATAACAAGGCGGAATTTCAAGATCGTGAATCTGGAGATCGTCTTCAAGCATGTGAAATCGCTCAACCATGGCCGCGTGTATCGGTTGCGCTTGCAAGACCGAGATGAGATTGCCATAAAGCAGTTGATCGATTGTGACGAATTCATATCGAAAAGTTTGAAACAGATCGATGAAATCATGTTGATCGACGACTACAGTGACCATGTGAAATTGGTGGACGATCTACACAACTTGTTGATCTCTATATCGACGTCTTTGAACTATTTGAAGACGCCTAATCCGAAATACTTGTTCCCCGTGCAGCGGACGCTTTCCACCAAATTCCAGCCGCAATTGCCCGACACGATCTCGCTCGAATTTTTCGTGAATGAGAACGACTTGTTTTTGGAATTCCACGAATTGCAGCACATCCAATTGAGACCCTGGTGTCTTGTGAACCAAGAAACTGGAAGATCTTTTGTAGACGAGTTGAAATTGAGAATCAGCAAAGAGAGGAGGAAATCCATCAACACAATCATCACCGAGGAGCAGGAAAAAGTGAATTCCGACTCGTCCACACTCAGCGGCGGATCCGATCACTCATTCACGAATTCGCTCACGTCATTATTCTACAACCAGGCGTACAAGAAGCAAGAAAATTTGCGCTTCATCGAGAGTTGCATCACTTACGAAGACAATTCACATGCCAAATGTGTGGTGATGGTGAAGAAAAACTTGGAAATCAACACTGGCGATCCTTTGCTCATGAGTATGCTGACCAAATTGGGGAGTGTTGAAAACAACATCATGCGGTTCTATGAAAATTTGATCACAGTTCTAGATTAGTTCGGTAACATGCTCAACCTTCTCTTGTTGTCCTGTAAGTTCAATCTGCTCAACGAGTAACTCAATCTTTCTCTCTTATTACGAAGAAACTTCAACCTCTGTAATTCTTGCAGATCGCCAACAATTTCCATGTCTTCGTCCCGTTGTGACTGGGATACTTGCAAATCTCTATATGTGTCCAATCTGATCTTCTGCAACTCCAGTTCGTGAGCCAACGACAGTTTCTCTCTTTTCAATTTTTGCAATTCAGTATCGATCTTAGTCATCAAGGAGTTAAACTGCGGTTCTATCCTGTTTTTCAAGGTGGTGGAGTTTTGTATCACATCGATCTCTGGCACCACGGTGAACACGTTATACTGCTTTAATACTGTGCTAGTCCGTGGGAAATCGTCGGTCGACGTTTTCAAGAGCCCAATAGATGATTCTAGGTGTGAGTTGGAGCTGGTTATAGATCTCAAACAGCTTTTCAAGCTCTCTTGTGTGGTCAAACTCATTATGATGATGTGGAGACTGATATAGACATTTGTTTATTTTCACTTTACGCGATTTTTTTCACTCCTCTGAGATTGAATTATTTCGTATTCTGCTCACCATATGTTTTTGACTTCGCGATGACTGGAGTCAAAAAGAAAAAGATTATCTGAAAAAATGATTTATATTTCACTTGAACAGTTCCTCAACTAGAAGACATCACCACAACATCACCGCAGCGTAATGTCATTGACCCAAACCAATTTGGACAACATTCTCCCACTCATTGCACGTGGAAAGGTCAGAGATATCTACGAAGTGAGCCCTGAGCTCTTGTTGTTTGTTGCAACTGATAGAATCTCTGCCTATGATGTGATTATGGAGAACGGTATTCCCTCAAAGGGCAAAATCTTGACCCAACTCTCGTCATTTTGGTTTGATTTCGTCTCCTCTGATATTGAGACTCACATTGTGGCCGATAAAGATGAAGAAATCTTCGCACAATTGCCTCTGGAATTGAGTCAAGAGAAGTACAAATCACAATTACTGAGGAGATCTTTGTTGGTGAAAAAATTGAGATTGATTCCCTTGGAAGTCATTGTAAGAGGTTACATCACTGGAAGTGCCTGGAAAGAATATAAAACCTCCAAAACTGTTCATGGCTTGACCTTGGAAGGTGCAGATTTGAAAGAGAGCGATGAATTTCCAGCTCCAATCTTCACTCCTTCCACCAAGGCAGAGCAGGGAGAGCACGACGAGAATATCTCGCCTGAAAAGCTGGCAGAATTGATCGGAGAAGAACTCTGTGCCAAATTAGCGCTGACTCTGATGAAATTGTACAAAAAGGCAAAAGAGTATGCTCTGACAAGAGGTATCATAATAGCTGATACCAAATTCGAGTTTGGATTGAACTCAAAAGACGAATTAGTGCTCGTAGATGAAGTTTTGACTCCGGATAGTTCGAGATTCTGGAATGCAGCCACTTACGAAGTGGGCAAATCCCAGGACTCTTACGACAAGCAATTCTTGAGAGATTGGTTGACTTCTAACAAGTTGAATGGTGTCGATGGTGTTTCCATGACGGAAGAAATCGCCATAAGCACCAAGGCTAAATATGTAGAAGCTTATGAGGCTTTGACTGGAGCAAAATGGACTGAATAGAGTGGTTTAATATACAAAATTGACTGAGAGATGACTGTGTTTTCTTGTATTGAGCTGAGTTAGTACTGCATTAGTTAGTGAAAAAAAATAAAAAATAAAAAAAAATAATGAAGGATGCGTGATTCGAACACGCGCGGATTGCTCCAACAGATCTTGAGTCTGCCGCCTTAGACCGCTCGGCCAACCCTCCAATTGATATTAATTGATGGCCTGTGATCTCTTATGTAGTCTAATGTGATGTGGGCTTATGAGCAGCCTATCACAAGATACCACTGTTTTCGATATCCTGAGGGGTGTACTCCCAAAAGTTCTGAATCTCACAGTTTCAAGCTTGGCACTCTTGGGTTACTAAAAATGCGTTAGTGAATTCTGTATGAGAATTCATAGAGTGCTCTGTACCTAGTAGATTATCAGAAAGTTGATGACAATGTCATAGCAAGAGTTTACGTTCAACATGGTTCCACAAAATCGTCCTGCAAATTCAGAAGCTATCGGAGCTCTTGTGGAGGGCGCACGGCACCTCAATGCTAATGAACGTCTTTCACCACCTTTGATTTTTGAATTTATTCGACATAAAACCGGAATATTGTCACCACAGACGAGTCAATAAATTGTTGAGAAAACTATTAACCTTGTTTCGAAACCTCTACTACAAGGCTTGACAGCGTATTACATAACCAAGATCTCTGTGGCTGATCTAGTTTGAAGTCTGGGCAATGATACTGTATTTCAAAATTTATTTTCTGATTTTGGTATCTAGCCCCCTTCTTGAAGACCACTATAAAATGTCTGTAATGTATAAGTTCGCAAAACAGCGGCCACTCCTGCTTGAGATAGGCTGTGATAATCACGGTTGTAGTCAGAGATAGCCAAACTTATTGTTCTAGTCTCTCAGTGTGATAAGAAGTGGGAAAGCATTCAAGTCTGGTGTTATTCCCGTTCTCACTATTATAGTTCAAGGATCAGTAACTACTGAGCTTGACCAGCATGAAACACTACGTCATCATATGATAGACTTGTGCTAAAACCGCGCAACTACGGAAAAACTATGACATGAGGTTTCTATTACAAGGGCCATATATATTATGCTAATCTCTTGATAGGTCCTCCCGGAGATCTCTTATTTCTCTTCGACAACAACTCATAGCCATCCTCGGTGACCAAGATCATATGCTCAAACTGCGCAGAAGCCTTACCGTCAACAGTCGAACTGGTCCAGTTATCTGGCCATGTCACGGCCTTATAAGTACCGGCATTGATCATAGGCTCGATGGTGAAAACCATTCCTGGTTTAGCAACACCGATGGCTTTGTTTTTAGCATAATGAGGAATAGAAGGTTGACAATGGAACAACTGGTTGACACCATGACCACAGTACAGTTTCACCACAGAACAACCGTTCTTTGTAGCATGCTCTTCGATGGTGTTACCCAAGTTTCTGAACAACAATCCTGGCTTGACCATCTCGATCAGCTTGTCGAGACATTCTCTACTGGTCTCAACCAAGTTTACTAACTCTTTATCCAGTTTCAGGGTGTCTCCAACGTAATATGTCTCGTTCAAATCCAGATGAAACCCATTTTTGTAAAGAGATACATCGAGATTGATGATATCTCCGTCTTGCAACGGTCTCTTATCCGGAATTCCGTGACAGATGATCTCGTTAATAGATGTGCAGATCGATCTTGGGTAGTTGTAATAGTTCAAAGTGGAAGGATAAGCGTTTCTCTTGATGGTCTCTTCATGACAAATACGATCCAACTCATCTGTGGTTACACCTGGCTTCACATGTCTGGCCACCAGATCTAAAACCTCTCTCCCCAAAGCTGCAACTTTTCTGATTTCTTTGATTTCGTCTTCAGTCAAGATTCTGATCTTGGAAGTACGGTCATTCTTGATCTCACTAATAGGTTCTCCATTTTGTGCGTAGTCAGTTGGGACAATTCTTGATGGCACTTCACGACGAGGCGCCAACGGGTACAGAGGTCTCAAAGAACCGGCATATTTGAATTCTGGGAAGGGATCATAGGATTCACAGCCTTCTTTTGGGTGGATGACCTTATGGAGAGACCAGGCTCTTCTAAAACATATCTGATTACAAAAGATGGATGTGACGTCTTGCTTCAAACATAATGGACATTTCAAACTGGATTTTGTCAATTTTCCACAATCTGGGGCACAGCAAACAACTTCCTTTTGCTCTTCTTCTTTATCTTGATTCTTGGCAATCATAGTTGGATTTTGAACTAAAGTTTCACGAGATGACTCTCCACACTGAGACTAATGGGTTTAATTTTGTAATTTTTTTTTTACCTCAGCTTGAAAATTTTTTTACCACTGGTGAAAAACACTCAAAAAGCCCCTATGCCCTCAAAAGGAATAGTACTATTGACATGTTAGAGAACGTTAGTTTGCATTGCCAAGAAACACAAATATGCCCCAAATTGATAAGCTTTAAACATTTGTGACCAATGGTGCTGCAAAGGTATTAATTATCTGCTTGCAAGGAGATTTCGAAAAGAGGAGAGGGAACAGACCCTTTCCTCCATTGATCCAATGTATTCTAACGTCATGAGAAAAAAACTCAAAGATAAGAATTTTATGTACTGAAATGCGTAACGATTAAAATTTGACACAAGATGAGAGATAAGATAAGCTTGGACTTGTTGCTTACGAGAATCATAATGGCGTGACTCGTATGTGTAGGTTGCAAAAGTTAAGCGGAGGGAAAGCCGATGCTTAACACAGTGCCATGGGTTGAGATCAGCCCTAGATACCTCTATATTCATTAGATAGGTCCACCGTCACATGTATGACGGTTGTATCAGATCTGTTGCTATTATCCATAGTAGAGAATTGACTGGGGGGTGTGACTTCGTTATTGACTTCGTTATTGACTTTGTTATTGACTCTGTTACTAGGCTTATCATACAGATGAAATTCTCCTCCTCCACACGTAAAGAACCACAATTTTTTTTGAAATTTTGCGTCGCAAAATATTAAATCATTCCCTCACTCTCATATCAGTATCATTCTCAGTAGTGTGATACAGAATTTAGTACGTGATCAAGCAATTGGATAAACGGAAGCAGACACGAGTTTCAACAACATGTAATAAAGAACCTAATGCACCGACTTGAGGCCACTGGGGGATAACCTCGACTTCCCTGCCCTTCAGTCCAACACCATTGGTCAATTTCCTAGTCCAGCCTCGGGGTAATGGTTCGATGATCTTGAAGTGTGATTTCAATGTACATAAAAGTTGGGGCAAAATCAGCTGTAATGTATCTTTAAATCCGAACGATTGTTGAGAAAAATCAACCAATGAGCTTCGATTATGCTCCAATTTGGACCCTCTTCGGCGATAATTGACAAATAATTATTTGATTCAAATTCGCAAAGGGCATGAACAATACAAGATTACCAACAGTTTACTGCACTCACATCGTTTGTCCCAAGCTCCTCCGCTTTTTACGCTATCAATTGTTAACAATTGGAAGCATCATTAAGTTTTTTATTATTGTTGTTGCAACTGTAAGGCCACATGGGAGCAAACTATACTTTAACTTTTGGTGGTACTAACTACATTTTTGCCCTTTTCCTATTATTTGTCATCTCGCGATTTTCTATTGTTGTTAAATAAAATTTGATGGATGATTTCTAGAAGCAAAGTAAATCACAAGATCATAATAAACGTGATCGCCCTAAATTGTTTGAATTTGCCCCTACACTCTGAGGATTTTTTTACCGAAAATCGAATGCATTGTAGACGGTAACCCTCTCAAAACTGATATCGAGAATCTCTTGATCGATTCAAAACATAACAATACTGTGCATATCATGAGCCTTACAAAGTAAGGTTACCCACTGACGTAACTCATGTATACTGTTGACCGCCTAGACCACGTCTTTGTGGTTGGCAAATAACGCAACAAGACTGCTTTGACAACGTAATATTCTCAGGAGATATTACAAAGAAAATTCATCGGGGCAATAATACTATAGTACTCGGCCATAAGATCAACACGTTTAATAAGAAGGGGGGCATAACCACAGTTTGATGGAGTGTTGGTTCATCACCGCCTGTGCCCTAGTTGATCGTGCAGAGGAGCAAAAGTGAAATTTCCATCGGAATAATTGTTTCACTCAACTGGTAAACTTTATTGCTTTTGTTTTAATAGTGACGAAGAATGGCCGAGCGGCAATAGAAGGGTTTTTTTGAAATCTGGATTTTGCTCTGGAAAACGGTCAAGTGAGGTCTGTTCACCACCTAGGCGTTGAGAAGTACTGAGTAGAAGAGATAGAGGAGACAAAATCTGGAAATAGCATATCGCTTATTATTGGCCACATATTAACCAGACTTGCTTTTAGAGCATCTATGGCCTTTCTTGTGCAACAGTGTTAATCTTCAGTACTCTCTTAACTCCAGGTGCAATCTTATTTGATCTGTCAGTTTACCTACCAATGTGCGTGTCATACCGATCAGAAACCCCGATCCATTTGTTTCGTTTGTGAGTTATCCCCTCCAATAGCATCGTCTTGTTTTGCCTGCATTGCATTCTTGGCAACTTGTGGCCATTAATTGGTTTCGCCAAAAGGCTATATTATGTGTCAAAAACCTAAGTAATAATAGAAACTTGACACTCTATTATTTTACAACTAAACTCCGCCAAAGCTGATATTTTGAAAGGAGAAATTCTCCGTCTCTATAGTTAAAAAGGGCAGCAAAAGAGCAGAGAAAAAAAAATTGCCCTTTAGGTCACTTTGCTAATTCCATGCATTTTATGCATGATGTAAGTCTTAGTTTTTTTGTTTGATTTCAAAAAACTATCAACAGTAAATTGACGAAAACGCCATGAAAGCTGTAGTGGTACTTGTCTAATGTTTGGTTTTACGTCTTTTACTTTTCTTTTTTAGTAAACATGCACACTTTATTACTTGATGCATCGATTGTTATTTTGCATTTGTCCTTTTCACAAATCCTTCAAGGTTTATTTAAAACTCCACACGCAATTCAAGGGGAGTTGAAATAACGGGTTCGTTAACTCTGGAATGGTCGATATATAAGTATCTTGATTTCTCCCATGTTTACCACTTTCGTGGCCAAACCAAAACTTCAAACTTCGGACCATACCATGATCTCATCGATATACAATAACAACAATAACAGCAATAAGAACGCTAGATTTTTGTCTGAACAAACCACTAGACCATTTCAAGATTTTACAATGGACTCAAACGGAAGGGTAAACACGTCCAGCACATCTAATTCTAACAATAAGATGTTTTGGCAATCTTTTGGCAACAACATGCCTTACTCAATGTCTACACCTGCAAGTTCCAACAACAACAACAATTTTGCCTATAATAACGACCAATTCTACTCACTTGTGGGTAACAGTAGACAGTCTTATGAAGAGACATCTCCACTGTTGCAAAGTCAAGTCACACAACCACAAATGTCTTATCAGCAGCCATTACAGCCTCACCAACAAGAAGATTATCAACAAGCACCACCACAATCACAACATCATACACAATCTGCATATTTATCGGAGTTGCCTGCTCTGCAATTACCAATCCCTCAACCTTTATTGATGCCTCTGTTAGGACAAATTTCTGTCAAAGACGACAGTTACTTTCCTAGACAGAACAGGGCCGACTCGACCACGAAAAACTCTTCTAGATATAGCTCAAGGTTTTCTTCTGAGACGTCCACTTCTAGTTCAATTGAGGAATCAGATGGAAGCAATACGGCACATTCTACCTCATCCTCTGGAGGCCTGAAAAGAAAGACAAAGCGGTCGAGAATGGGTTGTTTAACCTGCCGCCATAGAAAGAAAAGATGTTGTGAGACAAAGCCTAGATGTACCGAGTGCTCAAGATTAGGACTAAACTGTACATGGCCAGCACCTGGCACAGAACATAAGAACAGATCAAAGAATAATAGATTCAATCACGACGAGATGTACCATTCCGAGTTTGGTCCAATCAAAATCTTAAGGGGTGTTGTCGCCTACAAAGTCGATTGATTTTTTGACTGGTTGATGATCGATTGCTGGTTCATATCTCTCTTATTCAATTCTCTATCTAACTATTAATATATTCTCTCTCACAAACAAAGTACAAGAATACATTCACCACGGTAGCTCTGCTTTCGACCTTCAGGAGCATATTTAACAAGCCTTTATTCTCTATCAAGCTTCAATTTCATAAGCCTTTCGTCATATCTAAATTAGAAGGGGGTTATCTTTGAATTCGAAAAATATCCTGAGGGATTTATGGCTCTATCAAGAGAACAGCGGCCAGATAATAAACATTCGTGCCTTTATTCTTAGTTAGAAAATCGCAAAGCCCCCTGTTGTGCTTTCAGGAGCAGCTCAGAAAAAAATTTGGGACATGATGTAGGAACTCTTAAAAAGCGTTCCTTCTAATTTTCCCAGCTCTGTTCTTTTTTGATCGAGATTTACATGATTAGTCTGTAACTATGAGACGCCTATCGTAGATAGTTAGTATTTAGCAACGACAGGTAGAGATGATGAATCATAACACCTCATTTGTACTTCTTATTGGGTGGAGAGCGTAACCTGTAATTCCCCCTTTTTCAAAAACACAAAATTGAAGTGCCCCAATAAAGATGTCTCTTCCCAAAACCAGACAAATTCAATTGCTTGTAAATAAGAAAACTCCTGAAACCACTATCATAACATTAGTGACCTGAGTGTGTTAAGGGAAAATTGGATAGGGACTTTCTTTAACCTGCTGGACTGTTAGACGGCCAGTGACCAAGTTTGTCAAACAAGACAGGTCATGATTCTCAAAAGCAAAATTAAAGCATATCGGATTAAAATAAACCGAAGAGAAACCAAAAGACAAGATAAGTAAACTTTTCAAGCGACAACTTTTGTGTTAGCTACAGACGAGTGACACTACAACTTATTGACTTTCAATTTCAGGATTTAAGCGACACATTTTCATAAAGCTATGCTTATTGACCTTCCTAATTATAACTTCTAGTACTGATATTGTTGTTTGAACTTCCTCCGAGTAGCTTTTCATGGCAGAAACGCACATCCGAGTTTATTACTTTTTAAGAGGGAATTGACATGCTAAATTGTTGTCGATATCCACGATCTGGCCGAATCCGCTTCTCGCTATCGAAGGTGCAGTGTTGAACATCAGATAGACGAGGCTTGTTTTAGGTTATAACTACTCTCTCTAGCTCTCTATGGTACACAATTTGGCTGACAAATTTGAAAAATAAGACAGAGCCTAGAGCACTCTGTGGGCCTAGCTTCACCTATCAATAGGCACTGAAAAGCTGTTTTGCCCTAGTTTCAAAAATTGTAAAGACTAAGCGAGTTGCAAGGAAGCATTGAAGAGATCTCAACTTAAGGCATTGGCACGTTGCATTCAAACTGGAATCTTATTGGAATAACACACAACTCTTGGAACATGAGGGTTTAACCGTCAGTTGATCTTTCCACGAAGAATGCCGCTAAGCATAAATACAACTACACAACTTCAATGCAGATTGTGGTGCTACCATCCAAACAGAATCAAATGAGAATCTTTCAACAACCTGCTTGTAATGCAGCCAAGAGCCGTATAAAGGTCTAGAGAATAATTTGAGTGCAAGGTTAAATGTTCAAACATGCACTACTTATCGTCGAGGGGCACAAAAAAATCCACTTTTATTGTACTTATGCGCTATGCATGGAATGCCATCACACACTTTCTGGAAGGCAAGAGACAAAAGAAAAACAAACTGAAATGTGGAAAACACGGAGGATATAATACAATAAAAATTAGCGACGAACAAGTAGTGCCAGGATTAACAAGTATTAGATATTAGTGTAAAACAGTTTCAGTATAAACCAGCGCCATAGTATTCACTTCATATCACTGTGCTAGTGACGTCCAGCAGCTCCTCATGGACTACAAAGAGGTGATAGGCCATTTTCCATTCAGCCAGCACTTTGATGTGGTGTTTCAGAATTTTATGCAACTGCAAAAACTACGTGTGAAGTCACCATTTGATAGTGCAATTATCAGCAACCTTGTGCTGAACTCTAACCGTGCGTTGGTTGCAGGAGAGAGCTGTTGCAACAATCAACAATTTTTCCCGCAAAAAATATTCGAGTGTGACTCCGTCTCGATTTTTTTGTTTGTTCAGTTCAAAGATATAATCGATTTCTAGAAGAAAAAAGAAAATGTTTGCTGGAGTAAAAACTGGTCGGAGACAAAGGGACTTACGACCATGGCGCCTATAGATGGTTCAGATGGGTAACTGAGAAAAGGCAAGCTCACTATTCATACTGAGGTCGATTATGGATTACTCATAGAAACTTTGTAAATAACGAACGAAAACCTCGTAGGGGTTTTACTGATCCTTGCCTTCTCTGTAGATATTATACGATGTGGAGAAGAATAAAAAATATCATCGGATTTTCTTACTCTTTGATGAAACAATAGCTTTCGATCCAGTTCGATTCTTCTCAACCCCTCAGAAGAAGATGCTTATGAAATAAAAATGTTTGTTTCACATAATCTCACGGCGAGTGGAACAAAATGCAACACTAAAACTTGCATTTGCCGGATGCGGAGCTGTAAGTCAGAGTTTTTGAGTGATTTTTTGGGGGTTTCATGAAAAAAAGTCTGACACTAAAATGAATGGTCAAATCATCTGCAACATTAGTTGGCCGAGGTAAATTGAGTAGTCCGAGAAGATACAAAAGGAACAGGCTGCAAAGGCTAAGAATTTGTGAGACTGCTCGGTCGATAAGGTGAAGCCATTGCCCACTAAATTGTGGATATATGCTCCACATTTTAATTATGCAACAGCATTACATGTCTGAGATAAGCAGAGTGCGAATAATTTGAAACCGATCCCCCCTTGCCTCTGTAGTTTGATAATTGCATCATGAGGACAAATCCGTTGCTTTTCCGGCCTCTCCCCTTGATTGTGAAGATTTTGTCACGATTTTGCTCTTCGGAGATTGGAACTGTTTCTGTAGCTTGTTTAGCCACGCAAAAAACGATCAGGAAAATCCAGCAAGAACAGTCGAGCTGCGACATAATGCACCTGAGGAAAGTGTTCTTGCTGTGATAGTTCAAAAAATCAAAAGAGTGCTAATCTCCGTCCATACAAGGTGGTTGACTGAGACAATACCTAGCTCCCCAAGTGTCTGATGTGGATTGGAGACTAACAGAAACAAGCTGATACTTTCGTCAGTGCTTGTTTCAAGTGATTGTAGCGAGTAATTTCGTTCAAGGTAGCAGTTACTGGATCGACCAACACGATTTCTAGTGCTCTCACAAGTGCATTCTATACATGGCTCACCGAGTGAAGCTCGCTTCTCAGGTAATTATTTAACAGTTGACCAGGTGAAGATGCCCAGAGATGCGCTCTTGTAGCGTTTGTAAGAAAAAAAACCTCGCTAATTCGCCATTCTAGTATAGTGGTCAGTACACCTCGTTGTGGCCGAGGAGACCCAGATTCGATTTCTGGGAGTGGCATTTTTTTTATTTCTTGCTTCTGTAAAGCCCTTCAAAGTGGTCGAGGATTGACGGTTCAAGGATCCCTTAAGAGTCTAAGCATTACAGTGGACTCCACATACCAGATCCTCGGCTGTCCCAGTCAACCACCTATACAGCGCAGCCAAATGTCAAGTTTAGCCGCAGCAAGCAGACGAGGCAAAAAAGTGACCCTAAATCGGGGCTCAGACTAAAAATCTTTGACAGTAGCGAAAAAGACCAGGAGATGATCAGACTACGATACGACAATATAACGGTGTCCATGACTAATTAAACATATATAGTAGAAAGGGAAATGTGTCATGTGACAAAATATTGCCACCCAAAAGCTGCTAATTCTCATTTAGCAAGAATTGAAATCAAGTGCTTGAACGCGGCGGAGGATTTGACGGTCTTGTAAAGTCTCCCAATTCGTAGTCATTGGTTCTCGATGAGCTGGATTCGTTCAAGTGCGCTGGTGGAGGCGCCGAGGGTCTCTGGTAATGTTCTCCTGTATCATCGCTCACCACTGGGTTGCCATAATTGGAGCCAGTTGGCGGCTTTTGAGGCTCATAGTTCTGGTTAGCAATAAAGTTCCCCTGAGAATCGTAGTAACCTGCATCGTTCGGTAAAGTGTTCTCCGAGTACGGTGGCACGTTGTTTGAATTCATCGGCTGATTGTACTGAGATTGCGATTGGTAATATGAAGGTGGCGTCATCCAGGCGGTACCGGCGATCGGTTTGCTCCCAGTTCTCAATCTTCTCTTATTCACTCTCAAGGTGTAAAATAATAGGAACAAGATCACGAGGATGAACAAGGCAAAAAAAGCCCATCTTGCTCCGTTGTTTGAATAGGTGTAATATAGCCTCTTTTCCAACTTGACTTGATTTATCGGTGCCATTGTAAGGTGATTGAACTGTGGTGCCAATGTGTTTCTAAACAGAATACTTGGAATTATTTCTATCATAAATATACATAATGTGATTTTTTTTTCTACGGCCTGCTGCGAAAAATTGCCCATCTTGCACGACCTAGATATACCCTATTGTACTGTTGAACCCCCACAGATCGTTTACGGCCACCAATTGTAACGCTTTGAGCCATACTTTTTCCTCAGAACGATGGAAAATCCTATACTGACCTTTCAAGACTTTGAACTTGATGACCTGCCGCTCAGGGCCATCACAGGGCCCAAAATCTTTGCACGAGATATTCTGGTGCCAGTCTTTCACCATCAGCCTGCCATTGATCACGCAGGGACACGAACTGATATCCACTATAAATCCGATGGCAATATCGTCGACAGGGAGATCTAAGCCGAGAGACCGAAGACTCTGGGATAATTTCAACCCGGAAGCACCGCCAAAGTCCACTACACTCTCATTTTTCCCCATTTCTATGAAAAGTGAAGCATCACAGTTCTGGATCTGCAACACCAAAGTCCGATAAACACCGTTATCTACGAACGGTCGTGAATACTGCACAACGGCATCTAATTTATTCTCTGAGGGCGCCAATCGCAATCCTTTCCTCTTCAAATCTTTCAACTTGATCAAAATCATGGCCTCTGCGTTGAAGGGTTCCTCGAATATCTTGAAATCTATCAATTTTTGCTCAAGTGCTAAGAAATTGTAGTATCTGCACTCTCTCAAGAGATCTTCTCTGTGCTGATCGTCTTTGAAATGGAGCGTTTTCCCTTGCAACAGTGCTAGCAACTCGGCAAATAACTCAGGGGACCGTGTAGACAACATGGGGGGCTTCAAATGCGGCGGTCTGTACAAATTTTGTAAGGCTCGCACCGATTGAGGGTCCTGGAAAAGCGCATTGTAGCTCACACTGAAATAATTTGGGAAATTCCCGGGACTCGTGATCAACTCCTTTGATATCCTGAACGATCTGTCGCCAATTTTCGTGAATATGTCGTATCCAAAGAGTATATTTTTCAAGGCGTTCAAGCCATAGTAGTGCGCATCTGCAAAACAGTACACAAATTCTGTCTCGTCCTCGATATCGAGGTAATAACCCTGGAGATGCGAGTAAATCTTCTCGAAAACCGCCGAAGACCTGTCGATGAACAACACTTTGTTCTTGTTTTGGACTTCGCTGAAGAAATTGGTGAAATATGAAGGCGAGTCCGATGCCAAAGAAGCTCCACTTATCTTGAACAACTTGTCGCCGATTTGGATCGGATAGAATTTGTCATTCACGAGTCCAGCGTCATTAAGAAACTCTCGTGATGGTGAAGACTCTGTGTGCAGTTCTTTGGAGTCGCTTCTGGCCCTTTTGGACATCCTGGTCGTCAACTGGAGACTTGAATTTTAGTAGCACGTATTTTTTTTGATTTTTTTTTATTAGGTGGAAACAAGACTATATTAGCACGTATTTGCCCCAAAAGAGACCTTTAAGCACGTGATTACCTCGACCGAGACGATTGGCATACCAGATTAACGAAAAGTCAGTGTTTTATTGTGGTCAGCAAAGCTAATTGATAACCATTATACGTGAAAAGCAGCAAAAAGTTATAATAACCCCTTCAGACCTGACAGGTCTCTTGATACCGGTCAAAATTTCATCAGATGTGGTCTGTCGCCGTGCTTCAACGAGAACGAAGACGCCAAGTACTGTTTCAACAACGGAGTCTTCTTTATCTCCGTCAACAAAGCCCTGTCGACGACTTTTTGGTCTTCAATCCTTTCAGCTTTGATCTCCTTTATTGGAGCACCTTCACCAAACAAATCAGCCTCGGATTTCTTCGACTTGGTCTTCTCTTTGGCGAAATATTCGACATTAAACTTCGATAAGTCAACAGAGATGTCGAGCTTGGTAGATGTGGCAATGACGTAACGCGCATTGACTCTTCTCAATGGAACGCCGTTGACCTTGAATGGACCGCTCACCAAAAGCGTGTTGTCTTCCAAGTTTTTCAAGTATACAACTCTCTTGCCTCTGAATCGGCCAGCCAATAGGATCAAAACGGTCCCTGGAACAATGGATTTTCTCAATTTGTGAGGTTTGATACTCTTTCTGGTCTTTTTGGCCACTGGAGCTTCACTGCTCTCATACCATTTTGGAGCCTGAGTTGACATCGCGTTATAACCTTTTTAGCTATGAAGAATTCGAAAAAGTCGATCAAGAAACTAAAGTATTAACCTAATAACACCTAGTGAACTTAACAAACTGCTCAAATGGACAATTGAAACTAAACAAAGATGAAGTAATAAAACTACCAACTCGTCTAACCTCTATTATCGTTATCTATTGTCTGTTCGTGTTTTTTTCGTCCGAGGATTGAGTCATAACCAGCCCCTGTTTCAGTGATAAGGTCACGTGACGAAAAATAGGGGTTAGCCTAAGTACTACGCAGCACCACAGCGACGTCGTGAGGTTCCCCTTTGGAGTCCCACAAGCCCAAGACCGGCACAAATTCGACAGAGCAGTTGTCCCAGGACAGCTTGAAGTCATCTGAGTGCATCAGCTCAGGCTTGGAGTAGCAAACGAAGTGCAAATTAGGGGCTGTTTCCGATAACCACTTGTGCAATTTGCCAAATTGGTTCACATCGAAGAACAAGTGGTCAAAAGTATGGCCGTTGATTTTACGGAGTGGATCGTTCTGCAATGACAAAGCTTCATATTTCTCCAGAACCTCATCCTCCTCGTCATCATCCCGCGGGATTTCACTGTAACTGAGTCCTCCCCATTCGACTTTTGCGTTTCTCGGCAACGAAGTCACCTTGACAACGATTAACTGGTCCTGTTTCGATTGCTCGTACTCGTTCCATGATCCCAAAATAGGCTTTAACAAATGATCCAGAGTGATGAAAGCAACCAGGGAAAGCGTTTCGCGGACGTTTACAATTTGTTTCACAGAGTCAAAATGCTGTAGAGATAGCACAGTGGAGAGTTTGAGATCTGGACACAATTCCATGCTCAGAGGCACCAATGGGATCTGACCACTGATGGCAGCGATTCGGTTCTTTTTATCGACAATGGACTGTGAGTATGGCCCAATATTAGCAGGTGCCCAGTAACTTCTTCCCTGTATATGAACGCCCCTTTTTTCCTGAAGATCTTTTAGCAACGTCACAGAAAGTTGCAAATACTGTCCGGGGGATAATACCGTTTCAACACAGATCCTGGCAGGAGGCAACGGGTTTGGAAAATATCTTGTATAAATCGAGTTGATGGTGCTGAAGTTGGCCATGTCAGAAACGAGCAATTGGGTACTCTGGATATTCTCGAATCCGAGCCCATTTTCTTTGAGTATTTTCTCCAAGTCAGAAAAAACCGCAGCGACTTGTACTTCCAAGTCAGGTTTGGATGAGGTCAAGTTCGAGATGAACATCTTGTTATCGAGGTGTTTGACTCTAGTTTCTTGGACCAATGGCACACCTGCCCGATACTTTTCATCTGTGCTCACCACTGGATCAAGCGAGTCCTCGATTTCCCGGAATTCTTCACTCAATTCAGGAGGAAAAGCTACAAATTGGCTCCAATCGGTTACTTCTACATACTCTTTAGGCACCAATTCCACTTTTAATTTGGCATAAAAGACGTCACCCGAGTCTTTGACGGTCTCCATCCCCACGACTTGCAATTTTTTACGCTTGAAGAAAGGAGCGTCCAAGACAAGAGTCTCGAATTCTCCACCTTCTCCACAGATATGCACCTCGTACATCTGGTTGAGTCTCACCATAATGGGCAACATCTCATGAATTGATTTGTTCAAATGGGACCCGTCCAATCCGATAGCTGCCACCTTGATGATCCGGGCATCCATGCCCGAGTGGGTCATTTCAGTCAACAACTGCAACTGATCTCTCTGCCAGAGATACAGCAATGACACAAGCCCCAAGCGCTGACAGACATGTTCTACCCTGGTCCTCTGGTAAGAAGACAAGATAGCGCCCACACTGACCCCTTCTACATCCGGATGTTCCTGCTTCACTCTTTGCAAAAGCAAGTACAAATCCTCGGTTTCGTCGTCCAGGGTCTTTGAATACTCCAATTTCTGATTCTTGGAACTGCCATTGATCAGCTGCCTGTACAAGGGCACTTCACAGCATTCACTGTAAAAACTCACAATGTCGTGTCCAACTGTCTGGTACATAAAGGAGTCTAGCTCCTGCTCAGCCACATCGGCCGGGTGCAAATTTGCCAACGCCACGAGATCGTGTCCATTCGCCAAACAGTGTAATATGTTGAAGCAGGAGTCCTTGCCGCCACTCACAAGTGCTACAAACTTCATCGGTGCTCTAGTTCTCTAGGTACTAATGGGCTGAAAAATTCTTGCAAAGATTTTTTTTCAGCTCATCGCGTCGCGACACTACGGGTGACATGAAAATTATGAGCATTTTACTATTATTGTACAAGTACTAAGTCTAATTGATTGTCTACCGCAAGAACTTTGTGAACTTGTGGCGTTTCTTCTCCTTGGTCTTTTCGCTCAAAGTTGACTCAGCAGATGCCGGTTTCGGGTTTCCGGTCGAGCTTCCGTTTGAGCCTCCATTAGTGCGGGCTGGCGCAGATGCGGGCGGTTTAGGGGCACTGGCAACTCTACCCGAGGAGGTTACTTGCATCTTGTACAACAGTTCAGGTGCGTTTCTGGAATCTAGCGCTGCCTTGCGGTCTGCGTACAAGTTCAAAGAGTTCCTTTCGGCGTTAAGGACTAGTGCCGAGCTTACAAATTCCTGCGCAGTGACCAATCCATCACCCCCAATTATCACATCTTTGTTAAGAGAGTCCGATAATTCGGTCGCAGTACGCAACTCCGAGTAAGTCAACCCCCCAGCTACGAAATACATGACTCTCTGTCTCGGAGCCACGTATCCGACCTGTCTCTGTTTGGCCCAAGTGGCTTTATGGCGCGGGTTTTTCAAAGAAGACCCGACATCCACCAAGTCTCCAGCTTCTTCGAGACTCAAAGGCTTGTCTTTTACATACGGGAACGTCTGTTCATCTAGAGTATTAGTCAAGGACGTTTCAATGATGCCCTTCATCGCCGGCTTGAAACGAGATGTGTTGAAAGAACCCTCGTTATCTATCTGGTGCCAGGTCGGTTTCTTGAATCTCTTGGTCTTCAAATCAGATTTCAAGAGCAAAAAACCGAGATTGTGAAATCCGCGGAAAAGATCCAACAGGACCAGCTTCAATTCGATCATTCCCGCGAAATGGAGCAATTTTACTAAATCTTTCTCGATTATTCCGCCTCTATAGAGGGCATAGAGCAAAATGAGACGCATTTTATCGCCTTCTATGAAGGCCTTACTGGCCAACAACTCCAACAAGTTATTGGCCATCCCTTTCACTTTATCACCTTCGAAATTGATACCATTAGCGGCACAATCCTGCTCAAAATCAGCAGCTTCGGCAAGACTCCTCTCTCCATTCATCTTGAGCAACTCGTCGATCAACTTTTTGTGCAAAGTGATCCTCCTTCTCTCTTCGTCGAAATCTTTCAAATGCGCAACTATGTACAACAAATCTGTGGTGTTTGTAGCGTTGGAACGGTCCACCATCAATGGATTCTTGACGATTAAATCGTTAACTTTACTCACCAATGTCTCTGAAGCATCTAAGATATGTAAATGCCTGAGACTGACCCAATCTGGATCATTATCGTTCAATTTTGATGTCTTTGACTCCATTTCATTCCGCTCATTCTCCGCTTCATAGGTGTACTCGTTCTCGTACTCACCATCATGGTTCTTGAACTCGAGGAGATCGAAACACATCAGCTGGTATGTAAACTCGTGCAACAACGGAGCAAGCAAGTCTATGCTTCTATCTACAACTATAAGTGTGGATCTGGGTCTGCTATTGTCCAGAGGCGGAAAATGGTCGTGTGTTCTCGAGTAATCGTCGATTTCCAGCTGGAATTTTGTCGCAATCAACTTGGGGAGCACTGCAGAAGCGTTTACCGGATTCTGTGGCGCATAATACCGCACCATGGGGTACTCTCCGGTGACAATACACAAATTTATCAAGGCATCCACGGCTCTGTCGATCTGCTGGTTCACCAAGTCGTAGCAATTCTTGTTGTAGAACGTCCGCATGGCATTGACGTTTCCTGTGACAAATAAATTGTGTTCTAAGGGCTTCATCCCGAGATGGAGGCTCTGTAAAGTGACCGTGTTGAATTTCAAAGTGGAATTCTGCATGAGTTTGCGCTCCTGATCCGAACTCAACCCGGCCAAGAAAATCAAATGTGCCTTCTTGTAACGGCAAGGTTGGATGCTGAAATCCGCGTCAAGACACGCGAGAGAATACCTTGTGGGCTCCAAAAAGTAGACGGCTTCAATGGACAACTGAGGCTTCCGCACTTGATCTATGCGCTCCACGGCCGTCACGTGACGTAACAACTCGCTCTTTTCTATCAAGTATCCCAAGAGCCTCTCTGTGTACTCATCCACGACGAGATACTTGAATCCGTTGGCAGTCGTCACCGATCCAAGAACATTGAGGAAATCTGTTTAAATTAGTGATCTGCATGGGCTTTAGCTCTAAAGACACGAGATTACTCACATTGTTTCTGTAAATTGATCAAATTGGTGAAACTCATATCTTATATGACCAGCGCATCAAATGTGGTCGGATATGGGTGGAAAATGGGGGCCCTAGCGTCCTTTATCCAGGGGTAGACGCTTGCTTGAGAGTAGAATTCGGGTTTTTTTTTTCATCTTTTTCGGTCTTGCACTTATTTGATAGGCGCTTGGTGGCTGATGTGTGGCTAAGTGTGGCGGGGGAAAATAGGCTGAATGGGCTAGAAATGATGGGATTGGCAACAGATGGAGTGTTTGACTGGGAAGCGGTTGGGAAGGAAGGCCGAGGTCAATTGGTCTTGAGTGGTTTAAGCGAAGCTTAGAATTTCTGCTCAGTGGAAATCGATAAAATGCTCTGATTCTGTATCTCCCGATCAGGCAAGAAATTGGGGGTTAAACATATTAGCGCTATTAAATATCATTCACTAGTTGACGCTTGGGATAAGAAAAAATGGTGTCACCGATTAAGGTCAATATGCACGGTTTTGTGGTCGATGTCCCAACGGCGACAACTTTGTAGCGCGTTGTTCTAAAAAATGATTTTGGATTGGACAATTTTGACGCTCTTGCTTATTCTCACCAGTTGGGGTTGACTTCATACCCATAACCAACCACTCCAGTCACCATGTGTAAGTGCAGAGCTAACCTTATCCTGTCCATTCATACTAACAGCCACAGCTTCCAACGTTTTTTCAGCAGCCATCTCCACCAGCGCTCCAAGCTCAATGTTCACAAAGAAACCGCATCCTGTGTCAGTTCCTTCAGGTGTAACCGGAGTCGATAAGGGAACTTTAGGTGCTGTTCCCACCAACAACTTCATCTTCAACATGTTATTGGGTGATCAAACTGGCCCAGTGTATTTGGACCCGTACTCTGTGTGGTATTCAAAATCCACCTACATAGGTCTCGCGATAAGCCACCAGACCGCAAAGCAAAGAGTTTACTCTTCTGGGTCTCCTCCGGTTGAATACTACCTCAATGCTACAGGTGTACAATCATTGGTCTTGAGCTCAAGTGACTTTTCCAGCTCTACCGCCTTGCAATTGGACTCTTTGACCAATATCTCGGCAAACATCAACTTTGTCAAATCCAGCTCTGAGTACTTGTTCTGCCCTGTTGTTCAGGGTATGGGTTTTATTACCGGCGTCTATTACAACTTGATTCCGGAAATCGCTTCTGGTGTCGGAATTTCCTCAATCACCGGCGTAACTTCACCGAGATCAGGTATCCAGAAGTACAAGATAGTCTTGACCAACGGTTACACTTGGTTGATGTACGTGACTGTGCCATCTGGTCAGCATATCAGCTTTGCTACAAGCGGTTCAAACAAGATCATCGCTTCTAACAGCGTTGACGGTTGCGCCATCCAATTGTGCTTCAGTGACAGCAATGTCTACGATGATGCTGCTGGCTGTTATCCGATAGGTTGTGCACTTACGGGTTCCACTAGTGGCTCAACTGGGACCTATGCATTGAGTTATTCCACTGCTGGGTCGTCTAACAAAGGCACAACTTTGATGTTTGCACTTCCACACCATGTGTCCACATTCACCAACACAACAAGTGGTGCCAAGACCTCTTTGACTATCGACACTTTGGTGAGTGGAAAAGCTACTGGATACTTGACCAACAAATTCGAGATGAGTGTCACCATCCCCTCGTCAGTTTCCTATGATCCCTACACCACCATCTCTGGGGCATCATCCTCTTATACCGACAGTGCTTTGGCACTGATCAAAGCGGCTGCAACCACCGAAGCAGCAGCTGATGTAGCTACAGAGTCAAACGTGAACTCCATGTACACTTCGGGCAAAATCCTCGACAAGTATGCATATGTGTTATACACCTGTTCCCATATCATCAAGGACAGTGACTTGACTAAAAAGTTATTGTCATCTCTCACGACGGCACTTGGTAAGTTTGCCCAGAACAAACAACAATACCCGTTGAATTATGACACCACTTGGAAGGGTATCGTCTCTTCCGCAGGGATGGGGGGAGATTCTTCTGCAGATTACGGCAACAGTTATTATAACGACCATCATTTCCATTATGGCTACCACATCCATGCTGCAGCTATCGTGGCCATGGTTGATAAAGAAAATGGGGGTACTTGGTTAGCCGACAACAAGGATTGGGTCAACGCCTTGATCAGAGACGTTGCCAACCCAAGTACAAAAGATACATATTTCCCCGTCTCGAGGAATTTCGACTGGTATAATGGTCATTCTTGGGCTCATGGAATCATCGAAGCAGCCGATGGAAAGGATGAGGAGTCTACTTCTGAGGACTACAATTTTGCCTATGGAATGAAGATCTGGGCAAAAGTCAATTTGGACTCAAATATGGAGGCAAGAGCAGATCTCATGTTGGGGGTCATGGCTGGTTCATTAAGCGATTATTTCTTGTACCTCGACGATAACAAGGTGGAACCATCGCAAATTATCGGTAACAAGGTGTCGGGAATCCTTTTCCAAAACAAGATCGACCATACGACATACTTTGGAACTGAGGAGCAGTACATCCAGGGTATCCACATGATACCGATAACCCCAATATCTTCGTTTGTGAGATCCCAAATCTTTGTCAAGCAAGAATGGACCGAAAAATTGAATTCCATCATCGACGGTGTTACAGATGGCTGGAAGGGGATTTTGATGTTGAATGTAGCATTGTATGATCCGTCTACTTCTTATAAGTTTTTCAGCGGATCGGGTTTCTCTACCGATTACCTTGATAACGGTATGTCGTTGACCTGGAGTTTGGCATATACGGCTGGTGTCGGAGGAGCTTGACTGGTAAATCACAGAGATAGAGGGAAGTTGTGAAGTTGAATAAGTTAGGTTTGAGTGTCTGAATTTTCGGAATTGGGGTTGATTGTGAGTTGAAGTTTGAGATCATGAATAGGGGATATAGGACTTGAAAAAAATTGGAAGTGGAATCAGATCCAGTAGTCAAAGAATGCCAAGAAGTCGTGATAGTGATGTGAACGTTGGTGTTGTCCTTGAATGTTCGCATTCTTCTTCAATGTTGAGTACTTATGCACAAGTATGAAAACTTGCTGCCGAATAGCACCAACAATAATTGATCTGACTTTAGGGTGGTAAAATAATGTGTATTCAATTGCAATCTGTAATTTGCATCTTATACAATATTAAAGAGTGGAACGTCTGAGACTACAGCGCTAAATAATAATTCACAACACACCTAGAATGGCAATTTTTGACCATCGTAATTGTAGAAACCACCACTCAACTCTTCAGATAAAGGTTCGACGACGTTTTTCAAGACTAAAGAGGCCGATTTTTCTGGAGTCAACAACTCGATGTTTGCTGCACCCAAAGCTTCCTCAGTGATACCCGAGTTCTTCATCAGATTCTTTCCCATATCAGTTGAGACCATACCAGGATGGAAAGTTGCCACTTTAAAACCCTTCGGTTTCAATTCATCGTTAAAAGACAACATCAAGTGGTTCAAACTGGCTTTGGAAGCACCATAGGCTGCGATACCAAAACCACCGACAAAACCTGCCAAAGAACCTGCAACACTTGAAGTGTACAAGAGCTTCTTGATGCTCGACTTCTCCATTGAGGGCAAAACCAGTTTTGTTGCTTGTAATGCCGAGACAAGATTGACCTTGAAATGTTTCAAGAACCAATCAGTATCGACGGTAGAAGGGACACCAAAGCTCTCTGGCACGGAAATACCATGGTTAATGATCAGAACATCAACCACATACTCTGAAACTTCTTTGGCAAAGCTGGCCAAACCTGCTTTGTCTTCTTCAGAGTCTGTACCCAATCCCTTGAACTGGACAATCTTGACATTACCTCTCTTTTCAACCAACTCTTGCAAGGCTGTAGCACTTGCAGGGTCTCTTGCTGAAGCAATGACAAAGTTGTCTTTGTTCAGAGACAATTGGTTGGCGAATTCAAATCCAATACCTCTGTTGGCACCGGTGATCAAGTAAGTAGTAGTCATGTTGTAGTTATTGTTGTTGTTTTTCTATGTTGTTTCTGTATGTCATTTTATGGACTCGAGAAAGGGGGTACCTTTGGGTCCTAAATAAGGTTTTTTTTTGCTCACTGAGCATCTTAAAAACTGTATATTTGGTTAGTAATTTTTTTGTCGTTAGTAAGCTTGACTTTTTGTTTTTAGTAAGATTACTTATTTTTTTTCTTAGTCATCTTACTAAGATTACTGATTTCCACAGAACTTAAAGAAGCATAGGGGAAACAGCGATTGAAGGGTGAGTTAGACCTGCACTTATCGTTAAAATTTCCTTTTTGATCATTAAGAATGTTTTATCGCCATTTCTAACGGAATTCATTATGAAATCAGAGAGAGTGGAACGGGGGAACGGCACACTGTTTCGCTCAAGATTTGCATTTGCGCTTGTACTTTCTTAATTTCGTTGAGCGCCATTGCTCATACAACATCTGTTATATTGTTTTGTCCTTCACTTTTGTATTCTGTAGGACCCAAGCTAGTGGGTATCACAGATCTGGAAATGGGATCAATCAGCCGCCTGATCCGGATCTCCCCCTTTCGCCTTGATCGATCTTAAAGACTTGTTATATGTCACGTGACCCTAGAAAAATTTGGGTCTTTAAAAGTACTAAATGAAATATGTAAAACATTAGCTTTTCAGACAAGTAGCGATATTTTCCTCCTTATTGGAAGCTCATGATTGCACCTCCAGCTCGGGCCATTTTTTGAGTTATACTCAACTTGGTCACCTGAAAGAAAATTCCTCACTTACTACTCCAGTGGTTGAACAAATTTAGTTACAATTTTTTGCTTTTTGTCTGGGGATACACTATGAGTGAAGCTAAAAAGGGTTAAAAGGTGTTTGCACGTGACTAGTATCACGGAATAGTGGTAGATGAGATTTTGATGTGTAAACAGACTGTCGTAGCTCTCTGTATGAAATTCAATCAAAGCCTGAATACGTAATCATCGGCATCTAAAATACCCAAAATATTGATCGAACGAGATTGGGGATAATCAACCGCCCCTCGTGTCGTGGTGCATCCGAAATCCCGATGAGTCTGCTTTCAGATCAACATTTGCCTATCTGCCTGTCTTCTGTTTCCCTGAGCTTTCACGTCTCAGTTTCAACAGTTCAATTAAATCAGGACTCACCTTCCCTTGGGCTAGATTTCGCCCAGGAGGCATGCACTGCTAATCAAAAAATATTGAGCGAAGCTCCCCTGCTTCCCGAGTCTTCTGATCTTTCACCTGCCCATATGCTCAACTACTAGCCCCTCTGTGGAATGATCTACCGAGCATTTTTTCCACTCTTTCCGTTTTCGGATACTTCGCTTATCAGTGCTAAATCGATCGCTCGCTTGCAGTTGTCTGGGTAAAAAAAATAAATCTACCTGCAGATGATGAGATAAAGCGATGATGAGGTTATTCTTATAAATAGTGTAAAAGAGCCAGTTGGTCATCTAATCGGTTCAAACTAGCACAACACAATAATAGCCAATATGAGCACACGGATGGCGTTCAAGAGCAAAAAGCTCAACTTAACACCACTGGGCGTAGCAAAACAATACCCGTTCATTGCGCACAGACTGATAACCACAAACACACCGCAATCGTTTCAAAATGCCAGTGCCAGTCTCCCGAGAGCGGGCCAAATGGTTCATTCGAGAACCCCACTTTCCACTTCAAGTAATGGTAACAACAAATTGCTGTATTTGGAAACTTTGAACACCAGCGAGTTGATTTCCTATGGCGCCATTGGATTTTGCACGTTGAACAAACCTATCTTGGATTTGGTGATCAAGTTGTTCCCATACACGCCGATGTTCTTGGTCAAGAGGTTTGTTTCCAAGATCTACTGTGGAGGAGAATCTATTGCCGAGGTTATGGAGACCGGCGAGCGGTTGAGCAACAGAGGCATCAAGAACATGATGTTGAGTTTGTCTATTGAGGCCTGTGACGCAAATAAAAATATCGATATCGACTACATTGTGAGGGAGACTCAGAAGTCTGTTGACGACATTCTTTTTCCACACACTTTGAAGATGATCCAGAACGGAACCGACTCCTTGAACGACGTGCCACCTGCTTATATTGCCTTAAAACCAACTGGTTTAGTCGACAATGCTGCAGAAGTTTTGAAGCACTATAACGACCCTAAATTTGCCCCAGAATTTGAGACTTTGGTCAGAAACTGTTCAGCTATTTGTGAAACCATCTACAACAGAAACCGGGCGTTGCACGAACAATTTCCGGATAGAGTTGCGCCATTTGTCGTCAGCACAGTGGATGCTGAGGCTCATCCGTTGCAGCAAGGTGTCTACGAGTTGCAGAGAAGATTATACCAGAAGTTCAACCCTGTAGGTCAGCCTATTTCTGTGATCGGTACCATTCAAATGTACTTGAAAGAATCTGGACCGTTGTTGGAGACTGAGCAGAGATTGGCTAAAGAAAACGGGTACAGATTGGGCTTGAAATTGGTCAGAGGTGCCTATATCCACTCTGAGCAAAACAGAAGTGTCATTCACGACTCGAAATCTGACACAGATGTCAACTACGACTCTGGGATTTCGAAATCAATCGAGGATATCTTGTCGAGCGACAACAACAGGTCCACTATCGGACACTTGGTGGTTGCCTCGCACAATGCTGAGTCCCAATACAAGGCCACAGCCAAGTTGAATGCCACTTTGAACCCATCTAAAGCCAATGTCGTGTTGGCACAGTTGTTGGGAATGGCCGACGACGTCACTTTCGACTTGATCAAGAACCACAACGTGCACAACTTGATCAAGTACGTGCCTTGGGGCCCTCCACAGGAGACGAAAGAATACATGCATAGAAGATTAGAAGAGAACGGGGATGCCGTGAGATCCGACAACGGCTGGCCCTTGCTCAAAGGGGTTATTGGAGCCCTTTTCCACAAGGTTTTCTGACCGGTATATAATGATAACTTGATACGATAATCTGCTCAGGAACTGTAGAAATATCACCCTCTTTTTTGGCCAACACTCTGCACGACAGCAGCCACATTTTCAGCCTTTTGCGCCCATGCACACCCCATCAGTCCTCGCTCTTTTTCCATCGGCTCGCCAATTCGCACCGCTTTTCACTTTCCCCCTTTCCCACTTTCCACACCCAACGTCCTATTCAGGAAGTTGAAATCACCCCCCAGGATTTCAAGAGAAAATTTCCGTCAAAAACGGTGCGCATCGCTCAAAGAGGAAATTATGACGACGGATAAGAAATTTTTCAGTGCCTCGAAGAGATGCGATGGTTTAAATATGGCTCTAAATCTGCAGTGGACGGTGTGTGAACCAGAAACACAATGGTCTTCAACATATCAGATTCCAACGAGAGAGAAACCATCGAGCTCGGATCCTTGCCTTACAAGGTGAGAAAACTCGAGGATGTGGTGATTCAGATGAAGGACGGCTGTAAGCTCTATGCGCACATCTGGCTTCCAGAAGAGGCAATTAGTGGGGGTCTCAAGGTGGGAACTGTGATCGAGTATTTGCCGTACCGGAAAAACGACTTCACCGCGATCAGAGACAGCATCCGGCACCCGTATTACGCCGGAAACGGGTTTGCCTCGATGAGAATCGACATGAGGGGTTGTGGAGACTCAGAGGGGGTGTTGCTCGACGAGTACTTAAAGCAGGAGCAGGACGACTGTTTGGAGTGTTTTGACTGGGTGATTTCCCAGGAATGGTCCAACGGCAATATCGGGATGGTGGGAAAGTCCTGGGGTGGATTCAACGGCTTGCAGCTTGCCTATAGACAGCACCCGGCCTTGAAAACCATCATCACGTTGATGTCCACCGATGACAGGTACTCTGATGACGTCCACTACAGAGGTGGGTGTTTGTTGGCCAGTGATATGTTCTGGTGGGCTTCTACGATGTTCGCATACAATGCGAGACCGCAGGACCCACAGATCGTGGGTGACTCCTGGAGAGAAACCTGGTTGGAGAGGTTGAAATTGGCTCCTAATGTCTTGGAGTGGGTCTCGCACCAGACCAGAGACCTGTACTGGAAACACGGGTCTGTCAATGAAGACTATAACAAGGTGGATATCCCAGTGTTGGCTATAGGTGGCTGGAGAGACGGATACACTAGCCCCGTGTTTAGAATGTGCGAGAACTTGCCCAACAAAGAGAGCAGATTCATCGTGGGCCCGTGGGTGCACGAGTTCCCGGAAGTTGCCACGCCGTCTCCTGCTATCGGGTATGGCCAGCTTGCTTTGGACTGGTGGACCACGTATTTGGACCCTCTGAGGGGTAAGAAGTCGGACTTGCCCAAATTGACGGCCTACATCCAGGACCCATGTACTATACTGGAGTCTTATGACTATAGACCTGGAAAATGGGTATCCACCAACTGGGAATCCAAGCCTACAGTCTCTTTTGGCCTTACCAAGGACCAGAAATTGGACCAGAACCAGGCTGCAGAGACTGTCGGTATCGAGTTTTCTGGCTCCCAAGAACACGGCTTGTTCAGAGGTGTATGGTGTCCATTTGGCCAGGAGGGAGACTTCCCTGCTGACCAGAGAATCGAAGACGCTAAATGTCTCTCGTTCGACTCTGCAGTGGTCGACCAGGACTTGGAGCTCTTGGGTGAGCCAGTTTTGAGTCTCACTTTGTCCTCGGACAAACCTTGGGCAAACCTATCTGCCAGATTGACCGATATATACCCATCAGGCGAATCTGTGTTGATCTCCTGGGGTATGCTAAATTTGACGCACAGAAACTCCCACGAGTTCCCAGAGAACATGCAAGCTGGGAAAGAGTACGAGATCGATCTCAAGCTCGATGTCGTGGGTACCAAAGTAGCAAAGGGCCACAAGTTGAGGTTGAGTGTGTCTTCAACAGACTGGCCGCAATCTTGGCCATCTCCAGAGGTCCCAACTTTGACCTTGCACAGTGGTGAGTTGACGTTACCCCTCTTGGATAAGAGCAGTCTCATCGAGGCACCGAAGTTCGGCCCCCCAGCCTCTTTGCAGCCATGTGAGAGAGAAGTATTGAGAGAGGAGTCCAGATCCAGAAAATACGTCTACGATGTGATCGAAGACACCTGGACCATCGACGACTTTTCAGACGAAGGTGCAAGAAAACTTCCGTCTATCGGAACTGCCAACGGCATCGAGATGGGATCGTGGAACAAAAACTTGTGGAGAGTCAAAGTCGGAGACCCGCTCTCGGCTTACAACCAGTGTGACTGGGAATTGGCTGTAGGAAGAGGTGAATGGCAGACTAAATTGTTGACCACCTCGACGATGAAGGCAGACAAGGAGTTTTTCTACCTTTATAACAAGATTGTCGCCTTTGAAGGTGAAGAGAAGGTTCATGAGCAGGAATGGGACGACAAGATCCCAAGAAACTTTATCTAAGGATGTGTATTTGATAATCTACTTTATGGATGGGAACCCTTCGTAGCTTAGTAAAAAAATTTGTTGACGATCTTCACTCGCTGATAGTGGAAGATATAGGAATCTTGCTAAACACCACTTGCCTTTGTGAAATTGGCCGCTATCTCGCTTAAAATTCCATTTTATGTGTAATTCACGGCCAAATCCAGAGGGGTGTGTCTCCCTTAAGTATTTCCTTATATAGCCTCATAGTGAAGAAAACTGAAAAAAAAAAAACCTCAAAAGTCTTCAAAACATTGCAGCGAAGGCGCTTTAACATCAAGAACACCGCACCAAAATGTCACAAGAGGGAAACGTTCGTCAGAGAACTCAGCAAACACAACCAAAAGATGCCTCTGAACAAGATCCAGCTGTTTTGCTTCTGAGAAAACCCATCAACAAGCCTTCCCCAGGCTCGAGAACCAATGAGGAAGACGAATTTTCCACGTCGAGATTTGTCAAGGCGATGATTCTCACAGCTGTTGTCGTCGGACTCATAGTGCTCTTCTTCTACCATGTATCAGTGGTGATCGAAAAGACATATTTCTGGAAATACAACAGTTTTGTCGAGTTCTTCTTTATCGGATTGCTCGGGTTAGTGGTGAATGTCAGTGTGAGTGTGAAATCCGTCAGATTCTTGAACAAGATCATGTTCTTGAAAGAGGACCAAGAGCTGGCAAAAAAGTTTTCGTGATTTTTTGCCGCTATTTTGGGCACATTGAGACCAAGTTTTTGCAAATACACATCATCACGTTCATTATATGTTATATAGTATCATCTAAATCATTGCTGGGGTCAATACCGGCTTCAGTTGCATCCTCATCCTGGAATTCTCCAGCTACTAAGGTAATGCCAGTAGCATCGCAATAATCTCTGATCAAGTATTCGTCTAAAATCGTACCCCTTTTGGCCAAGAATCCGGATATTTCCCCAAAGTAGAGGGGTGTAAACATCAAGATCTTCATATGAAAGTCTTTGTCCTCTTTGATCAAAGAGGAGATTACGTTGTAGATGCTTTCCCTTGTGGTTTGGTCCTGCGAATGTATCACCTGGGATTGTTGCTGGGATTGTTGCTGCGAGAGCTGCTGCGATTGGGACAAACGCTGCGATTCACTGATCATTCTACTTGCCTGAGACAAAGTCTCCACCATCCTGGCTTTGCTTTTGGCGACTTTGAGTCCCCACAAGTTCAAGCGTGCCTTGAGCTCTTCTGCAGTGAATTTGGTGAAATCTTCAATTTCTGCTTCTACAGTCTCAGCCTCTACAGTCTCAGCTTCTACAGTCTCAGCCTCTACAGTCTCAGCATCTTCAATCTCAGCTTCTCCAATCTCAGCCGGCAACTCCAGAGCAGTATTCAACTCTTCCAGCCCAACCGAGTCTAGAACGTTATCAACGTTCGGCAGCACCTGGGTAGATTTCACCTCGATCATCGAGGTGTTGCCCCTATCGCCATTTTTAACCTCTCGTATAATCTCAATCATACACTCTTCCTCTTCTTCACTTGAGCTATTAGGTATAAAGTCAGCTTCCGCGTCATCTTGGCGGAGATCGACCACTCTTGTGGTTATGATGCTGACGTCACCATCTTCATCTTCGGAATAGACGACATCAGCACCCATAAAACTGACTTCTTCGATGTCATTCAATTTACTGATCTTATAAAACGATTTACGAGGCTGGAAGTTGTTCAACTTCCCCCTGATCTTGACAGTAGACTTCTTTTCAACAAGCCCGTCAGTGACTTTCTGTGTGAAGTAGAAGTCCGAGGGTGCAGTGGAGTAGCTTGCAGAGTCAACTGCAGAGTCGCCTCCAGAGTCGCCAGGCTGCAGTGATTGCAATGACGAGTTCAGACCTACAAATTCCGCCGTACCGAGTTGTGGTTCCACCACGACAGAGCCGAAATCCACGTCATTACGTTGCAAGTTGTCCGGGAGCTGGTCGATCGTCAACGGCGCGGCGTTCCTGTCGAAAGTCCCAGAGTCCCATTCGTTGCCAAAACTTGGACTTACAGAGCTCGAACGGGACGTATAAGTGGGCCTGACAGGGGACGACGTGATCACTTCGTTTGACTGCGGCGAATCTATCCTCTCCTGTGTGCTAATTAGCTCTACGGGGGAGTTTTGCTTGTTTGTATCTACAAAAGACTTCAAAACCTGGAGTTTTGAAGGCTGCGAATTTACAGCAAAGTCAAAAGAGTCGTCCGAAAGCTGGATGGGGTTCTGCTGCGAATGTCCTGTCATTGACACCTTAGTGTTCAGAAAAGAACCAAGCAAGGGTACCGGCTCCAGCAAGGATATCGGAGCAAGTTCAGGCGACGAATTCGGGATCTCCAGGTCCAGATCCACCGCAAACGACACCGGTCTATCGGACCGCAAGACCTGCGACAAAGTCGCAAAGCCGTGGTCGTCTACGTCAGTGAAACTGGAATCCAGCCCACGGAACAGCGTCAAGCCGTCGTCATCTACGTCATAGAGCCAGCAGAGCTCTTCTTTGGTGAGGGTCTCACTGGGCAGAGCCGATGCCTGCAGCCAGAGCGATTGTTCAGGCGACAAACTACGATCTAGAGGTCCTGGCAGTGATCCGAGCGTCCTCAAATCCACTTCAACGGTCTCGCGGTCCCCGCATTGGAGGTATTTGTCGGTGACCACCGATATAGGAAGTTTCGACCGCCGCGAGAGGTGGGGGAAGTGCAAATTGAGACTTTTCACGATCCGAAACCACTCCTCTTTGCTATACAAAAAGCTTGCCCTGTCATTTCCGGCATCTTCGGCCAGATCTGCCGGCATTTGGTCTGCATCTGCGCCATCTTCAATGGCCTGGACGGACCTGAGGATGTCTCGCACTTTCTTCTTCTTGCCCGACAACACCTGGAGCACGGCAAGCCGGCTCTCTTGGGTGTCTGCTACATAAGACGTGATGCTCTTTATCCGTCCCTGCCTTGAATTCGGCTTCAGCGCCCTTTTCCGCGGCTTGGTGACCTTACTTCTCGGTGGCCTCATCGCCTTTGGCTCAGGCAGAGAGAGCCCCCGAAGAGCGCTGGCCCTTGCCTCCACAGCCCTCTTTTGGCACTCTTCTGCTTCGATATCGTCTAAGCTCCCTTGCACCTGAGTGGATATGAACATCCGGTGCTCCTCGTGGTGGTCCCCGCTCATGACCGTCCAGTCTCTCCCGATGAGCTTCTGCCTGGGCCAAAGTGTGATTTTTTGCTCCGGAGTGAAAAATTCGCGAAACGCGAAAATGATTTTTTTTGATTTTCAAAAACACAAACACTCTTTACCACAAGAGCGACAAGCGGACCATTGCGATGTCTATGCAATCGACGTTACCATTTGCGTCGCTTTCGACGCCTGTGAAGTCTCCACGCGCGGAAAAAGAACCGAAAAGGGCACTAGAAGAGCCCGAACCGCGGCCTGAATTGAAGAAGAAGAAACCGAATCTCCCCTCGCCAGAGCTGGATCTCAGCATGGAGCAGGGAGAAAGTGAGCCAGAGGTGGAGATTCTTGATGGAGAGGAAGAAGAGACTCTGAATAGTGATTTTGGGACGAATCCGGATGTGAATGGATACAAAAGCGCTGAAAAGACACCAAACGGGGACCAAGAGGCGGAAAAAGCGCCTGAAAATGGACCACAAGTGCAGGAAGTCCGGGACCCTGAGCAAGATATCGAGCTGGAGCACACCGGGAGTGATCTTAAAACCGAAACCCCGGGCAAAAAGAGGCCGCTGCGGGCAAAACAACCGCAAACAAACCATGCTCTGGCCAAACAGCTTCTCGAGGAAAAGGCACGACTCGCAAAGGAGAAAGACAAAGAGGCAAAGCGGTTGAAAATCGAGGAAGAGAAGAAACGCAAAGAGCTGAAAAAACAAGAGGCAGAAGAGGCCAGGCTCGAGAAGAAACGCAAGATCGAGCAAGAGAAGAACAAAAAGAGACTCGAACAGGAACTGAGGAAACTTGAACTGGAAAAGAAGAGACAAGAACTTGAAAAGCAGAAAGAGGAGAGGAAGTTGAAACTCGAACAAGAAAGAGAAGAAAAAAAGCTGAGGCTCGAGCAGGAAAAGGTCCAGAGACAGCAGGAACGAGAACTGGCGGAGAACAAGAAGCGAGAAGAGCGAGAGCTGGCGGAGAGGAAGAAGAAGGAAGAAGAAGACAAGAAAAACAGGGCCCAGACCAAGATTGCGTCATTCTTCAAGGTGAAGAAAGCTCCACAAGCGCCTGAATCCAGTCCGATCAAGAAAGAGTGTCCGACTTATGGATCCACCTTCTTGCTGTTCTTTGTTAAAGAGAATGCCCAGTTCTTTCGGGGCCACTGCCTCTCACTGGACGAGATCCTGTTGAACCTTGCCAAATTCGACACTTCGTTGACCGGAGTCGAATCTGACTGCATGAGCTTCTTTGCCCAAGCAAACAACAGTTTCAGCGTGAAATCCACTAGAACCAGTGCCTTTGACGTAGTACAAGCCATAAACAACAACCACTCTGAGCTGGAGATCATGAGACTTGTGGAAAACGTGCCTCGGAAGTTTTTCAGTTTCTACGAGAACCTGAGACCTGCTTATTCGGGGACTGGGTCAAAGAGTATCGAGTCGACAAGACAGAAATACGGCGTAGATTTGAGCACAAACCCGTTTGTAAAGATCAGTGATCCTACTATCGATTATACGTACGACTCTGACTTGGAATGGAACCCAGAAGAAGATGACGAAGGTGAAGGTGAAGAACTTGATGAAGAAGAGATGAGTGCGAATGAACAGAGCGACGAAGAAGAGGACTATACAGATTTCTTGGAGGACGACAAACAGCTCAAGAAGAACGTGTTGATCGGCCCTTTGGTGCCTGTCATAAGGACGTATGGTGCTGCTGATGAGACTGAAGATACTTCATATTTCCAGTCGTTGGCCGTTGAGCCGTTGAAGTTTGTCCCGTCGATATGTCCATTCACAGACTACTGGGCAAAGACCCAAGTAGAAAAGAAGCCTGAGTTGATAACGATATCTTCGTTGAACTCTTCTGTGAAACCTGCACCTCTAGAAGTGAACACCAACACTGTAAACGTGTTGACGGGCCATAAGAAGCCGAAAAAGGCCATTGTAGACCGTGAACATCTCTTGCAGCTGTTGAAGCTCGTGCTGTCGCACAATGATTATTCGTTACAGACGTTGAAAGAGATGACTAGTAGGGCTTTGAAGAACAAGTATTCGTATCTGATTGTGGACGAGACAATCAAGAAGTATTTCTTCAAGAAGGACAAGACGTATGAGCTCAAGGATGTGGACACGATTCGGAATTTGGAGAATCTTGGAGCAGAGAACGATACATAGATAAGAGACATTGATTCATGCTAGTGTAGGGTTGAGCATGCTTACGCATGCTTGAGTATGGTCTGAAGGGGAATCCTGGCGTAACCGTGGCGTAGAAGTAGCATGAACGTGGTGTAAACGTGGCGTGAACGTGCAAATTTTCATCGCTGTAATTGTGCGATTTTGGGGGTTAGACCTGGCCCAGCTCAGACAGCCCCAGCAGCCCCAGCCAGCCCCTGTTTTAATTAATTTTTCACGCGCGTCACAAAAGTGAAAATATTTCCCTTTTCGGAAAAGTAATTAACAATGTTTTCGAATCGAATCCTAATTTTTCTCCGCGACTTGAAACTTTTATCCACCACATATCCAGCAGCACACACCACTCAGGGTATACGCGAATGTCATCTCCAATCAGAGGAAACCCGGACGAGTCCATGGACTCGCGCCAGACCGCGTCCACCCAAAACGACCCGGATTCCTTGCAGACCCAGGATCTGCACCAAAACCCACCTTCGTCACCGTTGTTCTTCCCCTCGTCCAGCTCGCTGCCCGGGAGCGACGTCCGTGCTCCGAGCCATTTGAGAACGCCAACGGCATCACAGCAGCGCGGTTCCGGCCCGGCTCGCAGATCGCAGGTGTCACAGAGATACGGCGACGTTTCGTCACCTTTGCACTTTCCATCTTCGCAAAACGTGTCGTCAGAACTGGGCCGCAGCGACCCCTTGGGGCTGCAAAGAGACGCCAGAAGACACTTTGTGAGGGGAGACATCAATTCGTCGGATATCGTGTCTTCCCCGCAGCGGAGACGGTACTTCACCGACGGAAACGCCCCGGGAAGCGACGTCCACACGTCCAGCACTTTGGTGAGCGAGGTGAACCAAGAAGAACCCGTGAGAGTCATCTGGGGAACCAACGTGTCTATCCAGGAATGCTCCAACAACTTCCGGACTTTCTTGATGTCGTTCAAGTTGAAATACCGCAAGCTCAAGGACGGAGTCGAGCATGGGGACTCCGATAACCAGTTGTACTACTTGGAACAGTTGCACAGCATGCGGCGGCTCGGAGTCACGAACTTGAACTTGGATGCCAAGAACTTGGAGGCGTATCCGGTCACGAAGAAGTTGTACCAGCAGTTGTTGAACTACCCGCAAGAGGTGATCCCGATCATGGACCAGACGATCAAGGACTGTATGGTGCAAATAGCCATCGAGAGCAACGCACATGGCGACTACAACGTGGACGACATCGAGACGACGATCTACAAAGTGAGACCGTATAACATCGGGACCAAGGTGGGAATGCGGGAGCTAAATCCGAACGATATCGACAAGTTGGTGTCGGTGAAGGGCTTGGTGATCCGGTCCACCCCGATCATCCCGGACATGAAGGTGGCTTTCTTCAAGTGCAGTGTCTGTGACCACGCAGAGGCGGTGGAGATCGACCGTGGGGTCATCCAGGAGCCCTCCAGGTGCAAACGAGAGGTGTGCAACTCGTTGAACTCGATGCAGATCGTGCACAACCGGTCCTCGTTTGCCGACAAGCAGGTCATCAAGTTGCAGGAGACGCCGGACTTGGTCCCGGACGGGCAGACTCCGCACTCGATCTCGTTGTGTGTATACGACGAGTTGGTGGACAGTTGCCGGGCCGGAGATAGGGTCGAGGTGTCCGGGATCTTCCGGTCGTTGCCCGTCAAGATCAACCCGAAACAGAGCGCCTTAAAGTCGTTGTTCAAGACGTATTTGGACGTGGTGCACATCAAGAAGATCGACAAGAAGAAGTTGGGCGTGGACGTGTCGACCATCGAGACGGAGATCAGCGAGCACGAGGACGTCCAGGAGGTGAGAAAGATCACCGCAACCGACGTTGAAAAGATCGCAGCCACCGCACAGAGACACGACTTGTACGACTTGTTGTCGCGCTCCCTCGCCCCGTCCATCTTTGAGATGGACGACGTCAAGAAGGGGATCTTGTTGCAGCTCTTTGGCGGAACCAATAAGGTGTTCAAGAAAGGTGGCAGGTACAGAGGAGACATCAACGTGTTGCTCTGTGGGGACCCGTCCACTTCAAAGTCGCAGTTGTTGACGTACGTCCACAAGATCGCCCCGAGAGGTGTGTACACGTCCGGAAAGGGGTCCTCTGCCGTGGGGTTGACTGCGTATGTGACAAAGGACATCGACACCAAGCAGTTGGTCTTGGAAAGTGGTGCCTTGGTGTTGTCGGACGGAGGGGTGTGCTGTATCGACGAGTTTGACAAGATGAGCGAGGCCACCAGGTCCGTTTTGCACGAGGTCATGGAGCAGCAGACGATCTCGATCGCGAAAGCCGGGATCATCACCACTTTGAACGCCAGAACGTCCATCTTGGCGTCTCTGAACCCGATCAACTCCAGATACGACCCGCATCTCCCGGTGACAAGCAACATCGACTTGCCGCCTCCGTTGTTGTCGAGATTCGACTTGGTGTACTTGATCTTGGACAAAGTGGACGAGAAAACCGACCGGCAATTGGCCAGACACATCACCAACATGTACCTCGAAGACTCGCCGTTGAACGCCTCCAAGAGCGAGATCTTGCCCATCGAGTTCTTGTCCGTGTATATCCAGTATGCGAAGGAGAACTTCAAGCCGATCATGACGACAGAGGCCAAAGATGTGCTTGTGAAGGCGTACGTGGAGATGCGGAGACTCGGAGAGGATATCCGGGCACAGGAGAAGCGCATCACCGCCACAACCAGACAGTTGGAGTCCATGATCCGGTTATCGGAGGCCCACGCCAAGATGAGACTCTCGAACGACGTCGAGTTGCAGGACGTGCACGAGGCAGTCCGGTTGATGAAGAGTGCCATCAAAGATTATGCCACAGATCCTCTCACGGGCAGAATCGACATGGATTTGGTGCAAACCGGCCATTCTTCGAGACAGAGACGCTTGGAAGAGGATCTTTCGCTGCAGATTTTCAGTATCATCGAGTCTGTCGACAGGAGCACCATCAGTTATAACGAGCTTTTGAAGAAGATCAACGACCAGTCGCAGGAGAAGATCGAGAATGTCGAGTTGGGAGATGCCTTGAGACGGTTGGAGAGCGAGAGCAAGGTGTTGATCATTGGCGAGGGTCCAAGGAGGGTGATCAGGAAGAATGTATCGTTGTGATCAGAAGAATGCTTCGTTCAAGTGGGTGTTTTTGTGGTTATGGTTGTACATTATGGTTTTTATATACTAGTAAGCTGTTGAGATTAATATATGCTATGAGATTATAGTGGTGTAGTGTTGCGTTGGTGGTTGGTGCGTTGGTGTTGCAAAGTTCAGTGGTCTAATGTGACAGAGGGTGTATGCGCTTTATGGTTTCTGTACAATAATGTGCTAGTGAAATCACAAAGGGGGTGTTGTAATGATATTTCAGTACTGCAAAAGATGCAATTTACGGGTTTGTGAAGAGCAGGACTGAACTGCCTTTGTAGAGCATAGATGGAGAACATGGTCAGAGTGAGTGCAGTGCTCTAATCTGCAAAAGTTTAGTTGTGTTAATGCGCTGTGGTGTAACGATGTCCATTCTAGTATGACTTTGGTGCAACTATGTTATTTACCAGCCTGGCCCTGGTGCACCGATCTGGTGCAGCGATGTCTTTCGTTTCGTATTCTGCTCATTTGTGTTCTTTCTGTGTGCACCTGATGCGAAATTCTGCTTCTGCGATGTTTCAATCAGTCTTACCCTGGTGCAACACTCCAGTGCAACGATGCTGTTATTTTACCTGGTGCAACGATGCTTAATACGACCTATCTCTATTGTGCAATGGTGAACTGAAGACAGATGGTGATCCACGACACTCGCCTGCTAATGGCAGAGATCTACTACTACGAAAGGTCCCAGTGTAATGGTGAATTGTATAAAATAATAGACCATTATCCGAGAGGGGTTAGTCCAATAGGTAATTAGTCACATATCATAGTGTAATAAAATTAGTCCAAGGTAACAGTGCAACAGTGCGCAGGAACGGTTTTATTGTTTGCATCACCGCATGTGGCTGTACACTCTTGTGGCATAATCAGAATCCACCCTCCTTCTTTCCCGACTCTGCTCTCACCTGTCTCGGTCCTAATTAATCACCCCCAATATTCCAGCCCCAGCATTTCCTATTCCGGTAACTCGTTTTTCATTGGTCAACCGCCGAAAAATTTCACCAAAAAAAAACACAAAAAAACTTTCAACATCGAATCAGCGTCAACACACCAAGACACTGGGATCATAAAACAACCCCACTAATATTCGTCACCTCACAATGTTCACAAGATCAGTTTTCAGTTTGTCCAGACAATCCATTGTCCGTCCAGGATTACGTTTCCAATCGACACAGGCCAAGGCTTCATCATATGTCTCCAAATTAAACGCTTACAAGGATTTGACCATTTACTGGTCCAAAGTCGTTGCCGAATTGGGAAAACAGGTGTACTTGAAAGAGGGATTTGCTCCTCCATCCACGACCCAGATCCAACAGGTTTACCAGTCATTATACAAGCAGGCTTTGGACTTGGTCAAGACAAATCCTAAGGAATTGACCGCCCAGCTGAAGAAGTTGCTGGGAAGTTTCAACAGAAACACTGCCATTGAGTACGGATCTTATACTGTTCAATTGCTCGGATTGTTCTCCTTGGGTGAGATCATTGGAAGAAGACACATTGTTGGTTATCCATCTTTCGGCCCAAAGACCGAGCACCACTAAGCACTGACACTTATTTATAGTTGTATACTGTCGACAATAAAAGATGAAATGAGAAAGATGTAATTGCTGTCGTTAGCTATGAGCGATGAGCTACTTAATATGGGCTTTGAGCTATGGGCTCTCAATATCAGTCGGCTAACATATCAGCCACCTCAGCCACATCATTCCTATTCAAGCATTATCAGCCACCTCAGCCACCTCAGCCACAGCCACATCACGTCCCTCCAGTTTCCGTTTCTTACTGGCCTCCACCATCTCTCTGTGCTGTCTCTTCTTCTGCTTCACCACTTTCGGCACCGTACTAATATCTCTCCGGTCTATTTGCTTCATCTTGACCTGCTGCTTCTGTCTCTTGGTGATCTTGGAAACATCCTCCATCCAGTCACTGTACCCGTCTTTACACCCACTCTGCTTCATCACATTCACTACAGGCTTGATGGCGAGTGAGTCCTCTTTCGTAAAGAACGTCACGGCCCGTCCGGAATTTGTGCCTCTTCCGGTTCTACCGATTCTATGCACATACGCCTGAGCCGACTGTGGCACGTCGTAGTTGATCACCAAATTCACGCACTTGAAGTCGATACCACGCGCCAACACGTCCGTACAGATCAAGCACCAGATATCGCCATTTTTGAACCGTTCAATGGTCAGACGCCTCTGCTGCTGTGTCTTTTCGGCATGGATTACGTCTACATTTAGTCTATCGTACAACAACTCGTGGAACAACAGCTTGGCCCGCACCACACTTTGCAAAAAGATGATCACAGGTGGCTTGAACTCGGAGTTGGTGATCATCAGCCTGATGGCCAACAACTTTCCCTCTTCGTTTCCGCAGTACACCAACTTCTGGTCGATCAAAGAATTGGCACCTTCTTTGTGGCCGATAATGACTCTCACCGGGTCGTGCATGATAGACTGTGCCATTTCCTCGACACTCGAGGGAATAGTGGCTGAGAAGATCGATTTACGTAGCTTTACATTAGTGCATTGCGAGAGCAAGGCATCGGACTGGGTTGCAAAGTCCGTCTCGAACAACTTATCGGCTTCGTCAAACACCAACTGCTCTACGGTGTCCAATTTCAACTCCACGTCGCTTTCCACCAAGTCGATTAACCGCAAGGGCGTCGAGATCAAGATGTCAAACTTCCTATACGACACGTCCTTTCTACGCAATTTTTTGGACAAAGAAGCCGACAACAAGGCGGTCTCCAAATTTTTCCCCCGGTTCAATTTCTCCAACTCGCTGTGGATCTGCTGCGCCAATTCGTTCGTCGGCGCTATCACCAATCCCCGGATACCGTGGTTCTTCTTGTTGGTGGCCAAAGTCTGCACCAAGGGGATCAAGTACGCCAAAGTCTTACCGGAACCAGTTGGGGCACAGGCGATCAAGTCCCGCTGGACCAACGCTATCGGCAAAGCCTCGCTCTGGATGGGCGTGGGCTCGGTGAAGTCGGACTCGATGAGATTCCTGAGCAATCTTTTGTCCAATTTGAACCTCGTGATCAAATCCTGGAACGATCCAATGGGCAATGGGGCGTCGCTACCACTCACTTTACCGCGGTACGATTTCCGCAATTTCGCCAGATCTTCCTCTGAGGTGATTTTCGGCGGCGGAACCTCGGCATTTTCTTCATCCTCTGGATCCTCCAGCAGTCTGTGAGCAATTTCCGGCTTTTCTTTCAAGAGCTCATCCCCGGTGTGTCTATTTGTATGGAAGAAGTCTGTCTCTCTGTCCACCTGCTTCACCAAGTTCACCTTCTCTTTCTGCACTTTGGACTCCGATTTCGATGTTTTCGGCAAGGCGTAATCTGTTGTGGCGCCTTTCGCTTTCTTGAGCGATGCCCCGCGGCTCAACACCCTGAATATGTCCATGGTGGTCTTGCTATCTGTGATTTAGTACTCTGTGTGTATGAAAAATTTTTAACATTTAACTTTTTTTCTTGAAATTTTTACCTGCGCGATGAGATGGAAATTGGGGGTTAGATGAGTAAAGAGGGCTACAGAGTTGGGGTGGGAGGTGAGGATTATAGGGGTTTAAAGGCATGGATTGGGCGTTTTCTGAAGACTGGGAGTTGTGCGATAATGTTGGCTTGAATGCCTGAGAGCGCGGTATTTTTGGTGTCGTTATGGTATCACAGTGCAGGGTAAGGCTAGAATAGGGGCTAGCCTAATAGTGTAGAGGGCTTGCGCAATACTAGTACGTTTGATGCGTTGAGGCTACAAACGCTTTTAGATACCTGAAATGGTCCATTCCGAAGGGTCCATTCACAGTGAGACAAACTGGCTGCGGACGGACTACACCCTACCCACTACGGGCTAGGCACTCAATCTACACTCAAATTGGGGGCTAGAACAAATCACTGCATTATTTATAAGCTTCATAGAAACCGTCGAGAATAGCAGCCAAACCGATGGCACCTGGGTCTGGAAGCCCGCCTTCTTTCTTCAAATCCTCAGAGTCCACATACGAGGCTCTGCCGAACTTCAGCTCCAATGTTCTGGTGCTCTCGGCACCCTCTTTACCGGCCAGAACGGCCTTGGCAAAGTCTCCTGTCTCGGCAAAAGTGTTGATGAATGGGTCCAAGGCGTCGATCAAAGTCCTGTCGCCGACTCTGGCGCTGGTGTACTTGAACAACGACTTCAAGGCCTCCTTCAAAGATGAAGGCAAGTCGTGGGAGTCCGAGGCACGCAAGGCCTGGGCAAAACTCGACAAAAAGATCGAGTACAAACCACCACTGGTTCCACCCATGGAACTCTCGACCAAATCGGTGATCTCGACCAACGACTTGACCAAATCGGTCAATTCCAACTTGCCAGAGTCGATTCCAGCCAAAATCGCATTGGCACCACTCGACAACGTCTCACCACAGTCTCCGTCTCCGGCAATGGTGTCGTATCTGGTGATATCCGGTTCCTTCTTCAAGACCGCCTGCATACCGGACTTCAAGATCTCGGCATACTTCTTCGGGTCGACTTTTACGCTGGAAACGATGTCCTCTTCATCTGCGGCGACTTCCGAGACAAAGATCTCGGCGTCGGTTCTAGGGGACCACGACAGGAAGTTGGCGTTCCAGGCTACAGCGTCTGTTGGGGTGTCCAACAACTCTACAACGTCGTCACTGGCGACTTTCGAGGCGTTCAACAATGTGATACTGAAACCTTGGCCGTTCAACGAGGTCGTGAAGGCTCCGGTGTAGATTCTGACCGGTTTGATTCCATAAGTCTTGTCCAATTGGGCATAGACGTGGTGCGTGATGGCATACAACTCCAAGTTGCTGACCCCACCCAAGTTGTTGATCATCACAACGACTTTGTCATCTTTTTCAAACGGAACATAGTACCTATCTTCATCTTTTTCGTTCAACAAGTACTCCAACAACTGGGCAATCAACAGATCAATCGTTGGGATCGGAGATTGTTTCTTAACTCCGGGCTCGTTGTGGATCCCCATCCCGATTTCGATCTCGTTCAGTTGCAAAAATTCAATGTCCTGTTCCTTCCTGCCAGGAATCGAACAGTGGTCCAAAGACGCAGCAATCGTGACAAGGTTGTCCACGACAGATTTACCCAATTTGGCAACTTGTTTCAAATGTCCCCCATGGAAAGCTTTGGCCCCGACAATCTTGTGCACCAACAGAGTTCCGGACAAACCTCTTCTTCCAACCAATCCGTTCTTGGTCTTTCCGACACTGACGTCATCGCCGACAATGATCATCTCGATATTGGAATAACCCTGTGCCTTGGCCCTTTCAACTGCCAATCCAAAGTGCAAAACATCTCCGGTGTAATTTTTCACAATCACCAAGGTTCCGGCCTTTGAATGCTTCGACTTGATACCGGCCAAAATCTGCTTCGTCGATGGCGACGCAAACACGTGACCTGCCACTCCGACATCCAACAATCCTTCTCCGATAAATCCGCAGTGCAAAGGCTCGTGTCCAGAGCCTCCTCCGGACAACAACATGACTTTGTCTTCCTTGGATCTTGAGTTGAACACCACTTTCTCCTCCGGAATAACCTTCAAATCAGGATTCGATCTGACAAGTCCGATCAATTGCGACAAGACCAAGTCTTCATCGTCTTTATAAGCCCAGTGCTTGTTCAAAGGAGCCATTTTGCAATTTTTACAGCTCTTCCAATTCAATTACAACACTTTTCCAACTTTGGCGGGGTTGTGGAAATCTTTATAACCTTTTTTTTATTTTTCCAGTGTTCTTGTACGGAGAAAAAAGTGATTCATTCTCGTGAATGAGACACTGCGTGCGCGAGAATTGTTAGTGTTGCGGTTAATTCTACCCGATTCGGGGGAGGTGCGCTGTCCGAACATGAGAACTTGAATATCGGTTAAATTCGTCCAAATGTTAACCGTCATCTCTGAGAGTGTCGCGGGTTGTGTACTCCGGGGTAAACGGTTAGATCGATGCCTCGGTCGGTGTGATGCCGGCTGTTAGTCAAGAGTTGAATATATAAGCGTCTACTTGTTGCATCTCGTTGTTTGTTCCAGTACGATCGGAAGGTTTTTTTTGGAATGTGGGGTAAATGGAGCGAACAACTTTGCCGTGTTGGTTGAAAATTTGTGAAATGCGGAATGGTAAAGGGGAATGGTGAAGCGGAATGAGATTACAGTATAAAGCGGGTTCAGCACGACTGCTCACTCCAGACAGTGGTTGTTGTGTAACAACTGTTCTGAAACTGTGATCACGAATCCACTGCATTCTGCTGAGTGTTTGGCCGGCCTAATTTTGATACAGTCACTTGTTTTGTTAATTATCGGTGAAGCCGGTTCTGAAAATGAAGGGGTTTTTTCTCCAATTATTCATCCAGTCATCCCGGTAAGTGGATATCGGAAAAAGTGGTTGAAGGTCGCTGTATACAGATCTCGTTCCGTTCGACCTTGAATTGTGAGGTCTCAGGGGTTAGAAGTGGAGAGAGACTAAAATCGATGTCAGGCCGATATTGGTATTTGCTCTATCTGCTCGGTTATCCAGCATTGATCACTTACTCTTTTCTGGTCAGTGGTTTTGAGACGTCTCTGGATTTCGTCAAGAGCCTGTTTTACTTCATTGGAGATATAGGTTGGTTCAGGATCAGACAGTTCAGAACCAGACCCACTTCAGGATACGCTGGAAACAACAAGTCAATCTTTCGGCTTAGAACTCTCATTCACCTCTTGCAAGACCCACCCAAGACCCATCTAACACCCACTCACCACCAGATCAGACCCACTTTGTTTTTCCTGCGCATTGCCAAAACACGACAATTTTCTTAGAATATCCGATGTAGTGTAACGGCTAGCACGGTCCGCTTTCACCGGGCAAACCCGGGTTCGACTCCCGGCATCGGAAATGTTTCTTTTTTTTTTTTTGGCTCATGGCGTTCAAATCGCTACACCATTCACAACCTGGAACGTATCCCAACATACAGACACTCAAAAGCGCACTGAATTCATCTATACAACTCAATGATCGGATCCATCTTTCAAAGAGCTGTCAGCTATCGCTAGAATATTTAGATATCATCCCAAAGTGATCAAGATTGCATCTATACACTAATAATCGTATTCATCTTCTTTGTTGAACGAAATGTCGTTCAGAAACCCGCATTCTGCCAAAATCTTGGAAACTCCATGGCCCAAGATGATTTCCTTCTGAGCCTCGTTCTTGGCGAGCAACAACCCAGCGAAACCTACGGCATTGATCCCAATATCCTCATGCGAGTAGCTTGCATTCAGTCTAGGTACCACCATCACAAAGTTCTGGTTCATGATCAAATTGTACGATACCGGGATGGATCTGACGTTCAAATTGTTCTCCAAAACCTCTGTCTCGTTTTGGAGCGAGATTTTCTTGAAAAAGTTCAACACTTTTCTGAACAACGAGATGTACACCATCGTCAATGGCTCTTCTACATCATCGATTTCAACATTTTTCGGCAACGGCAAGATGTAATGTTTGAAAGGGATGTTCTCGTCACTTAAAGGTTCTTCTCCATCTTTGGGAATGAAGAAATCTTTGCCCCGTATAGTGTATTCTGGGAAGATTTTGACTCCTTTCAATGGGTACTGGACAAATTGGATGTGTCTGTGCTTTTGAGAGAAGCCACTTTCTGGGCCCGAGTTGTAATATGCAAAAAAGTTCAGCTTCTTGTCGCTATTCAAGTTCTTTAGTATCCCATACGTTGTGACCAATTCTGCCGGAGTCAACAAGTCGTTCTGGTTCTTGAATTCCTTTGTGGTCAAGAGAATGTGATTTTGGGACACTGGAAATTTGTTCATTAACAACCTGTAATGGTCAAACAAGTCCTCAATGACGACCAATTCCTTTTCCGGGTTCAAAAACGGATTCAACTCCTTGTCGCGGACGTTGCTGGCATTTTCATCTTTCTTTTGAAGCGATTCGAGCACTTTCAATTCTACTGTGAAATTTTCATCGTCATCGATAATCTCAGTCTTTTTCGGCTTGGTGAAGACGATTTTCTTTGAATCGACTCCCTTTTGGAAGGTATCAGCTATGAGAGCTCTCAAGTCGGCGATGGCCAATTCCTGGTGTGTTTTGATGGACATTGCTGGTGTTGTAGTGAGTAATGGCAAGTTGGTTGAAAATGTGTAAAAGCGATGGAAAAAATCAGGCAGGTCACGTGATTCCAGGTCACGTGACGCGGTCATCAGACGACGACATAGATTTGTGGGGGATCGCAGTGGGTAAATTGTGTCAATGTGTCAATAGGAACAGGATGATAGGAAACTGACTGAGTCAATTGAGTAAAGTCAGTCAATTTAGTCCATGGAGGCCATTGAGTCCATTGAGGTTATTGCATTGAATAATTACATCATCAGAAAAATGCATCTACAATCCACTACCACTACTATCAAGGCTCCCAATGCTATCATCGCCTTCTGTTACTTCTTACAATCACTACTCATAAATCAACTTGGCAATTTATTGGAATACATCGACCTACAAAGAACCAGAAGCTTCAATGACAATCTTGGCCTTTGTGGCACCAGAGTTGGAACCCAAGGATTCGACAGCCTTGACAACGTTTGAACCTTCGACAACTTCACCAAAGACAACGTGCTTACCGTCTAACCAAGGACAAGCAACGGTGGTGATGAAAAATTGAGAACCGTTGGTGTTTGGACCAGCATTGGCCATGGACAACAAGAATGGCTTCTCGTGTCTCTTGACAAAGTTCTCATCGTTGAACTTGGTCTTGTTGTAAATACTGTAACCTCCAGTACCGTTGTGTCTTTCAAAGTCACCACCTTGCAACATGAATTGTGGGATGACTCTGTGGAAAGAGGATTTGGCGTATCCGAAACCCTGTTCACCAGTGGCCAATGCTCTGAAGTTGGCAGCGGTTTTTGGGGTGACGTCATCGTACAATTTGAAGACGACTTTGCCCAATGGCTTTCCGTCGGCGGAGATATCGAAGTAGACGTTTGACATTATGGATTGGGTTCAATGGGTGCGAATTGAATGGTTACCTTCCTAGGAAAAGCGGATTCGGTAGCAAATTTATACTCCAGAGACGAAAATTTTTTCTGACCAATACTTGCCCCCGTGCCCTGTGCCTTTCCATCAAGAGATTCCACCGTGTTCCATTGGATGGGAAGGCGGGGAGCTGGCAATTGCTGGCGTGTCTTGTCTAGGTGGGTTGGATGAGCCGGATGGGATTGCATGGCTGGCCTGAGCGGGATTGGCGCAGCTTTGCCCTGGCCTGACTTTGCCACTGCCAGAGCCCGGTTCAAGGGCATCTCTCCAGACTGGCTGAGCCCTTGCAGCATTATTGTGTGTGCACGACCTTTCTTCCAAAGAGCCAATGGCCTTCCAGTGCACGACCTCGGCGTCCAAAAGTGGCACTCGCTGGCTCTGTAGACGCTGAACACCATAATGGATGCCCGGGAGTGTCTTTGAGACCAAATTCACCTTTTTGGGAAGACACAGTGGTCCGTGGACTGCAATTGTGTTCTTCTTTGCCGGGGCAGAGATGAATTGCTTCAGTGCTGCCATTGGTGGCGACTGATAGCCGTGTAAGGGCATCTTGGACTGCCTAGTGGCGTGTCTTTTGGTGTAGTATCACATGGCGGACATTGTAGTGATATCGATGTATGGTGGTGCATCTAGTGATCATCTACCGCATAGGATATCTAGTGATGATTCAATGCTCTATAGCGCAAAGTGCCATTTAGTGATCATCCATGCTTTATAGTGGAAGGTTATCTAGTAGCCATCTAATGCTCTATAGTGGAAAGTATCATCTAGTGATCATCTAATACTATATGCTGGAAAGTATCATCTAGTGATCATCTAATACTATATGCTGGAAATTATCATCTAGTGATCATCTAATGCTATATGCTGGAAGTTATCATCTAGTGATCATCTACTGCTATATGCTGGAAGTTATCATCTAGTGATCATCTACTGCATAGGGTATCTACTAACTATCTACGCTTTATAGTGGAAAGTCATCTAGTAGTTATCTAATGCCCTATATTGGAAAGTCGTCTGATTGAACCTCTACTGCAAAGTGTATCCAGTAACCATCTATGCAAAGTGTCTCCCACTATTCTAGTCCCTACTCTCTTTACTCTGCACTATCTCTACACTGTCACACCGTAACGGCTATCATATATACATGCTCATAAGTGTCCGATAATCTACACTGTCACACCATAACGGCTATCATATATACATGCTCATAAGTGTCCGATAAAATCCACAGCAGTAGCCACAAACTCGTCAAACTCGCCCCGCGGCATCTTCTCCCCGAGACTCCCCACCAAATTCACCTCCAAATTACGCCCATGGTAGTGGCCGTTGTCCACTATACAGTACTGCACCAAATGGCCCTTGTAACTCAACTCCAACTGGCGTCTCTGTTGCGACCCCACCACCAAGTACTCCACTTTCTCTTTCCCGAACCGGAGTGTGCAGTTGTCCCGCATGCTCGACTCCTTAAAGTCCACAGCACTCAACGACGAATCCTGCAAGAACTCCAACACTTCTGGTTGTCCTGCCAACCATTTCGCACTGTCAAAGTCCGTATCGATGTCGCTTGCCTTGGAAGCAGTCAACTTCACGTCGCACTTGAACTCGGGCAACGAATAGTGCAAGTTGGTCTCGGAGTCCACCTTCACGATCCGCAACGACTTCTCGTCGATGTAACGGCCCTCGGTCTCGAACCAGAACTCCACAGGCGGGTACTTGGCGAGATTGCCGTGGTTCTTGTACGGATCAGGGATCAACTTGATCTTGTAGAGGTAGTCAAAGTTGTCCTTATCGGCAGATACCTTGTCACGGAACAAGGGCAAGTGGGCAATGGCCCTATTTACGAATGGGAGATGCCCTTGGAACACTTTGTGGCCGTTGTCGTCCACTAGGACAGATCCGAGTGTCGCAGTGATCATGCCCTTGTCTGACAACTTCTCGAATGCATCTTTGGTACTGATGACATCCTGAGCCGGAACAGTTCCGGGTTCTTTAACCTCCAGATCTCCTTCTTCCGCTACAGCTTTTACAACCTCTACATCTCCTACTCCTTCTCCACCCTTGACTGCCGTATACTGCCGCACACGGTCCTCGTAGTTCCGGTCAAACGACTTGTCCTTGATATCCTCGAGAAGCGGCTCCAAAGCCACTTGCCGTAACATCAAGTCCTTGAGATCGTCGTTGATCGTCTCATAATCCAACACATCGTCAAACACCTCTACATCCGAGCGGATTCTGCTCCTGTCGCGCTGGATCCGGAACCATCTCTTGTTGTTCAAAAACTCCGGCCGCGAAATGGAGTCGCTCATCGGGAACCTGGAGCCGTTGGCTCCAGAATCTACAAAGACATCCTTTACCCAAGCCCCGGTATCCAAACTACACAGTAGCAACATCTTGAGATCACGAATCCGGTGCTCTTTCAAGGAAAACACATTCACAGAGGTGTCATCTCTCTCGTAGACGACTTCCGTGACAGTGCCCAAGTGGTCCAAAAATACGTCATCGGTCAGCAGGGACCCGAACCCGGCCAAATCCAAAGTTTCGGCTTTGGTTCTGTCCAAGAGACTGTTCATAGAGATCTTTATATACCTGACCAAATTCTGTGGCGCCCTGACGATCATTCTCTCGTTGTCGTCAATGGACACCTCGGCTCCCATACTACGCCAGCCGAGGATCATCATCCTGCTGCTGGATGACAACAACAACTTCAAGCTGCGCGGCGTCAACTGGAACCGTTCTTCCCTGATCAAATCTTTTACATTATCTACGGTTTCGAAGCGCTTCACGAGCCAGATGCGCTGCAAAATGTGTTCCAGCAAGTCCAGCTTCTTGTAGGAGGATATCCCGGTCTTTAAAGGGTGCATCTTGACGTACGCGCGCAACTGCAGCCGGTTGAACAGCTTCGCCAAGTCCCGCACCAAGATGTCGTATTGAGACGCATGTAACGACGCCGTGGGCGGTCTCAACACCTCTATCAGGTCTATAAACTCGCCGGAGTCCGTCGGCGACTTACCAGCGTCCTTTTTCTTCAAGAGGTCGTACACTTCTGCGTGCACAGACAGCGTCCGGCTCAATTTTACAGGTTTTTTACCCAGATAGATCTTCTTCTGGTTCAAGATGATCATGCCGCTTCCCGGGGCTTTCACGGGGTCCAATAAGTTGCCCATGCTTTTGAGCATTGCACTGGTGTCGATTTTGTCGACTTTCTCCGCTCTCCTGACCCGCTCATGCTTCGTAAACTTGGGTTCTGATCCATGTGTCTCTAGAAGACTGCTCAACGCTGCCTGGAAGGGGCTCACTATGGCGCTCTTGCCCGTCTCCGAGGCCAAAAACTGCTCCTCGAAATCGTCCTGTATGCCCCTGGTATCTTTCAGTCCAACTTTGGTCTCTGTGTCCGTTTTCGGGGCCATTTGCTGGTGCTCATCGGTACCCTGCCTCGAGGATTCTCCGGTACTTAACATCTCATCGGTGATCTCAAAGGCCTTTTGCCGCGGAAAAACCGCACTTTGAAACCCGTTTCTGAATCCATGCCGCTGTAGCAGTCTTTGGAGCCCTCTTTGGCCCAAAACCCCCCGCGCTCTAAGCATTTCGTACACACTCTGACCTCTCTGATGGAGGTGAAAAATTCCACATAAAAATTTTTATTAGCATTTTTTCCCATCCCCAATTGGGGAGACATCACTATATAATTAGATGGTTATGTGTAGGATGCAAAGTCGTATAAATGCAACGTCAACATCTCCGGAGTTGTCGTTGGTGCAGTATCCGCGGACGTGTGTTCTGTAGCGAGAAGCAGCCGGTCGTCGTCGTCAAGTGACACGTCTGAGAGCCCCTCTAGCCCCTCTAGCCCCTCTGGGTGCACCCCCAATTCGTCGTTACCGGATTCATAGCAGTCCACGACTCCGGGGTCCTGGATTTTCTCATCTTCTTCGTACTCAAAGTACTCCAGCATCATCTGCTCGTCTTCGAGCAATTTGGGGCCGTTATACGTGGACAAATACGTCAACACTACATGTTCGTGGTGTCTGGACTCTTTCAAGTCGTTGTCGTTCAAGAACCGGGCCTCTTCCAAGAAAAGCAGCTCCGCGAGCGGATTATCGATGATTTCATCGACATCGTCTTCTATAAAGTGGTCTTTTGGCACCAATTTGCGCCGTTTCGTGGCCCTGTGGCCGGTGTTCAAATGCCATATATCGATCTCCAGCGGCTCTAGGTCGTCCTCGGACGACGTCAGCGACAAAATCTCGCCCTCATTCACGCTCGGTCTCCGCCTTTTACGTCCCCGAGCCTTGGCGTGCAATCCCAGCGCCCCGAGCCGCGAGTTCACCACATCGAGGTCCATCTTCACCAGCGTCCGGTGCCAGACGTCCTGGCGCCGCGCCGGACGCCCGGGGAAAAGCCGCTGGAACGACCGGTGCACGTCATGCTCCAACACTTCCAAGTCCAAATCCCCGGTCTCAGCATTCAACCGGTCCGGTCGCACCGCATATGCGCTCTGCAAGACGTCCAACAAGATTCTCCGCGTGACAATTTCCACCAACTGCTCCAACATTTCGTAGCTTGCCGGCACCAACTGCGGCAGATTGTTACACAGAGCCGACGCATGGAACTCCGAGATCGTCCGGGCCCATGAAACGTCGATCATGTTGCCCTCCAGGTCCGCCAAATTACCCCCTCTGTGTCTCTTCAGATCGATGAGTCTACGCCTTTCCAATGCTGCCATCGCGTGCAGCTGGGTCTCCTCCATGCGCACAAAGCTGCGCGACATCTCATATGCAATGGGGACCTCGTCGATCCGGACCATCTTGTGCAATTTCGATCTGCTCCGCTTCATGCGGTGCAACTCGTCCCTCAAGGTGTGGTAGTAATTCAACACATCTATCTCGCTCTTGCCCGTTTCCGCCACCACGGCGTCCAAATCGTGTATAGAGTGGCGCAGCAACAGCCGAAAGAATCTGTCCTTCTCGGCGCCCGTCCACCGCGTGCCCACGGCGCCACTGGCGAGTCTGTTGGGCACATTGGAGTCCACTTCGAGCACCACTGGATGCTCCTGCCGCACCTGGGCGTTGAAAAATCGCACGTAGTTCTCGTTCCCGCGGAACAGCCGGCGCGAATCCGCGCGTATACCTGGCGGCAACCATGTGACGCTGTTTTGGGACCCTTGTGGCGTGTTGTCGGCCATTTTCGGTGCCCTGTGGTTCGGTAGCGGCATCGGGACCAGGTGAAAAATTCGTACTGTGCCGCCCGATCGGGCACTACTGGGGCTGTTGCTGAGAAAAATACTGGGGCTGTCGCCGTGGTGCACAGAAAAAATTTTCGACAATTCAAAAAATTTCAAGCCAACGGCATCTTGTAGATAGAACACCCAGCTATGAACGTGATAATGAGGTCCGTGAGGCCCGGTGTGCGGTCATTGCAACAGGCCGTGCCGCTCCAAGTTCTGTGCAAAGTGCTGCGCCCATCACAGATGCGCAGTATTGTCTTGGTGAGAGGAGATAGAGTCAGAGGTGCCATTAGGGATCCAGAAGAGTACTTGACAGTAGATGGCCAAAGGTACGGCCAAATTGAGTCCAATACCGAGCACATCAAGGAATATCTTTCAAAAGTGGAAAACGGGAAGTTTTTGGTGCCGGATCTGTTGTTATTGCAGGTGATTACACATAAATCGTTCAGCCATGGCCAGAAACCGTACAATGACAAGTTATCCATATTGGGATTCCAGTTGTTGAAGATGTACACGTCACTGTTTGCGGTTTCCAGACCCACACGGTCCAAATATGCTATAAATGAGCTCAATTTCGACTGTTTAGGGTCATTGGTGTCGAAAAATTTGCTCCACGACAGGAGTCTTTCACAGTTTGCACGTGCCAGTGGGATCAGTAAAGTCGTATTTTGGAAACCTGCAGTGCGGTTGAACCATGATCCGGCCAGAACAGGTGAAGACCGGATTTTGAGCACTGTCACGACCGCCTTGATCGGTCTGATCAACCTCCACCATGGATCTAGTGCAGCACAGGAGTTTGTGCAGAGGGAATTGTTGGATAACGAGAGCAGCTCGATTGTCAAGACTGCGGTAGAGCTTACGAAGAAGGTGTTGGAGCTTCCTAGGGAGTGATGTAGGAGTGTCATCTGTATATAACGTCATACCTAATAAATGGTAAAGTGAATAACTACAAGAGGAAAAATAGTGAAAACTGAGTGAAAAATCAAAAATCAAAAATCAAAATCAACACACACAAAAAATCAAAAATAAAATCAAAAACAAAAAAAATAAATCTCAAGACACAAAGACAAAGTCAGAGATCTATCGACCAAGCGCCAGACACACAAGCGCCCTTCACTCAAGTGCCACTCCCTAACCAATCATCCACCAATCAGCGCTATCAGCCTATTGGATCGAACCAATCCATTACACCACTCCACCGCCCATAGCCATCACTAAACGCGTCTATTCAAACAGGGGCTGTCCAGATCAGAATTTGTGAAAAATCGTCGGCGCGTGTCAAGACAAGTCTATACAACACAAATATCATGAATAGCCACACAAAAGCGTCCGGATTGAGTCCGGAAGTGGAGCTGGAAGTGCAGAAACACCACAGGTCCTTGAAGCAGTTCATTGCAGTGTCATTTGATGCCAGTGCTTCTCAGCGCAAGAACTCCAAACGTGCTACCAAGGCCAGAGAAAAGTTGTTGAAGCTTTCACAGGCGCAGTTTGTCGAATTGAGCACCGATGTCTACGACGAATTGCACAGAAGAATCAACGAGACGAGAGATGAACCGGATCATTTGTTGCCGAAGGAGATCTTTCATCCGAAGCGGAACCAGGCCAGAGAGAAGTTGGCTTCGCTCCCGGCACAGCGGTTCAAAGATTTGGTCAACGATATCTTGTATGAGATAGAGAGGAGAGATTTGCATGTGCATAGAACTGAACCGGAACAGGAACAAGAACCGGAACCAGAATCGAGAATCGGATCGAACGACTCGGCGCTCCAGGCGGCACAGCATGGTGTGCAGTCCAAGACGGTGATCCCGACAAAAGCCACAATGGCATGGTCCAGTGACGAAGAAGAAGACCCGGTGAAATCACCAGGTGAAGACCAGCAGCAGCAGCAGTATTTTGGGTCTGCGCAACAAGACAGAGGTATTTCACAGGATTTCAGTCATTCTGAGCCTGCTGACACTGTAATGAACATCCAGGAACCCGTCCGCGACACTGCTGACACTTTTGGTGACGCTCATGATGACTATGACGACTCTAGAGTGCCATCATTTGTCCAAAACGAGCCAGAATCCATCGAATACCAGGATAAAGTGCCAGAATTGGCCACTATCTCTCCAAATAAGCACTCCTCGGGTACCTCCATCAAAAGAGGCTTGAGTATCAACAAAGAGAGAGAAATCCAGATGTTGATGGAGGAAGCAGCCAAAATGGACGGCAAAATCACCGTTTTGGAGCGTGATTTGGACCAGGAACGCCAGAAATCCGCAGACTTGCAATCACAGATCGACAATCTCACGCAACAACTCGAGACCAAGACCCGTGCCCATAACGAGTTGCAATCACAGCTCACCGACGCCCCAAATAAGCACGAATTCGTCTTGTTGAAGAGTCAATACGACGCATTGCAATCGTCGCACTCCATGATTACAAACAACCACAACAGTCTGTTGGATGAGTTGGAACAGATGAAACTGCAAAACAGAGATTTGGAGAAGTCAAGAGACATATCTAGAGCCCCAGTAAATGGATCTGTGGACGACTCCACCATCAGTGCGATCCAGGATCAATTGCAAGATTTGTCGTTTGTAAATACCTCCGGAGACGTTCAAGAGCAAGATAATGAATCCTGGAAATCCAGATTCGAGGAACTGCGTGCTGGAACCTTTGTCTCTAACTTGAAATTACTGGACGTGTCAGATTCTGCATTCCAGGATTACGTAAGTGAGTCTGGATTGATATCTTTCAAGCAACTTGCGGATTTCCAGGCTTCTTTGGAGTCATTTTATTTGTTGTTCAACAGTGCCAATTTCAATAAGCACGAATTGTTGAAATCGGTATCGTTGATAGCCACTAGAGCCGATTTGATGTGCAACGTGACCAACGAAACGAAACTTACCTCCGTGGTCAGAGCATGTGTCACGCATTCCATCGTTGTTGCACGCCAGCATTTGGCCGATCAAAGAATCTTACCCTCAACTGCTTTAAATATCGCTATCAACGATGTTGCGTTGTCGGTATGTGACTTAGTTAAGTCCTGCAAATTGTCATCGGAAAGTAAAGACGACAAGTCTGCCTTGAAAAAAGTTTCTGCTGATCAGATTAATACTCCGTTAATGGGAAAAGATTTCCCAGTTCCTGGTTCATTTCTGGATAGAAACGATACAGCTTCACCTGTAAGACCTTTGAAGATGATTGAGAGGATGAATTCCCCAAATCCTGCTGTAAATGGTAACGGATCTAATGGTAGATTTGATAACGAGTTGTCAGTCCAGGAGAAGAGATCTCTGTTGGCAAACTCGCCATTGGCCCCAATCACCACCCAGGTCGTTCCACATACTAACAACGGCGAAAGACAGCCTCTGGGATCGCCTAGAGGTCCGAACATCTTCTCAATGGTGAACAAATTCGGACCGAAAAATGGTACAAGTGAGTCGAGTGAGCCCAAGCAGTCACCAACGACTTCTAAAAACATCTTGGACAGGATCAAGAAATTCGACTCTCCAGAGCAAGATCTGACCGTTTCCAAGAGAGAAGCCCCTCAGATCAACCTGAGCACTGAGGCATTTGAGAAGTTCGGAGCCAAGAGAAGGTCTTCTTCATCTGTTAATTCCGATCCAAACAGTAAGACTAACTTTGAACACCCCAATACTGACGTCGATCTCAACGAAGTTCCGGCACAACATTTACAGTCTCCTACTAAATCGATCCAAGAACCTGTTCCAGAGAGATCGTTACAGGACTACAACAACGATAAACTGGCTGTCGCTGCCAATTTCAACGTGGATAATTTCAACATTGCGAATCCTGATAACACCTTACACGAGTTATTGCTCTACTTAGAACACCAGACTATCGATGTGATAACGACGATCCAGACCTTATTGGCCTCGATCAAGAAGCAGGACTCTACAAGAGGTGTGTTACGTGAAAGTGCCAAGGCCATCAACGAAGTTGTAGGCCAAATGACAGAGGCTACAAACACTTCGATGGGCCAGACCAGAAACACACAGTTAAGAGAGCACGGAACCTGGATGGTGCAAAACTTGGAAGATTGTGGTAGGAGAATGGAGATATTATGTGGGGCTAATAACAAGGCATCAGATGCCGAGTACGCAGACAAAAACTTCAAACAGAGATTGGCGGGGGTTGCTTTTGATATAGCCAAGAGTACTAAAGAATTGGTGAAATCCGTGGAAGAACTGAGTTTGAAGCAAGAAATTGAAGTTTTAGATGCCAGACTCGGCAACTAATTTTGTATGAAGATTCTTGTCTAAATCAAAAATGTTTGTACAATATTTTCCGAAAAAAAAGAAAGTAGAAATTGTAAAGCTTAACTTTGTTTTCTTAGCATCCCTTAGCATCCGGAGAAAGTAAAAAGTATCGTTACAAAATTAGTGTTGAAAGCCAGATGCACTTATCAAGGACGGGTCAACCAGGAAAATGTCCCCACAGAGGAATGTTGCGTGTTGTCCTGCATCCTTTTAGTTACATCTGGAGAATTTGTCAGGCAATATGCGTTTTTCCCCAGTATGGAGAATTGTCTCATTATTTTTTAACCTCTTCCGTGGACATCAGTTGACAATAATGAATTGTATGCGCATATTGAGCAGAATTACTCCGAGAATCTTCTTTGTTAACCCCTCATGGGGGTTCCAATTTTTTCCGGAGTGCATGAAAAGGAAAAAATCTGAGACAGAAGTCAGGTGGTTTTTTAAAAAATTTCTTTTTTTATCCCCTTACTATAGGGAGTGCAGTAAAGAAGCGGGACGGTGAAAGTGGGATGCAACCATGATCTGATGTACTGGGGAATTTATCCCTGCCGAAGGTTACGGAAAAACAACCATCAGCTTATTTTGTAGAATTTATCCATTGGGTTCCGTAATAAATCCTTCGATATATAAAGACATGGAAATCACTTGCAAGTGGTTTGTATTTTTATTCTTCATCAGTTAATAATCATAACAACTTAACAAAACAAATACAAAGCATTTAATATGTCTGATTTAATGTCGGGAAGTGAAACCCCAGTCAATGATGACATACCTCTCAAGGAAGAGGAAAGTTTACAAGACCCAATTGTCGAAATCCCAAAGAAGAAGGCAAGCGAATACATAATGGTTTCTGCATTATGTTTCTTGATCGCCTTTGGTGGTTTCGTCTTTGGTTGGGATACAGGTACCATTTCCGGTTTCGTCAACATGAGCGACTTTGTCGACAGATTCGGTTCTCATAAGGCTGACGGTACTGCATATCTTTCAGATGTCAGAACCGGTTTAATGGTTTCTATTTTTAACATCGGTTGTGCCATCGGTGGTGTCACTTTAGGTAAATTGGGTGATATCTATGGTAGAAAAATCGGTTTGATGTGTGTCATGGTCGTCTATATCGTTGGTATTGTCATCCAAATTGCATCCGTTGATAAATGGTACCAATTTTTCATTGGTAGAATTATCTCCGGTTTAGGTGTCGGTGGTGTTGCTGTCTTATCCCCAATGTTCATTTCTGAAACTGCTCCAAAGCATATCAGAGGTACTTTGGTTTCCTGTTACCAATTGATGATCACCTTGGGTATCTTCTTGGGTTACTGTACAACTTACGGTACCAAAACATACACCAACTCGGTCCAATGGAGAGTTCCATTGGGTTTGTGTTTCGCATGGGCTCTTTTGATGATTGCTGGTATGACATTCATGCCAGAATCTCCACGTTTCTTGATTGAAAAGCAAAGATACGAAGAGGCCAAGAAATCCATTGCCAAAGTTAACAAAGTCCCAGTTGACCATCCATCTGTATCTGGTGAGCTCGAGTTGATCGAAGCAGGTGTCGAAAAGGAAAGACTGGCTGGTTCTGCCTCATGGTCTGAATTGATCACAGGTAAGCCAAAGATCTTCTACAGAGTCTGCATGGGTATCATGTTACAATCTTTACAACAATTGTCCGGTGACAACTATTTCTTCTACTATGGTACGACCATTTTCCAAGCTGTTGGTATGACTGATTCCTTTGAGACTTCTATTGTCTTGGGTATTGTCAACTTTGCATCCACCTTTGCAGGTATCTACGCCATGGACAGATTCGGAAGAAGACAGATTTTGAAATACGGTGCCGCTGCTCAAGTTGCATGTTTCGTTGTCTTTGCCTCTGTCGGTGTCACCAAGTTATATCCAAACGGTTACGATGGTGCTACTTCAACTGGTGCCGGTAATTGTATGATTGTCTTTGCATGTTTCTACATCTTCTTCTTTGCATCCACATGGGCACCAGGTGTCTTCGTCGTCGTCTCCGAATGTTACCCATTGAGAATTAGATCAAAGGCCATGGCCATTGCCCAAGGTGCCAACTGGATCTGGGGTTTCTTGATTGCCTTTTTCACTCCATTCATCACTTCTCTGATCCATTTCTACTACGGTTATGTCTTTATGGGTTGTTTGATCTTTGCCTTCTTCTACGTCCACTTCTTTGTCTACGAGACCAAAGGTTTGAGATTGGAGGATGTCGATATCTTGTATGCTTCGGACTACAAGCCATGGAACTCAGCTTCATGGGTCCCACCAACTGCTGCTGAGGAGGTTGCACACAAACATGGTTTGCAATCAGACCAACACAGTGAAACCACAACTGTTTGAACACGAATTGACGCTTAACTTAATTTTCTTACAATTTTAACGAGAAACGAACGCCAACAAATGAATTATAGAGTTTATTTAGAATTCATCGTATACTAGAATTTAATAGACAAACTTATAAACGATAATCAAGAATCAGTAAAATAGGGATAAAGTTTCCAGTTTTTCCGAGCGATGCAATATCTTTTTTTAACCCAAAGTAAAAAAAATGTAAAAAAAAATAAAGTTATGCGAGTTCTCTGGATCGAACAAAGGACCTTTAGATTGCAGCGTCTTTCAACGACTTCAGTCTAACGCTCTCCCAACTGAGCTAAACCCGCATTTGATGAAAGAAAAAAGTGAAGTGCTTTAACGGGTGGTGTTTAACTGTCAAATGTTAGTTATTAACGCACGACTCAGTTTTCAATGAACTGACAACACCTTATCAGATGTCAATGGCCTTGTTACCGGACGATACCCAAGAGTACAGGTAACATTACAATTATACTCATCTACGCCATTGCATCTTTGGATGAAAAGAGCAGTGTAAAAATCGTTTCAACTTATATTATTTATATTCAAAGATCACTCTTTACAAATTAACTGTGCTTTTACTTCTTTCTTTTCCTGTTTGTCCTCAAAGATTGTCCCTCTCCCTGGAAAGATTCCCCTTCAGTATCTGCTGTTCCTTCGGAATCTTCTTTCTTTGGCGGAACGTATGGGAATCCAAAAAACAAAGTGTTTTCGTCCACTTTCAACGGGGCAGGTTCACCGTCCAAGGTCAATTTCTTCAGATCATCGAGCCCAGATGACTCAGATTCCTTTGCTACTGCTTTCCCCGACAATTTGAACCCGCTACCTGCGTAAACATTACCCCTTGACCCGAGATCTTGCAAAACCTGCTTGTACTGTATCTTGTCTGCTATACCCCCCAATTGCTGCCCTGGTCCAGGTGCCGCACTGATATCGATCTCAGAACGGCTCTTTTCCAATTCTGCCAATCGTTGCAGCTTCAATTTCTCCATCTTTTCGTCGTATCCTGGTGGGGCCTCGAAATCTGTCACCAAATCCGTTTCCACCACACAGATGGCGTCTGCCGGCTTACATTCCGTCACCTTCAACTCGAAAAGATGCCCATTATACTGAATTTCGATTCTGTCATTCAAACTCAACGTGGAAAAGTTTCTCAAGGCGTTCTCCAAGACGGCTCTTGGATCAGAAATCTCTAGAAAGTCCTCTGATTGTGGCTGAAGCTTGATGTGGCTCCCCAATGATAAACTCGTGTTGGTGATCTTGATCACACCACCTACTTGTATTCCAAGTGTCTCAAACATCCAATGTGGCAAATAACTTCTCCCTTCTTCACTGGTGAACTCCAACACACCACAGTGGGTCTGTACCTCAGTGGCCTCGTTTATCAACTCAAATAACATCGGATAACTCACTTCTAACCGCGCCAATTGCTCCAACGCCGATGGCGGTAAAAATATCTTTCCTCCGAAGTTGGCGTCGTCTTTGCGGATCGAGTCTGGCATCATCGCAATTGGATAGCATCTGAACCAGCCTTCAAATTTCCGAGGCACCATGAACTGGCTTGCAAATCCGGTAAACTGGAGTTGTTAGTACTGCTGATCTAGCCTGATGCATTTTGTATATTGAACTCACCATTGTCAATCAGCGGTATCTGGTGTCTGGTATCTTTGGATCTTGCCACTATCGGTCTGTAGATTTTTTGAAGCGAAAAATGAAAAATCAAATTGAAATCAAAAAAAATCAAAAAGTAAAAGATTTATATAAAAAAAAAAAACACCCAAGTGAATCTGGGGCAGGTAGTAAACACATATTGTACCCTTTATTACCAAGACACGACAACCGAAACTGAGCAGATCTTCAAATATCCAAGAAAAGTTTCCAGAGCCTATATCAACACAATTGACCCACAAAAGCGCTAACAAGTCATCAAAGTACCAGAAAACACAGCACAAACAGTTCCCACCCTTAAAATGTCTAGCGCCAGGCATTTGGACGTCGACGATGCCCTTGATGACGTGGATATCGACGAATTGAGAGGCATGATTTCAGATGAAGACGAGCTTATTGACAGATATGACGAGGAATTTGAAGAAGAAGACGAAGACGAGGAAGAATTTAATGAAATTGAGAGTAAAAATAATTTACAAGACACAGAAGACACAGGAGATGTTCAACATACAATTCCAGCCAGCTCCACACTAGAGACCGAGCCCTACCAAGATGTGCAGTTTGATTTTTCCGACGAAGATGCTGACTATGATCCAAACGAAGACGATAACTTGATGGACGACGAATTCGAGTTCAAGAACATGCTCAGAGAACTGAATAACATGAAACCAAAGAGACGTAAGGGCACTGGGGGATATAGAGCCGTGACCAGACAGGAGAAAGTGTCGCCAGAAGTACGAGCCTTACTCAGTCAAGCGAACGAGGATTTTGTAAGGGGAGATTTCCAAGTGGCACTCCAGGGCTACCTCGAAGTGGTGCGGACTGACCCTAAAAACTTCTCGGCATACAAGACCATTGGTGAGATATACAACTCCCAGGGCAAAGTACTGAAATGCTGCAATTTCTGGATCATTCTGGCGCATTTGCATCCTTGGGACTCGGAGTTCTGGACCACTGTAGGCGATATCTCTTTTGACATGGGCCACACGAGGCAGGCATTGTACTGCTATACACGGCTGGTGCAGTCCTCTAAGGACAAGAAGAACCTCGAAACCATCTTCAAAAGAGCAGTTTTGTTGCGGGAAACCGGCCATTACACCAAGGCCGCAGACAGTTTCTTGAAACTCTTGAAGTTACAACCGGACGACGCAAACTGCTTGAAAGAGTTGGCAGTCGTGTACGTCAACCAGAACAGAATAACCGAGGCTATTGACACGTATCTTGCGGTTTTCGAGCAAAACATGAACCACAGAAAGGCACTCGCTTTGAATCCCAATGCCGTCTTGGGAACTGTAGAATTTGGCTGGTCGGAATTGAACATCTTGACTGAATTGTATGCGAAGCAGACCGCCTGGACGTTGGGTTACAAGATGATCAAAGTCATTTCGAGGTGGATTCACCACAGAGAGAAACAGACCTGGTGGAACGAGTACCAAGACGATTCGGAGTTTGACAGTCGTAGATTTGATAACCCTAGATACATGGCCTTGCCCCTCTCGGAGCAAGGGCTCTCCCATGATCTCCCGATAGATATCAGAGTACAACTCGGACTCTTCAGGTTGAATTCTGGGGCCAATAGTGAAGCTTTGTCGCATTTCGACTACTTACTACGCAGTCACACGGACGAAAATGCCGATTTGTTCTTCGAAGTGGGGAAAGCCTTGGAAGAGAAGATGATGTACTCGGCAGCGCTCAAATTCTTTGTGTCCTTAACACACGTAGAAGATTACAACACTTTTGACTTGATCTTTTCCGTCGGAAAGTGTCTTTTCAACGCGCATCTCAACCCAGAAGCCAAAGAGGCCTTTGAAGCGTGCTTGAAGTCGGATCCTGACAATATAGATGTGCTAACGATCTTGATAGAGATCGGAATCGCCTTGGAGGACTCGAATTATGTAGATGACATGACCGAGAGGTTCTACCTCCTGCAAGAACGTGCTGCTCAGGATTTGGACATCCCAGATGACGATGTAGATAAAGAGGGAGATCTGAAGATGGAAGATGCAGCTTTGATCCAGGACACACCACGTGACACTTCGAAACAGCGCCGGTTCGCTAAATCGGATCAAGAATGGTACCAAAAGGATCAGCTGTTGACGATTTTCGTCACTGAAGGATTTAAACGTGCCGAGAGAATGTATCCAGGGCTGAAACAAGACGACAAGTTTGCCAACGATATCTGGTTGATGACCGTCACGAGTCTTGTAGAGTTGCTCGTGTCCGCTAGAGGCTTTTTCCAAGGTGAAAAATGCGAGGCTTTGAAAAAATTGCTAGCCGATAACAGGACTTCGGAGCCCAACTTGACTCGGAGAATCGCCAGAATCAACAGGGTCAGAGAACAGAAAGATTTAGATAGAAGACAAAAAGTTGCTGAACCCGTAGAAGAATTCAGAGGCAAAAGTTTCCAAGAGTGGTTTGACCTCTTGATGGAGTACTGCTTGACTTTGGCCCATAAAGGTGACGAGAATGCATTTGTAGTACTCGATGCATGCCAAAATGCCACATGTTTCTCTGGAGAAGACATAGAGAGACTTATAGCATTGGCAGGAGTAGCGTTATCTGCACAATTTGACGACTCCGAGAAATTGACGCATTACACGCGACTCTGTCTCTTCCAGCACCAATTTTCATCGATCGCTGCAAAGATGTTCATCTTGATCCACAAGGGGTCCAATGAGATCAGTGATGAAAACCATTCGAGTCAACAAAAATTCTTCTTGCGACAGATCAAGGCCTTTGACTCGTTGAGGCAGAAGAAAAAGATCTCAGGGATGGCCAACATCTACGTACGTGATGTCGATGTGACACATGAGCATCCGGTGTTAAACTATGTATATGCGGGGCTCTTGCTATCTTCTAAAAGCTATATATCGCATCTTGCATATATCCAGAAGTTGGTCGACGACGGCTGGCGCAATGATCCGATGCTCTATTTCTGCTTGGGGATCGGACATCTCCACAGAGCCATGAACCGGTTGGCCAACAACAGGAATTTGGAGATTCTCCAAGGTATAGGGTATCTCTTGAAATACACCGAGGTGCGGCTCAGCAATGCAAGTCATACTGAGAGAGATGTCCAGGAGACGGAATACAATCTCGGCAGGGCATTCCACATGTTGGGGTTGGCGACACTTGCTGCTGAGCAGTATAAAAAGGTGTTGGCACGTAAATTGGGGTTTTTAGAGGCAGAGGCCAGTTATAACATGTACTTGCTTTTGAATATTTACGGCACAGGTGAAGGTGTGGAGTTGATGACTGTATAGTGGGGGAGAAACAGAGTCGCAACCGTTGGTTGTGGCTATATAGTGTAATATATTAACAAACGTCCCATTGTAAAAATGCATCGCTGCACCACTCAAAGTACATCGTCACACCACATCACGACTCCACATCGCTACACCACCCAATGCATCGCTGCACCACTGATAAAAAAAACAGATTAGATTGCCCCAAGACAAGCACTCTCAGCACATCATCACAACACTACAATGCCCCCAGCAGCAGCAACGGTTCAAGTAAGTACCCAATTCCGATACCGAGATCTCCGCCATCGATATCCGCCACGAATCCCCTAAATCCGCTTCTAACCACCACAGTCCCGTATCAAAACGTACCTCAAGATGGCTATCAGCCGCTTGCGCTTCATAGAGCAGAAGAAGACCGCACTTTCCAAGCAGCAAAGACGTGTAGTGGCCGATCTCTTAGTGCAAGGGAAAGAGGAGAGTGCCAAAATCAAGATCGAGAATATCATTGCCGAAGATAATTACACTGAATTGTTCGAGTACTTGGAACTCTACTGTGAGTTATTATTGGCCCGGATCGGATTATTGGGTCCCGAGCATCCGAAGTGCGATCCAGGACTCGAAGAAGCCGTGAAGGTGATTATTTATGCGGCATTCAAGACCGGGGAAGTCAAAGAGATCAAAGATTTGAAGGATTTGTTCATCATCAAGTTTGGTAAAGAGTTTGCACAAGAGGCTCTTGAAAATGTCGAGGGTATTATCCCGCAAAAAGTCGTAAAACGCTGTTCTTTGCAGCCACCGCCCGAAAAATTGGTGGATCTGTACTTGAAAGAGATTGCGCTTCTGTATTCGGTGCCATACAGTGGCTTAGAAGCGGAAACTGAAGAAGATGACTTGGAAGAGTATGTAGAGGATCTGGACACTTCTCTGATTGAGATCCAGGAGATCGAAGAAACTGAGGAAGATGACTCGACGATACCGGAGATTGAAAGGAGACTTTCTGCGTCGAAGCTGGCCTCTGAAGATGATAAACCGATCAAGGTGATTCCTCCAAAGAAGACATTGGAAGATCTCCACCCAGAGGTGAAAGTTCCCAAGGGAGTCCAAGTCTCAAAGCTGAAGAAGAGCAGCGGGCCTGTGTATGTGAAGAAGAAGAGTCTAGATGACGATTTCGACGAGTTGAAGAAGAGATTTGACTCGTTGAAGAGATTATAATGGGGCAGATACTGCTGGAGCCAGGTTTCTATGTAAGTATGCTCGTTAATTCATATCTAAAATATCTAGCCAAAAGTGAATGGGTTATGACCATTTCTTAGAATACTACTTTAGCCAAGATTTGTAATATAGATACGTTGAATCAGCAATTCGTGCCGTTTATTGTAGCCAATTCTAGACTTTGAACAACCCACGTATTCCACAGTAAATGGCATATTCATGATACATAGGTGACTTCATTAATCAGTGCCTAACTATATATTCCCTGAGTCAACAACTGGAACTGATCGTACAATCTTGTTGAAATACTTCCGGCACTCTTTGCGATCAAAAAGTTCTCGACAAACTGGTCACATTCGTCGTTGCTCAAATGCAACTGTAATCTCTGTCTCAACTGGACACTGGTATTCTCTCCATTCCTGAAACAGGGCAAAGACGAGTCCTTCTGCATCAACTCCACCATGGTGATCAAGTTCTCGGCATTCTTCCGGAGACATTTGAACCCCTCTTTCATCAATTTGACGAATTTTTGGTGAAAAAACGAGTCAGCAGGGCCCAAGATCTCCAAATACTCCAAAGTCAACTTGAAAGGAGCCGATTCAAAGCCTACAGAACCCGGGGAATTCGACAACAAGAACCCGAAATCGATATGGATGATATGTCCTTCGTTATCCAACATGATGTTACCATTATGTCTGTCTTTGATCTGCAAGATATAACAGATGATGGAGTAGGCAGCCAACGAGCTTGTGAAATTATCCTGAGCCCGCTTGTACCTTATCGAGTCCGGATCACCAAAAGTCTTGAAGAAATGGTCTTTCAACGTGGCAATGTTCTCCTTCGGGTTGTCGTTCTGTTCAATACTGTACTGGGTCAAAGCCTTCTTGATGGAGTGGATCGAGAGCGCATTTGTGATGGTTTCCACCAAACCAGTGCTGGAAGAAGTCACCAAGATCCGCATCTTCTTGACCCACACACCTACGTTATTTCTGGCCCATATCTGGGACATTGCCTGGATCAACTGGCAGGCAAATGCCTCCTGTGTAAGATCGTCTCCTGTCTTGGCAATCACCGAACAGAGATCCCAGTTGTCCAAATGGCCAAAGGCACTCTCTTTTCTTATTCTTTCCTTCTTGGTGGCCCAGTCTTCTCCTAGATAGTAATTACTCTGGTTGTTCAAGTCCGACTTGACACCACCCATTTTCAAATCGTTCTCCAATTTCCGCTCTCCAGCGGCTCCATGGATGTTCTCCAAGTCTTTAACGTTGCCAAAGTTGTCCTGTAATGCTTGCATCGAGGCGATTATACGCAGCTTGATCGCTGCTGCTTGGTCCTGCGGTAATTGGTTCGGAGAAGAGTCCAATTGCGTCAACATCACTGCAGCGATCCGCATCTGCGTGACCAAATCGTTATTTGGAGACCCGATGTCGCTCAACTTATAGTGCGACTGGAAGCTCAAGTCCGAGGTTCTTACCCCGGTGATTGGATCTTCTTCAGTGGATTTCCGGGACAAAATCTCGTCTTCAATCACCGGAACATCGCTCACGTGGTTTATAAAGTTGTTAGCCCGCAACACGTTCTTGTTGGAGAGTTTCACGACGGAGAAGTCCGCAATATCGGTCTCGTCCACGGACTCTATAGCCGACCCGAGGGCAATTGCCGAGCCTAGCGTCTTGATATCCGTCTGTGACGTCGAATGGATTGCCCCGGCCAAGTCAAAGACGTATTTCCGTTCACGCAACGTCTCTACTGGTGTCTCTGGGGTAAGATCTTCACCGGAGAACTTTTCATCATTAAAACGTGTAATCTCTTTGAGCAACTTCTCGTTGTCTACAGTGGCCGGATTGAAGTCCATTTCGTCGCTCAAGTACTCTATCAACAACAAGAACGGCACTCTCTCAGCGGAATTCAAGACGGCGGCCTCATTGGGCGGGATCCGGACGATCTTGTGGAGCTTGGCCTTGGCGTTTACGGGTAACAAGACCGGAATATCCGTCTCGCAGGGCAAATCTTTGTTCAAGATGGAGAGCTCGGCACGGAGCGACGATAACCGGGCCTCTTTAGGCACTTGGGACAACTTGATCGAGATGTTTTGCAACGCTATGGCGAACTGGGTCTCGCATTTGAAGTAGTTGGACTTCAAGAGTTTGATTTTCTGCGGCGTCGATAATGTGGCCAAGGCTTGCGATTTCCGTTTCGGTGTAGACGGAGAGGAGTCGTAAATGCTCTCGATATCGCTGCTGTAACGCTCCTTTGAAGCCGTTGGGGTCAAATTACTGTTCACGGTGAGAGAAGAGTACGTCGACTGAGTCTGGGTCAAATTCGGCATAGACGAGGTCATTTCGTCCAGGGCACTTGTCCGCAACAGTCCTACAGGTCCTGAGTCGGATCTCTTCACCCTGGTCTTGATCAAGTTGTTGCTGGACATGGATTTGCGCAAATGCGGCAAATTCTCGTCCGCATACTTGTCAATCAACCCGAAATCCAACGTGTCAATAGGGGGAGGCGGTGTCTGCGATCTACGGTCCAAGAACTTGGAATAACTGGACGTTTTGACGGGTTTTTCGTCGTCATCGTCGGAGAAATCGTCTTCACTACGGACGACTTTGTTCATCAAGGCGTTTTTCTTTGTGTTTTTCAACGTCAAATTGCGGTTCAACTGTTTCTGGAGACCCTTGACCACTTCGAAGACAAAAGACTTGGACAGTTTGCCCTGGGTCCTCACTATGGGGGCAATATGGGTGTTCAACTGCGGCAATCCGACAGAGGCAGCTATAGCCGACGCCAACACGATGGAGGGAGCCACGTTTTCACGGTATGTGGATTTCGGCAGCAGCTTGACCAATCCGGATGCGTTGCTGGAGTTTCCGTATGCCTGGATGTTGAACAACTGGAACTGTAAATCGTTCAACAACCTCTTACAGATCTGGAAGCTCAAGCTGCCGCAGTCTCTACTCAACTCCTGGATGTTTGCCTGTAGATGCCAGAAAGTGAGGATGCTGAAGTGGACGTCCCGTGAACACAAGTCCTTCAACAACTCTTCTAGCGCCATTGACTCTGTTTCTATGGTGAGCAAGAGCTGGATGAACTGAGGGATGAAGAATTTCAACTCGTCCAAGGCGAAATTCGTCGCCAATTTCGAGCAGATGAAGTGCTGGATGCCCACGTTATCTGCATACCGCACTAGATAGCTGATCGAGTAGTAGATGTTGAAGTGGGATGAGTTGATGAACCGCAAGAGGAGCGCGTTTCCAGATGTCTGGTCCATGGTGGAATTGGATATTTGGTGGTTTTGCGAATTTCTGGGTATTTTTAGTAGTGATGACGTCAATTAATAGTATAGGCCTATGTTATCGTTCAGTGGTTTGGCGCTGTGGCCGCAAGTTGCTGGATTCCGGATCTGGTCCGGGTGCTGGGCGGATATGCTGGATGTGCTTAGTGATCTTGACAACAGTGAAAAAAAATAACAAATTGGAGAGTGGTGTAGCGATGTGTTTTGGGCAGTAGTGGTGTAGCGATGTATTGGTGCAGCGATGTGTTTTTGTGAGGCCGTTTGCTTCGAGTACAGCATGTTGTGATGGTGCAGTGGTGTTCTGATCACCCTCAGCTTTGGTGTAAGGACGGCCTTCATCAATTTCGCCTACTCACTCCCAATTATGGTAGCCCTCCAATGTCGCAATTGGTATAGTGATGCGATCAGTGGTGGAGTAGTGTCGGACTTGAGCGACGAAGTTGCGTTTCTCGCTGGTTTAGTATCTATGTAACTCTACACCATCCAGCTCAATGGTATCGTTGTCCCAATCCCCAACTGATCCGAGCATTCACTGAACACCCCTCGAAAGGTCGTGTACACCCAATTCCCAAACAGGAAACCAGAAAACGTCAACTCAAAAGTGAAAAATGCATTTTCAAATCACGATCTGATCATCACTGCACGTCCGCTGCTCATCCGCCCATCAGCTAATCCAATCCAATGGACGACTATGCAATGCCGACGCCGCGGCGCCACCGTGCCGAAGTCACGTCGCGGCAGCCGCTAAAGATCGCGCACCAGCGTGTCTCTCTCGACATAGATTTGGCCAACCAGCTCATCCAGGGAGAGACTGAGCTCACTGTGCTCCCTCTAGAGTCGTCATTACGTCACATCAAATTGGACTGCCGTAATATCCAGATCCAGGAAGTTTTGGTGAACAACAAACGCTGTAACTACAAATATGACGACTACCACTGGCACCATGAGCATTTCACACGTCCGGATGAGTCATATCCAGGCGTCAGCGCCACACAAGTCCCCGCAATTCCGCAGTTCTACGACACATCATCCAAGGCCATCAACATCCACCAGCACCATCTCTACAAGGGCAAATTCCACCCACTTTACGGCACCACGAACCATTTGGACGACCTCAACCCCACAGATCCGCTGCTCCAGCAGGGCTACCACCACCCATATACCCCGCTTCTACTCACAAACACCGAGGAACTCACGGTGCAGTTCCCTGACGGAATCCGGTTGCGGCCACAGAACCCACATGCGATGTCCAGTTTCTCACCGGCAAAATCCGCCCACAACACACCTTTCTCTGCCAGCACTTTGCTCAGACTGGAGACCGTATACACACCTGTGCAGGTGAAGATCAAATACACAGTGAGGAATCCGCAGAACGGACTCTTGTTCCACGGAGGTGTGCACACAAAGATCCCAAAAGCGGATTGGTGCTGCTACACGACAAATGCCGACTTGAATTTCTCCACGAGCAACTGGGTGCCCTGTATAGACAACTTGTATGAGAAGAGCACTTGGGATATCAGCATCAGCGTGCCCAAGACTGTTGGTGAGATCGGAGAGTCGAAAATTATCGGCACAAAGGCTGCAGAGCTCGCCATGAAGAAGCAGCAGCGTGCAGATGACGACGAATTCGATGAAGTGGATGAAGACAACGACGAGGATTCTCGTGACATCGTTGTTGTGACTCAGGAGTTGATGAACACGTCTGAAAGTGCTCATACGACAGATTTTAGTAAAAAAGTGGTCAGCTACCAGCTCTACACGCCTGTAGTGCCACAGCATGTAGGCTTTGCCGTGGGTGCTTTTGAAAAGTTGCCCTTAGTGGAGATTTCGGACGAGACAAAAGACCAGGACCAGGATCTGGCCAAATCGTCCAATATTCCGATCTTTATCTACTACACCCCGGGCCGTAGAGATGATGTCATCAACACCACGCTGTTCTTGTTCAAAGCCATGGACTTCTATTCAAAGGAGTTTGGATCTTACCCGTTCAACAGTTATAGTGTGGCTTTGGTCAAGAACATGCCCGTAAATTCGTCGGGATTTGCCGGGCTTTCAGTTTTCAGCGACCAATTTGTATATGCCTCCGATAAGGTAGAGCCTGTAATCGAGTCCACAGAATTTCTTGCCACATCCTTGGCAGAGCAATGGTCTGGAATCAACGTGGTGCCGAAATCGCACAACGATTTCTGGTGTGTGCTTGGAATCGCAGAATTCATGTCCGCTATGTTCTTGAAAAGCGTCTTTGGACTCAACCAGTTCAAGTACAGAAATAAGTTGAAATCGGACTTGATCTGTGAACAGGATATCCGGAAACCCCCGTTGGCAAACCAATTTTACCGGTTTCCCATCAATTCCGACACTGATTTCAAATTTTTGAGGCTCAAACTGTCCTTGGTGATGGTCATCTTGGACCGGCGCATGACAAAGACCGATAAATCTTTTGGACTCTCGAGAGTGATTCCAAAATTATTCTTGCAGGCAATGTCCAGCGATTTGTTCAACGGGAACTGTTTGTCCACGTACCATTTCAAACACGTGTGTGAAAAGGTGAACCACAACCGATTGGATTCTTTTTTCAAGAACTGGATCTACTCTTCGGGCACCCCAGTGTTCAGAATCACCCAAAAGTTCAACAAGAAGCGGATGGTGATCGAGCTCACCGTGAGACAGATCCAGATCCAGGAGTTGAACAGCAGGAACGAGAGTGGGATGTTGAACACGAGTCTATCGATGGAATCCACACATGGAGCGGAGAATTTTGTAGAAGACGGTTTGAACTTCTTAGAGAGTATAGACGTAGATCACGGTGTTCCTGCGGTTTTCCAAGGGCCAATGACTATAAGAGTCCACGAGGCTGACGGGACTCCGTACGAGCACATTGTAGAGTTGAAAGACGGTGTTTCCCGCTTGGATATTCCGTACAATACCAAATACAGACGTCTCAAGCGTGGGAAAAAGCGGGTCTATGAAGCTTCAAATGACGACGACGAAGACCAGAAATGGAATAAAGACGTAGAAGAGTTGAAAGTCAACTGTCTCGGCGACACCTTGCAAAGTCCGGATGACCTCAACTCCTGGGACTTGCAGGACTGGTCCAAAGAGGACGAGGAAAACCAGTATGCCGAGTTCTTTGAATGGCTCCGTGTAGATGCCGACTTTGAATGGATCTGTAAAGTACACCTCCACCAGCCAGATTACATGTTCCATTCGCAGTTGCAGCAGGACCGTGATGTGGAGGCTCAGTTAGAAAGTGTCCGCTTCTTCAGTAACGCAGTAAAACCCACTTCTTTATACTCTTCGATCTTGGCCCGCACCGTAATGGACGAGCGATATTTCTACGGTGTCCGGATCGAAGCAGCTGTAGGATTGGCCAAATTGGCCAAAGAAGAGAACTCTTTTATCGGAATGAGACACCTTCTCAAGTGCTACCACTCGTTGTTTTGCTACAATTTCAAGTACAACATCTTGGCCCCGATCAACGAGAAGGATTTCCTCCCGCTTGCCAATAACTTTGAAAACGTGGGCAAGTACTTGTTGTTGAAGAAAATCCCCATGGCGTTGGCTTCCATCAAATTGCAGGATGGTGGCACTCCCCTAGAACTCAGAAAGATCATCTTGAACATGTTGAAGTACAACGATAACTTGAATAACAGGTTTGATGACTCCCAGTATGTTGTTAGCGTCATTGAGCTGATCTTTGAGTCAATATGTAATTCTGGCGGGTTTTTGAAAGACTTTGAGGGGGATTTGAAAGAGTTCATGGACGAAGTTGAGCTCGAATTGAACAGGATCTTGAAATTGGAGCAGTTTCTTCCCTCCTACAAGTACATGATCACTCGCGGCATCTTGTCTCAGAGAATCAAAGCTGCACGTTTCGGAATGGCCACTTTAAAATTCGAGAATTTGTTGGCCTACACAGCACCAACAATGGACGAAGACTTGAGATTAGTGGCTTTTGAGGGGTTGTTGCTTTTGGGTGGATTGAAAAATGCTGATATTCTCAAATATTTTTTCACCGTGGCACAGCTCGACGAATCTCTGAGACTCAGAAAGAAGTTGATTGACGTATTTCTCGACGCAATTTCTGTGGCTGCTGTTCATGGGACCCCTTCAACGCTTGACGATGAAGAATTTGACGACTTCTACCTCTCGATGGATCTCGGAAGCTCTGACGAACAAAATGGCATGGTTTTCATCGAAGATTCCGCCAATAAGCAGAATATGAAGTCTAGAAGAGACGCATTTGCCAGGGCTTCGATCTCTGGTGCCATCGAGATCTTGAGAAGAGATTATTCGTTTGGTAAAGGTCTTCAAACCGAGATCTGGAACAGTCTCCATTCAAATTTGATAAGTATTGCTGGTAAACGTAGTTTGTTTGATGTCTGTGAGTTGTTGTTTGAGCCACGTAACTCTTTCATTGTCACTGTGAACAGACTGAACGAGAAGAAAATCGTGGCCAAAGTGGGCAAATTGCAGGTCTCTGAGACTGATCCAGACTCCAAAATGTTTGAGATCACCGTGAGAAGAGAGGGAAGGATCAAGATCCAGATTCCGAAATTGGGGAAAAAGGACAAAAAGATCAAGATCAAGAGTGAAAATGCTCCGGCGAAGATCAAAGTAAAAGAACAGACTGCTGTTGCAATTCCACTGGAAGTGAAACCCCCACTGAAACCAGCGCCAGTCACAAAACTGGCTTCGAAGAAACTTGTAACTTTCAAATTCTCTTCTCCTCGTGCGCAAAGCGCCTTTAGAGAACTTTCTGCATCTCCGCTGCCGGGGCATATCCTGGTGGTTAAATCGTCGCCATATTTCCCCTTGAGATATGTCAAGATAACCACCAAAGGTGGGCCAAAGATGGTTATATCGACTGATCCTTTTGAAGAAACAAAGGTTGGGCCATCAATACCATTGCTGCAATCACTGCCATCAGAATCGCCACTGCCTCTGGTTATTCCACTGTCTCTCACCCTTGTTAGTGTGGAGAGTAAATATCCATCGGTAAAGGTGAAAATATCGTCTTCCAAGCTAAGTGGCTCACAGAGCACTGCTGAAGCTGAGGTGAAAACGGAAGAGGGATCAGTAAATGGAACAGGGCCGGTCCACCAAGCGTCTTTGTCCCCTAAAGCTGCTTCTTTAAGCCCTGCAACCCCTCTAGCCCCTCCAGATCTAGCCCCCCAAACCACAGTGGTTAAAAAAGAAGAACCCAACGGCGGGAGTCTTCCAGAGGCATCTCCATCTACCCAGACTCCGGAAAACGGCTATCCCAAGTCAAATTCCGTCACTCCAGTAACTGCTCCTCAGCGAAAGATTAGATTGAAGATCAAGAGATGAGCTTGTATTATAGCTTTAACTGCACTAATAAAATGTACATTACAATTAGGTATACCCGGATTTCTGGGTACAATGTCTCCTCAACTTCTGCTCCACAGGACTCTAATTACTTGGCTGAACTGAACAATAGTCAAATCGGGCGATGGCCTTCCCTGACCCTCTCTGGTCTCGGCCACGGCAACCTGGCGATGTCGTGATTCGCAACAGCACATCGTTGCACCACTCTTGACCCACAGAAAAAATAAAAAATAAAAAATAAAAACGGCAGCTCAGATTTGACATTTTACCTTATTAACCACTTGAATACCCCGACGATAGCAGCTTGAAAGCGGTTGAAAGGGACACAATTGCAGGAAATTTGAGCCGTATATCTTGGAAACTGATAATAATAGCAAATTGGTATGCGCTTAGCAACTATAGTGTACTGTACTCTTATCGGGCTAACGATAGCGTCTACTGATAAGAGTGAGGCCGATATACGGTCTGATGAGAGCATAACTAGCGATGCTGAGGAGCTGATAGCGGTGCTATCTTCCGAAGCAGCTGAAATTTATACCAAGGACGTTTCAGAGCCACTAGTGACGTCACAGATTGAAGTCAGCTTGTCAGCCACACAGAGCATAGAGCAGAGCGAAAGTGACAAAAGCATAGAAAGCATGTTCCAAAGCACATATAGCACAGAAATTACACTCCAGAGCACAGAACAAAGCACAGAACAAAGCATAGACAGCACAGAAAGTCCAGAACATACTAGCGTACCCATTGACAGCTCTACAGAAGAGAAACTCTCGGCCGAGAGCTCCACAAACTCCACAAAAATACCCACAGCCAGCTCTTTACCGTCGTCATTCGACGTCAACACGACAGAATTCACTATAACAGCACTGGGAACCACTGGGGCATCTCCAATGTCTGCTTCTGTCGAATCTGCACCAAAAACGGGCCCGGATTCCGTCCCACAGACAGAAATAACGACATATTTGAATCTTTCCTTGGTTGAACAGCAGCCGTTTGACTTTCAAAGGGAGTTCACCAACTTGAACGGCTCTAAATTGGAGAAAGACGACTCCGGCAACAAAACAGAAGCTGAGGACGAACTGGACCCGAGATTCATGTCGTTTGAAGAATGGAAGAAGCAAAAAGTCGGCAACGATGCCTCTCAACCACAGAAAAAGATGAAATCACAGGAAAGTAACAGGATGCCCCTGAAACAGATCAACCAGAACATCAATGGCCTGATCGGAGAGGACATGGAGATTGACGTTGAGATGTTCGGGGCAGGAATTGCCGAAGACGAGGGTGGGAAATTGTATAAAGACCGATTCAACTATGCCTCGTTCGACTGTGCTGCAACAATAGTAAAAACAAACTCTGAAGCACAGGGGGCATCGTCGATTCTCAACGAGAACAAAGATTCATACTTGTTGAACGAGTGTGCGTCTCCGAACAAGTTTGTCACTATCGAGCTTTGCCAGGATATCTTGGTGGATACTGTAATGGTTGGAAATTATGAGTTCTTTTCGTCCACTTTCAAGAAGGTAAGATTGTCCGTGAGTGACAGGTTCCCAATTCCGGTGAATGGGTGGAAAGTTTTAGGTGAATTTGATGCTGAAAATGTCAGAGCTTTGCAGTCTTTCCATGTAAAAAATCCTCTTATATGGGCCAGATATTTGAGATTAGAAGTGTTATCGTACTATGGGAATGAGTACTATTGTCCTATTTCGGTGATCAGAGTACATGGCCAGACCATGATGGACCAATTCAAGAATGAAGAAGAAGTCGCAGCTCTTGATGATGCAAACGGCTCTCCAGAGTTGGAAAATGGCGTGAACTCCGAGAAAAAACAAGAAATGGTAGATAAAGACGACGCAAATCTGGATGACAGTGTCGAGACTCCGACAGAGCTGCAGAACACCACTTTATCAAAGATCCTGGCCACCACTAAGGCCAATTTCACACTGTACAATAGCTTTGACGCCTCTATTGTGGACCCGGAGCGGATAAACACTTTGAACGAAGAATGCTCTGTGGTATTACCCCATTTGGGGATTGACGAGTTCTTGCAAGAGATCTGGTCGACTGATCCCGGATTCTGTAAAGAAGGCGAGCAATCTACGCAGCCACCTCCTGTAGAGACCCGCGAACCAATCACCCAGGAATCGATCTACAAGAATATAATGAAACGTCTTTCGCTTTTGGAGTCAAATGCCACTTTGTCGTTGTTGTACATCGAAGAACAGAGCAGATTGCTCTCCAGCGCATTCACAAAACTTGAGAAGCGTCAGACTGCCAAATTTGACTTGTTGGTATCGGCATTTAACGTTTCTATTCACGAGCAGATTACACACATGAAAGACTTGTATTCAAATTTGCAAGAAGAAACCAACCATTTACTCAGGACACAAAGATCGTTACACAGAGACGTTCTCTATGACTCTACAAGACAATTGAAATCGCTTTCTTCGGAATTGACATTCTTCCGTCGGTTGGCCATGTTCAACACGGTGTTTATAATGTGCTTGTTGGCATATGTAGTATTGACCCGTGAGACGTATATAGAGACAGAGTATATCGAAGATGTTGACAGCGATCTCAATTTTGAGCAGCTGTCAGTAACAGGGGTTCGGACTCCACGTGATGATCTTGGGATCTCTTCTCTGGACTATATGGACTCTGGGGCCACTTCTCCACTGAGTTATGACAACTCGTTAAACCTCAAACTGGCCCAAAAGAAGAAAAAGATCAAGTTCAGTGTAAGTCATAAGTTGGGCAACGGTTCTGCAAGCCCTGTCAATACTGGAAATTTTTATTTCGATCCAAGCCTGGCTGCTACAGACACTATTCAACAGCAAAAATCTGCAAACAACAAAAAAAAAGGGGGTGATACCCCCAAAAAATCTCAAAATAACGGAGTTGTGTCCGGAAATAGCGATGGCGATTCAACTTGATTATCGCTTACTACACACTGCATCATGAAAAAGCTGGTATAGTTAATTCACTAATAATAATACCATTTCTCTATGAGATAGATTCTTTCATAGTCGCTTATGTACCATTTAAAGCAGCGCTTCAATTATGTCGTGACAGAAGAAACGTCCGATTTAGCCAAAAAATTGAGCAAGAGTCGATATCCCACAGTTTGAGTGGTGTTGTGGAGCGCCCAACCTGTATAGAGTTAAGTCTCCGTCAACGATGACTTTTTTCGTTCTACTGCTGAGCCGTTATTGTGTCATCGACACAAATGGATCGTTTTTTATAAAAAAGTCAACAAACCCAGACCTCTTGTAGTTATTTAACCACCCATACAACCCCCAAATAAACAACGAAGACCCCCAACATCAAAAACATTGGTCTCTTAATCAAGAATACTCAGAAGCAGAGTTGCTGTTTTGGAGTTTCGATGCCATTTTGCTGTGAGTCAGGTTGTATTTAGTAATCGGCTCGTTTCTTTGAAGTGAATTGAGTGGCTCGGCGTGGCTCCATGATGACTATCAGGACATTACCCAACTTTCAGTCAATCTTATACAGTCCTATATAGTCTAACTCAGAACGTGGGGTGAAGATACAGCTATCCAAGGGCTCCACAGCTGAGCCATTGGCAGCAGTTCCCCATTGAAAGTGGTGAGATTATAGGAGGGGGTGTTGCCAAAAATTTACCAACATTACTTAGTCGCTATATAGTTCGAACAAGTCGTAGGGCGGGGATTTTGCAACCAATGAGATCGACAGGGATAGCTTGACGGTGCTTTAGGATCCAGCAGGATCCCATCAACCCCATCGCTCTTACAGGAAGACCAATGGGTCGTGCAAAGAAGATCAAAGCAGAATCATCAAAAGTCGTGTCTAAGAGATCAACTCAACAGTAGTGTGCGTGTGATCAAACTCCTTAACTATGGTGCGGACTGATTGTTGTTCGAGATTGATGTAGTGCACTACAAACCAAAATATAATCACATACTAAGGAATGCCAATTTTTCCTACAGAACTGAGTATATCTTTGATTTGATCATAGATGAGCACGATCCTTTTGAATTTCAGCTATATGAGCAGCAAGAGATGATTCGAGGTGGTGAGCTGAAATAGGAGTCAGTGTTCCGTGACACGATGGCCTTTATAGACAGTGCATTACTTGACAGAAAATTAATCTAACAACTCTAAGAATAAATTGCACTACCGCAGAGAGCGTTTTATCAAACACAAATGGGGGCTGTTTGACATTTTTTGCTTCTTCGATTTGTTTTTGAATTTTACGTATTTTAATTCTTCAAGTTTACTGAGTGATTATAGTCTATCGACTTCGACAGCCTCAATATTTCCCAAGTAGGAAGGCAGTCCTATTCTCTTGTGAGTTGGCTCTAAATTTTTTTTGCTTCTCTGATTTTTTTTTCGACTCTACGATTTTTTTTTCGGTAAGAAATTGTTGTAGGGGTTTAGGGTAGTGTACTGAGAGCAAAAATGGTTTGCCCAAACAAGAGATTTTAATTTAAATATGCAGTTAAGTGATTTCCTAAATTGGATTTTAGCCATGGTATAGATCTATAAAACGGACCAGAGCATGAGCATGAAAAATGTGAACTAAGCTGAGCGAAATGGTGAAGATTGATCCGAAATTGTGATCCAAAGTAGAAAATGGTATATAATAATTTAAAACATTAGACGTGAAACGATGATCTTAGTAGATCATGCTTTGATTTTGTGATGGTTGTTGCTGTTGACGATGGTTGTCAAGTGGACTGGACACAGACCCCGTAGAGTAAGCATCGTAGTATTGAGATGCCGGTTTTGTCGGTTGCAGGAAATGTGATGCATCATTATTGTCTGCATCTTCATAGTCTGACATTTCCACTGGTGGAGACGAATTCGGATAATCTGCCACTGGTGACGAGTTCGGATACACGATTCTTTTACGGTGCTGTACTTTAGAAACTCCTGCTATTGTAGAGTGTGTATGATTACCGGATTGGGACATTGTGGGCATCTTGATGGAGATCGTGTTTCCATTCGGTGTCTTTAAACCTGAACTGAAGATCGAAGAAGACGAATACTGAGATGTCGTGGAACTCGGTGTCAAAGGTGGAGGTGAGTGGATGGACCCCGTGGTGTAATGAGGTGGCTGGATGGTCAAATTGGCTGGTGCACCATCGGAAAGTCCGATCATCAAATCTGTCAACTGCATCAATTGCGAGTTTGAGGAAGACGACAAGATCATCTCTTCGACATTTTTCAAATTCTTCAAGTTCAACAGACTGATCGAGTGCTGCAAGAATGTATAGTGCTTTTGTAAGAATTTATCAACCACGCCAATGACTCCGAGCGGGGTATATTTGTTGACCAAGATCTCCGAGGGGTTATTGATGGCATTTAAGAAGACCAAAGACAACTGCCGTATCTGGTTCATGGTCTTGGCTCCTTCGAATCCGCCTATAAACGGCAATCTCGGTGCCGGCTTTACGTTTTCCGAGTCATCATCGAACATCTCGTCGTCCTCTTCGTCATCGTTGGCATCTATTTGCAAATCTTCGTCTTCTTCGTCATAAAGGCCCTTATACAGCTTGGAGTTACGGTATTGCAGCTTGAAATCGCCAAAACTGTCAAATTCGTGGTCCTCTTGCACTCTAATCAAGAGCTGGGCTGCTGAATGGTCATTTACTATCAGAGATGCGATCAAATGCGTCGTAATGGCGATCAATGAGGTCGGATACGAGAGAAAAGCTCTATGGAACAAGGACAACTCGCCCAAATAACGGCCTATGGCGATAATTGCATTCTCTACGGCTTTCTTAGAGTTTGACATCTGTCCAAGGTTGTCAGTAGGTGAGTGTAACAGTTTCAGTGTCTTGATCGACAATTGTAGACAGTCTTCTAGCGTGACATGGCCTAGACTCCACTCCAAAGTGGACAACATGTGCATTTCCATCTCTTTGAACATACTTTCGTCATAGACATTGCGGCACATGAGCGACAACTCGCGTAATGTTGGCACTCTTGATTTCTTGTCCTCGTATTTGGCAGCCATCCACATGGCAGTGCACCCGATCAATTGGTAATGCTGCTTGAACACTATACGTCTAGCACAGTACCTGTCAATGATGTTCATACACAAGTACAACGTTTGAGGTTTAAGCTTGAACGAACTGTGCATCTCGATCAAGAAATCCAACAAATAAGGTCTCATGAACCACTCGATCTCGGGCTGGAGGTCTATCATCTTTGGGTTCAGCTTTGACGTTTGTTCTAATGTGACAAAATGCTTGTAGATGTCGTCTTCATATTCTGCTATCAATTTCCTATTCGCGTTATTTTCCAAGAGCTCTAAACCCAGTGGGTACGCTCTTGGTTTAACGTACTGGGGTGGGCCCAATTTGGATTTCTTGCTCGAAGGAGCCGAAGATGGACATTGAGGAATTGTAGATGCCGAGCTCGGTTCTTGGAGTTTTGGTTGTTGCCACATTATTGTGAATTCTGGGATTTCAGGCTGGAATGGGCTTCGAAATGCTGTCTTGAGAGCTGGTATTGACTAAGGAGGTGGAGGAATATTGGTGGCAGTTCTTGGTGATTTGTCGCTGAATCTGGCTGAAACTCGACCAAATGAGTGCTGATGGTGGTGGGAATAGACGAGCAGTGTTTGGGCAGATTCTGGGGATTTTATCTGTTATACTGACTTGACGCCGGATTGTGACAGGTCAATTTCAATTTGGTCAAAAAAATCTTTATACTATTTCCCCCTTTTTTGGTGAAATGATGGACGTGTTAATCGTGGAAGCGCTTTGGGTGGGATTTGATTTGATGCGGTTGGATTGGATTGATTGGATTGATTGATTGGATTTGACTCTGGCTAGGTGAGTGTGAAGACGGTGAAACGAGCAAAGACTGAGAAGTGAACGAGTGACGACGCTTGGGTGGAAGATATAAGAAGTTGGCGATATCTCGTTCTATATATTTATTTCAAAAGTCGCTAGGTGAAAAGAAATTCAGTTCCCTGAGAAACGCTAGCCAGTACTCCAACACAGAAACAGAAGCAAGGTGCCAAATTAAGAGTAATGCGAGGCTTCTTCGATGGTGTCTCTAGGAATTGTTCCGCGTCCAAAAGACGCGATGTTTTTTCTTTGGCGTGAAAAAATTGGGGGTGTTTGGTGGTAAAGTTCGTGATGGATAGTACCGAGGGTGGGTTTCCACTGGTTCCGAGGGTGGGTTTCAACCGGATTCTGCTACATTAGACTGAATTCTATACTGCGAGGTACGCCCTTGCGTTTCCCCTTTTGGAACCGGTGCTTTGTGGTGTTTATCGACTATTTTGCGGTGATCTGAGCTCTTACTATTTTTGGCGTTTTCTGAAACGCGCCGCGTGTGTTTGCAGATTTTCGTGCTCTTGCTCGATTGGGCCAGGTGAGCCGCTATTGTAGTGCCGCAGATAGTGCCTGTTGGTGTTGTCTACTGTTGGGGAGAAGGGAACGAAGTACTGTGACGCCAAATCATGTGTCGATGCCTCTAATCACGAAAGGCTTATTGTGAATCTTGATTGTTGAGTCTACATATTGGTAGTGGCTTTGACGGCTAAATGCTACGTTATGCGAGGATCTATTCACCGAGCTGGTTCTCAGCTGTTCTAGCACATTCTCACTTGTTCTCCCAATTCTCGCCCAGCTCTGTTACGGCATCCCGATACACCTGTTCGCGGCCGATGCCTGTCCATACAAAAGCCGAATCGGGTAATCCAAGTTTTGTGCTCATCTGCACGACCTCATTTTTCGGACAGAATCGCAATCATGAAGTCACGTGACTTTCGCGATTCAAATTGATCTTTTCGATAACTTTGTTAGTCAACGGAGATGAAAGATCCCGGGTACTAATTAGCCACAGTTGGTGCAACACATACAAAGTGTTTCTGCTGATCTGCAATTGCTCTGCAACAACACCATATCGCAGCCACCGCCACGTGCCTCCAGCAACGCCGCTTTCTCAGATCAGGAGCTCAGATCTATGTCATTCATCTGCGTCTTGATCGATGTTTCCGTAGATTTTTTAGATAATTTTTTCTCTCATCGACGAAAATGGATTCGACATACATATATATTGAATGCATTCCTCCGAGCAGTGTGCAACCCAGTCAAAGACTGTCTCTATAGTTGTTGCAGTCTGATCCCCACAAATCCGATTTATACCCACTCATATCCACGTCATATCCACCTCAGGCACCCCCAAAACTTAACCATCTATATACCCATCGAGGTGAAGAAATATGTCGGACTACAACAGCGATGAAGCCGACGTCAAGCAAGAGGACTATGATGGATTCCCTCATATAGACTTCCGCGAACATGACCGGTTTCTCCCAATAGCCAACGGTGAGTGGACGAGATTTTTTTTCCGAACCCCTCTTGGGATAACCCCTCCGAACCCCCAATACTAACAATTTTTCCATCTCAAGTGGGCAGAGTCATGAGAAATGCGTTGCCGCCGCACGGGAAATTATCCAAAGAGGCCAAGGAGACAGTCCAGGAATGTGTCAGCGAGTTCATCTCGTTTATCACCTCTCAAGCAGCAGAGAAATGCTCAATCGAGAAGCGCAAAACCCTCAACGGGGAAGATATCTTGTTTGCGATGTTCAGTCTCGGGTTCGAGAACTACTCCGAAACGTTGAAGATCTACTTGGCAAAGTACCGGGAGTTTGAGCAGAACGAGCTGGAGGTGAGAAAGCACATCGACCGGCCCAAGAGGGCGTACCACCGGAGAAACCCGAAAAACAGACCGAAACACAGCAGTAGGCTCACCACGACCTCCAAATCGCCCAGCGAGGAGTACTTGGCAAAGAATAATCTTCCTGCTTTGGTGCCGACATCGCTTTTGTCTATGCCGGGAGTGGACTCGATCGAAGTGGCGGACCGGATGCGGCACCTCGAGCAGTTTTCATTTGGAAGACGTCTCTCTGCCCAGCCTCCACTGCAGCAGCTGAATGTCCAGGACAACTCATTGTTCTCGCTGGAGAACAATTTCAATTTCGAGGCCATGAGTCCGTCGTCGTACGGCAACAACCAGGCAAATTATTATACCTACACCGGGCCCCAGCAGCTCACGGATGTTGCAAAGACGTCAGATGGAAGCAATGAGCTCGGAGATTTTGGGGATATCGGAGCAGACGGGCTGAAAATGTTCCATAAAGCTCCCAGCATCGAGGCCCAGCAGCAGCGTGGCAGTAATGACGGTGCCAACTCGCTGAGAAGTGCCTCGCGGAGGGACAACAGTGACAATAGCAGCAACGGCAACATCGTCAACTACGGCGATTTTATGAATTTATGATCATGTAACATTATATAGAACATCATATAGAATCGAATGTCCTGATTGGGCATTGCGTTATATAGAACTGAACGCCTTATTCTATCGGCCCCTGGTTCCAGCAGTCCGGCACCATCAACACGTACCGGTCCATGGCATCTCTGAACCTGTTCTTGTACTGCCGCGGCGTCACCACGGTAGGCTCCTTCCCACCTCCACCTACGAGTCCCTTCTCCTTCACCCAGCTCTCCAACTTCTTGTCCCACGTAAACGTCCGGATGCAGTCGATGATCCCCACCACCAACTCGTGGTTCTCAGAGTCGATTCCAATCACCAACGAGTAGTCCATGACGTTCATCCGCGACAAGAATAAGGTGTCGTTCCAGAGCGACGTCCGGAGCAACTTCTTGGCATACTCTTTCACAAACAAGGGGCTCTCGTAGATGTACTCCACCATGTTCTCGTCGAGCAACACCTCGTTCTCCTTTCCTGTCTGTTCTACATGACGGTTACGCATAGACCCTTTCAAGTCAAAGATTCTCGACGTTTTCCTGTCGTAGAACAAGTTCTCCATGATCAAGAGATCCAACTTGAGGTTCTTGTTGTCTATGGGATTACGGATGTGGATCTGGTAGAATCCAAAGATCTTCAGCAAGACAGTGGGCAAGTCGTGGAACAACGCCTGTGCCAAGTACTCGAAGTAGCTCGGGGCAAATTTCACAAACAGGTCCAACTCCGAGTGCGACAATTCCTTGATGATGAACCTGTCGTCCAACGTTTTCAAGAATGCCGAGCCACTCTTCCCACCGGCAGAGTCCCATTTGACACACCGTGACAAGCTCTGGACAAAGCTCTCGTCAATGCCACACTGCTGTCTAAATGCGTCAAATTGCTCTGCAAAGAAGATCTTACAGGAGAGGATGGACACGCCTTCTTGAAACTGGTATTTTAAGTGGATCGCTGTCTTCTTCAACATGATCCGTTCCAAATCGTTTACTGAGCCCGAGGCGTTATCGGTCACTGCGCCCACGTTCTCACGCATCGTCTTCAACTTCGATACGTAGTCCGAGGCACTCAAGCAGAACGCGATCAACGAACTGGGCTCGTCTTCTCTCACAATGACGTCAGAGTCTACAAAGATGTGCTCACTAGATCCCAACGGGTACAGCAAAGGCTTCCACAAGGCCGCGGATCTGTCTGCCCAGAAACTGGTCAAGGTCTTGATCAAAGAGGCCTTTTCCTGCGGCATCTGCGCAGCTAGAGGCTTTTTCAGGTCGTCTTCGTCAGCAAAAGTGGCCCCTGGGGCACCAGTCCGCTTTTTGGTGACACTTTCCGCCTCGTCGTCTGAAATCTCCTCCTCTACAGCGTCATGTACATTTTTATACACTTCTACAATGGGCTTTGAGGCAATCACCGGGATCGCTCGGTACCGATTGGCGATCAACTTCCGCCTCTCTCTTTCTCTCTGCAATTCAAACTCCATCGAGATCTGGTCGAAATGCAACTGGTCGAACAAACTGGTCAACTGTTTGACTTTACCGTTGGAATTGACCCTTTGCCCGGCCTGGTTGTCCCGGCGCAACTCCAACTCCAACTCGCTGGTGCCCAATCTGGATGGCCAGACCAACGTGCTGTTGCTGGAGCCTGATCTCGTCAACTTGGGAGCAGTCTCCAACGCTGTGCGGACAGGGATCTTGGATGCCGAGGGCATTTTCTGCTTCAAAGGACTAGTGCTTGGCCGTTGTGATGGCAGCAGATTGTCGCCTTCGAGCATGTGGATTTTCTCCGTCACGTTGGGTCCCAAGTACTTGGGCTTGTCAACGCCTTCTACGCCTTCTACGTCTACGCCTACAGTGCTCAACTTCTGCTTCTCTTTTTCATTTGCCGGCTCGAGTTTCTCGAGTTTCTCGCTCAACTGCTCCTCGAGATCCGGCATATCTCCTTCTTTATCTTTCTCCATGAACAACTTTCGCAACTGCGACGACGTGATACGGGTGATATCCTTCTCCGAGGGCAAGAAGTCTACTTCAAACTGCTGGAACTCAGAATCCCATTCTACAGAAAGCTCCTGGATGTTTCTGATCACGGCATTCAAGGGCAAATGCTCTGTGACCTGTGTGGTGTGCAAGATCTGCTCCGCCAAGTCAAATACGTGTTTACGCTCGGTTTCTACTTTCAGCTTCAACTCCAGGATACGTTTTTGGCCAGCTTCCATCAAGTTCAAAGTCATACTGTCGACTTTCACCCTGTCCAAGCGCTCCCAAATACTGTCAAAGAACGCCGCAGCCTTGGATTTCACCAACTCGTCCAGCTCCGCCTTGAGTTTGATATCGATATCCGGCTTGCTGTACAACTTGAACTGCGGCACCACCAACTCCAAGGTCTCTACTCTGGAGTATTCCATCCTCACGGCCAAATTATAGATCCCGAAATACCGGATATGGGTCTTGAAGTCGTGCGGACAACTGCCAATCAACGTCACGTTCTCGCTCCAGAAGGACAACTCCAAATACTTACCAAAGGAGTATTTCCACGTGCTCTCGCCCATGGGAATGATGGGTGTCGACTGGCGACACTCTTTACAGTAACTCCACATCAAGATTACGTTCTGGAGCCCCGGGATCCGGCTCTGAAAGGGCTCTACGATTACATCTACTTTGCCGTTCCCGTGTACATACGATCTATAATGGTCTAACAAACTATGGCCACAACCTTCTGGGCATTCGCCGCTGGCTGTCATCGAGATGTGCTCGATGTACTGGCCCAAAGAGATGTCACTGAGCCAGTAGAAATCGATCCCTAAGGTTTCTGGACCGACACAGGGCGTCGTCGTCTTGGAGTTCACCATCGTGTACAAGAAGAGCAAAGACTGGTGCGAAGTGGGCTCCAACAAATAGGGCGAGTGGTTGTAGAACAACTCCCATTGCCGTTGCCAGTTGTGGAAATTGGCCCGGAGGGAGTCCACTTTCTTCTCCAAGACGAAAGCCGCAATCTTGAAGTCGTTATGGTTGTGGATGTTCCACTTTAGAAGCAGTTTTGAGCCCGAAACAACAGAGTCGGTGTCGCTTTCGGCGATATCGGAGTTAGCGTCATCCCCAATCGCACTTTCCAAGCTCTTCAACTCCTGGAGCTCCGCGAGCGCCAGCAGCCATTTCTCATCGGCTTCCCTGGCCTTGCGCAACAACGGAGGGAGGTAAAACCTGATCACTGAGGATGACGAGAGGTGTCTACTGTTGAATTTGGCAATGAAATCGTCGAGATATGACGAGTTTGTAACCCCCATTTCTCCACCACGGTCCACCACGGTCAAATACTCGTCCCTGAACAAGGCATACTCCAAGTTCAAGTTGAAAAAAACGTAGATCATGAACTCGATAGTACCTTTGACCTTCTTCAACACTGCAGGACTGCCTCCACGGATCACTATGGTGCCTCCGTTGGCGATATTACAGCCTGCAAGCGTGATGTAGGTCCTCTTCACGCCCTGGAACAAGTACTGCTTCAACTCGTAGGAGTCGCAGGTGCCGAGTTTCGGATTTACAGCGAGCTTGTCGATGGACGTCACCACATCGGCATCGGTCATCTTGGATATTCTCTCAATGACCTGCGGTTTCACGTTCGCCACGACGGTGATTCCAGCCTTGTCGAGCAATTCGAGTGCCAATCCGCTGATGGAGTCGCCTACAAACAAGATATCCGGGCTCAAAGCCACGATCCGCCCCACTAATTTATGGAGAGACTCACGTTCCTGCGCCAAAACCAACTCGAGACTCATGAAATGCTGCTCGCTTTTCGAGAACTCGATCGGAAACGTCACGAGACAGATTTGGGGGTTGAATAATTCCCGGGGCATCGTCTTGAGGGCTACATTTTTGGAGAAAACTACACCGTCTACAAAGCAGCTGGACTCAATGGTCAGCCCCGGGATCCGTTTCAACTTGACGTACTGCCGGATGTCGAAACTGTCACCTCCGCGGATGTCCGGGTCGATGGTGCCGATTTTTTTCAAGATTTGGAACAAGATTTGAGCCCATCTTTCTACGTTTTCTACGGATTCGTCTACAAGACACTGTCGCAATAGTTGGTGACAGTGGTGTTCCATTGACAGTTTCAAGTCCTTGTTGGGGAGCGAGAAGATGCGGCTCGGGCCCAGACCCGGGGATGTCATGACATCGGTGACAGTGTCATGTGCATTGTCACTGGGCGAGGTGTCAGTGTTTGCGAAATCAAATGTCTTCCGTTTGGTGTCGGCTGTGACACCCCTAAAAGGCTCATTCTCAAAGATGACAGTCTTGGACCGAGGCATAAATGGCAGCACTGTCTTGCTTCTCTTACGGTTCTTCATGCGCCAGAGCGACAGTTGCGCACGCTCGGAACGCGTCTGTGAGTTCAAGCGTGACAACCGCAGCCTGGACTCGGCAGTGCCGTCGGTGTCGTGTGGCATGTCCCGGAGCAGTGCCGCGTCCATGTCGTGCAACGCCTCGTAGAGCGACATCGATTTCTCGTCTTCGCTCTCGTCATCCGAGTGTCGTGACAGCGGGGACATGTGGCTTGGCGTCGCGGCACGGGCGCTCCGCACGTCAGTGGGCTGCCCGAAGTTGAAGATGTTGGGCGAGCTCGTGGGGGCGATCTGCTGCAAGAATCGGAGGTTGCCCTTTTCAGGAGCGGACTCGTCCGCGGCAGACTGCGACAATCTAGAGCGGCGTGTCGCACGCGGACGTGTGGCGCCGTGACGTGACGACGTGCGTCGCAGCACATTCCGCGACGGGATCTCGACGGCAGCGCCCTGACGCGTCGCAGGGATCGCCATCCTCGGAGGCGGTGTCGGCGCCTGGATGATGAGATCCTGGTCCGTCAAGTTGCCGCGGCGCACCGACGCGACAGCACTGTCGTTGCTCCGTGTCGGATATATCAAGTCAGTGGGCACCGACGCACCAAGTGACGTTGGTGCTGACGCCGAAGCCACCTCATCAACCGATTCGTCACTCGACGCGATGTCGTCATATTTCTCCGCATAACTGACACAACTTTTACACACACGCATCCGCCCGCGGGCGTTGAACTTCTCGCCCGCGATGAAGAGCGTGCAGTTGCCGCAGAAGATCTGCCCGCAGACGCGGCAGTGGTGCTTGCGGCGGAACGTCGTGAACGCCTTGTCACACATGAAGCATTTGGTCGCGGACGCGTCCTCGAGCCAGTACTCCTTGCCCAAGCCGCCGGTCTTGAGGGGGTTCTCTTTCTTCAAGAAGTGGATCAAGAAGTTGTTGGAGATCGACGACGCCATCTCGCTGTAGATGGAGTCAGTGTCGTTGTGGGCGGACGTCTTGCTGGCGATGCGCCGCAGTGGGATCGCCGCCGATAATGCAGACGAGATGGCGTGCACGTTGGCCGTGCTTAGAGTTGGTTCCGCCAGCAGTGTGCCCGTGCCCGTGTTGAACGGTTTCCCCGAGGCAATTGACGCCCCAGAGGCCACCGCGGCACTTGGCTCTTGTCCTGATCCGGTAGAGGTCCGCGACAACGACGCCCCGACTGGTCTGTAAGTATCTGCGACAGTGTCTTCGGGATCCCTCTGTGTGTCGCGGCTGCCCATGTCCTCGTCGAACGAGAAAGACTGTAGCAGTGCGTCACTCATAGTGTGTGTGGCGCAGCTTGGAGTTGCCTTGGTGCACGTCCGTCCGATGTCCGTCCGATGTCGTTCTAATGATCTGGTCCTGACACAGCACGCATGTGATGGAAAAAATACAAACAGATTCCAGCGGTAAACGTGCCAGGCCTGGCCAGCTGCAATGACTTGGTGATCTGTGCACTACGTTCTGGCCAGGGAGAGGAAAAAAAAATTCCGATGCCGGGAGTCGAACCCGGGTTTGCCCGGTGAAAGCGGACCGTGCTAGCCGTTACACTACATCGGAGAAGGATAGGACTTTTGGGGGATTGGGGTATAAGTGGTGGTGCGGAAAATCACGTGACTTTGTCAAGACAGCTATCTCGCCGCCCAGGAGCCGGTTTCAGCCTGAAAGTGGCTCCGTTGGACACCAGTGAGCTCAGCGAATACCCTTTAGCACACCACCTTTACTAGACGCCGTCAACTTGCCCTGCTCTTTCCGGCCAGACAGCCCCAGCTTGCCCAACTCGAGCTGCCCTGACACGTCGCGTAAAAATTCAAGATTTTTTTTCACCTTTCTACACGCTAGAAAACACAAACACAGTCGAGCCCGCCAAAATTAGATAATGAGCACCCGCGAGCGCGACCACACCATAGATCTCGGCAGCCAGGACAGCTATTCTGAGGATGAGCTCATAGATGCCGAGTCCGGTCCGGAATCTGGTCCGGAACCTGCTCCGGAACCTGCTCCAAAAGACCGCATCGGGACACTAGCAGACACCTTCACCGCGGGCATCTCCAAGCAGCAGCAGGTCTTGAAAGCACATATCTCGATCCTCACGTCGGCTATCGGCGGACTGGACTACTCTTCAGAACAGTACAGGCTCGGCGACGACGCCTTGGCGTGTCTAAAAGACATCAAGAGATGGTTGCGGGCCGTGGACGAGCTGGACAAGCGCTGGGACGTGGCGCTGGCGTGTGCAGAGTCCGGATTGGTCGTGAACGACTTGCTAGTGATCTTGGTGCAATGGGAAGATGACAGCATGGCGAATCGGGTCAAGAACAAGAACTACCTGGAGAAAGTGCTGCTATCTGTGTTGGAGCTCTTGGTGCCCTTGACGTGGCCCTTGAGGGTCACGAAGGAGTCCTCGTTGAACCAGATCGATCACTATGCCAACTTGAACAAGGCCCAGTTGTTGTACAAGAAACACATATTGCAGTACCAGGACGGCAAGGTTCTCAGGGCAGTGATAAGGCTCACATTGCCCATAATCTCCAAGCCAAGGCACGACAGGACGCCCAGAGACAACGCCGTATTGCGGCTCTGCATCTACTTCTTCAGAAACGTGCTAAAGATCGACGTGGCGAACCACACGGTGTCGCGGAAGGGCTCTGTACGGACGGCTCTGCTCCAGGACAACCTTCCTGCGGATGTATCCTTTGCAGACGTCTCGTTGAGCTTGGTGCTCGAGAGTTTTGCCCGGAACAACGTTCTAGACTTCTTGCTCACGGTGACGAACCTTTTGGGATCCGATTTGGACGCCCAGATGTTGAATATGGGTTGTTTGGAGTGTTTGTACTACCTCGTCGATGGGGTTTCAGCATCGCGGTTGTTCAGTGCGCCTAAACCGCAGCCACTCGCTGAGAAGCACACGCAGCACGACAATTCGCATCTCGGCGAGTTGTTGGCCAAGGAGAAGAACATGAAAAACACCATGGTCAAGAACAGTTCCTCGAGACACGGCCGTTTCGGCACCCTTCTCTCTTTGCAAACCGTAGATAATGGTAGATTAACAGTATCCGGGCAACGGGGGCTCATAGATAACTCTTTCACGTTGGCCCTGCTCGATAATTCGAAACCCTGGCGGCCTCCGCAGGCGTCCGGCTTGTTGCAGAAGTTCCAGGCCTCGACGGAGTTGTCTGACAAGTTTGGAAGAGGCTCGAACGAGAAGATTCTCGGCACAGAGAGCTCCAAGATCTTGTGCCGGTTCGTTGATGAGCTCCTCGAGGGCTGTTTCAACCCTCTCAGTTATAGTTTGAGACGTAAATTTCTCTCTGACGAAGACTCGTCGCTCAATGCCTTGCAGTTCTTCGATTTGGTCTCGTGGATTCTCAGCTACGAGACTGAAAGACGCATTTCGCACGAAAACTCGCAGTTCGAGAACGGCTACTTTACCAGTATCTTGGAAGACGATTTCTTCACCTTGGTGATCACATCGTTGCGTAAATCCGTAGAAACGTACAAGGAATGGTCTTTGGCACAGTCGTGTATGCGTTGTTTCAAGCAGGTTCTCTCGTTCGCAGACTTGATCGGAGCAACGTCCACCGATTCTGCAGACCAGATGATGTCGTACAACTTGAAACAGCGGCTTTTCATGCGAGAAGTCACCTTGGACTTGTTGGCATCGTTACCGAGAAACGCATACAAGATCTCGCAGGATTACGTCGCCACAGTGGTGGAGTTGACCTACGTAGTGTTGAAAACTTTGGAGAAGTTTTCGAAAGAAGACGGCTCTTTCATCGTAGCCAAGAGGTTCAGAAACAAGAAAAACGATGTCCAGGATGATGGCAGCGATAGTGATGCCGAGAGTGTCCCATCTGCGCAGATGAAGGCTTTGGATTTCGCCAAGTATCAGAACAAGTTTATGCACAGAGAGACCATCTTGACGCATATCTCGTTGTTCGAAAGGTACCAGGAGATCCCTGAACAGGATCTCAAGAGATGTCTTTCGTATTTTTACCGTGTTTTTTACACCTGTGAGAGACATCTCGATCTCTTCTCTGTAGATTTCATGATCTTGCTCCATCAGATGACGGGCAACGGCCCCACCGCGTTGCCCCGCTCTTCGCCTTTGAAGCACGAGATCATCTCTTTCAGTAAATACTATATGAAGAAGTTGATGGAGCGTCTCGACCGGTCGCCGTCGTTGTTTGTAGAGTTGTGCTTCAACTCGACGCAGACCTTGAGCCCTAGAGTGAGATACTTCTTGGAAGAGGGGCGTCTCTTGGTGGAGGAGCCGTCGTACAGGGTTGCCAGCGAGATCTTCTTGAAGGCTGACGGGTTCGATTTTGACATGAAACTCGCAATCATCGTGGCCCATTTGATCGATAAAGGTGAGAAAGACTTGGTGGAAGCCGTCAGGGACAACTTGAGCAGAATACTAGAAAAAAGGAAAAAGGGGGTTCCGGAGATATCGGTGTTTACAGATGTCATCGAGCCGCACAACCTGGCCTTTGAGAAATCGCTCATCAAAAACTCGAGGTTGCGGTTGTTGTTGAAGACTATCGGGTTCAATCCCGGTGAGCTGGTGGCTGAGAAATGCGAGCTTGCGCCGGATATCTCCGAGGAACGGTTGACGCAGGCATTCGATGCGTTATGTAAGTATCTCACCACAAGAGTCAATTTTGCCGAGGGCAAGACCCCGGAGAGCTTCATCACGAGAGTGAGCCACGATGGGAGCGATCGGGAATCCGATTCCGATGTGGCATACAACGCAGGCACTACCTGGAACAACAACTACGAAGAAGATGATAACGATATTGCCTTTGAGACCGGACGCATGGACGTAAATTCGCGTCATGCGATGGAGCTCGACGAACTCGATCTGTTGGAGCACAGCTTACGCAAAGACAAGTCGGTCGGAAAAGCCAAGAAGAAGAATGCAAAATCAGCTAAGAAACCGCTCAAGAAACGGGCAAAGACAAATCGGTATGACCAGTTGGAGATGCACGATCTCAGTGATGTAGAGACGCCAGATCCCCGTCGTCTTGAACGGACTCAGGATTATAGATCGTCTGCGTTTATTCTGGACTCTGATGACGAAGACGATGATGACTTCTTTGCCAAGGAGAAATTTTTGAGAGAGTTGTTGGACCTGAATGGGGGTTCGCTCAAACCGGAGCATCTGAATTTGTTTGTAGATAATTCCTGGAGGGATTATAAGATCACTGTGTCTGGAGATGTCGCTAAGCGGCCAGTTTATGACAAGATTCCGACTTTGGATGAAGTTGTGAGGGGCTCAATGAGCCAAAGAGATACTCAAATCGAGACTCAGGACACTTTGCTTGATTCGGTTCTTGAGACGCAGGAACTGTTTCAAACACAGGATTCTGTTGGTGAATTGCCTGGTTCTGATAGAGATCCGGTGATGTCAGATGACAGTTCTGAACCGGACTCTGGATCTGAGGCTGACGATGAACATGAAAAGAGGCTTTTGAGTGATGAGGAAGGTGATGAAGACGCCATTAACACCCGAAAAAGGGTCAGAAGAGTATTAGATAGCGATGACGAATGATTGAAGGGTCGTTGCTTCGGGTCAGTGGATAGCTATAGTAGAGGATATGAATTGATATTGGTCAAGTTTTACAGTGGATAGAGGTGAATAATGATGTAATATGTCTAATTATCAACTCAAAAACAGTAAATGGTGTTGAGCTTCAGTTTCTAGCAGGGAGGCAATAGGTTGGAATGATTGAAGTCGCAGAAAAGTACTTAGCGATATCGAATGATACAAAGCTAAACCAGTACAGCCAAAATAAAAGCCTGAAATGTAATTTTCAAGTCAGAAGTAGTTAGGGGTGGTGAGAAATTCGGGATTAAATTACCACTGTAAGATAATAAGATAGATATGAATAGAAGGGGTTTGATTTTGAGTCAGAACAATGTACAACGATGTCATGTGAAATTATTTGGAGTAAAGTGTCGAGTTTTGAAGTAGTTGGTTGATAGAGAAGGGGGTGACGATGTTGGGTTGAAATGCCACATAATGATTACTTATCAAGATAAAGCACTACATATCGATGAGCACCCATTTAAGTGGGACTGAATAGCATTTCAAATATGTTACATATTCTAGAATAAACAGAAAGTCTTTTGATGTATTCTCTGCACTGTGCACTACGCCACACAGTGCTCTGTCTCTGTATCGTTGATCGCCTTGACGACGGTCTGCGTCGACGAGAGCACCATGACAACGATTCCGAACAGCACTGTCGCATATGCAGGCAACTTTTGGTGCCGTGTCTTGTCTGCCCCTGACATCTTGACAAAGCACAGTGGGGGTAAGATGTACAGCATCAAACAGGCACTTGTCCCGCCCACCATTTCCAATATGGCGCCCAAATTGCAGGTGAATAACGACACGGACATTGCAGAGAACACCAACACTGACGTAACGGCGAAGTGCAGTTTAGGGGGTAATTCCTCAGTATGGCCATCTTCCCCCTTTTGCATCATGAAATCACGGATGATCTCACGCACCACAAAGATTTCCAATGGGAACGTTGTCAACATGTTCAATCCGAACAATAGACGCGCAATGTTCAGGGGCACGTCGTCGCTGGGGAAATTGTTCAAGACGTTGCCCTTTGTGAGACTCCTGAACGTGGCGAACCCCACTGTGCCCATGACGCCACAGAACACCATCGATACGGCACATGATATATGCGTCAATGTGGCGAATCTGTCCAAAGTGGGGTTGCGCATCGAGTGGTAGATAAAAGTGGTGTTGTGGTGGCACACGAGGGCAAATGATATGACACTGATACTTTGAAAGATGGATCCCTTGATGACGAAATCGGTAGGCAGCATCGTGCCCTTGTATGTGTGGGGCAACATCGGACCCCGCACAATCACTATCGCGACAATCACCACCATCCCCGCAAGGGCAAACATGCTGGCACGCGCCAATTTGGAGATGTCCCTGTTTAGGGATAAGGGAAAGCTTATCAGCAGGGTGAAAACGACAATGACGAAATTGCGCGAGAAGAGTGTCAGCAAAAGTGGGGTATCGGTGGCGAAGAACGACAGTAACACATGCGGGATGGTGTCGCCGATGATGACACAGAACAGCATTGCCCCACCGTAGGCAAATGCCGCCTGCAGCACGAGGATCACAATCTTGCCCAGGGGGCCAAAACAGAATTCCACGGTATCTTGGTACGACGATTTGCCCGAGAACTTGTTGTTGATGATGATGAGCCGGAGCGTCCAGTCGATGAGCACTGTCAAGATTGTGAGCATGACCAAAGCTGCTGCCATGCCGGCGTTCTTGAAGGCATAGGGGAGTCCGATGATCCCGGCACCCAAGATGCTGTTCAGCATGTTCATGAACAGCATCTTCATCGTGGATTTGCTGTCGTTGAGGGTCAATGGGTTAGGCCCGGTGCCGGGCACGGTTTCGGGCACGGTTTCGATGTCGTCTATGTCAAAGCTTTGGAAGTGCAGTGTGTCATTTGTGTCATGGGTGTCAAGATTGTCTACATCCGTGTCAGTGGATGACGGGAGACTTTTATACAGGTTAGACATGCCGGTGACAGTGGCAGCGGAGTGGCAATGACGTTGTAGTGAAGTGACGTGAAGTGACGCTATGCCAGGGCTGATCTGGCTGATTTGGGTTTGGTTGGATTTTGATTTTTTCCAGCCCTGTATTTGCCCTGGCCAGGGAAGTCGATTCGACATACAACCACAGACGTCAGCGACACCATACGGCCACGCCCAGCAGCCATAAAGAAAATGCCCGGGCACACAGCCCTCTCCTGCAATGTGATACAACACCCTCACAGTCCGGACGCGTCCCCACGGTCCCCATGGTGCTGCCCTGGTCTCCCATACTGTCTGCCCTGTCTCCCCATTTTTCTGCCCCGTTCCTAATTCCCCTGCCCACTCCAGGGCATAAAAAAAAATTCAAAATCAAATCCGGACGTGTATCCAGCAACACATCTCTTAACGACACCATGACAAGCCCAGGCCCGCAGATGGACGACCACGACACCCGAGTGTCGCAGGAGGTGTCGGCGCTCTCGACAAAGCTCATCGAGGCCATCGACAAGCAATCAGCTTTGGAAACGTCCAGCCAGATCTTGAAACGCCAAAATCTGTCCCTATACCAGCAGTTGCAACTGCACACCGAGACAAAACTGCAATTGGACGCGTTGGTTGCGGAAAACGCCGGCATGCGTTTGGAGCTCGAAAAGAGCCGGAAATTGCAGGGCAATGCCGAGCTGGAGGTGGGCAAATTGCGCGTGGAGATCGAGGATCTCTCTGAAAGTTTGTTTGACGAGGCCAACAAGATGGTGAAAGAGGCGCGCATCGAGGCCGACAACTTCAAGACGTTGAACGGGAAATTGACCGACACCTTGACCGAGAAGGACATCACCATCGAGAGTTTGACCAGTGAATTGAAGATTTTGAAGAATTTGTTGTACGAATTGGACTCGGAATCCGTGCAAAATGTGCCAAAGATTCGCAAAAGTGCCCCGGGAACGCCTAATCCGTCCTCGGAGAGCTTGGTTTCTGAATCCGGTTATGAAGATGCCAGTTCTGGGCCCTCAGCTCCGCAGCGTGACCCTACGACACTCCAGTCGCAATCTACGATGTTTGCCTCGGCAAAATTGAGCCCTTTTGAGGGCCAAATCGTGTATAGCCCCATTTATAACTCGTTGCGGTTCGATTTGGCGAATTTCCAGGACTTTGTACGCTTTGTCAAGTTCTTGTACGCCCGAAACAACCAGTCTTCGATCTTGACCCCGGTGGATTTCGGTGTCTTGAAAGAGACGGCTTTCTTCAAGAGACTCTTCAAAGAGGAGATCGAGCCGGCTTTGCTGATCGACACTGCCCCGGGGATCAGTTATTTCACCAGAAAGACCTTTATCAGTGCCTTGGTCGAGGGCAGAGTAATCATTGAGCCCATAAGTGGAGTCAACGAGAGTTTCAAGTTGAACCACAGACGTCTGGACCAGGAGAACAAGGACAAGATGTTCTCGTACCCTAAAAATTCGCCGCCTGTGGCGACCCTTTCCGCATGCTCCATCTGTGGAGAAGACCGGAACGACATCTTGGAGCATTCCAGGTTGTACACGTTGAAGTTGTACGCCAAACGGGCCAATAACGTCAGCCAGCACAAGTACGATCCTCCTTCGTCGCCTTCCCCCGTAACGACACTGCTCCCCTCGGAAAACCCTGCCAACCTGAGGGCTGCTTTGGAGGTTTCTCACCAGTACTCGCTCTGTAATTACTGTTTGATCAAGATCAGACACATCTGTGAATTGTTTGCCTTTATCCGTAACGTTAACAACTCTCCCAGAACCAAAGTGTGGAATTTCGACCCTGCCACGGAGCCGAAAGAAGATTTGGACTTGGAATGTATCAAGGCATGGTTCCAAATGACCAAGATGCGCGCCAAGATCTTCTGGTCCCGGGTCGGCATTTGGGATATCAACGAGTACTCACAGACACTGCCCTCCACACCTAGTTTGAGGTCAGATCCCGAGTTGGCATTCCGGGGTTCTGTCATTGGGACCGGGATAGTTGCAGGGAACAGAGAGAGTTTTATGGATAGCGTAAACAGAGGCGGTCTGGCTGTGAATCTGGGCAGACGTGTAGATGTGGCTGGTGGATACAGTCCCGTAGTGACTTCTCCACTTGCCACGCAAGTGAAGGGGTATTTTGATGACGCCGAGCCAGCGTCTGCTTCCACCAGCATGGTGCCTGTGGTGTCTGAGGCTACAGAGCATGAAATTGGGGGCGTAGATGCAGATACTGTAGAGACTGCCGATGAGGCTGAAATTGTAGATAAAGCTGGCCCTGGTGCTGGGAGCTTGGGCAACGGAGATCCGGAGAATGAGATTTTGGAGAGTACTGGTCCAGGAATTGAGGCTCATTCTGTAAACCCTGATTCCAGTGTTGACACTTCTGTGGAGTTTATAAAGCAAGTAGATCTGGATCCCAGTCTTGGCATGAGCTTTACTGACGATCTGTCAGATCAGCGTTCAGAGCCTGACGCGGATGTTGAGCTGATTAGTTCTGCTGATGTGTCCAAAAGTTTGGATCTGGGCTCACTGGACTCTGAAGAAGCAGGAATCCCAAAGGACGATCTGGGGGCTGGAGTTTCTAAAGACGAAACCCCCAAAGACGTAGGCAGTAAAGAACAAGTAATTGAAGACAAAGTTGCCGATGAAGAAAATACTGAAGGGGTGATTGAAGACGAAGAAAGCGAACAGGTAGGAATTGAAGAAGTTGTGAAAGACGACGAAGTTGTGAAAGACGCAGTTGTGAAAGACAAAGTTGCCGAAGACGAGACCTCGGAAAACCCCCTCTCTGCAGACCTTTCCAACGACAAAGAAGACTCTGACGAAGAGAGCGGAGAATTCGGTGATGCCGAAGAGCATATTGCTGAATAGGTTGACGCAGGGCATGTGCGCTCAAAGCAAACAGCTGAGTAGGTTGATGCGGTGCATGTGCACTAAGCATCTTGTATAAGTAACCATGTACATCTAGATCCACTGACATGTAGAGTACTTGCCCGGGCATCTGGAACAGCAGAATCTCTAGTCTTTGACCGTTTCCTTCCTCCCCTTCATCCCCTTTCTCCTAACCCCTTTTCGCACTTCCAGACAGCCCCAAAATGACAAAAAAAATTATCAAAAATCAAAATCAAAACCGACGCGGATCTATAACCAACACCTCCACAGCATCAACACACGCCAGCGCACCGCCTGGACCTGCAGACGATCTCGGGACCAGCCAGCATAGACCAGCGACCCGTTTAAGTGGAATTCCGCGAAACTCCGCACATTATAGACCATTTCACGGCGGCAATCAAGACCTGATCCAAAAATATATCCCTACAACACTACACCATCCCCCACCTCCAATTCCACCCCAGGCCCACTTCAAGCCCCAGAACCGCCTCATAAACACCCACATCATATAGCGCCGGAACTATGAAGGCGAATTCCGGGTCCAGAAGGCCCTCGGAGCAAGACAACACCCGGTCGGCATCAAATTCCATCTTCAACTTCCGAAAGTTGGGCCGCACCTCTACCAGGGGGTCCATATACACCGCGGACGAGCCGATATCGGAGGAATCGCCACAGAAACGCACCAACAGCATCTCGTCCAATGCATCGACGCTTTTCAACGGCATTTCGCCAACCAGGACGCATCTGAGCCAGCTGTCGCTCAGCAGAAGGTCGTCCAACTCGTCCAACACGGCGGGTTTGGACAACAATCACCATTACAACGGAACAACTTCGAATAACTCGTTATTCGATCTTAGAATGACACCCTCAAATGCCTCTATGCACACGGTCAAGACGGTCAACTCCACGAACAGCTACAAAAGAGCCGATGGCACCTACGTAAAGGCACACAAGCACTCGTTGAGTGCCGATTTCGAGTTGGAACAGCCGGACGACGAGGCCGAGATCTTGAGACAGTTCGACGAGTTGATGAGGAAACGTGATTTTGACAGTCTTCCCGAATCTGCAAAGCGAGAGATGATCAATTTTCCAGTGCAGAAGAAGTGGATGTTGGTATACCAAGACAAATTGGCGGACCACAAGAAGCAGAAGCGTCTTCAATTGCAAGGGGGTCCGGGCCTGGGCCTGGGTCTTGGGCAGGTGCCGATGCCGAGTCTCGTGGAGCTGCCACAGCAGTACCATTCGCTCCTGCCGCCTCCTGCTCAGCCACACCAGCCACGTGTTCAGCCACAAACACAGCTGCAACCCCAATCCCAGCCCAAATCCGCCAAATCCACCAGAGCCTCGAAATTGCTCCCACGTAAGCCACAGCCCCAGTTGAACGACGAAGAGCTCCTAACGCCAGAATTCTATGTAAAGGCCATCATCGGCAATTCCATCACCGTGAACCGTTTGGCCTCGTTGCTGGTGTCCGCCAGGACCGAGGAGGTCCAATGGGTGAATTCGTTCATCGAGACACAGGGAATTGTGGCCCTTTGCACGACTCTTGCCAAGCTCTACAGGACAGAACCGCTTTTTCCGCACGAGAAATCGCCCAAGACTCTGTTGTTCTGCAATCCACAGGAAGACTACGAGTCGCTTGTAGAGAAGGAGATGGCCATTCTCCGATGCCTCAAAGCCGTTGTGAATATCCATGAGGGAGCTAAATCCGCCGTGGACTCCAAAGTGTTGGCATCTGCAGTGACATCGGCACTTTTCTCCTCGCGGCTCCAGGCACGCAAATTGGCGTCGGATTTGTTGATTTTCATCGCCGAGTACCCGAAATTGAACACCGACTCGGGGTTCCACCAGGTGCGCAATGCCTTGGAGTCCCCGGTGGGCGAGAATTTCCACGTGATGTACCAGGAAAAATCGCAGAAACAGAAAAAGGCACGATCTGGGTCTCCGGTGCGCGAAGAGACCCTCAAATACGACCAAAACACCCGCAAATACGAGCAATGGATCCGGCTCTCACTCGCGACGTTATCCGGACGTGGAAAATTGGGCTCGTTGGTCGGAGCCAGCGACGAATTGAAGCTTTCTGGAGTCGCAAGCGAGGCTTTGCTCTCAGAATCGTGTGCTGCCACTGCGATGCTCGTAAACACTCTTTTGCGTAGAGATGCCGACTTGAAGACCCGCGTGCACTTGAGAGAGGTGTTGAAACGGGCCGGGTTGATGCAGTTCTTTGACAGACTGAGGGATTTGGATAATGTGGTGGTAGCTGCGCAGATCAACAAGTTTGAAGAGATCGAGTTGGAAGATTACGAACTTTTGCGGCAGTTGGACAACGAGGATGTCGATTTCAGTGACCCCGTTGCTGTGCTCAAGAGGATGCTCCAGCGGACCGAGGGCACCGATGCCTCAAAATACTTGAAATCGACGATCCAGCACTTGTTTTTGACGCAATCTGACCCACTCAAGACGCCCAACAACCCCGAGATTGAGCGACATTTCAAGTTGATCGACGGGTTAGTATCGAAGATCGCAGTTGCACAGTCGGCGAAAGACGACGACACGGCAATGAACATTCTGATAAATACGCTTTATTCGTCATTGCAGACCGATGACGTGGCCAGAAGGGCCATTTTGGACTCAAGAGAAGCGCAAAAACGCGCTGAAGAGGCCACCGCTGAGCGGGACGACCTGCTCCGGCAGTTGAACATGAGCACTGGGGGGTTAGTGGAGTCTTTGAGGCAGGAATTGCGCGAACAAGAGCTGTTGATCTCGAAACAGAGGCGCTTGAACAGCGAATTAACGGATGAAATCGAGGAAATCAAGCGCAAACGCATCATGGAGAAGCAGGAGCAGGAATTGGAGATGCGTGAGATGTTCTTGGTGTTGCAGAATGGCGGCTTGATCACCGAGAGCTCTGAAAAACCGGAGTCCAACACCAGAGGCGAGTTGATCAACAGGCTCAAATCGCAAATCTCCAAAAAACAGGTCGAGTACAAGGCTGCAAACAGGCGATATGGAGGCAAAGTCGAGCCTTCATCGAGGTTGAGGAACTTGCGGGACCAGATGGACGACGTTTTGCAAGAGGCCCGTGAATTGGAGATGACAGATTTCGCCGATATGGACTTGGGCTCGTCCAAAGAGGCTTCTGAAGAGCCGACACCGGCCCTTGAACCTGTACCGGAACCTGTGGCGTTGAGACCGGCCCGGGAAGACGACTTGAACAAACTCCAAAACTTGAGAGCCAAATTGAAGTCGTTGCAGAAGGAGTCCAACGACATTTTGAAGTACCAGGACGACATGTCCAAGAAAGACTTCATCAAGAAGCAGAAATTCTTGGCCATGGAGCGGTTGAAGGAGTTGGAGAACAAGTTCAAAGACTTTAACATTGATTTCAGCCTTGAAGACGACGACGACGAGGCATATAGGTCCTTGGACCCTAACATCCAGACCAAATTGACCAAAGAGCTCCAGGAAGTGGAGAAGTTGGCCTCGGACTTGGAGACCAAGTTGTTGGTGACAGAGGCCGAAAAACAGACCGTCTCGCCCTATAGAAGATCCCTCCGGGACTCATTGCTGTCGTCTGGTGTCGCATCTCCAGTGTCGCTTCCGTCTTCCAGTTCTATGCAAGACGTGAGCCAGAGATTAGCCAATTTGGAGGCCAAGTACGTCCGGGGCCAGGTGAAGCAGCTGGAGGTAAGTGCTATTGCTCCGCCACCAGTCGCTGGTAAGAGTGCTGGAATGGCCCCGGCTTTCCTCCAGGAGTTGACGGGCAAAGTGGGCAGAGCGGTGCCGATTGGAGGCGAGGTGGCTGATGATACAGAAAAGGGGGTTATTGTGGCTGAAGTGGCTGAGGGACAAGATACCAAACCGCTTCCTTCAGTTCCGCAGACCAAATCACCCGCCCTGGCCCTGCTGCCACCACCACCACCGCCACTCCCACCGGCCCTTTTGGGTAACAAAAGTGGCGCTCCTCCACCTCCACCTCCGCCAATGCCGCCAATGTTATCCAGTGGTGGGCCTCCTCCTCCTCCTCCTATGCCTCCAATGCTAGCTGGCCCTGGCGGCCCCGGTGCTCCTCCTCCTCCGCCACCACCTCCTCCACTTCCATCGGCCAAAGCCACGCCTGCAGGCACCCCTGTGGCGCAGTTTTCGCCAATTCCTAGCCTGTTTGACCGCTTCCCAAGACCAAAGAAGAAGTTGAAGCAGTTGCACTGGGAAAAGATCGACAACACCGAAGACTCGTTCTGGCAGGAGTTGAACTCTGAAAATGTGGCCAACGACTTGTTGGAGCGGGGAATCTTTGACGAAGTGGAGAAGATCTTTGCCGCAAAAGAGGCCAAGAAAATCGTGGGCAGGAAGAAAGACGTTGCCGAGAAGATGACATTTTTGCCACGGGACTTGTCGCAGCAGTTCGGGATCAATTTGCACATGTTTTCGAGCGATTCCGACGAAGATGTCGTGTTGAAAGTGTTGAGATGCGACCGATCTGTGCTCTCGAACGTTGCCGTGTTGGAATTCTTTGGCAAGCCGGAGTTGGTGGAGATCCCCAACGGATTGGCCCGGAATTTGGAGCCATATAGCACCGATTATACCACTTCTGTAGACGTGAAACTGCCGGAGAAGGATCCAGCTGAATTGCAAAGACTGGATAGGATCTACGTGGAGTTGATCTACAACTTGCAACACTACTGGAAATCACGTATAAGGTCCTTGACGGTGATCAGCTCGTACGAGAAAGATTACGGGGAATTGTTGGGTAAATTGAACGGCATCGATGCCGCTGTAGAGAGCATCCAGCAGTCGAAAAACTTGAGACAGATCTTTGACATCATCTTGGCCGTGGGAAACTATATGAACGACACGACTAAACAGGCCCAGGGATTCAAGTTGAGCACTTTGCAGAGGTTGAGTTTCATGAAAGACGACAAGAATTCGATGACGTTCATGCATTATGTGGAAAAGATCATCCGTAGCCAGTACCCTGAGCTGGATAATTTCACCCATGAGTTGCAACGTTGTCTTGATGTGGCCAAGTTATCCATCGAGCAGTTGAGCAACGATTGTAAGGAGTTTACGATGCAGGTGAAGAACATCGACTCGTCGATAGAGGTGGGAAATTTGAGCGATTCGTCGAAATTCCACCCCGAGGACCGTGTTTTGCAAAAGATCTTGCCGAAAATGCCGAGTGCCAGACGTAAAGCCGAGTTGTTGAAGGAACAGTCCGAGATTACTTTGAACGAGTTTGACAAGTTGATGCGGTACTTTGGCGAAGATCCGACGGACACTTTTGCCCGTAATTCGTTCATGAAGAAGTTTTCCGACTTCATCAACGAGTACAACAAATGTAAGAAGGAGAACTTGGCTCGTGAAGAGGAAGAAATCGCATATTTGAAGCGTGTAAAGATGATTGAGAAGAACAAGACGGAGAAACAGGCCAAAGAAGAAGAGCCAGAGGACAATGTGATGGACGCATTGCTCGAGAAGCTCAAATCTGCTGGCCCTGTTGGCAATCTGGCCTCGGCGAGAAGACGTGCCTTGGCCCGCAGGATGAAAGTCACCTTGGATGTAAATAATTCGCCTGTAGATTTGGATCTGGAGCCAGGTAGTGCAGAGTCGGCTAATTTCGACGATTCGGGAGCCTTGAGCTCGCCCCCTTTGCAACTGCAACTGCAACTGCCTCTGGCTGATCTGAACTCGCTGCCCGATGAAGACGAAGACGACGTTGCCAAGCGGGCCCGTGATTTGTTGAGTGCCATCCGCAGCGACGCACAGCACGTGATCCGGTCGTCGTCGAGCGGCGAGTTGCGGGCACGTGACCGGATCCGCCAGATCAAGCTGAGCAATAGTTCTTTGAATTTAGCAGATGACGTGGGCAGTGGTAGTGTTGATGGAGAGTTGGATGGGGCAAATGCCGATAAAGATTTGCAGAATGCCGACGAAGAGGACGAGGTTGATGAAGAAGAGGACCAAGATGAAGATGAAGACGAAGACGAATTTAAAGACGCAAGTCAAGAGTGAATCGTATATTAATAAAGGTGCATGTATTTATATCACTCATTACTGTAGTCACGTATCGGACTCCGATTCGAGCAACTCCAAAGCGTGTTTCAACTCGGTGATCGCAGTGCCGATGTCGTCATAGTTCAAGGCACTTATTGCAAATTTACAGTATTTCTGTGTCTGGGTGATCTTTTCCTCTCTGGAGAGCATTTCAGAGATATCCTGCTTTGTCATGTGGTGTTTTGCGGCTGGTGACAGCACTGAAGGTGTCGGCCGCGTGGGCTGCGCCGGGTGTGGTGAAAATTGCTGTTTTGGGGGCCTGAGTGGCTGTTTTGGCACCACTGGAGGCGGAGAAGGCGAAGGTACTAGAGAAGGAGGACCCGATATCTCCGACTTATCCGATAACTCCGAAGAGTCTGCCGATTTTGGTCCAGATGGCACTTGTGGCACGTCATTGATGAACGATGGTGGCTGAGGCAACTCTGACGTGCTGTCGTTGTCGATAAACGTCGGCGGAGCTGGATATTCGTCGGCACTGCTGAGAAACGTCGGCGGAGCCGGCAACTCGTCCGCATCCACAGGTGCATTAACTCCACTCAAGCCCTCTTCCTTTTCCAACTCCTTAGTCATCTCGGAATCCAAATTCTGTTCAATTTCCCGATCTTCCGGCGTCATGTAGTCATTCGGATCCTCGCCCGATCGGTACAGCTTGACGATCCGGCCGATGTGGAATTTTGCATACTTGATATTTTTAGACACTGTGTCGCTCAAAGGCTCCCCCCAATACTTCAAGATGGTCATAAACTCGATGGCGTTCTTCAAGACACTGATAGTAGCCTTTGTAGCACTGTGGTTCACGATATCGAGGTACCCTTTGTGGAAAACCGAAAGTGCAAACTGCTCCACATGGCTATAAGACGACTCGGGATCCAGCATGACGGCAATATCCGCCTCGGATAACTGCAATTTGCACTGCTCCATGTTGTCCAACAACGCCAGCGTGAAAGAAGCGACATCAGCATCCCCAAGGTGCAACTTGTGGCTGATGATGTAATCTGTGATGTAGAATTTGCAGAAGTACGACACGATTGGCTTGAATTGCTCCAATTCCAAGGCCCGCTTCAAATACGGGCCGAGGGTCTTTGCGATGGATGTCGGGACAGAATCCACTTGCAATCCGTCCAGTGACATTCTTCCTATTCTAGCTGTAGACCGATAACTAATGCTGCACTTGCTAGAATCATTTCTCAATTTGGAAATTTATCGGGGAAAGGTCGTGCACAAGTCCCAAAAAGGGTCTGAAAAAATTGGCTGAAATAATTTATCTGGACGCGTTTAGAGACTCTTGGATCACCAGAGACCGGACCAGTGGACCAGAGACAGCGCAAACGCCGCCGCAAATCGCACAATTTTTACCATAACTGTGGCTGAGCAATAGCACAACATAAAGTGACTGGAGAAATGGATCCGAACTCTTCGATGACGATCAACGACGGCCACCATGGCCAGGACGAGTTCCCGCCACAAGACCCGCATTTTGACGACGACCACGCGGATTCCTTTGCCGATGACGACACAGACGATTTTCTCAACAACGCCATTGCCGGTAGGAAAAGTTTCACGGTGTCACCTGTCTACACGGTGGAGTACGCCCGGGATAAAGTGTACGAGATGTCTGTCAACGGAATCTCCATAATGCGGCGCCGCACGGACTCGTATTTCAACGCCACACACATCTTGAAGATCGCAGGAATCACCAAGGCACGGCGCCTGAAAATCTTGGAAAAAGAGATCCATTCGGGCGTCCACGAGAAGGTGCAAGGCGGCTACGGGAAATATCAGGGCACTTGGATCCCCTATGAGCGCCTGGTGGCGTTGGCACAGCAATATGGAGTCTACGATTTGCTTAAGGACATCTTCATATACAACGCCAACGGCGTGGACACTCCCAGCAAAAACGAGCTGATGGGCCACTTGAAAAGAGTAAACTACGACCATGACACAAAATTGGCCAGGACTTTTTCCTCCTTGGAGGTGGAAAACGAAGAACTGGACTCGCCGTCTAAGAAATTCAAATCCAGTGTCGGATTGGGCTTGATCAGATCCGGAAAATTAGACTTTCCCTTGTACGATCACGACATTGACGTGCCTAATCCCAATGCTCCTTTTGCCTTGGAACCCGTAGACAGTGCTCTGTATCTGGCCAAGACCAACACCAAATACGACTACAACTCTTTGAAGAACTTCATCTCATCGATATTCATCAACGAGATGACTGACAAGGATTTGACGGAGTTGTTGGACTTGTCCGAGGCAGAATTGTGCGATTTGGATTTCGATATCTCGATGGACGACAGTGGGAACAGTGCCTTGCACTGGGCTGCGACGCTTGGAAATGTGTCATTAGTCAAACAACTCGTAAAATATGGATCCAACAGAATCAGGGGTAATAATAATGGAGAAACCGCTTTGATCAGAGCCACTTTGGTGAAAAACAGCTTTGAAAGTGGCACTTTTGACAAATTGTTGGATTTTTTTTACCCCTGTATCACCATTTTGGACCACCAGGGCAGATCGGTATTGCACCAGATCCTGTTAAATTCCGGTATAAAGCGTAGATCAAGTGCCTGTAAATACTATTTGGAGACATTATTGGAGTGGATCGTCAAGAAAGGCTCGTATTTACCCGGATCTCAGTCGTTGAGTCTCGGACGCTTCATGGCTGAAGTCGTTAACGTCATGGACAAAAACGGCGATACCTGCTTGAATATTGCGGCTAGAATTGGTAATAAAGCCATTGTGCAACAGTTGTTGGACATTGGAGCTGACCACACCATTGCCAATAAAGCCGGCTTAAGACCCATCGACTTCGGTATCAATATTGACCCTTTAAACCCCTCGGCGACGATTCTGCAGAGCTTCACCAACAGCCAATACGGGTTTGTACCCTCGCAGGCGACACAACATGGATTGACGCAGCACCAGCAGTCGCAACTGCAGTCCAGTAAAAAGATCATGTCCTCTTTGAAAGAGTTGTTGACATCTTTGGACAGGGAATTTGACGACGAAATCAAGACCAAACAGAGCTTGATTGACGATATCCACTCGAAATTGCGTGAACAGACGGCCAAGTTGACAGATTTGAGAAAAAAATTGGAGATCTTGGACGAGAGTGAGGCCAAGATTGGCGAGTTGAACAACAAGATTTCAAATATCGACAAGGCTATAGAAGAAGAAGAGACGGTTTTCAAAGAGCAGACCAAAGACTTGATTGGGAATTTTGACGAATTCGAGGGTGATTTTGATGCAGATGAGCCATTCAGGATTTGGGAAGTGTATAATCAGATAGTGAAACATTTGGCACAGCAAGACTTGTCGCAGGGAGAAGATGCCTTGATTGCCAAGTTGAAGAGCCAGATCGATTTGAACCATTTGAACTCGGTACAATTGCCGCACAGTGTCATTTTGAAAGCCAGGATCAAGCTGTACCAGAAGAATGAGTCCTTGATCAACGATAAGATCTTGGATTTGAACAAGAATTTGGACCTGAAGGAGGCCAAGTATAAGAAGATTATCAGTTTGAGTACGGGGATTCCTGATGACAAGATCGACTCGATGTTGGAAGAATTGATCAGGGCTGTAGAGAGCGATGCCAATGGGGGAGATGTCGATATCCAAAAAGTGAATGAGTTCTTGAACAAAGCAGACAGTTAGGGAGGTGGCATTTTATATGTGCGGCTGTATTTTGGGGGTTATTGGTTCATTTTCAGTTCTTTTTTTAGATTTTTTGTCTCGTTGTTGGTGTACTCTTATGCATTACCATGTATCAGTGAATGTGAATGTGCGTTTGATGTTTGGATGTTTGTCAGTTTGTAGGTATGTCATTTACATTTGTACCTTTGGACGTTTACGTCTTTACTTCTATGTAAGCTCTTTCCCCAATGTTCCCTGATCACTTTTTCACGATCTCTCAAAGTCGTGCAGGTACAAAAAATATCTCCATCTCTCAAGCGACACGTCAAGTAACAGTGTGCACTGAGAACGTTATCAGGACAAGGCTTGGAAGGAAGAGAGTTGGGACAATACACTGACATTGGTCTGTACAGGATACAAAATTGAAATTCCCTGGAAAAGAGCAAAGAAAGCTCAATATAAAGACACAGTTCAAGATCACCAAGTACAAATCATAGAATCAATTATAGAGCCACATCCTCAAGAACCAAGGCGCCAAACACAGAAACATGGCATTGATACAAGTACCCATACTAAGAGAGATTTCCAACATCAACTACTTGAGATACGGGTGGAGTTATCTCGGAGACTGGGCCACAGCCTTCGGGTTGATGCTGGCACTGGCATATTTGGAATTTTTCACCGAGCCATTCCACCGGCAATTCCACATCCAGGACCCCACTATAAACTTCCCATTTGCCACCAGTCAACAGTTTGACGACCTGCGGTTACTGCGATACAGTGTGCTCTTGCCCTTGGCGGTCTTCACGGTGTGGCATGTGGTGAGATTTGCCAAATCGTACAACGGACTCGGTCCAAGTGCCAAACGGGAATTGACCTTGAAAACGATCCACATTTACCATATTTTGGTGCTAAGTTTCGTCGTCGGAGTCGCGTTGAACGGATTTGTCACTGAGTTCTTGAAAAACGCCATCTCGAAACCGAGACCGGACTTTATTGCCAGATGTGGTGTAGATCTGAAGGCACTTGTAGAAGGTAAGATCAACTACGATTCGTCGGTCTGTTTGAAGCCGCTCGGTGAACTGTTGTTCAAAGACGGATTCAAAAGCTCTCCGTCTGGCCATTCGAGTTTCGCATTCACCGGTTTGGGGTACTTGAGTCTCTGGCTCGCGGGCCAGTTGAAAATCTTGGTCCCAGACGACTCAAAAAGGTATAAACCGGTCTATATCAAGGTGATCCCGCTAATTCCGGTGCTAATTGCGTGTAAAATTGCCATATCTAGAACCCAGGACTATAGACACCACTTCAAGGACATCTTGTTGGGCTCTGGCATCGGGATCTTGAACTGTTACTTCAACTATTTTTGGTTCTTTAACAGATTAGACGATAAATTGAGCGACGCAGTGCAAACTGAGGACGATTACAAAAATCTCGCTGCCGGTAGTCCAGATAGGCAAGGCGACCAATTGGAATCACATCAACTAGACAGCATGGTCTAGTGTCGGCAGAGTAGGGTAACGAAGATGCTGTCAAATCTATGTAGTCAATATTTGTACTCCTTTACACGACCTTTGATTTTGTTATTTTTTCTTGAAACAACGAATAAATGAGATGGCAAAGAACCAAGGATCATATCGAAGCAACTAGGCTGAAGTATTGTAAGTAGATGGCTAACGGCGTTACCGCTGTTGAAGCGGTTCAAAGGATGTGGAGGAAAGAGCGCTTATCGATAGATTAGTCAGTACTAACTCTCCACCATAGATTAATATACACGATGTCAGATAACGAGAATCCAGCAGCTGCATCTACCCAAGATGTCAAACCAGATGTCAAATCCGACACTCATATCAACTTGAAAGTCTCGGACGGTTCGTCGGAGATCTACTTCAAGATCAAGAGATCCACACCTTTGAAGAAATTGATGGAGGCTTTCTGTAAGAGACAGGGCAAAGATATGTCATCTTTGAGATTTCTCGTTGATGGAGAAAGAGTCCAGAACGATGACACGCCTGAAAATGTGAGTAAACGTGGTTTTTAATTGTGCTGTCGCTGTGTCATTGTGGTGACATTGCGACGCCATTCCAGTGCCATTGCTGTTAGTGTTGTATCAGTGCTGTATGCGACTTGGTAGTGTAAAAGTGCACAATTTTGCATCTCATTTCCCCTAAACATTTACTAACTATCAATTCACACAGTTGGATTTAGAAGACGGTGATGTCATTGAAGCACACAGAGAACAGATCGGGGGTTGTAATTGAGACTCATCATAGGTGAGTTTCGTCTTGCTGTCTTTCTGTTCATTGCTGTGTCTGATCTGTCCATGGTCTTGCGTTCTTTTCGCTTCTGATGACCTGTTGCTGACAGGGTATGTATAATAAGCTTAGATAGTCGAGAAGAATGGGATAAAAATTATTTTCAATTGAGTCCAAGGTGTGTTCTGGTAGTCCCGTAGTTGTTTCATCTTTGAAGTAGACCTGTTACGTATGGTTTAATTTTTGGGGGTGTTTGTTTCATATTCTCGGATATATGTCTCGTATTGTCAGATCTTTCCATTCTAGAACCTGCCAACCGAAGTATAAAACAGTCAAAGATCCACTGCATGTGGGAGCATAGTAGGGTGTCAAAGAACCAGTGATAGGTAGGAGATGTCACCAGTAGATATTCTTGTCGATGTTAGTGCAGATTTAACCACTGTATTCACCACGTCAACTATCTATGTCACACTACCGCCTAAAAGCACCGAAATGGTGGCTACTGTTGTGGAAATCGGGAAAAGGGAGTCCCAAGCGAGAGAACGGCCTTGGTTCACTGGCATAATCATGCTTGCCCTGTGTTTAGTGTTATACAATATATCATTCCAGTTCCGGAAAATGACCTGGCGGCACGAAACACCGGCGCCCGATAGACGGCGAGAGCCGATCGGATTACCTGATTTGGCAGAGTCACAAGCATGACTGTGCCAACGGAGGCGCACTAATTGCCGAGAAATCAAGTTATACTGCAACTATATCGCTCAATTACCCCCAATACGCAAATCGAGATCGCTTTTGCTTTAAATTCCGCGTCATCATTGTATCAACCTATATTCGCCGACAATCTCAGCCGGTGTCGCTATCGAAAAGCGACAAGTATTGGCCCTGAGCTACCAAGTCGTAATTGTGATTCCGTTAAGTTCATGTACTAGCGAAAAAGGTCGTGTACCGATGCCCAAATATTAACAGGACACAAAATCATCAATTAAAGTTGAGAAACAGCGAGGTGGGCAATAGAGTGTATATATTGAACCGCTAACATACTTTGAAAGCGATTATCAAGGTTGGAAGTTTATCTTATGACACTGTGTGGGGAAACGAGATAAGAAATGGTGATTTGAGTCATGATCGACCTGAAGATCAGCAGTGAAGCAGAAACTGACACAGACATTTACCTAGACAAATACACATATGAGATATACATATGAGATATACATATGAAATATACACAGAACCTACCAAGACACGTAGAATCACTCAGAGCCAGAACCCAATTTACCCTGTGCTGATAGTTCCACTCACCAAAACCTCGCTACAACGGTTCCAAGGCCCAGTTTATTGTAATCATTCTGTGTCACCAGAGTGTCACAGAAAAAAACGGAAAAAGAAATGCCTTATGTCACTTTACTCAAGTGGCATTTCTGAAAAAGTACCACCACTTATGGCTTTAACACCGTGAATGAAAAATTTTCATCTGTTAACAGAACTCCATAGAGACCTCTATAGAGACCTGAGTAGATTGTCAATTGCACATCTCGACAATCTTAACACCAACTTGTAACCTTCAACTGATTACTACCCAGCTGATTACTACCCAAGTCATCACACCCTTCAAAATATCCCGAAGAAAAAAATACCACAAAGCAATTACTAAAATAATACTGCACCAGTTGTCAATGCCTTCGAAGTGCCAACAAACGCACGGAAAACATTTCAGCGATGGGCCAATGGGGCTAACGAATCTCTGCACTACTGACCAGATCTCAATCTGTTTAAGCGTTGCATTCAACTCCAATAGTTGGAAATCTAGCGCTTAGCGGCAGTAAAAAGAAACAACCCACTGTCGCACACTAAGTGTTTGATTTTTCACGACACTATTTCATGACGATGATAAAAAATTTCTTTATCAGTTAAAGATGCAGGTAATGCAACCAAAAAATTTTCCACAAAACAGTCATATGTCCTGTTGGTCTATTCTATATAATAGGAGCTGAATCCCTTAATTGCGCAACAATCACCACTCGAGACGCACCAAAATGAGTGATATCGAAATGAACTCTTACGGTAAGAGATCTAGTAAAGATCTCAACGAGAAATATGCCAATGAGTCTTCTTCAAGAGACTACTTTGTCAACAATGAGGGCGTAGAAGAAGAAGAAATTGGTCAAATCACCGATGCCCAAGTCAAGAGAGAGTTGAAACCAAGACAGGTATCAATGATTGCCCTTGGTGGAACAATTGGTACCGGTTTGTTCATCGGTATTTCTGAACCTTTGACCTATGCTGGTCCTGTCAATGCCTTAGTGCTGTATTTGTTCATGGGAAGTTTGGTCTATTGCTTGACACAGTCTTTGGCTGAAATGGCCACTTTTTTGCCAATTACCGGTTCTTTTGCGCAATTTGCTGCCAGATTCTTGAGTCCTGCTTTGGGTGCTGCCAACGGTTGGCTTTATTGGTTCAGTTGGGTCATCACTTTCCTGATTGAGTTGTCTGTTGTGGGCCAAATCATCCAATATTGGACTGATCTGGTGCCTCTCGGAGCCTGGATCGCCATTTTTTACGTCATTCTCACGGGTTTCAACTTCTTCCCTGTGAAATTTTACGGTGAATTGGAATTCTGGATCGCCAGTATCAAAGTCATTGCCATTATGGGTTTCTTGATCTACGCCTTATGTATGGTTTGTGGTGCCGGTGTCACTGGCCCTGTAGGTTTCCGTTATTGGAGAAATCCTGGCCCAGTCGGTGACGGTGTGGGTTTGGTCTCAAACATCAGCACCGACAGATTCTTGGGCTTTTTGAGTTCGTTGATCAACGCTGCTTTCACCTACCAAGGTTGTGAATTGATCGGTATCACTGCAGGTGAGACTCTGAATCCAAGAAAGTCTGTTCCAAAGGCTGTTAACAAGGTGATCTTTAGAATTGCTCTTTTCTACATCGGTTCTTTGTTTTTTATCGGTTTGTTAGTCCCATTCAACGACCCAAAATTGAGCTCGGATGACTCATACATTGCTTCATCTCCGTTCTTGGTTGCCATTGAAAACTCGGGTACTAAAGTCTTGCCAGACATTTTCAACGCCGTCATCTTGTGTACCATCATCTCTCTGGGTAACTCCAACGTTTACATCAGTTCAAGAGTCTTGTACGCCTTGTCCGAGAGTAAAGTTGCTCCAAAGATCTTCTTGAAGACTACAAAGAGGGGTGTTCCATACGTCGCTGTTGGATTCTCGTCATTGTTTGGTTTATTGGCCTTCATGGTGTTGTCATCTGGCGGAAACAACGTCTTTAATTGGTTTGTCGATATCACTGCAGTAGCAGGTTTGATCACTTGGGCTTTTATCTGTATCTCACATATCAGATTTGTGAAAATCTTGAAGAGCAGAGGTATGACACGTGATGATTTGCCTTTTAAGCTGAAATTCTTTCCATTTGGTGCCTATTACGCTGCTGTCTGTATCATTGTGATCACTTTTATTCAAGGTTACTCTGTTTTCTTTGCCTTTGACGCCAGTGATTTCTTTGCCTACTACATCTCTTTGATCTTGTTCTTCGTCTTGTGGATCGGATTCCTGATTTTCTACAGAGGTCCAATCTTGAGACCAATAGATAGCATTGACATTGAAACTGGAAGAAGAGACGTTGACAACATCGTGTGGGAGAGTAACGAACCTAAGAACATTTGGGAGAAATTCTGGAACGTTGTCGCCTGAAATTCCCCTCATCCGATTTGTTGCTTCATTACTGCTGGTGTATTATCTTGTTTTACTCTCGTTTCCTCACATTTTGTATCATTTTTAATCTGCATTGATTCTTAATTCTATTTGAACATTTATTCTAGACTACGGTAAAACGGAGTAGACAGCAAAGATGCAATTATTTCCGGGGTTAACACATCTGTTTTGCTAAAGCCACCCCTCAAATGCCGAAGTGAGACATGACAACCCACAGATGATCGTCCTAAAATTAGTAACTCACATACAAAATTTATTCATTATTATTATAAACTCTCGGCGATATCTCAATGGGGAATGATCATGCACGTCTAAGCCTCTAACGCCGAAATTTTCTTTTCTTTTCGGCCGTAGTGGCGGCATGACCTCGGGTTTTGGTGTTAATCAGCAATTTTAAATCCCGAAGTTGGCGGGTTGTTGCCATAGCGACAGCGTCTTACATCACCCGGACTAAGTTTAACTTGATTATCGGTATTTCAAATCCCAGAATGTATGCATGTTGTCTTATTGTTCTAAGCAAAAGTGGCGAATGAAGTCCCAAAAAGTCATTCACCAGGAAAAAAAACAGTTTTTCTCATGATATAAAAAGAGGTTGGAATCCCGGTGAAATTCTCAATTCCCACAAGTATTAAACCAATATATCAAAAAAACAAAATGGCAGTTATTACTGAAAACAAGATCAATTTCGACGCATTATCTGATGGAGAATTGCGTCAATTTTTACACCAAGCCAAACTGACTTTAAGAGAAAGACGTTCGGCATCTGCTTCCCGTCAAAGTTTGCGTGGGGACAAGAAGAAGCTGAAAAGATCAGAAGCCGAGTCTAAAGATGCTGAGCCTTTAGTCGAAGAAGACGAGAAAGACGGTAAAGACGATGAAGATGCCGAAGGGCCAAGAGCTAAAGGCAAATATCACAAACACAAACACCATGGATTCGGTGCTAGACACCACAGAGGTCGTCACCACCGCGACGATGATGCGTATTTCGGTGAAGGATTTGGCAGTTACGAAAATTTCCCGCCACATCCATTTGAATTTGGAATGCGTGGTGGGCCACGTCACCATGGCTTTGGTGGCAGACCTGAAGCATTTGCCGGTCCACATGCTGCAGGATTCGGAGGTCCAGGTGGCCACCGTCATCACAGATTCGGTGGTTTCGGAGCACCGCCACCTCCACCTCCTCCACACCCACATCCCTTTATGTTCTGCGACGTCGACCCAGCTACAGCTGCAGGATACAGAGAACCACGCCACCATGGTAGAGGGTTCGGCAAAAGAGGTGGATTTTACGGTCACCATGGACCTGGTATGTTCCCGGAACATTTCGGCAGACCATCTCCACCTCCAGCACCATTTGGATTCGGTGGTGAAGAATTTTTTGCTGCGATGAAAGCCGCTGCAGGTCGCGGTGGACGTCCAGGACATCGGGGATACCGTCATGGTCGTGGATATAGAAGATTTGCCGATGAGGCCGAAGGCAAAGTTGAAGCTGATGTTTCTCCGGAGCAAGAGACTGGCGTCATCAGCGATGCTTCTGATTTCGAAGTCTTGGATGACAAATTTGGGTCCGAATCCTCAACTGGTAGTGAATTTGAAGATGAAAAGTATGAGAAGTACTGATCGGATTTGGATGATTGGGTAGTCAGACACTACCTTTTATAGCGTGGGTTTTTTTCAACATTATTGTATAGTTCGTTTGGGATCACATAATCGAGTTTTTTAGCACTCTATAACAGAGCTTTTGTATTGTAGGTTGTATTGTAGGTAATAGGGTGTGTTACGTCAAGACTGTAGTTGGTGATGAACGGATCAGTTCAACAATAGACTGCCCAAAGGCTATGTTGGGTTGTGTTGTATTGTGCTGTTCTACTATGGCATTGTACTATTACACTCTCACTATACTTCGCCTGTACTACTCTACTGTGCTAGTCTACTGTGCTAGTCTACTGCACTACTCCACTGTGCTAGTCTACTGTACTCCTCTACTGTGCTAGTCTACTGTAGTACAGATTAAGTGTACTATGCACTCCTCTTTAGTGCATTATGTGCACTGTGTGCACGACTCTTTTGCTGTACCACTCTAAATGGGGGCTGACTATGGCAACCAAAACACTTTTTCTTGAGGCATCGGTGCAAACTGTCAATGTGCGTTGTCCAATATGTGTGTGATGGGAAAATATCACAATAGCACTGTGCGTTGGAATGCATTATTGTATACGTTCGTGCCATCTCAGCCACTAGCTTGATAAATCTATTGTACTTCATGGCAAACCAGGCTGTGACAAAAAACTTGGCTCAACCAATCCCAAGAGTTTGTCCAAGCCTACCAAGCCCAACCGCGTCGCGTTCCAATCTCCCAACAAACCTTGCCAACCACACTCACCTATCCCAGCCACCCCCAGCCACATGACCAAGTCTGCACCTGCCACTAAATCTCTATTGCGCATAAATTGTTTTGATTTTTCACATCCCGATTGGGAGTAAAAATTGGAATCAAAAAATCAAAAAAAAACAATTCATAACAAACCTTTGATCCTTTTATTACTTTCCACACTGTGCTCCGCTGTCCTCACCTTTCACTCCTTCACTCCATCAATCCACTTTCCTTAACTAGCCAAATCCGGCACTATGATCAAGAAAGGACACGCATCCAACAGCCCCAGATTATCCGGACTAGGCAGCCCGCCACCAAGAGACCTGTCCCCCCAGATCGATGCCATGGAGAACGTGAGCCCCGAATTATCGCCCATTGTGACGCTTTTATCGCTGCATTCACATCGGCGCTACAACGAGGGCATCTTCATGTTGCTAAATGACTTGACTCTGGATGGAAAACCGGGCGAGCGCAGATGGGAAGAAGTGTACGGCATCTTGACGGGCACCCAGTTGGCCGTGTGGGACGCCAACAAGTTGTCCAAGTACAAAGATGACCCTGAAAAATTGATCACACACAGCTCCAAACCGTCGTATATCAACTTCACCGACTCCTCGTTCAAAGCCGTGGACAAATTGCCCTCGTCTAACGGCGACTTGAGCAACGTCATTGTCGTGTCCACGACACTCAAGAACAGATATCTCTTGCAGTACCTGACGGCCGAGAACTTCCACAGATGGAATGCCGCCTTCCGATTGGCCACTTTTGAGTACACTTCGCTCCAGGAGCTGTACACTGGGGCGTTGTTGTCGGCGCGTGGCTCCCGGTTGTCGGATATCCGAGTCATCCTCGCAGAGACCAAATACGAGCACGAAGACTGGGTCAGTGTGCGGTTCGGGTCTGGAATGCCCTGGAAACGATGCTATGCAGTGATAGAGCCCTCCAAGGCCAAGAAACGGTTCCATCCGGGCAAATTGGTGTTCTACGAGAACGAGAAGAAGAATAAGAAGACTGCTATGGCCTCGATCACCAGTGCCACCTGTTGCTACGCTATCTATCCACAGACCCCCAATTTGATCGACCACAGTACCTTGATGAAGTTGGAGGGCACCATTCTGTTTCACAAGAACGACTCCAAGGCGCTGTCGGTGTTTTTGATGCCCGAACAGCACTTCAGTGTGCCGGGATTTGACACCATCATCCGGTTTTTGATGCCCACTTTGGACGCCTTCGGCATCTACGGCAGACCGAAGAAGTTGAATGCCGATAAAACAGACTCGCAGTCGTTGTTGTTCGGTTTACCGGTGTTGCCGCATGTGCACTATTTGGAAGTAGACGACGTGCTTCCTTTGCTGTCACAAAAGTCACTGCTAAACATGTCTGTAGATCAGTGGATCACAGCGATCAAGCAGGTTTTGCTGCGGAAATTGGCCGGTGGCTACACTGGTTGCGGCTCGGCGAAGGGTTACGACGGAGCGTTGAAAGTGATGTCACCTCTTTCGCAGCAAGAAGAGTGGTCTCGACCAATGACCCAGAGACAGGCGTCGCCTTTAACGCCTTCATTTTTGCCAGCTCCGTTTAGCGGCTCCAACAACGGCAATTCGTCGAAATCGTCCTTGGCATCGTCGGAAGACGCCAGCCAGAGAAATTCCAACTCGTACTCTAACAGGAACTCAAACTCGAACGTCTTGAGCGAAATCTACAACAAATATTCCCAGATCGATGCTCCTTCCTCGAGATTGGAGAACAATTTGAGCAATTTGAGTCTCGGAAGATCCAAATTGAGTGACGACGACTTGCCGGAGATGGTCAAGACGCCAACTGAGAACATTTTTGACCCGTCTTTCGGCGATAGTGGCTTCAATGACCAACCGGTAAGAAGACAGCAAAATTCCTCGGAGTCATTTGACGTTCCGCAGGCAATGCCAAAACCAGTGCCTCTGGTGTCAGTAACTGCCTCTAGTCCAACCTATGAGCAGCCACAGTTGAGTGCTAGTAGACAGAGAGTTCTTTCACCGTATTCCGAATTTCACCAACAAGTTAATCTGGCTGTTGGTGCTTCGCCGAGAAGAAATAACCCTGTCGTGGAAAACACCGCAAAGCCGCTTCCGACTCCTCCGGAACGTGAGCCATATTTACAGCAACCTCCGGGACAACTGCACTCCCAAAGACCTCCACGCCAGAATTTCGAACAGAGAGCTCCTTCCCATAACATTGTTTCCCAGAAACCACTGGGATCCGGTTTACAACAGCAGCCAATCAGAAATGTAACTCCTACTGGAAGCCATCTGCCTCTGAACCCCTACAACAGTCCAGGAGTGGCTCCGCTGACTTATCGTCAACAGCAGCAACGTATAGCGTCGCCTTTGTTGGAGTCTTACAGTGCTAACCCGTATCATAAGCAGCGTGTGGTTTCTCCTCTGGTGGAATCCTATGGTGCTAACCCATATCAGCAGCCACTGAATAGAGCAGCACTGCCTCAAGGGCCTAGACCGATGAATTCACAGCAGCAGCAGTATCAGCAACCTCAGCAACCTCAGCAGCGCTACCAGCAGCCTCTGTACCAGGATCAGCAGTACCAGCAACAATATTCACCTCAACAGCAGCAATACCCATCTCAACAGCAGCAATATCCGCCTCAACAGTATTCACAACAACAGTATCCTCAGCAGCATCCGCCTCAACACTACCAACAACCGCAGCAACCTCAACAATCTCGTCAGTACCCACCACAGCAAAATCCTCATCAAAGAGTGAGAAAGGCTCCACCACCGCAACCACAGCAAAACCCATACGCGTCTCCAAACCCATATGCCCCAAACAATCAGTACAACTGATTCTCATGCCTCATTCATGTCCTGTTCCAATAAGTTTTGCCTTTCCTACTGTATCTTACTATTATGTGCTCATATATGGTTATGCGTGCTTGCACACAGCTGTCTTTATAACTACCTAAAAAAACTTTATACCAATCTATACGGTAATTTTCTGTAAAACTACAAAGGATAAATAAATGCCTTGTTCTCCAAATCTGTCAAGTCTAAATTGGCAATATCCACCTTCTCGACAATCTCCTTCCCTGTCAGTTCGTCGAATCTGGTGACTTCACCGTAAAGTTTGTCTGGGTTGTCGATTATGTACTGTCTTCTCTCCTTGTTTCTCCTGCTCAATATGATGGTGATGATACCAAGCACCACTGGACTCAAGACGTAAGAAAGCACAATTTGAACTCCCCAAGCTGGATAGTATCTATTTGTCTGGTTTCCTGTCCACAATTGTGGTGATACGATATTTGAAATACCGTACAGGAATGAAAACATCAAGTTACGGAAGTATCTCTTTGTGTTTCCAGAACAAGAAGAAGTGGCCCACCCAAACCCAGTAATATAAGTCAATGCAGTGGTGTTTGCTGTCAAAAGAAGCAGCGCCAAAAGTCCCATCTTATTAGACCACTTCAACGTAACCATAGCGATTCCAGCGGCCATTGAGGGAAGACATCCGAGAAGTCCCATGTAAAAAGTGCTGTCTGGGAAGTAGTGGATCAAAAGAGCACCACCCAACATCCAAGCAGTGGCAAATCCACCTCCAGCAACGTTGACCAAAGTAGATCCAAGGTTAGAAACACCCAAAGAAACGAAAAGCAAGTTTTCTTGGAAAGTGATATTGTTTTGTAACATCAATAAGAAACAAAAGAGAGTGAAAAGCCACGAAATTGGATCTTTCAAACACTCAATCACTTGATATTTCTTGATCTCATGTTGAGTGATCGATGCCTTACCTTCTGACTGGATTCTCTTGATCAAAAAATATCTCTCCTTTTCACTCAAAAACTTTGCGACTGATGGATCAGCTGGATACCAAATGTACAAGAAAATCGACAGTACAAATGTCAAACCACCATTAATGATCATGAACAATTTCCAAGGAGGAATGCTATTGGTGACATGCAATACACCGTAGGCAGCGAATCCAGCAATCACAACGGGAACACCAATACAGCCGACCCAAAATACAGGCTGGATAGTGGCTCTCTGTTTGGGGGTGTAGAACTGGATCATTGTGATTTCCAAAGTTGGAATAACAATACTCTCCAAGAAACCCAAGACAAATCTCAACACGATCAAACCACCAAAGTTATAAGCACCACAGTGGCAGAAAACGATCACAGACCAGGAAAAGATAATTGCAGTCAAAAACTTGCCCAAATTGTTCTTTTGGGCAACGAAATTCAACACTTGTCCCACCACATACCCAGTGTAGAAGATGGAATTCAAATCGTCGTACTGGTTATCGTCAATGCCTGTAGACTCGTAAAGACCCAAGATAGAGGAGTACGATAACGTGGACTTATCGATGAATAACAATGAGTTAACAATCATAATCATCGGTAATAAGTACCAGTATAATTTAGAGTTCAACTTTTTCTCTTCCTCAGGGGTAAAATCTGCATCCTGATATTTGGACTCTACCGACTCAAGGAAGAGCAATACCGAATCAGCTTGGCTGGCCGTGACGGTTTTACCCTGAATTGAGCTGCTGTTACTGGAAGTTTCAACATTGGAGTTGGCTCCCGTTTGTTTCTCTTCAGTAACTGAGTATGACATTTTACCTCTAATCAAGCCTTGTTTTCAACTTCCAGAACGCTTCTCCATCTGAGAAACCTGAGTCACTTTATATCCCAAGATTTCGATACGTTGACTTGGCCTTGTTATGTCTTCACAAAAAACAATGGCTGAAATGCTCATCTCTCAAAGCTGTGGAGACAATTTTAGGCCAAAGATCCCCAATAGATAATGCAGAAAATTAAACTTTATCTACAGATCCCTTATTATTTTTTTATTTTTTCAAAGGGTTTATCAATTTCTGCAGGTGTGGCTGTTTTTTTGTCTCTCTCCCCTTTATGGAGTAATATAATCGTTGGCGGCTCTGGAACATCACTGGTCAACACAAATTCTACCCGATCAGGATAGTCTAGTTCGGCTAAACTGTGTACTTTTGTATGCACAGCCGTCCCATCCGTGTTCTAAATAAGCTCAACTGTGATTGAATTGGGCAAGCGTGTCTCTGATATGAGTTACACAATAAGCTTGGGAAACTTGTTGGCCGACAAGATTAATAATCCATAAGCTATAGTGAAGCTGATCCTATAAATACAAAAAGAATTCTTAATAACGCTAATGTAAGCTGGACCTATTCCACAGTGACCAAAGATGCCGGAATTGGTAAAAATTGACTTGGCAAAGGCTCATATAGTCAATGGTAACGAGTTCCCTGTAGCATACTCTTTAGAAACCCAAGGGGTCAAGAGCACTACAGACGAAATTGCCTCTTTCTTGAAACTGGAGGCCGAAAAGGATGTCTTCAATAAGCTTCTATCTAAACATGGAGCAATTGTTATTAGAAACACTGGTACCACAGACCCCAAGGTCTTATCCACATATATTGAAGCAATTGCTTCTGGATCAGGAACTGAGCCATTCATCCAAAATGGTCTCACCGCCAACAGAACGGAGATCACCGACGTCTTGAGCACTGCCAATGAAGGACCTCCAGAAATGTTGATCCCCCAGCACAACGAATTTTCCAGATTCAAGAAATTTCCGACCACCTTATTTTTCACTTGTACTAAGTACGACGCAAAAGGGGGTGAGACACCAATTGTGCATGGCTCAGAGATTTTTGATGCCTTGTACAAACAGGCACCAGAATTTGTCAAGCAATTGGGTGCAAAGAGTTTATACATGGGCCAAATCTGGCCAAATCACTCCACCACCAACACCAGTTGGAGCGACTTCTTCTGCTTCGGTAGATACATCAATAAAGAGGATGATTTTGAGACCAAGAGAAAGAAAGCTGAGGGTTTGTTAGTCGATAGAATCACAGACCACTATGACTGGATAGGTGATGATGGAAATGATTTGCACGTTCACCAAAAACAGGTGCCAACCAGAATTTACAAGGACAAATTTTCGGAGAAAGAGCACCCAACTCTCTTCAACAGTTTGCCTGCTTACTACTATCAAATCAAAGAAAATTCATTTGTCACAGCCACTTCGGGTATCAACTTTGATGACGGCACTGAAATTAGCAAAGACTGGTTGGACCTTTACTTGAAGTTATCTTTAGATTTGTCCTATGACCACACCTGGCAAGAAGGTGATATTGCGATTGTTAACAATCAGCAAGTCAGTCATGGTAGGTTACCTTGGTCTGACGGTACGAGAACGATTCTCGTCAGTATGTGGGGTAGAGATGATGTAGATTATAAAGTTTGGAGACCAAGCGAGTAAGATAAGCGGGGTCGTAGCGGCTCACTTTTACAAAATTACGTTTCCTAGGGCATACAAGTGGGGAGCTGGTATTCAATATTAGAATCGACCGCCGCAAATTATATATTTTTTAGTTACAAAAAAGCTTTCGCCTAGTTATTTTGAGCCACAGAAAAAGATTTTTGTATGTGGGTTTTTGTGTTTAATAGCGTTCAGAAGATGACGTCTACCGCAAGTAGTATACTGGTCTTTCCAGAGCCACACATGTGGATCTGTGTGACTGTGAAGGGTTTAACGGTAAACAAGCCTAATTATGCAGTCGGGGTACTAAGCGGTTACGATGAGATCAATATAAACCCCTGCCGCTTATCTCTAACTTGCCGTTGAAACTGTGATGAGCTCTCAAGGCTCTTTGGCACTCATGTAGAAGCTAGCTTCCGTCATAGACATGTCATGGATAAGGCGCATACATACGAAGTACAGACCTATTAGCGCAAATGATAGAAGACGACGATTTCTGTGCAGAACTACAACAGCCACTGTTTCTGAAGTTCTGGTGATGTGGTAGTATTTTCTCTCGAGAGTAAAATTATTCCCTAAAGGGATCTTGAATATTTTCCTGAGTGTTTCCAGTGAACCCTCGATGCTTAAAAATACCACTGGACCTTTAGAAAGAGAGCGAACAGAACAGTCGACTAATTCTGATAAGTGTTACAAGTTGGCATACCCTGCGTTGATAGCGGCTAACAAACGCTCTATAAGTTCTCTGATAAATTCTCAGCAGTTTACAAATACTCAGAATCGAAGACTTGTAGAAAGCTGGAGACGAATGAGGAGCTATATACTATTATTGGCCTCGACTTCACATCAATAGAGTGCTGCATTTGGTGATGCGATGTAACAATCCTATCTTTGTGTCAGGTGCTTATCATTTGATTTGATGGGTCTCTGGCATTATAGTGCTGCCTAGTGTGTATCGGATATTTTTCATTGCTTATCCGTCAAAGGAGGTGATTTAAATACGAGGTAGAGATAAGCAAAAGCTTCAGGATTTTCAACCTTTGTCGCCGTCGAAACTCTCTTGGCATTGCTCTCTTGGCCGGAGGTAGGCACCTAGGGTCTTTCGTTGCAGATTGCTTGTTGCAGCGTATTGTCACAAAATTACTGAAAGACGTTTGATCTTGCTAGCTACTGTATGGGGGCCCGCAATTTCTAACATTGGACAACAGCGCTACTCGGACCAAAGTCACTGTATTTGATTAGTCAAGACTAGTGAATTTTTGAGGAAACCTCACTGGGCCGAAATTCCTCCGGCTTTTTTTGTTGGACAGTTTATGCAGCACAGCAAGGGTTATAAGGCGGAAAATACTACGAAGTATGTAGCTCAAAAAATGGCTCGATTAAGATGACAACAGTTGAGCAAGATTCAAATTGATCACTAGTCGCCCTACAATGAAACTTTACACAGCAACAGTTCCATCAACCCTGAGAACATTGATTCCCTTCCTTATTTGGCTGTCCTACGTATTGGCCCACTTCAAATCTGACTTTGACTGATAAGAATTTTTTTTCACTGATAAGGGGAAAAAAAGTTTAAAAAAGCTTATCTGCTATGGCACTAGGACGCTAAACTCTGTTATTGGCTACTTACAGAAAAAGCCCTTATCGAATTGTTAAGGTAATGAATTTCGACTCAAATAGTTGCGGGACTCTCACCTGTTCAGGAAAATGCAGGAAGAGAAGGGATGGGGCACATTACTTATATATTAAAAGGCGATTCTTCCATTGCCTAAATCAAGTGCATTTGTACCAGGAACAAACTTGACGTCATGAGTCGTAGCGCTTTCAAGCCGTTGGCCAACATCATTTTGTTAGAGGAGTCTAACAGTATTGCCAATAGGGATTTGGTCCCTATGCCCCCATCAAGAAGATTGTGGGGTTGGCAATCTTATGCGGGTTTGTGGACCATGAACGGTTTGTGTTTCGCTGCCTGGGCCGCTGCATCTTCGTTATTATCTTTGGACTTGAACGTTCCACATAGTATCGGTGTCATGATTGTTTCCAACATCATTATCACAGTATTGGCAGTGATCTGTGGTCAAATCGGTGCCGATTGGCATATCGGGTTTTCCATGACCCAGAGAGTCGTTTTTGGTAACAGATTGGGTTCCTTAGTCACCGTTCTGGTGAGAATTATCATGAGTATCGTGAGTTTTGCCTCAGACTCGTGGACCGGTGCTTTGTGTCTTAATTGTATGATCAGTTCCTGGAGCAAAAGCTACTTGAACATGAAGAACACCATTCCAGAACATATCTACATGACCACTCAGGAATGTGTTGGTTACGTCATCTACATGGTCATTTCCCTTTGCTTGGTATTTATCAAGCCAGAAAAATGGGGTAGACACTTGATCCTGTGTTCTGTTGCCACTTTCTTCGTCTCCATGGGTATCACCATCTGGTGTGTCGTAGAAGAAGGTGGAGACGGACCTTTGACTACCCAGGCTGTCACACTTTCGAAATCTGGTGTCGCTTGGGCTTGGTTGCAGGGTATTAGTTCCTTCTACGGTTCTATGGCTTCCGGAATTGCCAATCAAAATGATTATTCGAGATACGCTCGTTCAAGACATAGTCCACAATGGTCTGTGCACATAAGTTTCAACATCTTTGGTTTGGTCATCCCAGTCATGGGTGTTATTGCTTATAGTGCGATGTTGGGTAAATACAACCAAGAATTTTGGATGCCAAATGAGATCATCATCTTCTGGTTGCAACAGAACTACACTGCAAAGCTGAGAGCTGGTGCCTTCTTTGCAGGTTTGGCATTCACATATTCCCAAATGCTCTACAACGTTGCCGGTTCAGCTGTAAGTGGTGGTATGGATTTGGCTAGTTTGTTCCCAAAGGTTATCAACATCCGTCGTGGTTCCATTTTGACCATTTTGCTCTCCGTTGCGGTGCAACCTTGGGTCATCTACAACAGTTCATCCACTTTCCAAAGCGTTATGTCCTCTTTTAGTGTTTTTTTCACACCTTTGATTGCGGTTTTGATCTCCGACTACTGGGTCATCCGTAAGAGAAAGGTCAAGTTAGCAGACTTGTATGATGTCAGGGAAGACAGTATCTATCACTACTGGCACCAGGTCAACTTTAGATCGCTCTTCTCGTGGGCCATTGGCTTCGTGTGGGGAATTCCAGGTTTGGCTATGCTGGTGACTCCAGATTTGAACCTCAGTGCTAACTGGACAAAGTTGTACGACTTGAACTGGATCGTCGGGTTTGCCATCTCATTTATTGCCAATACTGCTCTTGCTAAGATCTTCCCTCCACCTGGTTTGGGCGAGATCGATGAGTACGATTACTTGAACACTTTCACTCCGGAAGAATGTGAGCAATTGGGTATGTTGCCGTTCAACCCTGAAGTCATCAAGGGCCAACCCGCAGAGTTATGGTTGGCTGTCGTTGAGACACACCCGGAATTGGAGAAAGAGCTCTCCAACGTCGAACCTGAGGTTGTGCAGGAGCATGTTTATATGAGTAAGAAAGAAGAGTAGACATGAGACTTTCCCCTCAATTTCATTGAGAGCTCCGGCGTAAGTACATGCATACATAAACACAGATCCGTCGTTCTTACAGTTATTTAATTATTTGTCGCTTTATATGCGTTTCGTAAAAGGGGGTAATTTGGTAGTGCAAGGAAAAATAAATTTGAGAAAAACGTTTATCGGAATTCAAAGCCTGAGAGCCGAAAGACTGATTTCTAAATCGAGGCATAATGCCTAAACCTACGGCACGAATCCTCAACTGTTTACACCGATAAAGGCTCGAGCTTTCCTGTGAGTGTTCAGTCCTTACCGTAATCATTCCTCTCGCTTGTCTTGCACCTAATCGCTAATTATCGTTATCTGCGATGGTATCATTAATATTTTTTGATTATTCACTAGTCAGCCACTAAAGGGGAATGGAAAGAAACTGGAAAGCTCGATGCGAATACTCAGAACCGTTTACGGTATGACCCACCGAGCCTTAAAAGTTATTGTCTCTTATCGGTAGTGAACACCGACTGTATTCAAACTTTGTACTATATTTTCAAAAAAACATGCGTTGACTAGTCAGAGCGGAAAAGGAAATTTTTCCCCAAAGGCATCGCCATATCATTGATTTCTGTTGAAAAATTTCTTGGTGCTTATTGTATGCAAGTAGATTCAAAAGGTCATTGATACGGTGCGATAAGATGTGTGCGATAAGGGTTGAATAGTGGTATAGACGTTTCAACTTTTGAAGAATGTGATATATATGACAGTAAATCTGCCATGATCTCCCCTTTCCATCCACCTCCAAGAACATAAAAGTCTGTAAATTACAAATATGAGTCGCAGTGCCTTGCAGCCTTTGGCTAACTTTGTGTTGTTAGAGGACTCTAACAATATTGCCAATAGGGATTTGGTCCCTATGCCTCCATCAAGAAGATTGTGGGGTTGGCAATCTTATGCGGGTTTGTGGACCATGAACGGTTTGTGTTTCGCTGCCTGGGCCGCTGCTTCTTCGTTGTTGTCTTTAGAGTTGAATGTTCCTCACAGTATCGGTGTCATGATCGTCTCCAACTTGTTGATCACATCGTTGGCCACTATCTGTGGTCAGATTGGAGCCGATTGGCACATCGGTTTTGCAATGACGCAGAGAGTCGTCTTCGGGAACAGATTGGGTTCTTTGGTAACCATCGTAGTGAGAATCATCATGAGTGTGGTGAGTTTTGCTACAAATTCTTGGACCGGTGCTTTGTGTCTTAACTGTGTTTTGAGTTCTTTCAGCAAAAGTTACTTGAACATGAAAAACACCATTCCAGAACACATCTACATGACCACTCAAGAATGTGTGGGTTACGTCATCTACATGCTCATCACATTGACCATGGTTTTCATCAAACCAGAAAGATTAGGAAGACATTTGATCTTTTGCTCCGTTGCCACTTTCTTTGTCTCAATGGGTATCACCATATGGTGTGTAGTTGAGGCTGGGGGTAATGGACCTTTGGTATCTGAGAGAGTCTCACTTTCCAAGTCTGGTGTTGCTTGGGCTTGGTTACAAGGTATAAGTTCTTTCTACGGATCCATGGCCTCGGGTATTTCTAACCAGAATGATTATTCGAGATATGCTCGTTCAAGACATAGTCCACAATGGTCTGTGCACATCAGTTTCAACATCTTTGGTTTGGTCATCCCAGTCATGGGTGTTATTGCTTACAATGCGATGATGGGCAAGTACAACCAGGAGTTTTGGATGCCTAATGAGATCATCATCTTTTGGTTACAACAGAACTACAGCGCCAAACTGAGAGCCGGTGCTTTCTTCGCAGGTATCTCGTTTACTTATTCACAGTTGTTGTATAATGTTGCTGGTAATGCAGTAAGTGGAGGAATGGATTTGTCAAGTTTGGTTCCTAAAGTGATCAATATCCGTCGTGGAGCCATCTTGACAGTCTTGCTTTCTGTAGCTGTACAACCTTGGATCATCTATAACAGTTCGTCCACTTTTCAAAGTGTGATGTCGTCGTTCAGTGTGTTTTTCACACCTTTGATTGCCGTTTTGATCTCTGATTACTGGGTTATCCGCCTGAGAAAGATCAAGTTGCGTGATTTATACGATGTCAGTCCTGACAGTATTTATCACTACTGGCACCAGATTAACTTCCGTGCCCTCTTTGCCTGGGCTATTGGGTTTGTATGGGCTGTTCCAGGTTTAGCACTGCTGGTGACCCCAAGTCTCAATGTCTCTGAGGCATGGCTCAGGTTGTACGATTTGAATTGGATCGTTGGATTTGTGATTTCATTTGTCGTCAACAGTGTGCTTGCCAAGATCTTCCCGCCTGCTGGATTAGGTGAAGTCGACGAGTACGATTATTTGAACACCTTCAGACCTGAAGAATGTGAGCAGTTAGGAATGTTACCGTTCAACCCAGAAATTGTAAAAGGTGAACCTCTGGAATTACAATTGGCAGTTGTGGAGACACATCCTGAGTTGGAGAAAGAGCTTTCAAATGTGGATGAAGAACTTGTCCAAGTCATTTCGAGTCGGAGAAAACATGGATGATTGGGTCTCCTGGCTGTTAGTTTGTTAGTTAGTTATGTCTTTGATTATTAAATTAATTTATTCATTTTATCAAATTTCCAATCGGTAAGCGTCATAATAATAATTGTCAATAGTGAAGTCATAAAATATCATCTGTATATATGTGTATCTGTTTTTCAGTAATCTCGGGCTCTTCGTTGCTAAGTTCTATTGTAATACTCTTTTGTCATCATAAATCAGTAATCGTGAGGTAGTATAGTGGAGAGCTGACATGAAATGAACTTGTGTGTCTATATGTTTCAGTTGTTGAAACTCTGATAGGTTGTACCCTGTACAAAAGGAGAAGCTGCTGATCCACGTTGTGTATAAAAGGATGTACCGTTCGTCGCGTTCGTAGACCCATTGGTGAATGTTGAAGACCTATGGGATCTGTGTTGTTGTGGTTGGAGTTGTGTAGACTCATGGAACCCGTTGCCAGTCTTGGTGTTAGGATTTATTGAATGGTTTTCAATATCATGATAACTGCGGAACCAAGTTTGGTCATCTTGTACATCATTCTTGAAGTCATTTATCAACCTTTGGAATATTTCTCCATGGAATTTCTCCAGTTTCAACATCATGAAGTCATTGATCGACTGCAATTCGTGAGGCAAATTCAACAACGAGATCAAATCGTTGATGTGTTTGACGTGGTCAAATTGCTCGAAGATGTATGGAGCATCATCATCATGTGGTAATATTGCACAAAGCCAGATTCTCGTCTTGTAAATCTTGAAAAGTTCCTTGATCAAGCCACGGAAGTCCAATCTCTTATTACAGTAGTAATAAATGATGATCTTCTTCTTGTCGAATTGAAATTCAACGTTACGTATGATCAATTTCAAGTTCAAGTTCAAGATGTAGTTCAAACAGAGTTTCAATGTCATCAATTCATCATTGAACTTCAAATACAACTGATTAATCTCAAAAGGCTTGACAAATCTGAGAATCTGCTTGTTCGGTAAAGTGATGAAATTCTCATCCTCGTTGATCAATTGCTGTTGCTGTTGCTGAGGTGGCTGTGATTGCTGTTGTGGATGGGAATTCTGTCCATGTTGAGCTGGTGATTGGTGTAAATTGTTGATGATAGGTTCTTGGCCATACGTCAACGATTTCAAGTGCAATTTTTTCTTCAAGTAGTTGAAAAGAATTGCAAAATTCAGCGAAATGACAGGTTCCAATACTAATACCAAATCTTTACCACGATCACCCTCGATAATAATCAAATCATTTTTCAGCAACCTCAAATTAGAATTTTTTGCAATGGAAATCAAATCGATCTTATTGTTCTTGTTCAAGATCAAGGTGTAATTTTTGGTCTGGAACTTCAAGTCGTCATTTTTAAACTTCAAATACTTCAAGATCTTCAAGACACGTTGGTTCAATGGATTGTTATCGACTTCGTTGAAATCGCATAATCGGGTCAATTCGTCGACAATCTGTTGTGAAAGTTGCAAATCTCCAAAATAATTGACAGTTTTGTAAAACTGCTGCTGTAATTCCTTCGAAGTGATGATAAAATTGTCCTGCAATATTAATCCGTTATCCAATTGGATTAAACCTGCATTGGACCGTTGAGCTTGTCCTTGTGGCTGTTGCTGTGGCTGGTGCTGTTGCTGTGGCTGGTGCTGTTGCTGTCCTTGTGGCGGCTGTTGGTGGTGGACAAACGGCTTGGCCACATCTCTGTTGAAGAATTCTGCAGTGTAACTTGGTCTTCTGGAAGAGACACTCGAAATTCCGCCTTGTAGCTCCAGGGGCAACTGAAATGCGCTATTGGTATTCAGCAGTTGTTTATTATTGCTGAAAGGATCGAAATGTGCATGTGATTGCTGGTTTAACAGACCCAACTGGGAGTTTGAATTATCCGGAAAGAATAGTGAAGAGGTCGTGTTAAAAGGATCAAAAGTTGCGCTGATCGACTGGTGTCTAGTCTGCGAAAATGGAACGTCATTGGGGTAATGCGGGGCAGGGTACTGTTGATTGTTCAAAGAAAGCCCGAAATCCGACTGCTGATTGTTGGACAGTTGGCTGAAACTTGGCTGGTGTTGATATTGAGGCTGGAATTGTTGTTGTCCATAGTGATTGAGATGATTTTGTTGATTTTGATGTGGGTTCTGTTGCTGCTGGGTCTGGAAGGATTTTGGAACAAAAGACGAATCCGAGGCACTTGTAGTTGGAGATAACGGATTATCGGATAACGTATTCAATTTCTGGAAAAGTTGTGTGTTGAATATGTCTTGATTCATTTTTCACGTCTTGCAAAAACTTGGGGAAAGAAAATTTTTTGAAGGGGAGATTCGGGAATGATTCGGTGAATGGACCATAAACTGATTGGAAATGATTGGGTTCTAAATGGATTTCTCAGTGTCTATGAATATGTTTCTATTCTATGTGGTAACAAAAGAACGATTTGAAGTGGACAATTTATGAGCACGTCGCAAAAGTATTTATAGGATTTTTTGTGAATGATGGTGGAACATTTTTTTCCTTGAGTGGGAATTTATAGTACTGTATTATTATTATTTCATCATCTACTCCAATAATAAATGTGGTGACTATGTACAAACCCGTCAATTAGAGATCAGCAAAACCCTTACTTTTGGGCATTTTTTGATGTGCTTTATGTAATTCAAAAGATCTGATCCACGATCGTGGGTAGATGGGTAGTGCGATAAGGAGATCACTACACAACCAAGGCTTTAGTCCAGCGCTGGCTTCCAATAATACATTATCTCACCCACTATAGCATCTGAACAATTCTCGAAATTTTTCTCGGTGGACTTTTTTTGTTTTGTGGGGAATCCGACAAAATTTCACCATACTGAGATAAATTTAAAGATACGGGTTTATATGCAGTGCGAAATGATCTATGATTTGTGCTTTTGTCCCTTATGAGGCATGTCTACCCTATTCCCCCTCAGCATTCAAAAACGCGGTAATTAGCCCATGATTGCACCCAAAATGGGATACCTTCTTGAGACAACACATGACTCTCGCCTTTTCGGCTTTTTTCTTTTCCAGATTGCCTCATTAGCTTTGAATGATGTAATGGCACTGGGCAATTGGTACCCGGTGCACGATTTTTTTCACCCAAGATCTACACAGTACCTACACCTAGTAGCGATACCTAGTACCTGCTACACCAGTATTTCACCCAGCACTCTACCAAATTGCACAACATCTACATGGAACTTATAAAATTAATTAACCAAAGCCTGTTGAAGAACCAAATATATATATATAAAGTGATAAGCAAATGCAGAATTTTCTTGTACATCTTTTCACACATAATGTACTCTAGTTTGATATTGACACAAATGACAACTTAATGCATCCATAATCACCACCAATTTCTTGTCCACCTTAGTAGAGTGTAAAAATAGACAAGTATAAGACAAAAAAATAAAAGGAATGTATATGAATTGAGTTCATGGAAACCCCAGTAAACCCAATCATGTTCATGGATTATCATAGAATTAGAAAATGAGTTGAAGCTTTTCTAATGAGTTTGTTTGTTGTAAACTTATAATTCCAATTTCTTTGGAACTTCCCAAGTGTTTTCTTGGTTGGTGAAATGACCATATGAAGCAGTCTTGAAGTAGATTGGTCTTGCCAAGTCCAATTGCTTGACCAAAGCACCTGGTCTCAAGTCAAAGTTCTTTCTGATGATGGCAACCAATTCGTCACTTGAGTACTTGGATGTACCATAGGTGTCAACGTGGATGGATAATGGTTCGGCAACACCAATGGCATAGGAGAATTGAACCAAGGCTCTTCTGGCCAATTGAGCATTGACCAAAGATTTGGCGACCCATCTGGCGGCATAAGCAGCAGATCTGTCCACCTTGGAGAAATCTTTACCACTGAAAGCTCCACCACCGTGGGCACCCCATCCTCCGTAGGTGTCGACAATGATCTTTCTACCGGTGACACCGGCATCACCTTGAGGACCTCCGATGACGAATCTTCCAGAAGGTTGGATGTGGTAAACAGTCTTGTCGTCCAACAAGTTGGCTGGGATGACTTTCTTGACAATTTTTTGGATAATCTCGGATCTCAAGTCTTCGGTGGAGATCTCGTCGGCATGTTGCGTCGAGATGACAACGGTGTCAACTCTCAATGGAATAACAGCACCGTTGTCGTTCTTGTACTCAATGGTGACTTGGGTCTTGGTATCTGGTCTCAACCAGGCCAATTCTCCGGATCTTCTCAGAGCGGCTAAAGCGGCATTCAATTTGTGGGCCAACAAGATGGTCAATGGCAATTTTTCTTCGGTTTCATCGGTGGCATAACCAAACATGATACCTTGGTCACCGGCTCCCAAATCTTCCAAGGCCTTCTCGTAGTGCAAACCTTGGGCGATATCTGGAGATTGTTGTTCAATGGCGACCAAGACGTTACAAGTCTTGTAATCGAAACCCTTCTCACTGGAGTCGTAACCAATGTGCTTGATGGTGTCTCTGATGATCTTTTGGTAGTCCAAGTTGGCCTTGGTGGTGATTTCACCGAAAACCATGATCAAACCGGTCTTGGCAGCGGTTTCACAGGCAACTTTGGACAATGGATCAACCGACAAACAGGCATCCAAAATGGCATCGGAAACCTGGTCACAGATCTTATCTGGGTGTCCTTCACCAACAGATTCAGAGGTAAATAAGAAAGTGTCACTCATCTTTTAAATGTATGCTTCAACTCTTTAAAAGTTTTCAATGGTTTACAAAGTTGTGAATAAATGAATAGATATCCAAATCTATATATATCAACACGATAGTACGTACAAAAAAAAAACTCTGTCGCCTGAACCACACTGAAAAATTTTTTGTTGAGGATTTTTTACTTTTTTTTATAAACGACACATGTGGTTAATTTTTTAAGCGCTTGAAAGCTGGTCACGTGATCAGGTGCATACAAAACGCCCCGGAACCCTCGGAACTTCAATATGGGTCTCACGTGATATGAGGTGAGCCACAGTTCAGGCTCATCTCTTTAGCATGTGGCAGGCCTATTTTCTTCATGTGCTTATCTATTCAACTATTTTGTGGATTTGGATTTGGGTTTCTTCCAGAAGTACTGCTTGTGGACCTTTCTACAACTTCTCAACGACGAACTGGCTCCTTTCAAGTCGTTGACCAACATCTGTCTATTCTTATCGTCATCGAGGTCTACCTGGTAGTAATATTCTTCCTCTAAAGGTTTACCCAGGGCATCTTTACCAACACGGTAGATAACACCGACACATTCGATTTTCTTGATCAAGATCAATTGCAAATCCAGTTTGGTCAATTCAGAAGTCTTGTGAGAGATCTTGTGTAAAATTGACAAAGGTGTCGATGAAAGTCTTGAAAACGCCAAATGGTTGATCAAAACGTTTTCAATGTCTTGCAATTCGTCAATCTTTGACAATCTTTCCTCGGTTTCTTCTTCTGTGATGTCTTTGTACAATTCTTGAACGGGTTCTTGTACCTGTTTCTTGGTTTTTTTGTTACTGCCCAATTCAGGTTCCAGGCTCTTCGATCTCAGTCTCTTTGTCTCAGTTTTTTTCACATCCTCTTCTTGTCTCTCAATAACGTTTTTTGTTATGGATGGTGCATCAGTGCCTGGAGTGTATACCATTGACATTTCAGTGGCTATTTTCCTGTCCACTTTGTCCACGACAATTTCCCCTTCTTTCGTCGTTTCGTCTCCGTCGTAGTCTAACACGAAAAATTCATCCCAGATGTCTAACAAGATGCCCTTCATCTTTGGAATCTTGACACATTCGTTGTTCAAGACGATCAAATTGGTCAAATTATCATACTTGTGATTACATCTGGATATTTTTGACAACCCCAGGGCATTCAAGTTTCTGACCGTGTCCAGATCCAGTGGTTCGATCAAATACTCGTCTTTTTGTCCCAAAAATTTGACCACTGAAGGTCTCAAGACTGTCAAATTCAACCCATTTCTTCCAACACATTTGATCTCGATGAACTGTTGAGAGTTTTCAGTTTCCCCAACTGCCGATAATTTGACAATTGCATGTCTCTTGGAGACATTTCTCTTCTTAATGATGACATCACTGACTTTCGAACTACGGCCAATAACTACTTCCTTGTCATCTGAAAGGTGGATTTTCTTGACTTTATCCATCGGCGAGATGAAATTGTATCTCAGGTCGTTAAGTCTCTCATTGGCAACAGTATCAACCTGTGGTACTAATTCCGGTTGCATAGGAGATGTGCTCACGTCTGCATTTTCGTCGTTGTAATGTCCAATTGATGAAGACGGTAATTCAGAAGAAGCATTAGGAGTCGGCATCTGGACCTGTCTCGATCTGGGCTTGACAGGGGTAGTGATCACGACATGTTTCTTGGGCAATGTCTTGTGTGTAAGCTCATCTTCGTCCCCATCGCTCTCATAATGCCTTAATATAGGCGATGAAGGTGGGAATTGTTGTGTGTTCATTGCACTTATGATGTGTTCTTGATGATCTGAAAACAAACAACCTTACAAACAACTAAGATATGCAGAACCCAAGTCAACTCAAAATTCAATCTCACCTCATGTCAAGCAGTGTACAAAAAAGTACGCGATCCAGGTAAACATGTAAACAAACATCTCGCGAATATCGCGTCGCCAGTATTCTTAGGGTTTGTAGCCCTGTAGCTGGTGTTGCGATGTATTATGATCTCTTTTTTTGTGACTGCAGATTGGGATTAAAATGAAAACTCAGTCGTGTGAACACAAAAAAAAGATAATACCGATCCTTTAGTATCTGTATACTTTATTGGCACAGAAAATATTGACCCATCTTCTGCCATTAAAATTTTGTCCACTTCTCTCAGTACTCAGTGTAGCTCAGTTTTTTTCAATTAAAAAAAATTCTTCCATTACAAAACTTTCACCTATTGATACTATATCAAACAACTAATCATACAACATGAGTAGTACGTACAGATTAAACCAGAGAGAAAAGAGCACAGAGTAGTCAAGTCATATCAGGAGAAACCATTGGGATCCAGTCAAGAGATAATGTCTCAATCTAATCATGGGCGGGAAAGCATCAAGTTTGTAGTCGATACAAGATGGAAAATTTGAATCACGATGTGCCATAATGGACTATTCATATGAATCATTAGACTCATATAACTCAGATCACAAGAATTATCGATTTGAAATGTCACAGAGTTGGACACTTGAATTTGGTTCATTCATATCTACATTTTGAGTGATCATCATTAAGTGCACCGACATCACTATTCATTCATACAACAGAAACACTCAGACATGACACCCATTCCATATCCCCTGAATTGACATTATTTCTGATACTCTTACTCCAATTTGCTTTCGATTTCAGATTTACTAACATTCAAACAGAGGGTACACCATCTTTCGGTAAGAAAAACGTCAAGTCGCACACTTTATGTAAACGTTGTGGTCGTCGTTCGTTCCATAACCAAAAGAAGACTTGTTCATCATGTGGCTACCCAGCTGCCAAGTTGAGAGCTCACAACTGGGCTGTCAAGGCCAAGAGAAGAAGAACCACTGGTACCGGTAGAATGGCTTACTTGAAACACGTCTCAAGAAGATTCAAGAACCAATTCCAATCTACCAACGCTTAAACTCGTCACCACATGAACAAACTACACAAAACAAAATAAATCAAGATGTAATATCATTATATAAGTAATAACAATTTTATTACGTTTTTGTCGAAAATCGCAGTAAATCATTCATTAAGGTATTCGTTCATCAATTCGTCAATTTCGTTATTCTCCACCAACTTATTCATGGCAAAATATAGAGAATCCAGCTCGAGCAGTGTCGTGTAAAGTTCTATCAAGTCTCTTGACATTTCGATAATCTCATCGTCAAAGCTGATCTCTAGTCCATTGTTGGTGTTTAAGATGATTTCTTTCTTCAAATCCAATCTCTTATTCCCCTCGGCATTATCATCAGAGCTCAAGTTGTTGTGTAGATACAGTAAAGCTTCAATGTGCTTGTTGAAAATTGGAATCTCGAAATCCAGTTGCAAACTTCTCATAAACTTGAAAGACAGTAGGTTCAAATTGGTATCAGAAGAGAAGGAGATTCTCGTAAACAGCACAATGAAGTTGTAAGACACTGTATTAGACAATTTTTGCAAGATCAAGTCCTGCGGGATCTCCCCATTTCTCAAGATGACAAAATGGATCAACTTCACTATGGTATTCATGATCATAGTTCTCAAATATACAGTCTCGGATCTCGGGTTTCTGATAAGAAATTCTTGTTGCTTCAAAAGAACCCATACCAAAATGCCCAATAATTCAGAAACCATATCAAATCTCAACAGTTTGATAGAATTGTTGGTGAAGTAAACCTCTAGAAATTTCAAGATCTTGAGATGCAAGTTCAACTTATGTAGCTCATGGACCAAATTGTTCTTGGAGGACACAGGTTTGAAGTCTGATGGCAATATTGGTGCAGGTGTAGAATTGCCTGGGTTTATCAACTTGCCCAAAATGATCAGATCATCGTTGTTTCCCAACTGTCTGTTCAAACTGTAAATCCGATAACCTTGTAATATTGGACACCCTTCCACCAACAATTTCGTCATCGACGATATTATATCATCATCTTTTGTGAATGAACTGTCGCTCACATCCATGGATTCATCGTCATCTTCTCCATCTTCTCCTCTCTCGTCATTACAGGCCATTGAATACGTCAAAATTTCCACGGTATTAAAGACATAGTTTACGCTGGAGCCATTCGATAATCCTGACTTCAAAATCTCTCTTGAGAGACTTTTCGTGAACACAGAAGCCAATTCAGGTCTATTGAAACTCAATTTCGATAACAACTCCAATATATCCATGGCGTACAACACGATAAACTGGTCCAAGATCTGGATTTGCAAAAAACCTGTGCCCGTTCTAGGGCCACTTTGTGATGACGTCTGATCGTCTACAGATGTGGAAAACTTCAACATGCTGGTAAAATTCTTCAAGAAATCAGACTTGAATAGTAATAATTGCTCGATGATGTCCTGGTGTAGAGCACTTGGTCTATAGTTTAAAGCGCAATGAATCAACAGGAGCACATATGGGATCGGGAGAAGCGATTTGTCCAAATAGAGCTTTTGTACATAGATTGTCATGATCTCGATAAACTCACTGATCAAATTGTCCAATCTGATATTGTTATTCAAAAGAATCAAGTACTGGATTATGGCATTTGAGACATTGTTATTAACACCTTCTGTGGTAGCCCTGAAATTCTCGTGCTTGAATTCAATAGGTGAAGGAATTTTTGCCAAAAAGTTCAACGTGGTATCTGAGCAGCCGTTTATCACATGGCTGAATATCAGGTCTATAAAGAGCTGTTTCTCGTTCACCAACTGTGAAGGAGCCTGTGTGATTATCTTGATTTCAGTGAGTGGGATAGATTCATTTGGGCCCCTTTGTGGTCTAGATTGTGGCTGGTTTGTGTGCAGTTGGTGACTCTGAGTTTTGGTACTTTTCTCATCCATTATGATATCATCTTCTTTCTCGTCCTGTCCATTCACTCGCCTCTTCTTGTGAGGTCTAGTCGTCAAAGACGTCAATTCCGATCTCAAGAACTTCTTCTCATCTTCCAACTTCACATTCTGTTCCTGGTACATCTGTAACTTGGACAGTTTCTCGGTCATGTCATTATGGAATTGGTTTCTCAAGTTCTGGATCTCCTGGTTTCTCTGCTTCTCAAGTGACTCCAATTTGGCCCGAAGAATGGCGTTTTCTCCCTGTGCGGTTTGTAAATCATTATTATATCCAGCTGGACGCGTCTGGGGCAGTTGTCGCTGCAAATTTGCCGACTGTGTGGGCACAGTTGCCGATCCTTGTAAATTCAAGTCAGCTGACAGAAGCAACTCGTCAAAGAGCTCATCCCCAGAGGAGCTGAAGTCGTCATCCTCCATAGCGCTGACAATAGTCAAATGTTTTGATTTTAAATCTTGATTTTTTTCCTTTGTACTCTCACCTTGAGCAGGAATTTGCTCTATATGATCTGGAGTAGATGACAGAGAATAGGATAGAAGATGGTCTGACTGGATTTGGTTGCTTTGGTGTGATATGGTGAGCTCTACTGTTGATTTGGCTCTTTTGGTGCGTGTGTTTATCTGAACAATGGGCTTCTGGGCAAGATATTATTGGATTGGTGGGTTAGAGATCACTAATGGGTGGCTGATAAGGTCAGATCACAATCAGATCACAGTGAGCTCACATAATCTCACAAAAGAAGGCTGAAGAGACTCGGATACGAGCAGATTTCAGCCCCTGAAACTCTGTTTTCTCCGTTACAACTGGTGAATAACTCATTGGTGCCCAATTTCTCAACTTCCTCTTACACAGATCATCCCTAATTTGGTCGTGGCCAAACGAACAAATTATCAAAAAAAAATTGTGAAAAATAAAAAATTTCACGGGAAGAGAAGAGCTGAGGAGCTGAGAAGAGCACATACCAAGATGACCAAGACCAACGACACCAAAAGCAAGGATAAGGCTGAAGTTCCTAATGCTTCATTAGTCCCAGTCCAACCAACGCCATTATCTTCAAAAGACAAAAACACAAAAAGATTAATAGTCGTGCTCTCCCATGCATGCTTAGAGACCCAAAAGATCTCTACAGGGGGACCAGGTGGTGATAAATATGCCTTGTTGAACTGTGACGACCATCAGGGTTTGTTGAGAAAGATGGGTAGAGATATCAGTGAACTGAGACCAGATATAACACACCAGTGTCTCTTGACGTTGTTGGATTCTCCTATCAACAAGGCGGGAAAATTACAAGTATACATCCAAACGGCAAGAGGGGTCTTGATAGAGGTGAATCCAAGTGTACGTATCCCTAGAACGTTCAAGAGATTTTCTGGATTGATGGTGCAGTTGTTACACAAGTTGAGCATAAGATCTGTGAATTCTGAGGAGAAATTGTTGAGAGTCATACAAAACCCAATAACGAAGCATTTGCCCACAAAGTGTAGAAAGATCACCTTGTCATTTGACAGTGAAGTGGTTAGAGTGCAAGATTTTGTGGAAAAATTGGATGAAGACGAGAGTATTTGTGTGTTTGTCGGTTCTATGGCCAGAGGTCCAGATAATTTCGCAGACGAATTTGTCGATGAAAAAATCGGAGTTTCAAACTACCCTTTGAGTGCCTCTGTTGCCTGCAGTAAATTTTGTCATGGCTGCGAAGACGCCTGGGGAATCTTATAGACTCTGTTATCAATTAATGCGTTAAAGTGTACCACAAAAGCCAGTTTAGGAAAAAAAATCTTTTAACATTAGACGCCCCTCTTTTTTGATCATATCACAGCCAAGTCAATCCAGCTCTGATCCGATGCCGGTCTTCGAAGCACCCGCGGTATATGTTTGGAGTGCCAGTATCTCCATCTGCACGTATTTCATGGAGCATTTGTACTTGAAAGAGTACCTTGACTTCCATACGTCGACATCTAGTGTGATTCCTTTGTCTCACGCCAATGCGTCTTATTTCATCCGTAGAGATAGAGCAGATAGAGAGCGGGTTGTCAATGTTTTCGATGGGGCCACGGGTGAGAAATTGTACACTTTTGAGAGAAAGAGTCCTTTGAATCCTGTTTGGACGATGTTGACATCCCCTTCGAGGCGTGAAATTGCCACGATCAGGGCTGGATTTTTCTCAAGAGCCATCGATTTCCACAACAAGAAAGGTTTAGAGCACCTTGCCATCACGAACGAAAGCTCTTTCACCACTGGGAGAGTGAGACTGTTCTATTTGAACGACGGTAAATACGTTTGGACCCGCGGAGCCAAATTTTTGGAGAAAATCGCGAATCCGAATGGGGGTGATGAAGAGATCCGTGAGAGAATTGCCAAAGTCAAGTTGATGAGACAGTGGAAATTCGATTACGAGATGATTATCGATGAGACAAAGATGGATAGAGAAATTGCTCTTGGAACTGCATTTGTGTCAATGTTGACCCAATGGGGTGTAGGTGACATCACCGAGACCCGTGGTCCTACATTTATCGAACGGCACGATATTGAGCACCTGGTCCCTGTGGAGAAATCGAAACCAGAAGATAAGCTCACAATCGTTATCAGCGGTATCAAAGATGACAATATCGTAGTTGAGTGAAATTTTAAAGGCAAGTTGTGGTTTTAGAATCCCTCTAATAGGCTACATTTGTTGCAGAGAACCAATTGTCACAATACGAGTCATCTCATCCCATCAACGATGTTTATCTTTTAAAGGAAAAAAAAACAAGAGGTCATCACTTTATTAGAGTTGAATAGAACAAATTTGAGACATGATCCAATCCTATCTCGCAGTTGACACTTGATAACGGTGCAATGACGTAGTCTCCACTTTCTGAAATGGGAAAAAAAGATCCCCGGGACATAATTATTCGGGGGTCGTGTATTCTGTCTCCAAATTTCCCCGGATTCCATTGAACAATAATAACAAGGGGGAGGCAGCGACCGACCAAAGATAAAATTTTAAATTTTTGTCTCAAGTGACAGATATTTAAGAAGATAAGAATCAGCTGTATTCCCAATTCGTTTTTTTACATTTATTCTATTAGCAGATATCAAATTAATTGGTGTTGCTACATTCTCTGTTGAAAAGACAACTTTCAAAGCAGATTCAAATCCGAAAACCAGCAATCAACTATGTGTTCTTCAGCTATTTGCCCACTTTGTCGTAAGTCTTAATTTTTGATGGCTTTAAATTGCATGCATTTACTAACGTGTTTACATCAGACAAAAAGACATGGACCGGATGTGGTCAACATATTGAGACAGTCATGTCTTCCACTCCATCCACCTTGTGGTGTACTTGCAGCCATTTGGACAACGAATACTCGTTGGACTACCCACCAAAATCCGGTACGGGATCTGCAAGATCAAGTGTCAGCTCTGGTTCCAGTTTTTGATAACTGACCATTTTCACTTGCATTTTCCGAATTTTATGACATGAGTGTGCTATGATTATATCGGACGGTCGTTTTCTATATACATGTTATACAAATCACATATTTTTGATAAATATGGATCATTGCCTTTGACTTAAATCTCGTATCTTCCACATTATTTCGCCCCTCCGGGTTCGTCCATACAAATAATAATAAAAAAAAAATTATGAAACAGGAAATTCAAACACCCCCAAAATAGAACGTCACCTCTAACAATGTAAGCTCTTGAAACAAGTCCTTGACCATACTGGATATTTTGAGTACCCGATAAAAAGAGCATTATACGCACTGTAATAAGCGTTCCATTTCGCCCTGATCTCAGCGTGATTGATGGCTGCTTCGTATTTGAATTTGCAAGAGAGATTGAGCCAGCTCTGGTTCAACCAGTACACTTTGCTTCTAGTGATAATGGCGGTCAAATTACACATTTTCTCAACCCAGCTCATCCGCTCACTACAAAATACTGAGACTCATGTCAAATTGGCCTGTAGTATGATGTCGCAATATGCTTCCAGTGTCTCTTCTCTTCCAACATACCTATCTGAATTGGCTAACACTCTTATCACCGATCTGATGAATTCGGCTGTTAGAGGCTTCATCGATGGTTTAAAGATGACGGTAACAGGAATAGAGCATTTGGTGATATTCACTGTAGAGTTAGTGGTGGAGACTTATGCCTGTGTGTTGACTCTGACCATTGATGGTACCATCGAAGTGGCCCTCAATGCCACCGAGTCTGTCATTGATCTGGTCAACTCCACTGTTGTTGCATTGTCAACCGAGATTCAAGATGGGCTCGATGATTTGGATAATGTAGTACAGAACATCGCCTTGCTGACTGACAAAGTAGAGGCGTTAATCACTGGTGGTGACAAGAGTGATGTAAGCTCCAAAATTATTAGCATCAATTCCACTATAACCAAGCTTCGAGACTGGAAAATTGACGACGGCATCAACGAGAAGTTGAATAACTTGTCCAAAAGCGTTCCAGATTTTGAGGATGTTAAAACTTACACTGAATCGTTGATCTCCAAGCCTTTTGAGAGTATTATCTCAAGCTTGAACAGTTCAAGTCTACAAAGCTTGGTCTCGGTGTCTGAATTTCCCCAAATTCAGTTGAATAAAACAGCAGAAGATGAATGTTCCATTGAGGATATTGAGGCCTTCTTCAACGATATGAGTCATGGAATCTCTTCTGCCACAAAGATCTCGATAATCGTCTTGGTCATAGCGGCGCTTTTGGTAATGGTACCTTTAGCATATCTCGAGTATAGAAACTGGCAGAGACTCTTGAATGTGCTGCAAGATCCCCATATTTCCGACACTAAGGAGAAGATTCTCGTCTATGAAAACAGGGTCTCCCACAATCTAGGTAATTGGATTTCCGTACCTTTTCCAAACTCCAAAGCTCCTATGGTGCGTTGGATAATACTGTACGCAACAACTAGAAGCTCGCTTATCTTGGCCTTGATCGGTTTCTCTGGTTTAATTGTTGTGGTTTGCCAACTTATCATAATGAGAATGGTAGACGAAGCCCATTTGTCCAAAGAGTTGTCCGCTTTGGCAAAAAATTTTGACTCGTACCTCCTATCAAATATACAGGACTGGGTGCAAGATACAAATGATGTGATAGAGTCCAAACAAGAAGAATTGAATGACGACTTGTTCAGTTGGATATATGAGTCTTCCACTGCTTTAAATAACACTTTAGAAAACTTCACGGATAAGATGAATGGTGCAGTGGATGAAGTCTTTGAAAACACCCCTTTGTATAATTACGTAAAAGATATAGTTGCATGTGTATTGGGGGACAAAATCGAGTCTATCCAAGAGGGAATCACCTGGATTTATGACCACAGTGAGGTTGGTTTCCCAAAAGTGAACTCCAGCCTAATTACGGATGTTGTCAATGGGAATAGCACCCCCAATTCTGTTGGTTTTCTGGGGAAAATGGATAAGACATTGGCTGAAGCTCTGGACTCAATTCTTGACGAATTCAAGAGCACCATTCGACTAGAATTGTACATTTCAGTAGCCTTGATAAGTGTATGGGTTTTGCAAATCTTCATTGGCATTCTGATCGCGATGTTCAAGCTGTGGAGGATGAGGCAGGACCTGTCTCTGCCTGAACAATTGTCTTTTGAAAAGAAGGTCTTTGACATTTCTCACCCAGTAGCCATGACACAGTCTGAAATATTCAAATATTCCAACCGTGAAGGCATTAAAACTGTTGCAGATCCTTTCACTAGAGTTACAAGCAGAAATCCGACAATTGGACGGAGTAATCCGGGGATCGTTGATAACACTTTGAACCATTTGATTTACGAAGATAATTTGATCTATGGCAGCCAAAGCGGCACCAGCAGTGATTATGAAGAACTCGGCTCACGTCTTAGCGGGATTATGAATCTTCAGGAAGACCAAAACGATTCTAATGGAGCATCTTACAAGAAATGGCTGTTTTAAATTATGTATTCTAAAGTTGATTATTCATCGCTATGCTTACTCTTTTTCTTCTTCTTCTTCTTCTCACCGTCTTCGCCGTCCTTTGTCCTTTTCTTCGAGAGAAGCTTGTTCTCGTACAACTCCTCCTCTGGAGCAACGTAATCCTTTGCCCTTTCCAGTTCCTTCAACTCCTGCTTCACCAGCTGTTCCTCTTTCTTCTCATTCAATTTTTTCAGCTTCTTCTCACGCTGGCCCAAGAAATACTCACCACTTTCAATTTGCAAATCGACCTTGCTTGGTTGTTGTTGTGGTGGGAACGGAGTGTAGATCTTCTTCTCCTTCTTGGCCTTAGGCTTCTTACGTGCCACGTTCTTCTTCTTGAACTGTGGCAAGAATCGGGACCAGTCTTCGTTGGCCAATTCCGGTTTCTGTGCTAATTCCCTCTTGATCATCAACTCCTTGATATGGTAGATAGGGTGGATGTTCTTCATACAATCTTCTACGACTCTTCTGACTTCTTTCAAGCCCTTATAAGGTCCCATCAGCGATACAGTGTTACCTTGCACCAAGATGTAGCACTTGGTCAACAACTCCAACAGCTTCAAAGTGTCGCTGTTTGGACCCACCAATCTCTGTCTTCTCTTCTTGAAACGGTCTTTGTTGGTGACAAAGTTCCCGATCTTGATCACGTCACAGGCAACGTCGTCTTGCAAGATCTTGATCAGTTGAGGCAATGGCACAGATCTGGCCAACAACTTGATCAAGTCTCTGGCCTTCAAAATCACCAGCGGATCAAACGTTTTTCTCGTAGTTTTCACTGTCATGGATCCCTCGACCAAATTCAATTCACACAGGATGTTATGCTTGTCCAACAGCTTTGTCACATCGCTCCAGACCTGTCTCAAGTATGTTTCTCTGTATTTTGGGAATAAAGTCATGAAAGAAGACTCCTCGGTGAAGGGCAGCCCAGAGACATTATCTTCTGGTTTGAATTCATCTATCTGCCACTTGTCTATATCTGGTGTATCCCAGGGCTTGTCTTTGTTGTGTGTCGATGGCATATTGGGGTTGTTGTCTGTATAATACCGCTGCTCTTCTCCAGCCAAAAATTTTCCTCATCGCATTTGAAAAAAAAAAATTTTCCATAGAAAAAAAATTAATACCAGATAGCGCTCTTGAGCCATTGAGGTATAGATAGAGCTGATATGCTGAAGAAGGGTACTCAAAAGACGGCAAAGAAGTGTGTGCGTTCATCCAAGAACCTGGGAGTGGTGAAGAAACTGAAAAAAGTGAATAAAAAGCTGACAAGCACGCAGATATCGAAGTTGAACGACACCGATGAGCATGAATTGGCTTCTTTGATCAACAAGACCGGGAAAGAAGAGAAGGCGTTTGACAATTTGAAGAAATATCATTCACAGGATCTTGAGAAGAAGGAATCGTCCAACAAAGTGGAAGGCGATATAATGAAGCAGCTTGAGTTGATTGGCGGGTTTAACATATGACACTACAGTACAAGGGGTTAAGATAATAAATAATTCCACTAGACTGGCTAGTGGTTAAATAACGATATAAATGTATGATGAAACGTATCAAGAACTAAAGTTAACCATCTGAGTGAAGAAATGGATATCAACACCACGCCTCAATAGTCATTAATGACTTGGTGCACTTTCTTTGGCATAACAGTGAATCCAAGCACAATTGCACTACCTGTGACCAAATATCCGGCAATCTGTTTGGTGGTCTGGACCGACTCGTGCTCGAAATTTTTCCCACTAGGAGATTTACTCATGAGGCTGGATCTCCTTGAGGTACTGGCAAAGTATCTCTTTGATTGTTGTGTCAGAATTCTTGTAAACATTGCTAATAATGATTGCGAATAGATAGGTACACTCTACTGGAAAGTCGCGGTCTTTAGCAACTACTTATAACTGTCCGCAAGTGGAGGAGCAAATTTAAGACATTTATGACTATCTTTCGCCCCATCTACTCCCCTCTCGATAGTTGTGTTTGCTCTTATTAGTGGTAAAAAGAAAAACCTGCATAAATGCGTGCGTTTGGGCTCAAAAAATTACCCCCAATAATATTTTATAGCGATACTTCAAACCCAGGACGAACAATCAATTGCTTGATAGCCGACAATAGCAAATCAGCAACTTTTTGAACTGAGAATTGTGCCATATAAATATGTCGCTATCCCTGTGCAATGTGTAGTCTAAAGAGTGTTATATAATCCAAACTTAAAAATGTCGATTAACGCAGCCGCAAATATTGTCGAGAACCATACCGATGACAATGCCATCGATATCCACACAAATTACAAGGGAACAGGGGAGACCATGAAGGCGCTTACCTGGTTGGGTAAAGAAAAACTCGAAGTCCGCGACGCTGAAATTCCTACTATCACTGACCCAGACGATGTCGTTTGTAAAGTGACTGGAACCACTGTCTGTGGAAGTGATTTGCACTTGTACCACAAAGAGATTATGGAATTGAGATCAGGAGATATCTTGGGCCACGAATGGTGTGGTATTGTTGAAGAAGTCGGTCCTAACGTGAAAAAATTCAAGAAAGGAGACCGTGTGGTTTCAAGTTTCCAGATCGCATGTGGCCATTGTAGATTCTGTAAAGCCAAGATCTCGTCAATGTGTGATAACACAAATCCTTCCAAAGTGCAGGAAATGTTCTACGGTGACAAATTTTCAGGAATTTACGGTTACAGTCATTTCACCGGTGGTTATGCCGGTGGCCAGGCTGAATACTGTAGGGCACCTCATCTGGAGTTCAACTTGTTGAAGATCCCAGATTCTGTACCGGATGAAAAGGCATTGTACCTTTCCGATATTGTTCCAACTTCATACCACAGTGTCGAATGTGCAGAGGTGAAAGAGGGTTCCACGGTAGCCATCTGGGGAATGGGTCCAATCGGACTCTGTGCCGCTAAATGGTGTCAGTTGAGAAAAGCCGCCAAGATCATCGTTATTGATAACGAGGAATACCGTTTGTCAAAGGCCAGAGAATTCGGCTGTACTCCTATTAACTTTGACGAAAAAGACGTGGTGCAGGAGATTTTGAAATTGGTTCCAGGTGGAGTGGACTGCTCCATCGATGCAGCTGCCTTCAGATACGCTAAAAGCTTACTCCACAAGGCAGAGAGAGCTGTTGGTTTGGAGACAGATACCTCGGAAATTGTCAACGAACTGATCAAGAGTACCCGTAAATTCGGTACTATTTCGCTTGTTGCCGACTACGTAGGACTCACCAACCACTTCTTGATCGGAGCTTTGATGGAGAAAGGTATCACATTGAGAGGTTGTGGCCAGGCCCCAGTGCAAAAATACTGGGAATATTTGTTGGAAAAGATTGTCGACGGAGAATTCGATCCGACATTTATCTTGTCTCACAGATTTGAGCTCGGCGAGTTTGCTGAATTGTACGAAGCCTTTGACAAGAAGAAAGGTGGTATCATGAAAACTTTTGTGCAAACCAAATTCTCGTGGCCTGCCTACATTGGTTCGCCAAAACTCTCAAGCGTCAAAGACTTATTATAGATGTATAGAAATACGATAGCCGGATCAGCCTCGGGCTGTTGTTTTGACAACCATCTGCAAGCCAATGTACTTGCAAGTTGTAGGTGCTGAAAGATGCAGCAGTGAAAAAAATTCAATTTCCCGATTTGGACTTTTGTTTTGGTTTCCCTTTGTTTATGGCTGGAAATGAAAAAAAATTATTATATGAGAAGAGGGTGATCGAAAAAGTGCAGAGTACTTGAGATATAATACTCACCATCTCTTCTCGCTACTGAGGGTGCTACAGTATCACAGACTCGGTGATTCACATCTCTCTAGACCCAGGATCTGTGTGTCAGTTTCATTTTGTTGGCAGAGATGTGTGAAGAGGCCCAATTTGCATTGGACAAGCTTTCACAGCTTTCCACAGAGACAATCCAGTCGATGGATAACAACATCCTGTTGATGAACAACATCATTAGTATGCACGAGTCCTTGTCCAGATCCCGGGAAACCACTAGTACAGTGTTGGAACAAACGGCTTTTTACTCCGAGCAAATGCATTTGATGGAAATGAGAACCAAGTACTTCGAGGCCCAGTTGAACATCTTGCAAGCACACACCACTTTCAACAGTTTGGTGCAGGGATACGACCAGCCAGGCCAGAATTGGAGAACCACAGAGGCCACTTTGGAGAATTTGTACTTGGAGTTCCACTACCACACTATAAAGTTCCAGGAGCTGTTGAAGGCTTCCAAACGTCCTGACCATTGCACAGAGCATTCTACACCTATAAAGCCACAGCATGACGACAACAAGGCTATTTCTAAGAAAGAAAGCAGGGCATTGTTGTTGAAACCTTTGCGGACAAGTGCAAAACGGAATTCGAGGTTATTGCTGTCCCCAATGACACCACAGAGTCCTGAAGAGTTCAACGACTCTTCTTTGACATTGAACAATTCTTGTGAAGAACAGTACAAGGGCAAAAATTTGGCCGATATTTTGGAATCCCACGAGTCCAATGTCAACTGGAGACAACATAAACGATCTCTGTCAATTCCCGTGACTCCAGTGTCCCAGGTTATCGACGTCTTTGAAGATTTTGATACTGTGAAAAACGTGCGGCACTACATCTCCTACGATACAGGCTTGGACGCTTACAAGCAGAACGAATTCGAGATTACATTTGACAATTCGAGTGTCATCAAGGAATCCGAGATGGTTGGCAGTTACCAGTCGTCCTCCAGTGGGAATTACTTCAGTTTCAAAGACTTGGAACCCCCCAAATCTGCATTGAAGAAGTCAACCTCTCATGATAGCATATTCGGACTCAGCAACTCGGAACCCTTCCAGCATTCTTCTTCTTCATGGATGGACAAATTGAACCACAAGATGGCACCTACAATAGGAACCACCAACATCACTGTGGCGAAGCCTGTGCAAGACAAGACAACAACTGCAAACGACTCTGAGACCGGTTTCTTCAAGAATTTTAACGATTTTTTGGCCCCAATGAGAGAGCGAAGCGGTGTCCCGCTGGCCAAGACTAGTAAACAGCTTCTAAATGCCGTTGCAACTAACAACTACGTCAAGAAATTGGAGAAAGACGGCATTACTGTGCATCAGCAGCTGTTGCTGCGACAGGACAACCTGACAGATTCACATGACTTGAAAACACAGTGGATGTCATTTGTATCGAAAATCAAACTACCACCGACTTCTGTGGTGACATCTGAAGTCGGGCGTCCTGTGGCAGTGCCCGCGATGGCAAAGACCTTCGCTGCTCCCAAACCTGTTCAATCGCCTTTGAAGGGCTCATACTCGACGTTGACTATCGGCCCTAACCACTCGAAGATTATAAATTACGGTGACAATGACCGAATCCCCGGGAACGTCTTGAGCACCAGGGTCAGCCATGCTGCCTTGAACGAAGCCTTGAACGATCCGTCATATTACTAGCATCGCTTTTGCCTTTTCAATTCTCCATCATTTTTTATAGACTCATTATTCATCTATTGATCTGTTATATCCATCGATCATGCTATTTTATTCTCTAATATACAGTTTACTTGAAGTTACCAGACTTGAAGACACCCCGCAATTCACTATTAGATCTGTCATGCTTCAAGGTGTTCTCTATCGTCCTTGCTTTCAAAGTTCTGCCCTTCAGCAAAGCTGAGCTCTTGTTGGCCAAATATCCAATACTTGCCTTGTTTCCTACAGAGTTTTTGTACAGTTTCGACACAGTGACTTCCACTTCTCTGACTGGGTTCAAAGAACTAGAAGAGTTGAAACGCTGGAAAGATTTCACCAAAGACGATCTCTTCACTGGGTTGAATTCTTCTTCTTCGTCGTCTACATTGATGGTCTGTGTATTTGACTCTTCCGGAATCGCTACCGATGTACGACTCGTCATCAAGACACTCGACTGTTTTTTCAACAGGATCAAGTCCAATTCGTCTTCTACGTCATCGGTGAATCCGTGCTGGTATTTGGCAAACAATTTAGTGGCCCCATCCGGTTCTTCGCTCTTGGTATCACACACTTCAGAAATCGTTCTCGTGATGTACTCACGTGTGAGCTTGACTCTTCTCTTTTTCTTTGGCTGTTGCTCCTGATTCTCTATGAAAGGATTGTTTTCTTTATCCATTGCGTTCTCATCGTCTTGTTCGTCTTCAATAATCTCTATTCCGGAATCCTCAACGTCACTAGAACGTTCCAACTTGAACTGCACAGGTTTCTCCAGAATGGTCTCAAAGAAGGCTTTAGATTTCTCATTGGACGCAATAGAAGCGATCTTGTCGTTCTGGAGCAATCTGTTTCTCTGGTTGTTGACTCTGGACATGTAATAGTTTTTCAAATCTTCCTCGTCGTCACTCAATTCGATATCAAGAGGATCCCCGTTGTTACGTCTCTTTCTCAATCTTCCGGTCTTGATGTCTTCCAACAACTTTCTCACGTCATCTTCGTTCCTCTGTTTCTCTTCTTGAGCGTATTTCGAACGCAACTCGTTGGCTTTGACATCAAGTTTCGACGCATCGTCCAACATTTTTTCGTCTTCACTGTTCTCGACATCCGAGAAATCACCGTCAGCACCACCTAGCCCTTTGTATTCATCTTCGGATTCTGTAGCCTCGTCGTCAACGATGTTGTTAACACCTTTACGTTTCCATTCTTTCAATTGCCGCTTACGACGGATATCTCTCTGGCGTTGTTTCTCTTTGGCAATGGCCAAATTAATCTTTCTGGTCTCTTCATCAGACTCGGAATCGGATTCCTGTTCGGACTCAGGCTCTGCCACAAGTTTCCTGATCAATTTCCTCTTTCTCTGACCATGCTCATCGGCTTGTGTTCCAACCATATCCTGTGTTTGCAAAGGAATCGTGCTGATACCATTCGATTCTTCCAGCACTTCGTTCAGATCTATGATGTCTACACTTTTGTTCTGGTTATGTACAAATGTATCATCGTTTATCATGAACGAGTCTTTTGTAGCCAGATCTTCAAAACTCTCATCCTCTACTTCGCCGATCATGTTCAAATGTCTTGTTCTCAAATCAGCCATCACATTACTTGCAGGACCCTGTGGTAACGTGGATTCAAAAGCCTGTGTCATTGATACTCCAAGCATCTTCTTGAGACTTGGTTGTGAACCGTAAGACCCGAGTTGGAACTCGGAAGTCGATACATCGGCTTCGTCGTTCACCTCAGCTCCATACATAAAGCTGTTGTTCTGAGACGATCTTACCGGATCTTCTTCGTCTTCTTCATCAGAAAGCACTCTGTTTGCCTTGTGTTTATTGTGCTTGAGAGGCTTGATGAATACGGCCTCCTCTTCGTCTTGCCCTTCTGGTTCCACCTCTAGAGGCTGTGAGAGTTGGGACTCTACAAAACTGGATCTGACTTGCAACTCGGCGACTTGATCTTCACTTTCCCTGTTTTCTCCGCCATCTTCTGCCTCCATTTCTGCTTCACTATCACCCTCTTCTTCGCTTTCCCCATCATCACTTCCCAGATCACTGGATTCCATTTCTTGAGCTGATTCATCATCTTGTGAGCCTTGACTTTTACGCGAACTCCTATTCTCCTTTCTCTTGATCCTGAGATTTCTCTCAATTTCACGCTCCAACAAATCCTCGATACTTAAAACGTCTTTCTTTGCCGACTGCTTCTCTGAGTCCTTCTTGTTCAGGTTCTTGGTCATGATAATTTCACGCAACTGCCTCGTGGCAGTGCTGTTCAACGAACTGATGAATGTTCTAGCAACTCTCTTCGTTGGGAGCTGCGGAAAGTATCGGTTCAAGTTCACCATAGTCACCGATGAGGTTCCCTGCTGCTGTTTCTTCTTGCGCACGAATTTGGTCTTGATGTCCAACCTTGTCTCCTTCGAGGTGAGATGCTTCAAAGTGTCAATAGAGTCAGCTTCAGGATCCGAGTCCAATTCAATGACTTTTGCGCCTTTCTTTTCGACCAGAGTGTCGTTCAATTTCTCTTCATAACTCTTGAGTGGATTGTTCAAGGCACGTTTCTGTTCTTGCATCAATTTGGCTTTTGCCATCTTGTCACTGTCGAGCAAGTCTAAAACGTTCGAAGTCTCGAAATCGTCGTCGTCTGAGTCTACAATCGGTTTACTCTGCTTCAAAGGTGTACTAATAGGAGAAGTTGTCGGTGTCAATACGTCATCCGACCTCTCTGGCGACTGGTTGTATCCAAAAGCCGCAAACAACTTGTTTTTGTCAAACTTCTTGTTCTGGGCACGCACAGGCACGAATTCCACCAGTCTTTGCAAACGTCTGGTCTCTGCGAGGATTTTGTCATCTTGCTTGGAACGGAAGGACACATCGCTCGAAATGATCTTGGAATTTTCCAGCTCGTCGTACTCATCGGCCTCCAGAGCAGTTCTGAGTCTCTCCTGCTCCAAGTGGTCTCTCAAGAGCTTCTTTGCCGCGGCTCTTTCCGCTATTTTCAGTGCTCTTTTGGCCCTCAGAGCTTCATCTGATTCTGCTTCAGAATCTGAGTCTGCAAGGAACAATCTCGAGTTTGTGGGCTGGAAGATCGCTTCCAGATCGTCGTCGCTTGATTCTTGTGATTTGGGGGTAAAATGCACATCCTGTTGGGTCTTGGAGGGAATCAATTGTGTAGTTACACCAAACTGTGTGTTTTGTGTTTTTTGAAGTACCTGGGTGTCATTTAAAGCCAGATTCCCCTTGAAAGGCTCCAATTCTTCTGCTGTTGGTATTTGTTGAGTCTTTGCCACACTTGCATCACTCAAATCCACCTGTTGGGTCTCTGTCTCCACTTCCTCTTCCCCGTTCAATCTCCGTCTCACTTTCGAGATCAAGTCGTCCAGATCACCATAGTTCGGCACAGTTTGGTCCGCATGTTTGTCAGCATGTGAGATCTGTGTCAGATCTTCGCCAAACCCGAGAATTCCATCGAGGAGATTGAATCCTATATCGGCTCCATCTTGGACCTGCTGAGTCTCTGTGTCGCTATGTGGATCGTCGGGAAGCTCGATCTGGATGTTCTTCTTGAACGTCTTTCTCTGTGTGGAGAAGTCGTCAAGTGCGTCCAAAAGATCCATTCTGTGGGTGGTTGTGGACGTCTGAGGTGTGATTGGTGATTGGTATAGGATCAGTCTCTGTTTCTGTATTTTGAAATAGAGAAACGCGATATTTTTCTTGCGTGTATCGCGTATGATGAGTCGTGTGGAAAAGATCAATTTAAAGTGACTGGTCGTGTACGGAATGCGACTTTCTCTTTGGTTCGAATCCAATTGGATGAGAAAAAATCGTACAAAAAGGTCAAAGGCGCTACTTCAAGAGAGAACACTGACAAGATACACACTCAAAGATCAAAATGTACGTACGGATTGCACTATAAACATGCTGGAGTTGCTCACAGCACCAATTTGATCCGTTTTCTCCAGAAATTGATCGAGATTTTGCCCCGCTCTTGCGGTATACCACTGTTCCCCGAGAGCCTATACTAACCTCGCCCAGATGTCTGAAACCACAGTTGCCCCATCGACACCATCACAGTCACTTTTGAACGACAAGGTAAGTAATTGAAATGAATCGGAACATTTGGTCAATGAACTCATCGAATCATCGAACTTTCAAAACGTCGGATCGTCAAATTATGAGACCGAACAGATCAAATAAATCAAGCCAAATAACCAAACATACTAACAAATTAGTGGGACGTTATATTATCCAACACTTTGGTCAAGACCGGATTGGGTTTTGGAGGCGGTGTATTGGCCTCAGTGCTCTTGTTTAAAAGACGTGCTTTCCCTGTCTGGTTAGGTATCGGATTCGGATTGGGAAGAGGTTACGCTGAAGGAGACGCACTTTTCAGATCTCCAGTTGGTGTAAGAAGTGTGAAGGCTTGAACTGAATCATCTACGAGTATTTGCAAATAAAATATTATATTGGAAATGTAACTAGAAAAAATTATTGAATCTTTGAAGACGAAGAATACGACAACTGTCCAGACTGTTTGGCGTACTCAGCGATGTAGACTCTCTTTCTTCTCTGATATCTGTCGAACAAAAGCATAACTGCACAGAACAAAGTGCTAAAGATCTGGAATCCAAGACAAGAGGCGTTACCGGCAGTGAACTTTGGTGCATAGTCGGTATTCCAGATGGTGTTGTTCAAAGGCGTACTCAAAACCAAGTAGTAGATGTTCAAAGAACCCAAGACAAACAGCCTCAATTGTCTGTCTTCGGCCATCAACTCGTTACCCCAGGCAACTGTGATGATGGATCCCACACCACTCAAGTTGGAACAACAGTAGGCAAAGAACAACAATCCCTGAGGAACGTCCCAGGCAACGATTATCGATAACGTAAAGATCCAGAAGACGTTCAACAGGGTGTATATCTCCCACCTATTTCCTCTGAAATCACAATACCACCCGGCAATGAGCCCCGTGATGACATTCACAGCACTCACTATAGTCGGGTAGTTGTCACATTGCGATACAGAGTAACCCTCGGCAGACAACACAATACTCCAGAACCCACTCACGTATTCACCGACTTGGTTGAACGTGTAAGAGATTGGAATGATGTAGAATTGCCATGATGTCAAGGCTCTTCTGATGATGGACAAGTCGAATTTGTTCACCTCCTCGATCTCCTCGTTGAACTCCATTCTCTTTCTACAGTAATCCAACTCTTCTCTTGAAAAGATAAAGTTTGGTTTCAGCTCGCTTGGATTGTCCAACAAGAAGATGTAACCGGCAATGGCCACTGGGAAAGTGATCAAGAAGTCAATGACAAAGGCCCACTTCCAAGGTTTCAAGCCGGATTTACCACTCAAAGCCGTGTAGATACCGGATTGGATATATCCACCAAACATGGTACCCAAACTACCAGAGGCTACAAAGATAGAAGTCCTCTTGTTCAACTCCTCCTTGGTGTACCAAGAACCCAAGACATAGTTGATAGAAGGGAAAGAGATACCGGCAATCAAGCCTTGGAACACTCTAGCTGCGACCAAACCTTGGTAGTTATGTGTCAGAATCACCAAGAGACAAATGGTCCCCCAGATGAGCTCAAAAGTGGGCAAGACTCTACTTGGTCTGAATCTCGACATGAACAACGTGGATAACCCTCCAATGGAATAGGCGATGGAATAAGCAGTGGAACACATGTTGTACATGTTTCCGTGCATGTTGTAGTCTTCTTTCAACCCGGAAACGTACAGGTACGAGAGGTTACTGGCGTCCAAGTACTTGACAAAGAAGGTCAAACATGTGTACGTCAAGATGACACAGTCGATCTTGAACACTGTTTTCTTCTCGAAAGCAGTACGCCCAGGTGGGTTCCAGAAAAAGAACTTTGTCTTTGGCTTCTCCTCATCTCTTGGAGTCTCATTGGTGAAAAACAAAGATTTCTTGACACTCCAAGGAATTTTCAACTCTTCGGTGTTGACCTTGTGTTTTTCTTCTTGAACATCATCCCCGATAAGAATATCGGATCTAGAGTCTGAAATCTCCTGTGTCTCTTGCAAGACGTTCTTCTCGTCCACTACGTCTGACATGTTGATCTTGGTCGATCGAATACATCAGTTCTAAAGATATTTCACTCTATATATAACCCCCATTTTTGATTGACATCATGACTCGATTCAAAAATATTCAATCATTGTGTCTACCTTCTTCACATTTCTAGGATCGACCTTCCGTAACCCCCAGATCTACATTGTTGAGCCAATAAATAATTTTTTCTTTTTAACCACACACACAATTTCTTATCGATTGGCAGGGCGAAAATGGCTATCAGCACCAGATATCCGATGGATGTATGGGGTAGGAGAAGGTCGAATCTACATTCTGTCATTTTATCATTCGTGCACCTTCTTCGGTGACGTGAAAATGTGTCTGCTATCAAGCTTCAAGCCAAGATTTATTTACTCTTGTCCCCGACAAGCTTTAATAATTACCCCTATCTACACGGGTATCTCTCTGGCGATCAACAGTTCAACAAAATAATTCGATTAAGATCAAAGCCACAGATAACAGTTTTACCATATCTGATACGCTTATCAGACCCTTTAGAAATACAGATTCAAAATGTGGTGGTGGATCTCACCAGATTGTGGACTTTTATTCTCATTGTGGTGTACCAAAATTTCGGCAAACTGCGGTCGTGCACAATAGCACAAAACACCCAATTAGGTGCGTTTTGATTCGCCTCACCTGCGGCCAATAGACACCTTCTTACGTCGGCATAGTCGTCTATTGTGCTTCAGATGGCCCAGTATATGCACAAGGTGTGCCTCAGTCTTTGTCCTATAGAAAATGGCTTATTATTTAGCCTCGGGTTAGAGGTAAACCTGTTGTTATCCGTACGGGGGCTAGAATTATGTCTCGGTTTTATGTAATGTGGGTGTAGATATGTGCATCTGGTAAGTACGATTGACAATCTTTGCTATTGGCCACTCGCTCTAACGTGCGAGTTTCCACCCATTAAGGTTTGCCATATACAGCCAATTTACAACCTATACCTAGGCTAAGTCAGCCAGCAGCACATGGGGATGTACCATAATTATTCATCTAGCACCAAAGCCCCAATACAATTGACTCGTTTGAGGACTTCTCGGCTCTTGGAGAGTTGAAAGCAATTGATGACGGCATTATTTCCGGGTGGAGGGTTTCCACTACACCCTCCTAGCAGCACCAACTTGTTCCCAACGACCTGTTGTCAAGTTGTCCAGTATGAGGACCCAAAAGTTCTAGACCACACTCAGATGCCTTTAATATGTATTCCTATTTGGGTAATCGCCAGGGGCACAACGGCTTTCTCGCAAAATCTTTTTGCCCTTTTTTTTCACTTTACTAGGCTTCCCCTTCCCACAGATCGAAGTTGAGATCTACTATTTTTATTGCTACGAATCGCTTCAGCGAGTCTGGACTTGTCAAAAACATGTATATAGGGCCAACGTTGTAGGATTATGCATTTTCTCCTTCGACAAGTCCAGGACTTTAGCCAATTCAGCCTGCTAGATCGAGGCACATCTCAGAGCGTAAATGTGAGCAGCCAATTTCCGCCGTTCTGCAACCAGCACATAGAGTTAATTCAAAACCCCACTCCGGTTCCATTTGCACATGATAATCATACAAGCCAAATTGGATCTGTCTCATGGGCTCATTTCGGCATGTCCCACACCTCACTGTCTCGGTTTTGCTCCGAAAATTTTTTGCCTAACCCATATTAAAATTGTGCATCTCAACTGCTATAACTCACCTAGTTATGGGCAGAAATGGGGAAAAAATTTTCACCTTGGGGCAATAAGTGCTGCTATGAGAGGCATACAGATCAATTTTGTAAAGTGATTAATTACATTGAAAGCAGTGTTACATACGGTACAGCTTGAGATTTTGATTAGTTCTTTGCAGTAATTCGCCCAAGTTGGGATCTCTCAAACTTCGTAAAGACAACCAAACGGTACGTAATTTTCCCGCCTGTTGAAAATTTTCCATTCTTGTTTTAATTTAAATAGTTTCAACATTCCAGACTCAACCCTTCAACGGTTATCCAAGTACAATAAACGACATAATACGAAAAACTACATATACAGGTGTATCACTTCATATTCCTGTTAAGAGATCCGTTATTGTATTGTACAGTCAAAAAGAAATTTCCTCTTTGTACAGATTTTTTCACATTTCTTTACCGAATCAGATCATACTTAACCCATCGAGATCGGTCAGTTGAATTGAGTTGGCAACTTTTCAAACAAGGAGAATCCCCTCATAAGCACATATAAGAGAATTGGAGCATCCCGTTCATGAAATTGGGAGAGTCGCAATCACAATGTCGACTTTGAAGAAATCTTTGATAAGGGTCAAATCCACACTCAACAAAAAATTGGTGCATCAGGACAATTCGGCATCAGCCACGGGGACACCGACATCTGTATCGAGCAATTTCACATCTCCAGATATGACACCGAGGGAGACACAACAGCCAGCACAACTGGAGGAGTCCAGAGACTACTTTGGCTTGAAATACGAAGACATACAAAAGAGGGATCTCCAGAGCAGGAAGAGGAATTTTTCACAGACAAACAGTGTCGCATCTTCCACATCAGCCACGAGAAAATCGTCCAACGAGTTCAGCGATGGATTATCGAGATCTCAGAGTGTCACCTCGTCGTTACATGACATCCAGGAGACCACTGACACCACTGTGTTATTACAACAGATCCCCAACGGTGCCATCGCCAATGAGTCATTTATTGATCCTTTAGAATCCACCGCCAGGGATCAGGTCATCGATCAGGACCTTTTGGAACCCGAACTTTTGCCACCAAGACCATTCGAAGGCCAGCCCCCATGTAACAACGAGGAGTTATCGCCTGTTTTCCCACAGTCGATCTCCCCCTTACTGGAGCAGTTCCCGGGCTCCGAAAGACAGAACTCGTGCTCGTCTATTCTGTCCACTTCCACCACGGCGCTGAAACCCTCAAATTTGAGATCTTCCATTGCATCGCAGACCTCGATCCCGCTGTTATCGAACTCATCATCCATCACGCCGATCCAAGAATTGCCTGCGCCTTTGGAGCGCCATGTCGTCTCCAGCAACGAAGACGATTTGGCTGATGCCATGGCCATCAGCATCTTGGAGAAAGTCCCTCATCACGAGGGAAACACTGTCAATGTGGAAGACTGGTGCATTTGAAATTCCTCTTCCCTTTTCCTAGCATCATCATCATCGTTTCCTCAGGAGTTTTGCTTTTTTCCTTTGTTTTTGCCATCCCATGTATTATTCCACTCACATCACTGGTGTGCTTTCAAGTACCACCTCAATATGCAACGATCACGATACCGATATGACCTGTTTCTACGTTATAGTCAATTTTAGCGAATAGCAATTCTAGCATAATGCATTTATGAACCTCGTAATCCATAATCAACTCAACATTATCGATTCCCCACATTCAGTAACTAACCCCTTTTAGATCTCTTGCTTCCAACACTCAGGGGAGCCCTAGAGAGCCCTAGAGAGCCCCCGTAGTTATGTGAGCCTTAGACGTGCTTTGTACGGCTCATAGAGAGAAAAAAAAGGTCATCCCAAATAAAAAATCACGAAATTTCTCACCACATTCAATCTATGATTCGATCAATTGGCGCCACCAAGAGAAGAACTTTGATCGCAGCGTTGTTGTTTGGATCAGTCTTATTCATCGAAACTTCTGGAAAACTCCCATTGAGATTAACTAGCGGTATTACACGGCAATTCCACCAAATGACCAGCAAGGCTCCACAACCACCACAGCTCGCCCCTAAATGGACACACACTGCAGAATCCATCAAATCCGAGACCGAAAGATTGATCAAGGAGGAAACTGCAACCAACGACAAGATCGGCAGCTTATCAATTGACTCAATCAATGTCGAATCGGCTTTCTTTCCATACGCAAATGCCGCCAATGAGAATATCTTACCGGTAAATCAGTTGACTTTTTACCAGCACGTTTCTGCAGACAAAGACTTGAGAGATCTGTCCACTGAGGCGTCAGAAAAATTGGAAAAACACTCCATTGAGTCCGAATTGAGAGAGGATGTCTATAAGTCGTTCAACCAGTTGTATCAGCTCACAAAGGGCTCAAATGACGTCGATCTGGAGACAAAGAGATTCATCGAGAAGAAGAACAAAGAATTCGAGAGAAATGGGTTAGCGCTCTCCCCAGAGCAGAGAGAAGAGATCAAATTGTTGCAGCAGAAATTGTCAAAACTTGCAATCACCTTTAGCAAGAACTTGGGTGAACAGACTGAGTTTCTCTTGTTCTCTGAGGAGGAGTTGGACGGATTGCCAAAGGAGATTTTTGAACAGTTTGAAGTCGTCGATGGTAAGTACAAAGTCACCTATAAGTACCCAGACATCATTCCAACTATGAAGTATGCCAAAAACAGCGAGACTAGAAAGAAGTTGTTTTTGGGTGACCAAAACAAAGTTCCAGAAAACAGCAAGATCTTGGAGGAGCTGGTCCAATTGAGAGCTGAATTGGCTCATAAATTGGGCTATTCCACTTACTCAGACTACATCTTGGAAGACCGTATGGCAAAAACATCTACTGCAGTTTTGGACTTTTTGCAAGACTTGAAACAAAAATTGACTCCTTTGGGCTTGAAAGACAAAGAACGCTTGTTGGCTTTGAAAAATAAAGATTTGGCTGACAGAGGTTTACCACTGGAGGACGAATTGTACATCTGGGATTCCAATTTTTACAACAACAAGTTGTTGCAAGAAGAGTACCAGATCGACGCGCAAAAGATCAGTGAGTATTTCCCAATGCAGCACACTGTGGAAAAGATGTTGGGTATCTTCGAGCAGTTGTTCAACTTGAAATTCTATGAAGTCAACTCAGATTCTGAATTGTATTCTACTTGGCATGGAGAAGTCAAGCAGTTTGCCGTTTGGAAACTCGACAATCCAAAGGAACCCCAATTTGTAGGATGGTTGTACATGGATTTGTATCCAAGAGAGGGTAAATATGGGCATGCTGCAAATTTCGGTATCGCTCCATCGTATGTCAAACCAGATGGCTCCAAATCTCACCCGGTCACCGCATTGGTATGTAACTTTAGTAAACCGACCAAGGACAAACCCTCGTTATTGAAACACAATGAGGTGACTACTTTTTTCCACGAATTGGGTCATGGTATCCATGACTTGATTGGACAATCCAAATACGCAAAGTTTAGTGGAACTTCTGTCTCGTGGGATTTTGTCGAATGTCCATCTCAGATCTTGGAGTACTGGACCTGGAGTCCTAATGAACTCAAAGAGTTGTCGCAACACTACCAGAGAACCGATGAAACCTTGCCAGATGATTTGATCGACTCCTTGAACAGATCGAAACATGTGAATGGTGGTCTTTTCAATTTGAGGCAGTTGTTCTTTGGATTGTTCGACATGACATTGCACAATTCAAAGACTGGTGATGTAGATTTGGCCTCGACTTGGAATGCACTTCGTGAAGACGTCTCTTTGGTTGCTAACGGCGGAACCGTATCAAAAGGTTATGGCTCATTCGGTCATTTGTTGGGGGGTTATGCAGCTGGATATTATGGATACATGTGGTCACAAGTATTCGCCACTGATATCTATTACTCAAAGTTCAAGGAGGATCCTATGAACCGTGAAAATGGTGTCAAATATAGAGACTTGATTTTGGCCAGAGGTGGAACAATGGAGAACATGGATATGTTGGAAGAGTTGTTGGGCAGAAAGCCAAATGCAGAACTGTTCTTACAAGAATTGGGTGTTTCTGGTAAATAGTCTCTAGTTAAAGTAAAATTGCCTTCGTATCTTTGTAAGTTGTCTGTAAAACCAGCATTCGGTAGTTTGTTTGTCTTCACAGTCTCATTACCTCAAGTATATCCCCTTTACATATTTTCATATTTTGCTCATTGTCTGATTTAGCCAATAATGAAGTAAGATCGTTCAGAGAAGGGATTCGCAAATAGAAACAAATAAGCTCGTAGTTCCTTAAGGACCTTGATGATCAGGCAACTAATCTCGGTACTCTGGTGGATTTGACATAGGATGAAGTTTCTAGTCTCAAGACTTGAAGAGATATATCCTACAAAAATAAATCAGCTAGGAGGGAACGCTTTTTACATACTCATGTCAAGAGTTAAAGTGAGCACTGTCTTGTCAGAGCATATCTTATATAAATTCAGCCAACCTATTGCTGTTCATGGTATTCAGATAAGTACACTAAGCTCAAACTTGGCTTTAAGTAGCTCACTTCCAATTTGATATTTAGCTCAGCCTGGTGTAGTGATGCAAATATCTCTATGGTACGCATCTAGTATTATTGGTTGGAAATATTGTAGTGTATTTGGAGGGTTGGCCGAGTGGTCTAAGGCGGTAGACTTAAGATCTACTGGACGAACGTCCGCGCGAGTTCGAACCTCGCATCCTTCATTATTTTTTTTTCTTTCTTTGGTGTCTCGAACCTGCTTCTTTTTTACTTCGATCTGCTGATATTTTGGAACTGTATGGCTGGCACGACCCAAGCATCTACCAGAAGACTACGATAACATTCAAGATTAGGGAAAGTTTATCACATATATTATTTAGCATCTAACGGTTTTCTAACAACGTACAACATCATTGGAGTGAACAATTTCTGCTCACCACCTTTGACCAAATTTACAGCGGCATCTTCCAAAGCAGCGGTGACTTTGGATGAACCCTTTGGAGCAAAACCTACCAGTTCCATCAACCCAACGGCACCGATGGTGATCTTTCTACCAAATGTAGAAGTTCTGAAATAGGTGTAAGCATCACCAATGGTCTGTACGTGTTTCCACTCACCAGCCAATGGGTAGTACCATGGGATTTCATCTCCGACATCAGCCAAGTCTCTTTGGTATTCGACCTCGAAACCGACGTTCTTCAACAGCTGTTCGGCGACTTCTCTCTTGTACATCTTTGGAATACCGTCTCCAACTTCGATACCGTAGGCAATTTCACGGTGTTCTTCGATAGATTCATCGTATTTATCGGTCATGACCCATTCGTAGACACCAAAGACTCCTCCTGGCTTCAAGACTTTGTAAATCTCACTGTAGACACCTTCCAATACAGGAGCGTGAACAGTGGCCTCGATGGCATAGACAGCATCGAAAGATTCAGGTTCGAAATCCATTTGCATGAAGTCACCCTTGACAAACGACAACTTGTGGTCCAATTTGTACTGCTGAGCGTAGTGGTTAGCTCTTTCGATCTGGTAATCGTTGTTGTTCAAACCAACAATAGTACAGTCGGTAAATCTGCTGATCTCTCTTGCTGGACCTCCAACACCACAACCGACATCCAAGACTCTCATGTTTTCGGTGATACCCATCTTCAGAGCCAAGTAGTGCTCGTGTCTAGCAGTAGCCTGTCTGAACAGTTCACCTTTGTAGTATCTACTGAAGTGGAAAGACGAACCCCAACCGTATTCGTAGAAATCGGTAACCAAGTTGTAATAATGCTTTGTCAAGGCCGAATAATCATCCAATCTAGAATCTTCCGAGTTTTTGTCGGTCTTACCGTCCCAATGTTTGAAATAACCATCGACAGCGACTTCTTGAGCATCTGCCTTCTTACTCAACCATGCTCCCATACCGGTCTTCTTTCCGACATCTTTACCGTGTAAAGATTCGGCAAACAGCTTATCTTGGTCGAAATTCTTTGGCGCTAACTTTGACATAGTTGAATATTAGAATACTTGTATATAATCACACCTGATCCTGTTGAAAGATTATCGACAATGATATATATACCGACTCGAAAATTGGAAAACACTGGAAAAAATAGTTATATTTAAATACGATCGTTTACTGATTTTATATACAGCCGTTACGCTGAACAAATTTACATACGAGATGCAGAAGAGCGAGAAAAAAAATTAAAACGCGTCTAAGTGCTTCGGAATTTGGTCGGGCCAAGACGGGGTGGTCAGTTTATCAACTGATCCAACTGGCTCAGTTTAATTAATTGCCTTCGTATTTCACTGGTGAACTTGTACAAATCTATGTTCAACCATTTCACGTCTAATTCGATGTACAATGGGATGGTTTTTTTGAAAATCTTCCATCCACCATTTTTCTCATCTCTTTGTAGTATTATATAGTGAGGTTGTAAAAACTTGTCATCTTTTGGGTTGAACAAGTCAAATCTGAGCCCTAATTGATTTAAATCTTGCACAGCTGTCAGTTCGCTTATCGATTTGTCATTAATGGCAAACAGTGTCACTCCGTTGAGTCTGTAAAGATTCTCAAGATTGATATGTTGCAATATTTCTGCCTCGATTTTATCTTCATCCTCAGTGTCAACATCACTGACATGTCTCTTCACAGATCTGCCCATCAAGGACTCTGAGTCGAAAAACTCCATGATTGACGTGTCAAAGAACTCATGTTCCAGAGGAGGTGGGATCACCACGTCATCATAGGGATTATATCGCCCTGTGCGAGGTGGTGTTATATCAATTGTATCCTGACTTTTGCCTGTATTTTGATCAGATCCATCTTGCAACTTCAGACCACGCCCTTCTCTCTTCAACAGCTCGAATTTCAGTAGCTTTTCTTTATACTGTGACTCCAATTGCTGTATTTCCGTCTCCAAAGACCCTATATCTTCTCGGTAATCCACTAAAGAGGTCATCTTGTCTTCTCTTCACCACTTGATTGTTTACTTGATTTGTTTTGATTTTTTTTCTCTTTCTGCTTGTTGCCCTGCCTTTTGTCCTTGACCCCAGTCACAGCTTGATGAATATATCGATAAGAAGCAAATATGATGGCAAACATCATATACAGTGACCTGTCAGTTTTATGTTTGGCAAAAAAAATAGTTTCAAATTACTCAGATCAAAAACAAAAAAATATTCCGATGCCGGGAGTCGAACCCGGGTTTGCCCGGTGAAAGCGGACCGTGCTAGCCGTTACACTACATCGGAGATTCACATACACTTTTTCCACCGGTGTTTAATAAGTGCACATGAGAGTACCTGTCATTACACTTTGAATGGTGTCGAATGTTCAGCGTTGGTAGCATTCTCGGTCATCGTATCTCTACAGCAGCAAAAAGTTACAGATACAGTCACAATCATTATCATTAGTTTCATTCATCATACATCGAATTCTATGAGCAACATTTCCAAAGTCTTTTCCTCGTCGTCCTGGAGACTGAGAGTACCGTTTCCCACCATCCTGTAGACACTGTAGATACTGACAATCCAGTTGAAATGAGGTAATTCGAGCAATTCAATAATCTCGACAAGACACAAACCGAGGTTGATCATGCTGTAGAGCTTCAGTTTCTCGATCAAATTCAAGTCTCTCCCCATGATCTTCATGGCTTTCTCCAATTTCACCAATTTCCAATATCTCCAAACCGAAGATTTCACAGTGAGTACCATCCACACTTTTGAGACTCTCAAGATCCATCTGTTCAACGCATTTGTGATTTGTGGAGAGTTCTGCAAGTACTTCAGCAAGAAAGACACGTTCTCCAATATCGTGATCAAAGTCTCCAACAGCTCTATCACCGCAAGTTCAACTTTGTTATAATGACGTAGAAAATTGCTTATATATGTCCCGTTGTCGTGCGCGATCAAGTTGAGTCTATCATTCAAAAGTTTCCACCTCCTATTCTGGACCGGTTTGGATTCGTTGCGTTGCACGTTCAATCGGTTCACCACCTTAAATATCTTCGACATTTGGTCCTTAGAAAGCCGCCCATCATCTCTGTCAGTGCGGGTCATTCTAAAAATTTAGCTGGACCTTGAGTCTCTTGCTGTGATGACCAGTTGTATCTCAACTGCCAATTGTCAAAGATGACTATTTATCTTTACATGTGATTTTCTCCATTTTCTTTTTCGCTTCACATTTTTGGATTTTCTTATTTTTGTTTTTTTTATTTTTTTTGTTTTATGTTTACAAAATAAACAACTTTGTGTACCCATCAGCATCAGAGATCATGGCGGCAGTGCAGGACAGCATCGTTGTGTACGACTCCAAGATCCAGTATTTGGAGAGCTTGACAGAGCTTGGAATCCAATTTCAGGATCCGAGGAATATCGACGAGTTGATCGCGGCAAAAAAAGATTTGTACTCAAAGCTAAAGTTCCAGTACCTCGAGCAGGAAACCAAGGAGAAATTCTTGAGATTAATCATAGACAACAAGCCCATATACATAGAGGAGAAGAATTTACAGGAGTCCATCAGCCACAATCAAGAATTAAAACAGGAGTTGAAGAGATCAAAGACCCAGAATGATGAATTGTTATTGGAGCTCTCACTAGATCTGGATATCGTCTGTAAAGGGGCTAAAGATTTGTTAGAGTTGTCGAGATCCAACCAGGACTTGATGACTGACATTTTGGACTTGAATGACAAGATTAATGAAATCACTGAGGTGACGACGACACAGGAGAAAGAATTCAACATGGAGATGGACGATACCATTATTGTGACCATCAACCAGCACAGACAGAACCCAGATCTCTCGTCTAACATAAGTGTGGCCAATTCGATACCGCTGTTGCAAGAGATAAGAGAACAGAAACAGCAAGAAATGGAGCTACTAGATTCGAAAGTGGACAACGAGAAAGAGGAAAACAAAACCATCCACATCCAGATCGAGTCCAATGGGCAGAAATTACAAGAATTGGAGCAGAAAAAGGCTGAAATGCAGAACAAATTGCAAGCTGCTATCGATTTGAGAGCCCACCAGTTGTCAGAAACAAACGGGCACCATTTAGAGTTCCGAGAATTGGAGTCGAAAGGGAAAACATTGGCATCGATGTTGTCAGTTTGCACAAATGTGCTTCCATATCGTGTGGAGATCCAGGAAATCAATGAACTGGGATTCATTACATTGAGCATAAATGACGTGGTGTTACGTATACAACACTTTGCTGACGGCAGATCGAGATGTTTCGAGATATTGTCCGTCCAGAGCGCGGAAATCGACCAAGATTTCATCGACAAGTGTAACATCGAAGACAACTGTCTTGGATTTCTCGTCAAACACAAATTTTCATGATTTACTTCTACGACATGTAACTTTCAAATCCAATAAATTAATTTCATCACTCATCTCTCTTTTTTTGCAAGAAGGCACCCATACTGCCTAAATACCCTTCATGTTTCAAGAAGTACAGTTTCTTCTCGCCTCTGGACCAGAAATTGATCGCATAACTCAACGTATGGATCGTCTGCGGATGTCCCCTTATATAACTGCCGGCAAAGTAGATTTTCTTCAAATTGTAACGCTGCAGTTGCAAATAGCTGATCTGGCCAATGTTATTGGAGACAGCATAAAGCAACGACCTGGCGATGTCGGCCTCCTTGAATTTCATCAACCTTTTCAATCTCTGTTTCGTCGTGTCATCCAAAAAATCGTATCTGGGATCCAATTCGTCTTCTAGCCCGTCTCTCTGGATCTCCTTGAATACTTTTCCGAAAGATGACGCAATGTGGTTGGATTTCAAGCCAATGTTGTTGTAGGCACTGCCGTAGATATCACCCACCAACAAATCCACATTCTCGTTGTCTCCTTTACTTGCCAATTCCAACATCTCGTCGAAATCGTCCAGTGTAGTCAAAACTGACAACAATCCCCACAAAGTACCCCCACCAAGCGAAGATCCTCCGACTCTAACAAAATTGTTATCTCCAGCCCCAGTGACTTTTATCATGGACACTCCGCTGCCAATGTTCACCAAAAGATAGGGGTATATAGAGTCGTCATTCACTAGCAGTGTGTTATCTTCGTTGATGTAATGTGGAGGCGTGCTGTTGTCCTCGGTGAATATCTCATTGGGTATTTCCTTGATGAAAAAATCGAGCCCCACAATGAGACACTGCATCTCGTCCGCGGACACGACTCGGCATTTCAACTCTTTCTTCAAACGGTCGTAAAACTTGAACGCTCCACCTCCAGTGGCCATTATCGTGACGTCATGGTTGTAAGTGTCCCTGGTGGTGTCATGCGAATAGTGGTCCCTCAACACGTTTTGCACCTCTGCTATGAATCTGCCGATCAGATCGGTCTCTATTTTCAAGAAATTGAAGCGGCCTCCGCCGGTTTTCTCATCCCGGGTGAAATACACCAACTTCAGCAAAGATCCTCCGATATCTATGGAGAGATGAGTGATCTCCTCAGACTGGTCCGGAAGCAAGATATCTCTGGTCTCCGGGATCTCATCTAGCGGCAAATGGTCCGTGGAACTGTCCGCTATATGGGCGTCTGTGACGTTCAAGACTATGGTCCCACTGCAATGCGAGTTGAAATATATACTTGCCTGTGACGACTGGGAAGGTGATCTCTCGAATTCTTCCCCATTCACAGTCATCTTGTCTCTATGGGGTCTCTAGGTTGCAATTGTGGCCCAAATTTTGCGAAATCTCTCCAGTTGATGCACTGACACTGTGCTGGTCAAATTGCCCGGTATTTATACTCCAAGATCCCAGATGATGGTCAATGATCCACTGATCGGTGTTGGGTCTTTGACGCTGAGGGTTGAAAATTCTTTCGTCATTTTTGTTGAGAATTTTTTTCCTGCGATGGCTAGATCTTAAATATGATATCGTTTGTAGATTCTGTGGAACAGCGGTTGTCGTATAGAAACAGCGATAAGATGTATGTGATAAAGGATTTGGCGCAATTGGAGTCGGTTGATTTGTTCAAGCGGGTCGATGACGTGTTTTCACACGGATTTGCCGCGGGGGAAGTGGTGTTTGAGGATGACGAAGAGTCCAGAGTGGAGATGTTCCACCAGAATGGCATTGACTACCAATTCAAGATCATTTCAGGTTTGCTGAAGAGACCCACCAACAGAAAGTCAAACGACAAAGAGCTGAACAAGAAGCTGAACCCATTTTTGAAAAACGAGCCGGAATTGACCGTCTGCGACGAGTTTTTACACGTCTACAAGCTCTTGTTGAACAAGTTCCCCAACACACGCAACCATTTCTTGATGGTGACAAAAGAATTCGTCAAGCAGGACACGCTACTCTCCAAGACGGATCTCTTGGCCATTTACAAAGTCGTTGGCAAGATGAACGCCAATGGTGACCAGGAATTCTTTTCGTTCTTCAACAGTGGACAACAGAGCGGTTATTCGCAGATCCACAAGCATATTCAGTACCATCCTTTCCCTAACTACTCGGAGCATGATGAAATTTACCGTTTCAAACCATTTGTGCATTCCTATGTGTCGAAATTCCCATACTCTCAAGATCAGAGACCCTTAACTGATCCTCTGGTGGGTTTCAAGCACTTTGTCTTGCCTTTACCGGAATCCCAAGCCGTCACTGCAGAGTTGTTGGATTCATTATACCAGTCATTGATGTCCAGTTTGCTACAGTTCTTCAAATCCAAAGATTTGCTCAAGGAAGGCTCCGGGCTTTTGGTGAACCAGGAATTGAACCCCGATATCTCTTATAATTTTGTAATGACGGCGAAATACGTCCTTGTTGTACCAAGATTGAGGGCCAATTACAACGATTGTTGGGCCAATAGTTTGCAGTTTTTGGGATTGTTCAGTGGGAGAAGCCAGGAGGTGAAAGATGCCATATTGAAGATGGGATTCCAGCCATTTCTCTCACAGGTGGGATTTCCCAACGAAGATGACGATAAAACCAAACTATAGTAATAGTATGTTGATGTACATTGGTGCCTGATATATTGGTGGTTCATACGAGTTGGTGTCCAAAGGAGATGGTGTTTATATTCATGGTACGGAGTGGCTTTGTGAATTTCTTGCAGAGCTGTGTCTGGGAAACATGGCAAATAGGCTCTATATATTTGGTTTGACCTTAATATTTATTTATTGATATGCTTGTAGATCACGCGCTTGATGAGCCAGTGTGATAGATAGTAGGACACTGACCAAGAATCACCCAGCCATGAGACGTCAAGATCGATAGTAAACTCTTCACATTCAAACCGTCTCAAACCGAAGCTAATCTACTTAGCTGTCTGGGCCTCTTCCAAACATAAGAATACGCGGGTTTAGCTCAGTTGGGAGAGCGTTAGACTGAAGTCGTTTAGCAACGCTGCAATCTAAAGGTCCTTTGTTCGATCCAGAGAACTCGCATTCTTCTTTTTTTTTTTTAGAGTGTTCCGTATTCAGATACAGTAACTACTCACATGTATATCAGTCCGATCTTCAAAGCGATTTTCAGCCTTTCAGGTCCACTAGCACTGTCAATAACAACCCAGATCATTGTTATGTCTTTAGAGCTTCACTGCAACTTCACTGTCGCTTCACTCATAGCTCCATTATACTCTCTCATTTTTGAACAAAAACGACCAAAGGGGAAGGAAAAAACTGCAGGGAACTCATCGGAAGGACTTAAATAACCTGTCACCCCTCTTTGCCACATTGCCAGATTGCAAATTGCGAGACCAAGAGGCTGAGAATCACGTCCATGTATACACTCAGGAAGATATCGAGGAAAATCCAGAACTTTGCCATCAATGGGACGGAGACTGAAGACGAAGTGCGGTCATTGACAAACACTGATCTGTGGGGCCCATCATCGGAACAATTGTACCGGTTAAACGAATCTGTGTTGACAAGGCAGAATAATATGCGAATTGTGGATACTCCAGCACGTGTGGATTTGCTCCCATCTCCAAACCAGATAAGCCACTCATCAAAAGTGGTATTTTCGTTGATGTACCGCTTGTTTGAGTATGGGAACATTGCAATTGTGATGATCCCTTTTGAAAAATTAAAATTCCACATTGACCAGATTAACCACAACAGACATTATAACCAAAAAAACGGACTGACGATGTCACATCAGATGTATGAGAACTTCAAGAAGACGTATATCAACCAGGGAGTGGAATTCCGGATCATGCAGAAGAGTTTGACGGTGTTGGAGTATCTATTGCTGCACTGTTTTGATGATAATTACGACATTTTGCCGGAAATTGCATGTTATGAACCGTTTTTACACAAGATTTCGCAAAATTACACATGTGCTCACGCAGTCGATCATCGCATGAAGCTACACACAGAGATGATCCGTAAGAAACTGCAGAGTATCATAGAATTGATCAACGACAAAACGTTGTTACAGCAAAAGAGACATGAAATGCATAAAGTATCTGCAAAAATACACCAAGATGGACACCAAGACCATGGCGCTGCAATCAGGTATAATGACCAAGATTTTGTCGAGCAGAATTACGAATCCGACTCCCAATCATACTCTGCTCCATATGATGCAACAGCCCAATTCTCACATTCGCCCACACCATTATACGACTCCATGCAAGACGACGACTATTTGCGGAATCCCGAAACTTCACGTCCGCCTAGTCCACCCAAAAACATCTCTGCACCCTTGATAGATCTATAAAGCCAATTTCTCGTGCAAATCGCCCAGCAATTCTTCGTCGTCGTCAACTTTCAGTAAGCCCTTCTCAAAGATCTCCTTCCCCGTCATCTTGCCCTGGTGGATCTCGACAAACCTCTGGTGGTACTTCTCCTCTATCCCGAACTCCAATCTGAAACTTTCTCTCCACTTGTTGAACGATTCCACGGTGACTTTTGTACCGATAAACTTCTGCTGCTCTTCCATCTCTTTCAGCAACAACTCTTGGTCGTACTTCTTCTGTTCACGGTCCACTTTCTCCTGGAAGTACTGCTCCAGCCTGTCTTTCAAAGATGACAGAAGTGCAAAAACACTGGGCATTCCTATATTGTCCTCTGCTTCTTCTCTCAAATCGTGTAACAAATTGGCCAAATCCTCGGGCTCGAAAAACACGAGATCGGTAATTATCACCGGTCCCTTCGGCTTATCGTCGTCGTCGTCAAAATCTTCATCCGAATCCTCACTTTCCTCGTCACTGACATCGCTCCCGCTCGGTACCGGCACTTCTCCGACTTCTAAATCGAGATCAGGCGCCACTTCCGGATACGTCTCTGGATAAGACACTTTCAAAAGCAAGTGGTGCTGGTTCTCGGAGTCCACATCCAATTTCACATTGATGGAGAATTCCGTCTCGGAGTCCTTGAGCAACTCATCCGGGTATATAGACTCCAAGATCTCGATCTCCTGGGCCTGTTCCTCTTTGTAATCCATCGTGTGCTGTTGTCTCTCTTAGCGCTCTTGGGCTCCAGTTTTCACTTCTCATCGGGAGGAAAAAAAAATTTTTGGGCTGAAAAAATTGTCTCCAGAGCGGTAGAGAAGAGGTGAAGAGACGTCATCAAGTGCAGCGTTAAGATGGTTGACGTGACACGATTGGTCGAGGAGTCCAGAGCGTTGTTGGGACAACAGCAGCTGCAAGAGGCGCTCGAATTGTTGCAGAAAAACCTGGCCAAATTCGAAGACGATGTGTTTTTCTTGCAGAACTTTGGAGAGATATTGCTCGAGAACTCAGCGGTCGAGGATGCCTATACGGTATTGACCCGGGCGTGTGAATTGGACCCGGAGGCTCTGATTGGCGTGGAGAAATTCTTCTATTTGGGCCAAATTATCGGCGGGGACGACGGAATCAGCTTGTTAAATGTGGGTTTGAACAAGTTGCAAGAGCAGTTGGGCCAAGAACAGGCAGAAGACGATCTCAAGGTGTTGAAAAAGAAGTTCAACCAGGGAATATTTGCCCAGATCGAAATCTGGATGACAGATCTCTGTATGGACCCTGCTCTGGAGCAGAAATGTGACGAGTTGATCAAGTTCTCGTTGCAATTAGACGGTGCAAACGCAGAACTGCACTCTGTATTGGCAAGCATAAGAATATCACAGCAGTTGACCGAAGAACTGAGGCTGCTGGTGTTGAAGTCGTGGGACTTGTTCCAATTTAAAAGACAACTGATCTTGGACCAAGAGGGAGAAGACGAAGACGAAGTGGTGGAGTTGATCCAGCCTTTGTCGACGTTGTGTAAATTTCTGATCGAGTTGGAGCAGTTTGAAATTCTGGGTGAGATAGCTTCGTTGTTGCAAGAGTTGAACGAGAACAGTGTGGAGAGTTACTATATGGAAGGGTTATCGAACTATCTTGCCTTGAAGAAACAGCAGCAAAGGATAGAGGAGCCACAGAAGATTGGAGAGATATATCCGGAATTGCCTCCTATAGATTGCAGTGAGCTGGAAGCGCAAGAGGTGTTGTTGAACATAAGATATACACTCACAAACGGGTTAAAGATGGTGCCATTGCTAGATGATGAGGAAAGAGATGAAGAGTTGGTGGAACAGATGAGACTGATCTTGGAGGAATGTGGTGGGGCTTTGAAGAAAAAAGAGTTGGCCTCTTTGGAGAGAGAGAGAAATGCAAATGACAATTGGGAAGATGAGATCGAGAGTGATCAGGACTGATCGGACTGATCCGCGTAGGGATCTGGCCCGGATGTACGTTTATGTGTATGCTTTGTGTACGCTTATATCGATGCATATTTCATACTTAGATATTTCGTATTGAACACTTACTCATGTGTGTATATGTGGTAACGTTGTACCTCTATCAGATTGTAGCTCTATGTCATATCTCCTCCTCGTCGACCCAATCACTCTCATTCCCCTCAACGGTATGGTCTTGTAACAACTCGGGCAAGAAAGGTCTCGGCTCCTCCTTCGGCCCCTTCCTTTGATTGTCTTCTTCATTATATTTGCTTTTGTTTTCATTATCGTTATCCTCTTCTTCGTCGTACAATTCCACGTACTCTTCAGGGATCAACCCCGTCTCATTTGTGCTCGGGTCATGCAGCACCAACCATCCTTGTCCATACCTATAACTGATCAAGACGATCTGATTCTCCACGAGTCTCAACTCGTTATCGTTTTCCGGCTCAAACGAATACAATGCCACCAGTTTCTGGGCCACTTCTTCGTCCGATGATTCGTCGCCATGTCGCGTCTGATCCTCCCCATATTCGTCTTCAAATGACGACGACGACCGATTGGAGTCTTTATCTCTGTTTCGCTGCTTCCTCAGTGTGTTTTCTACGCCATAGTGTAGGGGGTTTTCCTCTGGATACCCGAAATCCCGTATGGAGAACCTGGATGCTTGCATCTTGTGTTGAAATTGTTGCTCTCCCGCTGAAACGCGCCAATTTTCCCCGCGCTTTTCTCTATCGATTCGATCTGCTCACTCTATTCACTTCAACAGCACTGGCCACTTGCCCGTCACTATCGATCCACTTATCACGGCACTCTAACACTTGAAACCACGATATAGGGAGTTTTTGAATTTCAACGTTTTATTTTTAACATATTTTTTCCCTGTGGAAAAAAAGCCATCAAGAGTGTATAGACGCCGAAGAGAGACCCAGTAGAGACCGGATACACCATGACAACAGCGCATAGACCGACTTTTGACCATCTGAAAGGGAAGCAGAACGAGAACAAAACACATATAGTGCACAAACGGTTCCTCCCCGCACATACACAGCTAAAGTACCGGCACCTGGTGGTGGAGGACCATGACGATGAGTATGGGACAGATAAGATCGATTTGGCACTGCTGAAGAAGTCTGTGGAGGAGTTGCGCTTGGAGTTGATGGACAAAGAGATGGAGCACTACCAGGAGAAAGGCGTGGCGTACAAAGATCGGTATTTGCCGGGGTCAGACGTGAAACTGATAGAAGGTGCCGAGGATATCGAGACCAAGATGGAGAGGCTTCTGCGAGAGAATGACGATGCTTCTAGTGAAGATGAGGATGAGGAAGATGAGGATGAAGAAGATGAAGATGAAGACGAAGAAGCGCTGTTGATGAAAGAGTTTTTGCGGCTCAAACAGTTGAAAGCGGAAAAGCAGAGACTCGTGGCGCACGACGACAAAGTGCAAGAGATGATGCTGAAAGAGTCATCGTCCGAGTCCAAAAGTGGATGGCGAGACACGGCATTCAGCAACCGCAGGAAAAGGGCACGTGACACGGACGCGCCAGTGGAATATATCAACGACATGCTACGGGACAACTACCACAAGAAATTTATGGATAAATATGTTAGATGATGTATTTACACTAGTAATGTATTGGATGAATCTAGTTCTTTGCAACGCTGATGTTGTCCAATTCTTCCTTTTCAAAGGCCTCCAGCTCCAGTTCTAATATGAAAGGTGTCAAGGATGGAATGTCTTCTTCGTATTTCAACTGTTTGGATTTTGGTAATAATTGATGGCTCAAGGTCAATTGTTGGGCGGTCAAGATTCTAAAATTTCTCGAGTATATTTCGTCCTTTGGCAATCTTGAAATGGCGGTTTGCATGACTGGAGTCTCTTCGATCAACAAGTCGTCCAATCTCAATCCCAACTTTCTGTAACCACCCAATTGTGAGAATACCTTGGCAGCTGGTACAAATATGGATTTCAAGATCGGAGTCTTCAAGATGTACTCTGCAGACTTGATTGTCGATGTTAATGAGGCCATGATGGTGCAGGTTTGTGTCGTTACTGTCTATGGTCCAAGTGCTGGTTAGATATGATTGTAAAATTTTTGCAGTTTCGAATAAGAAAAATTAAAACAATTCTAATTGGTGATTAAAATGGGAATTGGTGCACGACCTAGTAGGATTGCGGATCTTGAAGATTAGCAGAGCTAGGAGAGTGAGGGATCGATAATTGGGGTGTTGTGACTGAGAGGGTGGGCGAAAAAAGTGGCTATCCCCGTGCTATAAATACGAAGTGGCTAGTGTTGGTGTGATCTCCGGACAAGACTCTTTCCTTGGGTAGTGAACTGGTAGAGTACATACTATAGATGAATTGGGGATGCACGACCTAGGGGTGTACGAATTAATCACACTAGCAGAAATTGGCAATAAGTACCACAACTAGTTTGAGCTACAAGGATGGCCTGAAAGAACCAGAGGGACGTTTCCACCGAAAAAGTTCTCGCCCTCGAGACCTGCTTTCAGAACCTCTAGCACACTACCTCTGGGCATGAACCCTGAATGAGGTGTATTTTGGGGTGCGTAGATCTCAACATTCTCTAAACTTGGTTCCTTATATCTAATGCTCATACTGAATATAGTCAGTACCTAATTAGTGCCATAAGCAAAACCATTTCACCCGCACCAACAATACCAACGGCCCGATTAACCAATGCCCACTTCACTAGCTCCATTTATAATTTGCATGAATTGGTGCGCACACGACCTTGCCCTGAATGGGCATAGGGGTTACATTGTTCTACAAGACCAATTTGATAAGCCTCATCGATATTCCAACAGCAACTCTAATCCCCAAAAACCAAACAAAATAGGCAAACACCATCGGCCCTGGCTGGTGGTGTCGTGTTTGCCTTGAACTAGATCTCACACTGCCATGCATAAAGAGACGCGCGGAAGATCTACAACTCTTTAGATCTACAAGTCTGAGATCCGCTTGATTAGAGGCGATCTAGTAAAGATGACCGTAATAGCGCTGAAACAGTGACATCTTCCAGTCTGCCCATTTTCTGATAATAGCGAATTGCACCCACTACCGGCCTAACCCCTGCTACCCACATACGCCTCACTAGGCCACAGGTGAAATTGGTGAGAAAAAAAATTTTAAAGAAAAGTGAAGCTAAAACTGTTATCATTCATTTTTATATATCTTCCTCACCAGGGTTGCCATTCATTTCTGTACCGATATTGCTTCGCTTTATCGTCCGTTCGTTCATACCATCTACACAGACAGGCATACACACATATTTATACAGATCCTGAACCAGCAGGACTGTCACGACATATTCCACTCACTTAGATACACGTCATTCACAGCGGTTACACTCAAACCCCTCTATAGTATCCGTCATCTATTGGAATAGATATATCACTGCACATCTACACATCCGGATCTCCGCCACTACACAGCAACATCCACACGTTCATATCCACTCATCCACTCACCATACGTCACAGCCCCTACTACTACCTCACTGCACCACCTCCGCCCTTTGCCATATCATTTTTTTCTGACGCAATATTTAATACCATGGCTTCTCCCCCACCGTTATCGTCACCGACTCCACAGTCTGCTAACAGATTACAACCGCCAACATATCAAAAGCGTCATGGACATAAGAGATCGTCCGCGATATCTGGAGATTTCGACTTGAACAACATTTTTATCAACACACCCGTTACCAACAAAATCACAAGTCCGATCAAGTCCGGGTCCATGAAAACACCTCCTCCAATCGCGCAACAAGTGCCTGCCATTAATTTAGAAGTCCCGGATTCAAGCGGCTCTTTTTTGTATGATACCCCACTCAGATCCCCACACACTGCTTCGTCTCTCTCTCCACCACTATCCACTTGCAAACAGCAGACGAGGTTTTTTATGACCGATGAGCTGAAGTTCGACAACTCGGAAGTGCCCAATGCCCTCATAGATCTCGACGACATCTTGGCCAATCCGCAGGCTTTCAAGCACAAGAGAACCGAGAGTGCCCCGCTGGATTTCACCGGATTCTTTTCAAACCCCACAAATAGCACTGTCATCATGAGCAACAGTTTCAACACGTCTTCGAATATGGAGAAATTTTTGCTGTCACCAGTGAGAAACGAGATTGTTGTTGAAGAGGACGAAGAGAGTGATGCAGAATCCATTCTGAGCCACTTGTTGTCCAAGGTGAAGCACCAGGCCATGCAAAATGACACAGATTCCATCACTTCGATCTTGACACAGTCCAATGATGACGACGTGTTGTTCTTGAACAACAACTCGTCCACATCGTTGCAATCGATCACTAACCAACCTGTGAATTCGTCAGAAATGTCTCCAGCTGTCTCCAGTATACGTGGGAAAGCTGCAAGATACCAACACTACTACAATACACAGCAAAAAGTGGGTTCTGTCAAGGCCAGCACTTCACAGCTGGTGAAGTTGACTCCGACTGCCAAATTGATGGCTAAAGGCTCGAGATCTTCCTCAAAATCACCAACGAGATCCCAGAATGCCGGGTTCAAATTTGACAGTGTCTCATATGATATTCCTGACAAGATGCTCTCAAACTACTACTACAAGACGTCATCTCTCGACCTGACTAACAAAGACAGTAGTAATGAAGAAATCTTGGCGAAACCAAAACTACACCAGCAGCAACTCCCCATGAGATCTTCTTCCCCTTTGAAAAACGAAATCACTGCAGCCGATCCGGTTCCAAAATCCAAGAAACACGCTCACCATAGATCGAAATCGCAACTGCAGAGTTCTCCAAGACGTGTGAGCGATGAGAGCCAGACGCATTCGAAGAAGAAAAAGTCTCTTTCTATTCTAGAAGACGTGAATTCCACTCAGCACAGAAGATCCAGATCTCTATTTACGAGTTTTTCCAAGCTCCATCTCCGGCGTAACTCGTCGACTGCCATCTCTCTGTCCAGAAAACAGCACTCCAATTCGTCATCGACGTCATCGCTCATCTCCAAGACCACTAATGAAGATCTCTTGCGTCTAGGCGTGTCTCCACGGCAAGATACAAAGATATACAGTTCGTTGAGCAACGATGCCGAGATTTCTTCTTTGCATGACCGTACAATGACTTCTTCTACACTGTTTGACTTGACCTTGACCAACATAGGCGAGCCAGGACCGCTGATTTTCAACCCGATACTAAACGACACTAATTACGAACTAGATAACAAAGAAAACACATCTTTGTCTCCAATACCCAATGAAGCAGCTGGCAAGACCAAAACTAAGCATAGATGGTGGTTTAGAAGAAAATCATGATATAGATGTATAGACACTGCTAATTTTGCATTTTTCCATCCCGTAAATATTTGTTCCTGCATCTATTGTTGCAAATCGAGGCAGCTTCCAGCCAGATTCCAGCCAACCAAACGTGTACATGAGATCAAAAAAAATGGACGTTTTTTCGTGCAGAAAAAAATTTGTTATATATAAAGGCATAAGACACGTTTGATTTGAATTATCGACAACTAGGTAATTGACCACCAAAATGTCATCATCATCATCTTCGAACGGTGCCGTGACACCCGAGCCTAGCGCCACTGGGAAATTGTTATCCAAATCGGATTTGGCAGTCGACTGCGGTCATAGAACCACTAACGTACGTGTTATTTAATTTATCACCAAAATCATGATTTGACTAACTTTCCCCAACAGTACCCGGCCATTCACAATGCCCCATTGCCAGCTGACGGTCCAGGATCGAAACATTTCTCCAACTTGATCTTGGGTGCCATTGGCGTGGCCATTCCGTTCTACATCACGAGAAAGTTGGGTCTTGGTCTCTACACCTTTATCTTCTTCTTCCTCTTGTTGGCCTTACCGATCTTGATGTCCTACTGGACTATCATGTCTACTTACTCTCCAAGGTTGAACGAAAAGGTCAAATTGCCAAACCGTGGTGTCGAGTTCTACTTGGAATTCCACGACGAGGATTTGCTGAAGAAATATCGTGGCCAGAACAAGATCCCATACGAGACTTTCCACAACTTGTACTTTGAGAACAAGGTCTCTTTCAAAGGTGATCTGTTGGACATCTTGGAATACAGACACGACTGGTGTAACTTCAAGTTCACCTTGTCGTTGTACAGATTCTTCCTCTTTGAATTCATCCCAGAAGTGATCATGCACACGAGATCTCAGGATGAAGAACAAGTCAGAGACCACTACGACAGAGGTGACGATTTCTACAGCTGGTTCCTCGGAGACAGGATGATTTACACCTCTGGTGTCATTGGAGATATCAACTCTGACGAGTCCTTGGAGCAGTTGCAAGACAACAAGTTGAAGACTGTGTGTGAAAAGATCGACTTGAAACAAGGTGAGTACTTGTTGGATCTCGGTTGTGGCTGGGGAACTTTGGCCGCCTATGCTTCTTCTCAGTATGGAGCCAGAGTTACCGGTATCACTTTGGGTAAGAACCAGACCAAATACGGTATGGACCAGTTGGCCAAATACGGAGTCCCAGAATCCCAGTCAAAGATTGTATGTACCGATTACAGAGACACTCCATTACCGTCGGATGGTGAAAAAAAATACGACAAAATCACCTGTTTGGAGATGGCTGAGCACGTTGGTATCAGAAAATTCGGTTCGTTCTTGCAACAAGTCTACGACATGTTGGAAGACGACGGTATCTTTTACTTGCAGTATGCTGGTTTGAGAAAATCATGGCAATATGAGGACTTGGAATGGGGTTTGTTCATGAACAAGTACATTTTCCCAGGTGCCGATCTGTCTACTCCGTTGACCTTTGTCATCAATGCCTTGGAAAACACCGGTTTCGAAGTTGTTAGCTTGGACAACATCGGTGTCCACTACTCTCTGACCTTGTGGAGATGGTACTTGAACTGGATCTCCAACAAGGACAAGGTTGTTAACAAGTACGGTATCAAATGGTATAGAGTTTGGGAATTTTTCCTCGCCTCTTCCACTATTGTCTCTAGACAAGGTTCTGCTACTTGTTACCAAATCGTCTTGAGAAAGAACTTGAACTCCTACCACAGAGCCGAGTACGTTCCAAAGCAATCTGGTTTATTGAACGGTGATAAATGGGCAAAATAAATAAATAAATAAATATACTTTCAAGATAAATAAACAAAATGTGGAGACTCAGTACCGTTTCTGCTCAAATTCTTGGTTTAGCTTCAAGTGTGCATACTTCTTTGTGTAATTCTCAATCATCCGGAGTGCAAATTCCACATTGTGCTGATAAGGACCATACACAATAAACATGATATCGTCATCTTTGGACTTCTCCAATTGCGATTCATCGATCAAGATTCTCTGGATCTTCAAATTACAATCAGACTTGGTTCTTAAAGTGTACTTGAAATTGGCAAAGTTCCGGAACAAAGATCCACAGTAATAACTCTTCAAGATGATCTTATCGGTACAGAGATCTTGATTCTTGTCTTTGTGGAATTTCAGATACCTCTTATTCTCATTTTGGTAGTAAAAATGGTTGAATTTGTCGAATTTCCCAAATCGAGACTCCACCTCTTTCAAAACTACAAAGAAGAAGCTCTTTAGCACGTTCGAAGATACACGGATTAAGATCTCATCACAATCAGGTAATGTGGATACCGAGATCAAGGTTTTATGCACCATCTTGTTCAATTCCTCGTTTGTCAGTAGTAACTCGTTAAAGAATTCTTCAGGTAGCAAAAACTTGGACTGATAGATAAAGTTCTTTGGAGCATCTTTGATCACAACCTCGTTCAAAAAGGGCAGAATTGGTTTCCCATTGATAATTTTGTTCAAGAAAATCGAGATGGGAATCACTCTTTGCGGTTCCAATTCGATCTCAAACACCAGATACGGTAATTGGCTCAGCTGGTTCTCAATTGTCAAGACGAATTTCGAATTGTTACTCAAGAACTTTGACACTTTTTCGTCCATCAAGATGGGAATTGCCAACCGTGGCATGATGCACCGTAGCACAAATTTCTCATCAGTTCCCGTGGATTGCGATTGGAAATACTGATCCTGATGGTGTGGCACTGTGGATTGTGGCGGATTTTCCATCGGCACAGCCCCAGCGTTCTCTAGTGGCATCTGTAGCGCCTGGTGCATCAGTCTTTGGTGATAAGGTAATTGTTGAATCGTAAGCTGTTGTAAACCTGTCGTCGTAGCTGGAACCTCTTTGTTGATCTCTGTATCATTGTTATTCCTCGCAGTGTACTGTAATCCTCGCATGGAATCTGCATCTACTCTATCTTCATAAATCAGTCTCTATAATTTCTAACCTGCTGTTCCTTAAAATGGACCCTGTATCTGTAAATATGGTTCCTAACCCCTCTTTATGGATGCTCAGACAGAGTTTCGGGTCTCAATTGGTTCGATACTTGGCCCAATACGCTGTATTGTGTGATGTGAAGTGCCAGTTGCAACCAATCCGAGTCTACCGCTGAGATCTCTGTCTTTGATAATATTCCACCATAATATTTATTCCACACTCTTTAGCCTGAAATGATACGACAAATTTTTTTTCTCTTCCCCTCTTTGGTTCCCCAATCTGTTGCTTAGATCTTTTCGATAACGCATGAAGGGTGAGATAAAGTTGATTAGGTCATTTTAGGGGTGCAGGAGGGTTAGGGGCGATTTTGGGGGTTTATGTAATGAATAAGCTGGTAAGGTGTGGTTTGTAGTTGAAAGGGGTTGATTGAAGTTTAGTTGTGTTCTTTTTAGTTTGACAGCACGCAAGGCTGTACCTGCATAAAGAACCCCCCAAAATTATTGAGTATGGTTATTTAGTACCGATAGTGCCATTCTGGAATATAAATTTATCCGGCAAAATTAGGACACTGTATCGTCTCAGAGGCAAGAATTTGGAATGAAAGCGCACTTACAGATCACCAGATCAATGGTGCAATGCAATTACAGATCATCAAATCGAACTGTCTAACAGAGTAGGCAATAATGTTACAGTACAATTTTGTGTGCATGTATAAAAGAAATGAAATTGTTAATTTGCAAGAATTGACAAACCAACCACAATGACTGACCCAGACCTCATCAGCACCGCATTCTGGGAACCAGAGCTCGGCCAAGACTACTTGAAGAACTTAGAGCATCAGAATGCAGACCAGAGTATATCGGGAGACCAGAGTATATTGGGAGATCAGAGTATATTGGGTGATCAGAGTATATTAGGTGATCAGAGTATATTGGGGGTTTACCCCTATCACGATGTGGCAGTCCCCGACACTTCCAGTGACTGGCTCAACAAAGAAGTCTCTTCTATGGTGAACGCCGAACTCACTGTAGAGTCCGTCAATATGGAACAACAGCTTGCTGAAATTTTCACAACCGACTTGTTTGACACACCAGAATCGTCTGCTCTGCCGATGACTCCAAATCAGCCTGATTCATTCAATCCAGAAGTAGCCCAGAGTGAGACAAATGTCGGAGCCAAGTTGAACGTGCAACTATCGGATTACGACTCGTGCTCATTAGACAACTACCAGATGTATTCAAACGAGAAAACCACAATAAGAAATTTGCGTCTCATCCAGCAGCCAAAGCCTTTCATATCTGCAGAGCTACCAACTTTGGTCCAGATCAACGGCCTATATCAGTTCAGATTTCTCAACAATTTTACTCTTGAAGACTGTCTACGCGACGCCAGTAATGACAGTACAATCAGTTACCATGCCGGAGAACCTGACAGCGACTATGAAGAAGGTAAATACTTGTATGCACCGCAGATAAGGCGCACGCTACAAGTTGCCGAAAGAGGCGCTTGGAAAACCATCACCGAGGGCTTGTGTCCGTACTGTCCACAGGTCAAGTTTTTACAATTGAAAAACTCAAATTATGGGCATCATCTCTGTATCCAACACGGGATCCAGACAAATGGACTCCCGATCCCAGATCCTGAGAATCACTGCTTTTACTACTACGAGAAGAAGAACAAAATCAACTGGACAAACCAGATCTTTGATGGAGTGTCGTGTCCAGTAGAAGGATGTCACACGATCTGTAAAGTCTCCCCAAGCAACTCAGTGAATCCGAACAGATTGTTGGACTACTTGAGACATTACAAGAAGTCGCACAAAAGCGGAAAATTACTCGATGTGATGAGAAAGTGACGAGCATTAAGAAGCTGATGTCCTGTGTAGTTGAACCATTCGTATTCCCTTGACTGTGTTGTAACGATTTATTCCAGTTACCGTCACTTCTAGCAAATCGTCATGGTTACAATTAAGATTGAAATCGCGAATTTCAATGGCACAGCCACTTGCATGCTCTATTGCAATTTTGTTTTTGTGCACATTTTGCAAGTCTCCATATTTCATCACTACGATATCCGAGTCTACCTCGTCAAATTTAATGTACGATACCGGGTTCTGGTCTAAATAATCAGCATACCGGTCTTTCAAGTGCTCTAACACCATTGAATGAGTCCTCATTTGAAAACTCAACAGCGTCTCATGCTCATTGTTCAACAAATCCACGAATACCAATTTGTCGCTGTTGAAATTCCTGAAACCCTCATCGTGGGACCTCATCAGGTTGACGAAATCCGCCGGAAATAACAACTTCACCCGGAGCGAAAGGTCGGAATGGTACCGAAAGGGTAACTTTACTGAGGAATCTATCTGTTTGCAGTTTAATAACCGACTCAAATTGGTCACAAACGACTCCAATCGGTCAAATCGTACGTCATCGCACTGTAGTACATCAAATGGTAATGAAGCATGTGCTCTCTGAATACTGCTCCCTGCTATTTTGGCACCGCTTTTGTTTTCGACATGTTGAGTGAAAAGCGGATTTAATATCGTGGGCACCGAAATTTTGGGCACCATAGCCCTCACCACTAGCCTTGACATCGCACCATCACGTTTAGTACTCGTCAAATTTGACAACCTTTAAATTTTTCATTTATAGATTTTTTTCTTCAGTTTCTCATATATGATACTCATTATACGGTTTTCAGTTTCTGCCTCTTGCAGTAGTCGATAAACACCTTCTTATGCAAAGTCCCACAGAATTTCCCGTCTTCGTCAAGAACACATATCTCTCTGTTTCCCAATTTGGTAAATATCGAATACACAAGACTCAACTTGGAGTCGTGGTCTAAATAGATCGGATTGTAGTCAATAATAGTCGTAAGGTCTGTCAACTTGTGTAACAAGTCTACAACAACCTCTTCTTGCAGCCTCTGGGGCCCGCTCAAGTCCGACATGAGATCTGAGTCATTGGATTCGAGATCTTCATCTGGAGAGTAGCCCAATTTCACCATCATCTCATCGGTGACTTCATACTCTTCCAAAAAGCGCTGGAGCTTGTCCAACTCGAACCGCAAATTCGGAGCTGGCAATAGTCCAACGATGGTGTCACCGTGGTTCTTCACCACTGAGAGGCAACCATCCAACAACGAATTCTGCTGCAATAGCGACAATTTAGAGTGCAATACGGACACTGGGAAGTACGGAGAGTCGGTGATATCTATGACGTAGTCCAAATTCGACTCAGAAGGCACTAAATCGATCAACCTAGCTGACTGGTCTAAAAACACCGGTGTCGATCTGTTATCCAAGAACGGGAAATCGTTCTTCAGAATGAGCAACTCGTATAGCGAATTTGGCTCTATCATGTTGGCTACCCAATTCGAGATCAGAATCAGTATGGAGATCGGTAACACATAGGTATAGGAAGAAGTCAACTCGAACAAGATCGCTGCCAAGGTTACATTCATCCTGGTGATACCAGCCATGAAGGCGCCAGCCCCCACCATGGCATAGATGCCAAAATCTACACAGGTTACGTTTTCCCACCCATTAGAGTCATCTACCGGTACAAATTCTCCACGAGGCGATAGATGTGGATATCTCAACACCAAGAACTGGATAAACATCGCAAACAAGCGACCAAACAATGCCCCAATGGTCATCGATGGGACATAGATCCCCAGAGGCAATTTCAGCCCAAAAGTAATGGACGTCAAGACGAGCTTGATCAACAATGCCCAACTCAAAAACTTCAACTCTGGGATGATTTTGTCGAACAAAATGACAGTGATTGCTCCAGCATCGGACAACTGTTTGCTCTCCAAGATCGGACAGTGGTTTTGTACTGTACAGGGACTTGCCATCTCGTACAACAACTCTGTTGATGGGATTTTTGTGTATTTGTTGTAATAAGTGGTCACCAGAGTGATGGCAGCCACTAGAAGGACTTCGAAAACCGGTCTGTCTTTTATCCATCTCGTCTGTCTGAAAGTTTTGGCCCACCATTGGGTGAATCTACAGAACAGGGCACCAAAGATGCCACCGGCTACGCCTATAAATATGAAAAACACCAACTCTATCGGTTCCCAGTCACTGGAGTAAGTGACTTCGAACAAAACTGTCTTGCCTGTACCGTAAGGGTTCAAAAATTTCAAAAACAACGTCGACGACATTGCACAGATGAAGATCGGGAACAATTGGTTGATCGGTAGGTAATAAGTGACTTCCTCGATGGAGAACAAGACGGCACCCAAAGGTGACCCAAACAGCAATGCGACTCCAGCACTGCTAGCCGCACTCAAGATCTGTCTCTTTTCAAGATCATTTCTGTTGATCTTGTCAAAGATTCTACAACATATGTTACCTATACACAGAGATAAGTGCACATAGGGCCCTTCCTTTCCCAAAGCCATGCCCGAGGCGATGGCTAGTACCAACGAAGTCGCCTTACAGATCAATGTCCAAGTTCCTAAGAACTTTCTGATGACAAATCCCGAGAGAATTGTCTTCACTTCAGGAACTCCAGATCCGTAAGCCGTGTACCACACTTTGTGGTTATACTGTCTATTTTTCTTTCCCCCACTATCAGAATCGTCAGGAGGGAGCAACGGGTTGACTGTTTTGGTCAAAAGCGTAATATTGACAGCAAAGAACAGCAATAGCACACATAGAGACAGGTATATGCAGAATTCTAGAGAAATAGCACTCTCTGTGGGGAAAAAAACGGACCAGCTCTTGAACTCGGGGCACAAAGTCTCTTGATCTGAGCTCTTTGCAAATAGATGTTTAGGGTTAGAGCTGACGCAACAGGCACTTTCGCTCAAAAAGAAACTTGTTGTACAATAACCTCTTTTCAAGTCGATCAACACATTCTCCACAGTATCGATGCAGTACAGCAACAAGGCACAGAAAAACGAGATGATCACTATGAGAATCCAGCTCTTGGCATTGTCCAAGTTCTTGACAAACTTCTTGCGCCACGACCTGCGTGCCAGCCTTGCCAAATGGGAAGATCGGTCCGACTGCCTGATCGTGTTGTCTAGCCAGTCTATAGTGGTGAAATCGTCGTAAAAATTCGTCTCCAATTGCTCCTTTTCGGGATCTTGGTTCTCGGTGAGTATCGGAGTCTTTAGATGCTTGTTATCTGCACTTATTGCGCCATATGATGCAAAAGGTGGCAAAGACTGCTGTCTTAACAAGCCTGGGTGATGTGGTCCGGATTCACCGGCATCTAGGTGGAAAAAATCGTTTCCCAATGGTTGCTGGTTAAGAATACGTGGACTCCTCAAGCTCATATTGTAACTGCTGTTCAATAGCTGCAGAGATGGGTAATGTAAGAGGTGTTCATCGTGGGCCCTTAGCGATGGGATGGATTTCAACCTGGGGACGGGTTTCAATGACGACGCTCGCACATTTCCATCTTCTTGATTGCTGTGGTTGTTGTTAGAATGAGAATTGTCTCTTCCCCGGGAATCAGCCATGCCTGGTGCTCGCCAGTTGATTAGACGCTAATGGTGTCTAGTGTATTTCTTATCGATAACCATTTCAGGAACAGATCAAAAAAATGTTTTTTTGTTTACTGAAAGGGGTTAACTATAAGGTTGTCACTGTGGAGGATAATAGGGGTGAGTGTTGGATAAGGGTAAGGGATCGTAAGGGATAGTAAGGGGTATAAGCACTTGGTGGCTTGACGAGGTTTTGGGAGTTTCTGAGGGGTTTCAAGGTACTTCAAACCACTCTCGACCTATTGCGATGACTGGTCTGTGTAATATGTACTTTCATGTTGAGACAGCTGTGTAATGGCTATGATCGGTTTCGAAGATACATCAAACACCATTGAAACTTTTGGTAAAAAGACTTGCCAGTTTACAAGGCTCAGTTCACTGTAAGAGCCCCTTATGCATACTCAATACTCATAGTAGGTCGATCAGATCCAATGCTCAGTAAGACCGTTAGATCTTTGTCACAAAACTCAGTGAGGAAGTTTTTTTGAAACCAATTTTTTCGCTCCCTTTTTATTCTGTTTCAACTTGATACAGATCTTCAAGTCAAGGGGCTAGTACAGGATACAGAGGGATAGATCCAACAGGTATATAAATATACACAGATATATATACAAGAAGCAACTTCCCAGAACAAAGCCAATTCCCATACCGATCAATCAGATCCACAATCCCCCATGTCCTCTTCCAGTTATTACGACACCAAAAATTCACCCCTTAATGCATACCAATACCAGCAGAGCTTGAAAAAACTGTTATGGCAACAGAACCACTCCATCCAATCACTGCAGTTGGGCAAACAATCACTGTCCAGAATCGTGCAAGTCGATGTCAAAAAAAAGCAGAAACCGCCGCATCAAAACGATTATTCCACCCACTACATCGAATCAGGGATCCTCCCTACTAAATTTCTACAAAATGTGGAAAATCCAACAGTTGGATATCCCAAATTGCAAAGATTGATGCAATTGAAAAAGGATCAAGTCGCACAGTACGCAATTAAACCATATGGTTCTCGTTGTGAACCAGAGGATATTGTTGCTACGTTGAACAAATGGATAGTACAAGATATGTTACAATTCGATGTTATAATGATCGGTTCCTTGACTGAAAACCAATTCGTTTACCCTTTGCTTTCGCAACTACCCTTGGATAAACTCTGTTCCAAACCCGGATTCCTCTTTATATGGGCGTCTTCTCAGAAAATCAAAGAATTGACTGCATTATTGAGACAAGACCAGCAGTCGAAGAACAATTGGTCAAAAAAATTTAGAAGATCGGAAGAATTGGTCTTTGTGCCAGTGACAAAAGACTCCCCTCATTACCCTCATAAGGATTCCAGTACCCTTGAAGATGAGATTTACTTCCAAAAACTACAATGGCATTGCTGGATGTGTATAACTGGAACTGTCCGAAGATCCAGCGATAACCACTTGATAAACTGTAACATCAATACCGATCTTCTGGTTGAAAAAAAATCAGATTCAATAGTCAATAATGCGGTTCCTGAGTTTATTTATCAAGTTGCAGAGAATTTCTCAAGCTCAACTAGAAGATTGCATATTATCCCTTCAAGAACAGGAGTTCAAACTCCAGTCAGATGTAGAAAAGGCTGGGTCATTTTGAGTCCAGATATCTTGTTGAACAATTTCAAACCTGATGAATATAAAAGAGCCATTGAAATTTTGGGAGACAAGATCCCTATTTCTGCAGAAGTTGAAAATTTAAGGCCAAAATCCCCCGTCAACGTCTCATCCTCTTCAGTTCGTTGAAATCTACAACAATTTTTATTTTCAAAACATTATATTCGGAACCCAACTAATATACACAGTGAGATAAGATAGTAAGTTAATAATATCTTCCATAAATCCGCCTTAAAACAACAACAGCAACACTCCTAAAACGTTATTCAGTTTCTTTTCCTTCAATCAATGAGGAATTACAACCAGTTGATGATCAATGAATGAATTAGCAAGCCATTTGAGCACGGCCATTCTCCAATTCTTCAATCGTCGATTCAACGACATCTTCTTCTTCTTCGTCTTCAACTAATTCTATTGTACAATATTTGATCATGTCCCATCTCTTCCAAAATGCAACACAATCTTGATAATCATCACTTTCGACAAAATCTTGCAAGTAGTACTTGGTATTGGTCAACCTGTCCTTCAAATGTTGCAAGGATGAAGTCAGACTTTGATTCTTTCTTGCATCACAGATTTGTCTCTTAAACTTTGGATCCAATTCGAAGTCATCAGCGTAATCGGTAATCTCAGTTTCCAGCAATGATGGTGCAGAATCAGAGTAGTCATCGTTATCGGTGATCGAAATCGAGCCTGGAGTATGAGCAATCTCCTGATCCCCTTCATAAGAAGTGGCATCACAATATCTTGCCCAAGCTTCATCAATGGCAGAAACTAAGTATTCCAAGCAACGAGATCTGGCTGCCAAATCTGAAGAATTGACGCATCTCTTGTTGTCCGACAAGACTTCGTCCTTTCTATCCTGTTCAACTTCTTTGACATTGACTTCTTCGTCGTCTTCAACTCTTTCTTCTTCCTTCTTTCTCTGATCTTCATCATCTTCATCGTCACTATATAATGCAACAGCACGTGACAATTCCAAATTCAGAGGAGTCTCAGCAGCAGATCTTGTTGAAGATCTCCTTCTCAACAAGGACTTTCTTCTCTCAATACGATGATCATAGACTGGTTCAGAATCAGAATCGTCCTCTTCATCACTTGAAGAGACAAAGTCCTTATTTCTGGATTCCACTGTGAAACATGTGGCATCGTTGACTCTGCGGCATTTTTTCAATGGACGTGTAGTCGATGAAAATGGCAAACTTGAACACGAACGTTTCAAATATAAAGCCATTGTAATATAATATGCAAGTGAAGTGAAATGACAAATAAAAAGTAGTGCGTTAAGTGCTCAAAAAAATTCCTTTGTTTGACCGTGAAAAAATTGACAGATGTTCAGTAATGGACACGGTGGCAAATAAATCTGGTGCGAAAGGTGGTTTGGTGGGCGAGTTTTAATGGGATATTGAACGTCACAATCAAGTGGTCAAGTAATCTCTCTCTCTTTTGTCAAATATGATGGTGATGACAGTAATATATATATAAATGATTGGATCTTTCAGATTATTGTAATAACCTTTTTCCAAATCAAATAAATAGAACAAATACTTTCAAATTGCCTCCTGCTTGAACCCAGTGAAACGAACAAAAAGAAAAATTTGGTGGTGAAATATAGAGATTATAATCAGAAATAATAAAAGTAGTGTGAAATTCACTCAACTATTTTATTGTGATATCTCTTTTCGTAGATTTTTTGTGCTTGAGAAGGAAAAAAAAAGTGATAGAAAACTCAGAAGAAATTAAAATACTTAAATAAAAAAGATAGAAATTAGCATTTTATAAAAATGTAACCATGGTTACCTGTCCATATCCTTTGATTTAATTGGTCAGTTGAAAATTGGCCCCTGTGTAAAATGGATATTTTCCTTACAAGTGCTCCGTAACCCTCTCTGACTCACTTTTGTGGATGGTTTTGATATTTTACTCCTATTCTAAGAAATGTATTAAAGGTATCAAGAAATGGTGATATGGTCTTGAAACTTGGTATGGTGACAGATACATGCCTATATTATAGATGTATTCAGTTTTTTCTGTACAAATTCAACAAATATAGCTGGTTTCACGACATTTCTGTCCTCATTACGGCCGAATCTTTGTAAAGTGCCACTCGAGTGGCCACCCAAATGGGCAGAGAAGCTGGTAGAACAATTTTCCCATTAGGACAGATTATATGTCCTGTTGCCTTTTTTTGTTTCTTTTGGGTCAAAGCAACACTTTCGTTATCAGGAATTGATTGCCCAGTTGGGATAAAAATAGCCCTCCTTAAAACAGAGCAAATCATGAAACAATAAATCCCTGTTTAAACGTTTTGCAGCCATGAGCAATTTCTACACCTTTAGATAGTCCAAGACATAGCTCTTTGCAGTAATTTGGAGATGCAAGATAGCTGTCACACCTCTCTTGAAGGGATGTACAATCTATTAGATCTGATATATTCCAGAATTTCGTCAAACGTCTCTTCTTTACCACCTCTAATCGAGTCCCCACCGTCTGCAATTTTCAGCCGTATCGCAGAGGAACTCAATTCTATCACATCTTCATCCCCTTTTACTATATGCATTGCTTTTCCCCAACTGTCTGGGATGTCGTCATTACCCCCATTTTTGATGTTCTCCACATAAGACAATTGGTCGTCCTGACCCCCAGATCTGGTTACCAGAATTAGGTCACATTTATTGATAAACCCACCTAAAGACTCTTGTATCGATTTAGGTTTATAGTACTTTGGATCGAAGACCCTGATCAAGGTGTCATATCCCAATATAAAAGTCAATTTGGGACCATTGTCAGGGCCAATAGCATTTGTGATCAGTTCTGCCTTGTCGACAAATTTTGCATGGTTTGTTAAGGCTACTGTCACGTTCAAATCTAGATCTCTAGAGAGCTTATCTGCCATTAGACACATCATGTCAATTCTATTTTCGAAACTAGCGGGCACAGGAACGACTTTGTCGGCATTTTTTACCGATAAGAGCAATAATAATCCTTTTGACTCTACTTTGGTGCCATTATACTGATAGTTCACGGCTTTTGATGCCAACGATGCATGTCCGAGATGTGGAGGGTTGAACGATGAATCTAGCACACACAATCTTTGTACTTCGTCCCATTTATGTGTTGTTCGTGTACTGTACAACACCTGGAACTGTCGCTGTTGTTTCAAGAAGTTTTTCAACAAAGCCGCTGAATTGATCCGTATCAGCTTCGACATCTTGTGCTCGATGCCCCGATATGATCTTGATTTTGAGACTTTTCAATTAAAATTGTACCACTGAGAAAAAAGATTTTTTTATCGATTCGATCAGTTTGGCACAATTTGACGAGAGTACTAATTCATGCGACGCAAGAGACATGAGGAGTCTACTACTGTTATTACTACTATTTGTGCTGATTGAAGCCCTCAAAGTGGCTCCAGAACACAAGAAAAGGTCTCCTAGCTTCTTGAAAGACAAAGTGCGGTATGAAAAAGTGAGGCAGAGACAGAACCGGAACCATGGGCATTTGTTGAAAGATGCGCCGATCCCTCTTCCGAAGAGAAAGCGCGGTCCGCCAATCGATATCGGTATGTGAACACACAGAACGTTTACAACTCTCATGCCCGTACTAACCATACTCAGAGATAATCAAAGAAATCCCAGCGGAGAAATGCCCGAGGAAATCACATGTTGGCGATTTGTTACAGATATATTATATTGCATATTTGCCGAATGGAGCCCAAATAGATTCCTCTTTCAAGAAGGGAAAACCATCCGAGTTCATTTTGGGTGCAGGGAAAGTGATCCCCGCGTGGGAAGACGGGTTGGAGGACATGTGCATCGGAGAGATCCGGCAATTGACCACGCCGGCGGATCTCTCCGAGGCAGGAGTCGGAAAGGAGCTCGATTCGTTGGTGTATAAAGTGGAATTGGCTCAAATCTTGAACTACGAGTGGCCAGAACATCTTATAAAGAGGGATGAGTTATAGTGAACACTTGGAGTGAAAAATAGATGGAAAAAAAATATGGACAACTATTTCTATAGTACTATTAATCAAACACTATTAATTGAACAGCTGTGTAAAATGAATCCATTGATGAGAATTGTCGCCTTATTATTCTGTGCTTTAGCGGTTATCGACACTGTCAGCGCAAAGAAGATCAACGATCTCAGGATTGGTAAGTTTAGCGTCACCAATTGACCTATCGCATATTTGCTAACAAATCCCTACGAAGGCGTCACACACAAAATTCTGCCAGAAGAGTGCCACAGAAGGACAGAGCCTGGAGATGTGATCCAGATGCATTACAAAGGAGAATTGGTCGATGGCACAGAATTCGACTCTTCTTACTCCAGAGGACAGCCACTTTCGTTCACACTCGGCGCTGGCCAGGTGATCCAGGGCTGGGATCAAGGGTTACAAAAAATGTGCATTGGGGAAAAGAGAAAATTGACCATTCCTTCACATTTACTGTACGGAGAACGTGGAGCAGGTGGGGTAATTCCCCCAAGTGCCACTTTGGTCTTCTACACTGAATTGGTCGGTATTGAAGGCTACGATCCGGAGCAAGATGCACAGAAAGATGAGTTGTAGATTAATTATTCCTTGTACTTTTTCTTGTTTGTAGTGATATTAGTAGGTCTTGAGCCCAGAACGTTACTGAAATCTCCGTTAAAGTCGCTGAAGATGCCGTTGAAAAACTCTTCAAAGGTGTTGAACTGCGACACATCGGGAATCAGAGCTGATTCGAAACTGAACGGCGAATGACGCGACAGTACCAGGGAATGTAGCTCGTTTAAAGGCGACTCAACTAATGCAGATCTCTTTTGGTTCAAATCGGGGGACGGAACTTGGCTGAGCTGCAACTTGTCCAAAGTTCCAGAGTAGAAGTTCATAGGTCTCGAGTATGACGCACCACTCGTAGTGCTAGCAGGAGAACTGGCCTTCCCATTTGCTGGAAAGACTCCAGTTCCAGACACCCCAGCGCCTGAAGATAATGAGGTGCTAAAAGATTGTCTGCGGTCTGCAGTGGCAGCTTTAGCCGGGTCGTACACTTTGTCGTTTGAGTTCTTTGTGATCTGCAGAGACTGTTGCCGTTGTGGCAGTGAATTTGGAGCAGATTTCGGCACCGGGGTATCGTCATCGTTGGTACTGGCAGTCTCTACTATACTCTTGATAATTTTACCCACTGTGTCAGTAGCATCGTTCATCTTCTCCCCAATATGGTTCAAATGCCAGTAAATCCTGGAAATCAAACTCAACAGCGTGGATTTGTCATCAAGGTTCATCACAGATAAAAAATCACATAACGTCAATGATGCATAGACGATTTGCAGTAATGCGGATGACGGAGATCCTCTGATCAAAGACGCTGGAAGCTTGAGTAACCTCTCCAAGATCACAAATGAGTGATGGCAGGCAGTCTTGTACAGCTTAGTGAGACACAGATCATGATTCTGCAGTCTCAAATCTCCCTCGTGGATTAAAGAGATAAATCTACGGCATATAAACACATGGTACGTATCGTATGCAAATAACAAGATCCCCGAGATGTCTTTTTTGATCAAATGCTCCCATTTCTTCTTCCAATCATCCATCTCTAGAAAGCTCAACTGTAGTCCATTATCACCGCCATTGGCCTCACTCTTGAATATCAACAACTGTAAATAGTCTCTTGAATTTTCCAAGATTCTGGAAAATTTGACATCTAGATCCAATTCACTCACTTTGATCGCATCCCCAATGGCCAGCCTTGGAAACTTCAATGTGAGATTATGGATATCGAGGTATTCTCTTGGTATGAGAACCGGTCTCCCCGAGAGCAACGACAGTTGAAAATGACAAGCACATAACGCATTCCATATTCTAAGATGGTACAAATCGTCATGGCTGTACTCTCTCAAATACAACACCCTGTTTTTGATGGCTGTGAAATCCATCGATATGATAAAGTGCTTGATTCCTGTTCCTGATAAGATCCAACTATCTGTCTGGGGCTGTTTAGGCTTTCTTGCAATGTTGTACAAAGATAAATACAAGATCAGTTCTATGTCGTGGTCTGTCAACGGATCGGTGATAAGTGCGATTCCCAACAATTTTGTCGTGAGCCAGTACAACTGTTGCTGCTCTTCAATATAGTTATAATTCTCATCAAAACACATCAGCAATATCACAAAGACGCATGTGATCAAAGGGTGTTCAATGACATATGTACGGTTCAACTCTTTTATACCACCTGGAATGATCCAGAAATGCGACGTTTCTAAAAAGGATTTGGCCAATTGGAGACACAACGTCTCGTTTCCAAAGTAGAACTGTAAAAACTCCTCGCATGCCTGTTTTAAGGGATCGTATTTGTTCGACCTTTGAAACAACCTTGAATCTATCAGCTTGATGATGTTCAAAGGCGCATCTCCTACATATTTATCGAGATACTCATCTGTCGTTGATTCTACGAGTTCTCCGGGTTTTGATGCAATTGAAAGTTTGCGGCGGAACGAGCTTGTGCCCTCTTCCAGTATCAGGCTCTCACCATATGAGCTGAAAGACAAACTGGGGCGGTTGTTCTTGCTGTCACCTCGGAGTAACGATATAATAGAGTCTAATTTCGAGCCCAAATGGTCCATATTGTTTTCTACAGCCCCCAATCTCTCATTTAGCCCATTTTCATCTTGTTTCTGCTCGTTTGTAGTGTCCTTTTTCACCTTGAATTTGTCTGAATCAATGTTGTATTCTGCTGTCAAGGAACAGTCGAGTCTCAATTTGAAGCAACGGTGGCATTTCCCATGCTCGTGTTCAAATTCACATCTCGTCTTCAACTTCCGGCAACTCAAACATGATAATTGTCGTCTTTTCTTCTTTGTTGAGCCCATTGAAGTGCCATTCCCAAGACTCGAATTGTCTTCTTCTCGTTCTGAATTACTTCTCTTCGGGGAGTCCAATATGGACAGTTCTCCATTGAATCCGGCTAGCACTTCGGTCTTGATCTTATTACTGTCTCCATTGGGTAATTCTTGTGACATTCTGAGCCGGTATCGTGTTGAAAAGTTGTTCCCGCCCGGACCGATGATATCAAAGATTTCAAAGTATTATTTTGGATTTTTTTTTCAATTTTTCACATCGACACTTTGAAAGATGCAGATTACTACTGGTACAGCCTATAGTCCTCTGTAGTCCACGCTTAAGTTGCGACTGGAGCACTAATGATGTAATGAATGTCTTTCTACCGACCGAAGGTTTCGCAAACTAAAGGCTACGCAATGTGCTCGCCGTGCCTTGTCGAGTCATGCTCCGACCCTTTCCTCCCCCTTTGAAAAAAACGTAATTTTGCATGCTAAGAAACTGATAAGATAAAGAAAAAAAGAGGGAGACAGCCTCCCGCGGATTCCGCCGGAGGTTTTTGGGGGTGATGTCTAAAGTATAAGCACCACTTAACCTTTGCTCGAATGTCTAATCTAGTGTGGAGTGTATAGCATAGATAGTATATGAAAGACTATATAATGGCATAATGTGTATAATGTGATGTCGCTCTCCTTTCTGCTTTCCATCATAGTAATGACCAGATAACGCTGAGCGTCAATATAGTCAAAGAAAATGACGAAATGTAGATACACGAGCCTGCACTGTTGTCTGACGTCTTCTTTGACATGCTTCCTATGATCTGGCCATTGCTGTCAACGTGAATGGTCTCTGAAGACTTGGAATCTGCAACACATTCAACTTTGCCTCCACGAACAAAAACACTTGCATCCGATTTCACCCAGCGGTCACAGTCAAACTGCAGTGATGAAGTCTTCACCGATGCGCTACCCTTGACCAATCTCAACTTGGGCATGGCTAAATCCTTGAATTCACCATTGAACTTGATGGCTCCTCCTATGCTCTGTAATTTGGGGAAGAAGTTGACCTTCTGGATTGATGGATTTTGCACCAACATTAACCCTCCATCGACTGTCTCCAACAGCGGGAACTCGATCTCTTGCAACTGCTTGTTCTCACCTATGAACAAAGTCCCGCCAATTGACTTCAACTTTGGTGCCTTCAATGTCTTTATACTGTTGTCGATGAATCCTAAGGTCGCCTCAACTTCTTCTAAAGATCTGATATCTAAGGAGTCCACTTGGCGCAAGGTGATGTTATTTGCCCAGATTAATTGAGGAAGACTGACCTGCACATTCATAGCGTTTGCGCTAATCGAGAGCTCTTGGTTGACTCTCTTGACATTGGAGGTGATGTTGTCCAAAAATCTGTTGTTGTGAATAGTCAACACTTTCAACGTCTCTACATTAAAACCAGAGAACCCAGTTAACGAGGTATCAATAACAGAGACGCTCTCAATCGACTTGATTCCAGTATCGAAACTGACCGAATTCAATATTGGTAGAACATTCCAACTGATAGCACTGACTGATGCCAATGAAGGAAATCTCATTGAAGTCAAACTGGTCAACTCTTTGAAGTCAATCTTGCCTGAAACAGTCTGTAATGCATCGGCTTGGATCCTTTGTAAGTTCGTTACATTGTGGATAGTTATGTCACCCCTGATAGCACTAATTTCGCCAAAATCGGCAACATAATCGTTGTAATTGACAAATTTGATCGACCCATCAATGACCTCACAGAGAGAGACTTGTGACAACTCTGCAGTGTTATGGATTTCAAATAACGCTCTTGAACACCCTTCGGCAATCTCATTGGTTGTAGTCAAGTAATTCTTTGGGTTTTCCAGCCCACCAGTCGTTGGCTTGATTGAGTCTGGTTGTTGAGTTACCGCGCTCTTGTCAGGAGCCAATGCCGCTGAAAAGACAAAACTAATAGCTGTGCTCAAGGCAAACAACACTGGAATACAAAACCGCATTTTTCTCTGGTACCTCGGTTCTTCTGTCTCTGGTCTGTAGTGGCCAAGTCTGATCAATAATTATCCTCCCATCTATGTCTTGAAAAAGGGATACCACAAAATCGACAGTGAACTTCTGGCAGCCCCAGATTTTCTACAGAGACCAAAAAAGAAAAAAAATATAAGCACCCATGCTGGGAGTCGAACCCAGAATCTTTTGATTAGAAGTCAAACGCGTTAACCATTACGCTACACGGGCTTATTCAATGTTTTAAAAATTGGTCCTTCTTTAAGTGCTAATATTTACAGATCTGCCTCTGTGGGATATCAAGATGTTACTCCATTTCATCAATGTTTGAAGTGACTCCTGATGCTGAGGGTCACTTCAGCCTTGGGCATAGCCGACTTGAGAGCACAACATCTACTGTAGGCGGGTCTTGCTAATTGACGCTGGTAGCTCTCAATTATCATGGGGCTGTAAGTTTTGTATGTTAATTTCAACTCTAGCATAGTCGTACAAGACGCCAGTCAAGTCTTCTGAGATAATTGTTAGCAGAATAAGTGGCTAAGGTGGTGGGGTGGCCCTTTCGATTAGCAAGAAATGAGTTCTGGAAATCCTCAGGTGTGCTTTTGCTGTGGGCATACTAAGGTAGAGAGTGCGGAGCTATGTAGGATTCTTAACCGAAAATTGAGTGGTTGAGTTGGAAAGCTCATTGTTGACCTCTTGCAGATTCAACTCTAGAGACTTGGGTGTCCCTGCGAAGTAAAAGTAAAAAATTCCGTAAAACCCAATGACTATATAGTTTATATAAATTGTCTGAAGCCACCAGGATTACTATTACAAAACTGAGTCCACTTCAAAACTAGTTCCTACGGCCCAATTTTCTTTCCAAATAATCCAAAGCACCCGATCAAAACTGCTGAACTCAGATTTATTCTTATTTGAGTCACAAGTAGGGCATAAAGGTGTACATTGTCTTGAACAATTATTAATTAGTATTCTGCTCTTCAATGATAACGTTTTTTAGCTGAGCAGTTTAGCAAATATCAAAGCCCTCGTTCATATTCTTTGATGTTCAAGTAAATCTCCTCACACAACACATCAAACAACCCGGGAATCCGTTCTTTTTCATAACCCACCAACACTTTGAATAACTCGTCTACAGCAGATTTGAGCTTCTCATCCTTAGCGCGTATTCTGATGTTTTTGAACAGCAACTCCATCATACCTCCAGGGATGCGGTTTAACAGTGCCCGATCTATCTTCTTCAGTGGTGAAGGAGAGTCAGTGCTCAGCTGTCTGTTTGGAACCTGAATGTTATTGCTACTTTCCGTGATAGTTTTCAAGACGGAGACATTCTCCTTCTGCTGTGCGTGTCTTTGTCTGCCCATGATGCTGAGTCTCCTGTGGATGGCTTCTGAAAATCTGCTACTACTCTTCTGCCTTGGCGATTTGGCCTCTGAAGATTCTGGAGAAGGATTAGAAATTCCAGGTAGTTCGGCCGACAATGGTGACAGAGACAGAGGTTTTGGGTTGGTGAACTTTGTTGAAAAATCCCATGCTGCTGGTGACATATTTGTATCCGGTATATTGTCTAAAGGGAACCGCGGCTTCTTTGGTTTTGTCTTCATGTTTTTCATGATATCATTCTTCAGCAGCACAAGTTTGGCTAAAGATTCCATCTTCACTTCAGTTGACAAGAACGGATCTGTCAGCAATAACAACCTCAGAGGAGGCCTGAGGTCTGGATCTTTCTGAAGACATTTCTTGACAAATGACTTCAAAGGTCTCGAATATTGGGGGCCAATCAAAACAGGAGGATCCAAATTTGGGATATCAAACAAAACTTTCAAAGGCGGATACTCCGAAAGTGGAGGCACTCCCCTGATCAATTCGATTGTGGTGATTCCAATAGACCAGATATCACACTTGTTATCGTATCCTGTTTTCTGTCTCAATATAACTTCGGGTGCCATCCAAAGAGGCGTACCAACGAAAGTATGCTTCTTCAGATGTGACATGGTGGTTTGTGCGCTGACTCCGAAATCCAGCAATTTAACTTCCCCAAGATCGGTGATTAAAATGTTTGCTGCTTTGATATCACGATGGATCTTATTTTGTCCGTGTAAATAGGCTAAGCCTCTGAGAGAATCCCTGATAATTAAAGCGACACAGTCTTCGCCCAAAGCCTTGAAGCATCTGAGCAAATCTGAACAAGATCCTCCTTGACAGTATTCCATTACAATCCATAAACCATTGTTCATGACATAGGTGTTGATGTAACTGGTGATATAAGGTGATCTCAATTGCGACAAAAAGACGATCTCTTGCAGAATCACACTGATCTCTTCTTCGGACTCTTCTAAGTTAACCACTTTGACAGCATACACTTTCCCTGTAGTTTTTTCGATGCTTTGGAATGAGTTAGTATAACAGAATCCAACAAAATTGGGGGTATTTTTCTAGCCAGAAAAGACTCACCATCTATAGACGTCACCGAAGGTTCCCCGGCCTATGCATTCACCAATTGCATAAAAACGTGTCGGATCTTGATTCATGGCTGATGAGGGGACTAAGCTACTTTCGATAAGGGGTCATAAAAAGTTATATTAGAGATTAAAATTAGTTGGAACAAAAAAGGGGTCGTCTCTTTGTGGCCGCATTCCACTTTAGAAAAAAAAAGACATCGTGCTTAAATTTTTCTCTCTTTACAGTGCGGTTAACGTGTATAAGTTCATTGCGACTGATGGTTGTGGCTTGTGATCTTCTTGATGAGATTACGTGAGTATCTTGCCGTTGCAGAGGAAGGTGAGATCACTTTCCTGTCATCAGATTCAATTTTGGAGGTGGTGTTTAATTTTGGCAACTCTTTCAACTGGATTTTACCATTTTCCTTGCCATGGAGTTTTTCAATTTTGGCTCTCCAATATTCGATGGCCAGATCAGACAACTTCAAGTTATCATGCACCTCTTTTGAAAGTGGGAATCCGTTCAAGATCAACCACTCAGCCAAGTCAAATATTTTACCATCCAAGGGCTTGGACAATGCATATTCTAGCAAATTAAATTCGTTATCCTCTCTCTCCAACTTGACATTCAATTTGGCCCCTGACAGTAGACCCCAAGCCATTCCGTAAAAGTTTCTCTCTCTCAATCCGTGAATTAAAATGTTATTAGGCGACAGCAGAGCAGGGAGCGGCTTCAAAAATGCGTACCGTTGATATTTGTCACCGATGAAAGCCAATCTCTGTGCAGGTGGAGCATCGGGCAAGATCTTTGAAGCAGGATCTAAAGAGCCCTCAAAGATTTTGTTCAGGTTTGCATTATTGATGGTGGACAACAAAGAAGTCTGTTCAGTGGTGAAGTTGTCCAATTTCAACGAACGAACTTTGGATATTGAAGTCCCAAGATTACGATGCGCCGATGAACAATTGACACAAAAGAGGGCTAACAAATTCAAGGAGATCCACTCGACACCGCTGTCATTAGTAGCACCACAATCGCAGCAGACCAAGTTACTTGGATCGATCAGTTGTACCAATTGGACGTTTTTCAAAGATACCGAGGAGAATCTACGTCTGTGAGGATCAGCAGGCGTTTCTTGCTGTTTCTGGGCAATCTGTCTCTGCTTTTGATTTGATGGTGAAGGTATTCCCGACACAGACTTCCGATCACTGAAACGAATCAACTGACCGGCATCGTACAACAGCTTGATCCAGCTATCTCTTTCCAGATCACTAGTCAGTTGATATATACTTCTATTACCTTTTGATGTAATGATTTCAAAGCAAAACTTCCTTCCCTTCTCTGTATTAGGCTTAAATGAGCAAAGAGCCAAGTCTATTGGTTCGCTACGATCAGAACCTTTCCGCCAATCTGCATACTCTGTTAACATTGAATTTTCTAGCACTATCCATTGCTTATGCCATCCCTGCTTATGCTGTCCGCCATAACAATACAACAATCCGGATTTGAAGATGCTATGTGGGTTTGCCGTGTTCTTGAGTGGGTTCAACGCCAGATCCAACTCGGTCTCGGTCTTTGATTGTTCGATCAGCCTACGTAATCTGTGCTTTTCAGTAGATTGAGTGTCCTTTGAAACATTGGAAGACCCAACAAGATGGGTCGATGTCGGCAGTCTGCCACTGTTGTCGAAATTGTTTGTGAATGTGATCAAATAATTCAGAAGCTCGCGATTCATGGTGTTGTTCTGGGTGATATCAGCCAAGAAATTCAAGTAGTCAAACTTTGACAACTCGAACTGACGTCTTTTGGACAACAACTTTTCCTCAGATTTCGTTGAAGAGCTGAGATACTTATTCAACCATGTATAATACTTGGAACTCTCGTCTTCAAAGATTTTTTTGTTCGAGTTCAAGGCGTTCACGTTGTTGTTGCTGAACACTTGGTTCATCGGATTCAACAAGTTGATACGCAAGTTGTTCAGTAATTGCTCATCGTCCTGAGCACTGCTCTTGAACAAAGGATCCACATGCTGTAGCACCACTTTTTCTGAAACTTTACCATGGTCAAACTCTTGCACAAACTTCTTCAAGGCGTTTGAAAACTGAACTTTCAGATCCCTCACTGTTATCAAGGATGTCTCCAAGTTTCGTCCCAGTTGAACCAGCTGTTGTGAGGTGGATTTCAAGATTGGGATCTTGGTCTCCGAATCTGCAAGTAATCTTCTCAACACCGGCCCATCGTTCAAATTTATGGGCTGCTTAGTATCCGGAATTGCGATTTTCTTCTCTTTAGTTGCTGGCTTCACTTGCTCCTCCTTGAAAACACTGAATTGGATCAATTTTACAGCCTCACTGGATTTATCGTTAAGTATTTCGAATTCTATTCTGCCCACGTTGTTCCCGATGGGCACCGACAAAGATATTGGTATTTTGGGCAGTGAATGGTAGACATGTGATCTTTTATCTTGAGCTTGGTCAGTATTTGTGATGGTAATCGGGCCCACTTTATGCTCAGCTCTCTTATCACCTCTGAGAACAACTATCAAGTTCTCATAGAGCGATGAGGAAGGCAGTGAGTGCTCATCGCCCATGCAATATTCCAACTCTATTTTGGCAAATTCTAGGTAATGAGGCACTTTGATCAATAGCGGGTATACTTCGGAGTCATTTTCTATGTACTGTAAGTGGGAATCGCTTGTAATATCAATAGAACCCTGGTCATCTGCGGAGACATTGACATGTGCTTTTGAGTTGGAATTTGAGACCAATTGCAACGACTTGAATCGAAGTCGGGGATCGTAGTGTGCTAACGGAAACGCTAGAGTATGTATTTGGCCCATATCTTGCCCAATTCCTGAGTTGGATGACAAACGTGATGAGGTGATTTAACAGAATCAATTAGGCTTATAAAGAAATAGTTTACAGGAGAAAAAAGTCAACTTGTCAAAAAGTTTAATGGGAAATTTCTGAAAAAGGTCGTGTATAGAATGTTTACGTGTATTCAGACACCAAAATCACCAAACGGGCAGTTTCTATTTTCGGAGCTCACAATAAAACTGTAGCACAAGGAGGCGCGGTCGAGGAAAAAAGTTTTAGGCGTATTGTCTTATGAGTAACACCGCCTAAAACAATCTCGCGATAATTGTGGTACTATAGGCAGAATCTACACTACTTTGAATTTTGGTGATATGAAAGAAAATGAAATTAAAAGAACTAAAGTTATTAAGCTGCTGTAATTGATACAAGTTGTTTGAGCAACAGTACCAATCATACAACCACGATAAGAAAGGACTTTGCAAAAAACATGGTTCGATTGGTATTATTCTCCATTCTAGAAAAGTAATAGTAACACAGAAAAAGCTCCCTTTCCAATAAAAAGTGACGGAATGTCAAAAGATCTCCAACAGTCCACTTACAATCTCTTCAGTTCAGTATTCCTTGCATACCAGGATATATAGACGAAACACAATTATAGTAAATATATATTAGATTAAACGATTATATTTCAAATCCTCTATTAAGTTGTAAAAGTGTTTTTGTCATCCTCGGCAACAAAAATAAGTGAACGGAAAAGTTTGATGAACTGTGTTGATTGTGTAAATTTTTAAAATTTTTGGTTGTTGTAACTGATCTCAGATTAAACATCTTAGAACAAGAAAGCAACACCAGCGGCAACAGCAGCACCCAAGACACCGGCACCCATAGCGTTGGAAGCAGCAGCACCAGTTGAGACTGATGTGGTGGAGTTGGAGGCGTTAGAGGCGTTTGATGAGTTGGCAGCCTGGACTGAAGCGACAGCAGCTAAAGCGACGATAACGTTTCTGAATTGCATTTTTGATATGTGTATAATGAAATATTAGTTGTTGTAATAGTTGAATTAAAAGAATTAAAAATGTCAGTTGGAATTGGGACTGGGTGAGGTTTTTATATCGGAAAAAATTTTTTGTAAAACCCAGAAAAAAATTTTCACTCTGCCCCTCGAAAAGAAATTCCACGAAAAATGCAATTTAAATTATCTATTAAAATGTCGCGACACTTTTATGTAACATTTCAATCTATGCTCTATTGCTATTAAGTTGTAGTTTATTATGTGCATATAGATAGAACAAAAACGATGATAAAGGGGCAAAACATTTGTTACACGATAATAATATTTGCCACGGTACAGTCAGATATAGTCTAGATAACAGTTTTTTTTTGGTTTGAGACCCTCGGATGAATAATTCTTGTTAGATTTCCGTTGAAATTTCAAACCACAATAGCATTTTGTTTATTACGTAGGACAAAGAATACTTGGAGATTTCGAATGCAAATAATATAACTTGCTCACAATAGACACAATTCAACCAAAGGTTTGTCTCCTCGAACAATTGCTATCTGTTGCAACATACAAGTGAATACAATCTGTGTTGCACACCTAAACTATTATTTGTCTGTACAGTAGTACACTTTAGCAGTTGGATTAGATTTGCCCTTTTCTTTTTCGACTGAATCTACGAGGTACAGAGCGAGTTTTCAATTCCCTGCTGACACAAGAGCTCTGCATTAAAGACGCGAAACTGAAGGAGAAAATCTTTTCAACCGCACAATTTGGCGAGGGAGAAATTTTTAAGGAGGAGGGGCAAATGTCAGTGAAAATATGCACTGTCGCCGGAACACGATATAAAAATATCTATTTATAGCTCAATTTTGTACCAAACAAGAAAAAGTGGCTGGTTTTCAGCTAGAATTGGGAAAACCCAATTGAGACGGGTGATTCACTCATTTGAAGCATCCCTTTCAAAATAGTGCCAAAGGATCTGACTATCCCCAATCTTGGCTCAATACTCTGATCCATTTAATTCAAGCCAGTGTAACCGTCTGAAATTTGATTTTAGGGGATTTCGATTTAGAATTTCAGTCGCCGGATGGTGGACAATAGGACAATTACTGCCTTCTTTTCTTTTTCTCAGGGGGAGTATAGATTGTGTCCTATTATATCATAGCTGCGAGTTTCTTTTAGCAATCCACCATTTTTAACATCTCTTTTGCTCTGTAGATCTATTACGCATTATTGAAGGCCCTTTTCTGGTGAGTCGGAGGGCCGAACAACAATCACCACATCAGCGATGAAAATCTTCTTGGCAAAAACAGACATAACGTCATAGATTGGGCTTATCAAGATGCCATGGGGCAGCCACTAGCAATGCCACTGCCATTGGGCTCTAGTTACCAGCCTTAACCTAACTGATGGTTTTGATAACGTATGATTGATAATCTCCAAACACTAATTCGTGGTTGGTTTGAACAGTGTATAGAAAGGGAAACCAAATATGGAGATATTAGAAATTTTTCCACGACCACAACAATTGTAATCAATATTCCAAAAAGGGTAATCATATTGATTTTAACACAAAAGTAATATCGTTCTGTAATACTGAGAAAAATTGTACTGTGCGACACAACGCCATACTTTTGTCTCGAAGAAATTGCCTATTCAGTAGGCTATAGTTCTAGAATCAAGTGACATCTGCTATCTCCTAAAATCAAGTCCTCGACTTAATTTTTCCTCGAGAAACTTGCCCCCACTTCATTTTTTTATGTCTTTTTGGCGTCTTCACCTTAGTGTGGCACAGTCAATACACAGCATTAAGGCGCTAACCCAGAAGGGAATTTTTACACTTACTACATTGAGTTAAATTGTCTTGAGGTTTCGAGAATTAAAGCTTGGATATGAACTATCAATTAATTACTCTTAGCCCCTAACCCATGCAGGGGGTGATAATTGAATCAACACACGATAGGCTGTGCGTCTTGTGTCGCTTTCCTCAAATTGGCATTTCTTGTATTAATTAAAACGCGTCTAAAAAACTGGAGCTCTTATTTTCCTAATCAGACTACAATCATTCCCCTTTACGGTAAGGTAAACATGAAAAGACACGCTATAAGGTGCAACAAGGTTGTCACGAAAATGTCTTCGTCGTAGGGCAAGTTGCATTTTAGCATCGTGTCATAGCACAGCGACAGTGGGCAAAGACACAGATGTCGTATGGCTTCATGATTCTCCGATGCACGTTCCCATTATTGTTTACATTTACTGGGATATGAGTTTAAAGTATGTACCACAGTTATAAGAAGCTTTCACCATCGAGATGGAGATGCATGTGGATGCGCAATGAATCCAAATTCCAACTCGATGGTCACATTGGAGATCTCTTGTTCTGCGAGGAAATTTCACGAATCCCTCAGACTCAGCATTCGTGCATGAACAGGTAGCTCAATTGGGTAGAGAATCGCGTCTAAAACAGAGCGATTCCACTGTTCAATTGGCAAATCCCATGAATGATGAATGAGAGTCGTAGTGAGAAATTCATTTCCTGTGAACGGATGCACAGTGTGAAAGCCAATAGAGAAAACTTTTAAGAATTAGCATCTCACCCCTAGTTTCTAGACACGATTCATGAGATCACGATAAAACATCATTCAATCAACGAAAAGACCAAGAGAACCAAGACTTTGATACACTAATCCCAATTTCCCCCAATTAAGGCTTTGAAAACTTCGTTAATGGTGACAGTAATTTGCTCTACGCATAAAGACACATCGAACTTGGCGGTTTATGAAATCATGGCCAGTCAACTTAAGAAGTATGCGAGTAAATCAAGGCCCTCATCTTCGTTGAAAATGTAGTGTCGACCAACGCTAACAGTACCAACGAATCAGAGTCCTTAGTATGGCATTACCATTTGGTCATCACCGTAAATTTTTTTCAAGATTTAAAATTTTTTACTAGAGCTCTTCTCTGGACACGCAAATAGGGGCTGTTGGAGATTTATTTATTCCTCTTATCACCACCACCAGTTCTCCACAACCACAACAGTTCTATACAGTAGTTTCTCACACTCAAATTTCTCTCCACGTTATCGTCGCTGAACTCTTGCAACGTGTCGACGATTTTCAATTCTTTTATCAGATCCCAAAGCTTATCGCTGATCTCATCTTGTCCCTCATCGATCACTTCTCCATCCTCTCCTACTGGCTGGAAATTGTACTTTTGCAAGCCTAGTTTGTGCAAAATCCGCCCTAAAGTTTGCACCAGTATACAGCGCTGAGAGTTGAAACTGGACCGCGCATAGTGGGATAACTCCGACAAGGTATAACCGGGCAAATCTGGTTGATCCAGATGATGGTGTAGTCCTGCATACGTAGGAATCTCGTCACCTTCCAATGGCATTATCAAATCGCCTTTGAAATCGAATCTCAACGACTTGACATCTTCTACAATTTCAGAAACCTCGGTCTTCTCCACTGGCTGCATCCATTTCAAATTTTCAGTGTCCTTGGGCAAATCGGGGAAGTACTTTTCATGCAATTTTTCGTTGAAATCTGGATCGTTCAAGTCCAATTCTTCAGACTCTTCTGGCAGCGGCAGTTTGGGAAAATGCACATTGCTCACCAAATGGGAGTTGGACTCTGACTCTACTTGGTCTATTAGGCTTTGCTCGGGCATCGAGATCTTCTCAGTAGGCTCATCTGCAAAAGAAACCTGTTTCTTGGGCTGTTTGACACCCAAAGCCTTATTCACACTTTCCTCGTCCATCGGTTTACCCCAGTCTTCTCCCTTTGTGCTTCCATACCATTCCCCTTCTGACTCATCTACGCCAGAATCAGAGTTCCCTCCACTTCTTTTCAACAACATCTTCAAAATCTCAGGGTCTAAAGACCCGATCAACTCTTCTCTTTCTCTCTCTCTTTCCTCTACAGACATCCTGCTCAACAACTCGATGTTTTCCTGGTGGATTCTCTCTGCCTCAGATAATCCGTCATAGTTCAACTTCTTGTCCTTGGAATCTACAAACTGGTTCAATCCGCTCTTGGGGTTCTTCACGTATTCTGTGCCCTTGTTGTCCCCAGAGGTGCGTTTGATTTGTAATGAGCCTGACATCGATGCGATGCCCTTCTTCTGTAAGCGGGATCTCCATTGACTCGGTTTCCTCGTTCCTGTCGACGGAATATTAGGGAACGAGGTTTCAGTACTCTTTCCAAATGAAAGAGGGTCAGGAGCCGTGACCTCTTTCTCCACTACTTCTCCCACGAAATCCATCTCTCTTGCCCTGGTTTGATGTGAAAAGTTTACAAAAGATTTTTTTTTGTCTTTGTGCACCTGAGAATTTTAAGTGATTGAAAATACAGCAGGCTCTAGTCAGGGGGCGTTTACTGGCTGACCCAATCTGAAGTGCACAGTTGTTGAGATACTCTGAAGTGAAGGAAATGAGTCAATTACGAATCTGAATCAAGTTGACAATTCAGGAAGTATTTGATCAATCTGTCGCTAGAGTACTAGCTTTTCCTCGTGAGCTACGGTTTGAATTTACTAGTGGCCTAATACGGGCTGATACAGTGAGGACTAAAATTGATCACCAGTCGATTAGATTCGAAATACACATGGAAGAAAGTGTCATGAGCTGTGTTGACATTGCGGAGCCATCTCGGCGTTATTGCAGCGTTATTGCCCGCTCACACAAACAAACAATGCTTATCTAGCTAGATCAGATAGAACCGTAACCGCCACCAGATTGATTGCCTGGATGAGTGACTCTGTTTGCATTGGACAAATTTGGACCAGATTCGTATGGATAACACGAGATGATGTACCAACTGTGCAACAATCCTGGGAGGAATCCCAATAAACACAAAGCGATGTTGATCCAGACTGATTACCATGGTTAGTATGTGAATTGATGCTTCAAAAAGGTGAATCACTTACAGTCAGCAGAGAAGAAACCACGTTTGACTAATACGGGAATTGGAGGAAGGAAGAATCCTATCACTGCTAATAACCAATCTTGAGCATGCATCTTGATTTGAATTGTTTGTAAATAGTAGAATTGATCGCTTTGTTTGTCTATCAAATATACTTGTGTGTAGTTGCAATTTCAGTGTGATGTTTTTTCGCTATATATATATCACTGATAATGACATGATAATTAATGGGCAGCAATCAATTACATTTCTGCATATGAACATACTGGGGCTGTGAGAGTGTACAAAAAACAATATCCTCTTCTCATCGGTTATCTTTTTGACAGATCCCGAGGGTTTCGGTCGAAACGGGGTTCGTGGCCGATTATCAGACCTGTTAGCACTTGGTTATGACCCTTTCTCCCGACCGATTTACGTGTCCCAATTCAAGAGCTCCACTAAACCTTTAACTCCGTCTTATCAGTAGAACGTTCTAGTCATCGGACTTTTCTCCAGAATTTTCCAGAGACTAAAAAAGTTAAAAAAATCGTGATACAAAAATCATCTAAAGTACCAATCTGCTGAAAAGTGCAGAGATCAGAAGAAACAGGACAGACTATTGCTAGATGTTGAGATATAGCGCCAATACTATCAAGAGACAGACACTGAAATCCCACGACATACAATTGGGTCGCTTTGTGGCTGCCAAAAGTTTTTCATCTTTGCCACTGACAGCTCATCTGCCAATGGCTTTGGCGTTAAATGGGAGGAACACTTTGAGGAAATTCGCGCCCCTTGTTTCTCAGCAGATCAGATTTGCGTCACATGGACCACAGGGATTCGGAGTGAACCAGCAACAACCGGAACTGGACTCGGAACCGGCATTACAGAAGTACGGTACCAATTTGACCAACTTGGCCAAGGAGGGTAAATTGGACCCTGTCATTGGCAGAGATCAGGAAATCCGCAGAACGATTCAGATTTTGTCCAGAAGAACCAAGAACAATCCGGTTTTGATCGGAAAAGCTGGTACGGGTAAAACTGCCATTTTGGAGGGATTAGCCCAGAGAATCGTGAAAGGTGAAGTCCCCGAGAGTATGAAGGAGAAGGAAGTTATTGCCTTGGATCTCGGCTCGTTGATCAGTGGTGCCAAATTTAGAGGAGATTTCGAGGAGAGATTGAAGGCTGTGTTGAAAGAATTGGATGAAGCACAGGGCAATGTGATATTGTTCGTCGATGAGTTACACATCTTGCTTGGCTTAGGTAAGCTGGATGGGTCTATTGATGCTTCCAATTTGTTGAAGCCTGCCTTGGCCAGGGGTCAGTTGCAATGCTGTGGTGCTACTACAATCGATGAGTACAAGATTATCGAAAAAGATGCGGCCTTGCTGAGAAGATTCCAGCCGATCTTGGTACAGGAACCTTCCTTGGAAGATACAATCAGTATCTTGAGAGGTTTGAAGGAGAGATACGAGTTACACCATGGAGTCCAGATCAACGACAGCGCTTTAGTGACAGCGCTGGTGTACAGTAATCGTTACATTACAGACCGGTTCAATCCAGATAAGTCCATCGACTTGATCGATGAGGCCTGTAGTGTGTTGAGGTTACAACACGAAGAAAAGCCAGACTCTATCTTGGATTTGGAAAGATCCATAATGACGATCAAAATCGAATTGGAAAGTTTGAGAAAAGAAACAGATCCTATATCTGTCGAGAGAAAAGACAAGTTGGAGGCTCAGTTGAAATTGAAACAGGAAGAAACAGAAAGGTTGACAAAAGTTTGGGAAGAAGAGAGATCCAAAATTGATAAGATCAAAAATGCAAAAGAAAATTTGGAAAAAGCCAAATACGAATTGGAAGTCGCCCGTAGAGAGGGAAACTTTGCCAAACTGTCAGAGTTGCAATACGCCACAATTCCGGAGTTGGAAGCTTTGGTTCCAAAGGACGGCAGTGGTGGTGTGAGAAAGCAAGATACCTTATTACACGATGCCGTAACTCCTGAGGATATTGCTCGTGTGATTTCCAGAATGACTGGTGTCCCACTGCAATCCTTGATGACTGGAGAGAAGGACAAATTGCTCTTTATGGAAGATTCCATTCGTGGAAGAGTCGTTGGACAGGATGAGCTGATTTTGAGTATTGCTGATGCAGTCAGATTACAGAGGGCCGGATTGACTAACGATAAGAGACCTATTGCTTCTTTCATGTTCTTGGGCCCAACTGGTACTGGTAAGACAGAATTGACAAAACTGTTGCTGGAGTTTTTGTTTGACGATGAGAAATCTATCATCAGATTTGACATGTCTGAATTCCAGGAAAAACACACTTTGATGAGGTTAATCGGTGCCCCACCTTCATATGTTGGATATGAGGAAGGTGGTGAGTTGACAGAGCAGATCAGAAGGAAGCCTTACTCTATTGTCTTGTTTGATGAATTTGAGAAAGCTCATCCCGATATTTCCAAATTGTTATTACAAGTCTTGGATGAGGGAAAATTGACAGACTCACAGGGTCATCATGTCGATTTCCGTAACACTATCATTGTAATGACTTCTAACATTGGACAAGAGTTGTTATTGCACGATAAAGAATTGAACAACGAGTCGGGTAAAGTTTCTCAGGAGACAAGGGATGAAGTAGTGGAATTGATGAAACATCATTATCCACCTGAATTCATCAACAGATTGGACGATGTGATTGTTTTTAACAGGTTATCGAAAGAATCATTGCGCCGTATTGTCGATATCAGGATCAATGAGATCCAAGAGAGATTACTTGACAGAAGAATTGCTTTGAGGTTGACTGAAGAGCTGAAGGAGTGGTTACTGTCACACGGTTACGATCCTTTGTATGGAGCTAGACCTTTGAACAGATTGATCAAGAGATCAATTTTGAACCCTATGTCCAAATTGATGATCAAGGGACAGATTAGGGAGAACGAGGATGTTGAGATTTCAGTTGACGATGAACAGAATTTATTTGTCAAACCCAATAGGTCATTGAAAGAAGTGGAAGAGGAGCTGTTGAGAATTGCGGAAGATTGAAAAAAAAATTTAAACAATAAGCGTATACATTATGTATGTCGTCTATTCTTGTAAATAGTCAACAAGCAGCAGATTAATCGTCAGACAAACTTTTCCCCCTTTTTTGTGGTACTTTGCTCTTGTTTTTTTACCCACGATACACACACTGACCAAAAAAGATTTGTCAAGTTTGTGCAGTGTGCCCTAGCAGATGAAAAAGATAGTACACAAAGAGAGCAATCTTGAGCATCTTAGATCCAGAATTTTAAATAGTATTTGCAATCGTATCGAGATGATATCATCGCGGTTACGTATATCTATGCAAGTTGTGAACCTAAAACTTTTAGTCAGTTGCTATTCACTTTTTTTTGCTGATCTGATAGCCTACAGGTATGAAAACAATTAGAAGAACAAAGCAAACTGGTGCAGTGATGAAAGTGAAGCTTTTTACCCTTGATTTCAAGTACTTGTGGTGTATTTTGCAATAGTAGATTTGACATTAAAAAGTAGATATAATACAATGTTATGCACGCATTGCAGCGATGACATATAGAACCGGCATGAAGGTCATGACTATATAGTTACATATATCAGATTCAATTTCTTTGAGCTTTGCTACTGCTTGATAGGTGAGAACCAATTTCATTATCGAATCTTGAAGTAATCGAAGTATTGGCGGACATCGTACTATTAGACGTGGGTGTCGTGATTTGATGAAGATGAAGTGGTAATACACCAGAATGTGACTGGTGCTGGCTCAACGGATTTGAATCATCCATCATTTTGCCATCTCTCACAGGTTGCTTTCCTTCGTGTTCCAACAATTTCTCTTGTAAACTCAAAATGTACTCTTTCAATTGCAAATTTTCATTCTGTAGATTTGAGATGCTATCCTTCATCAATGCAATCTCTCCAACTTGTGCTTCTAAATCTTTGACGTACTGTTCTCTTCTATGTCTGAACAGTTTTTGAGCATTTCTATTCTGTTCTGCTCTCTTTGTATTTGAAATCAGACGGCCATTTCTATCAACAGCCTGCTTTGTATTCACCGACCCAGCAGAGGACGACGGCTCCATCGACATCGATACTGGTATTCCCCTGTTCTGCTGCTGTAATTGTTGAACCTGTGGTAAAGATGAGGCTTGCACAGTGGGCGGTAAAGCTGGTGGTGGGGGTGCTTGTTGCTGTGGCCCCAGTTGCTGTAAAGGTGCCGACTGGTGTGGCACAGGGAGCTGGGATGCCAACATGTTGATATGACCTCTGTTGGGCATCGCCATCACTCGTTGTTGCAGATTCTGTGACCCGTGGACAAATGGCTCCAGTGATGGAGGTGCCAATTTCAAAATCCTTTGCTGAGCTTCCAGGTGGACACGTTCGTGTTGTGGATCTGACTTAGCCTGCACCAGCGCCAGTACTGCACTGGACACATCCTCGTTAAAATGGTTCAGAGATCTTGGGAAATATGGGATCTGCATCGACTTGTTCAACTCATAAAAACTGGACCCATTTGGAGTCTTGGGGATATTCGAGATCGATTGTGTATATACCTGATTTGGACTTTGCACACTGGTTTCGTAATTCGGTGTCACAGGTTGGTGATGCACACGTTGATCTGACCTGCTCTGGCCATCTTGGTTGACACTCCCCGAAGTAATGGACGGCGTTGTCATGTCTTTTAAACTAGAACCGCTCTCCGTACGATGTAGCACATTTTGTTCGGCGTGTGAAGGGGGCCCCACCGATGAAGGACTCGAGTCGTTATGTGGATGTTTGTAGGACTGGTAATTCATGGAGTCAAAATGGGTTCAAATTTGTGTTTTTTTCCCAGTTATCTAACTTTTCTACTCTTTTCTCTTGGTGCCTTTGTATTTCACAGACTCATCACCGATGTGTATGTATGATTTGTTGATTTTTATAACTTTTTGTCTGATTTTTTTTCCACCTTAGTCCCTTTAGCACCCGGTACCAACACAGGACATATACTAGTACAATTTGTAAAGTATACAAGTGGCTGAATGTATCAAGTATGAGAAGCACAGATGATCGACAATATAAGTGTAGATATATGTATATCCAAAAAAAGGATCTTTACCTATTGTAATTTTTATTTTCTTGTTATCTGGGGGTAAGTCGCCAATATATAGTCAAGTCATCACAGTAAATCGATACATTTCTTCCTTGCTATTTGCAGGAATTTTCTAACCGTTGTACGTTTCTACCAAACTAAATTTGCTGTTTTGCTGGAGAAGGGAAGAAAAAAAAAGAAACTGACAGTAGTGATAAAAAGGGGTTCGCTCGAGATCGAATTGGGTTATACAACGCTTTTAGCGTGTTGTTGGATGATGGTCCTATCTCAGATTATGTCGAGAATTATGTCAGACGCACAGGTTGGGAAAATAGAATAGCTTTTGAGACCACCGTAAAGCGTTTCCACGGTAACAATTGTGATGCTCATACTTGAGGCAGGTAAATTGGTAGGAGGCAAGCTTTCTCTCTTATTCTAGACGGTAAGGTTCTTACAAGTACAGGGCAAATTTCGTAGAATGTAAAGATTCAGCAATGTGCCGCAACTCGGCTGGAGTATACCTATAATATATCCTACTGCAATACAGCGCTAGCGAAAACTCTAGTTATACTGATTATAGCTATGAGCAATGTCCAAAACAGGCGAACAAATATTTTACTTTTTCTAACCCCTATTCGACGACCACAGTGCCAGAACTTTTGTCTACATGGGAAAGCTCCTGTATCTCTACCTCGGATGCAGCCTCCGAGTCATCTGATCCAAGACCGAATTGTAACCTCTTGAGGATCTTTCTCTCTCTCCAAATAATATAGCTCACGACCCAAAACATGGAAAATGTGAACATATACATTCCGACAGATGCTCCAAAACCTCTTGTGAATTTTGGAGAGTATTCAGCATTATAGGCCAAATTTGGGATAAAGGCCAGAAATGCGAACGAGACAGAGTTGATGAACAGCAAAGTGATGGCACGACCTTCTGAGTCATCTTTCATGGTGTCAGTGACCCATGATAAATAAATTGGAGAACATCCGGCACTCGAATACATCAAGATGTACAGGGCAAAGTGCAAACCTTTTGGAACATCCCAGATCAACAAGACAATATAACTGAACAACAACAAGAAATAAAGTGGTGGTACCACTTTCTGTCTCGGATATATATCGACTGCAGCAGCAAATATTATCGCAATTATACAACTGTATGCCTGTCCAATGGTTGGATAGACGTTAATTTCGTAGACGGAATAAGATCCATCGGCTTTCAACCAAAGGTTAAAAGACTGTGTATACGAGGCACTGTTGGCAAAGCACCACAACAATGTAAAGATCCAAATTTGCCATTTACCCAAAACCCTCCTGAAGATGGACCAGTCCAATGGTTTCGGATCCTCAACTCCAGACTCAGTCATTCTCGTCCTTGCCAATTCAAATTCGTCTTGCGAGAAAATACTCTTTGGTCTCTTGAATTTTGGAATACCTGGAAAGAAGGCAAACCCGTAAAAAGCGGTTGGGATAGTCAACAAGGCGTCGATGATAAACATCCATCTCCAACCAGAAATTCCATTAACACCGCTGAGATTATCGTAAGCTGCAGCTTGCAAATAACCAGCACTCATCGAACCAACGGCAGATGACACGAAAAATACTCCTGCTCTTTTATGAAGTTCTGCACTTTGGTACCAACTTCCCAAGGTGTAATGAATACCTGGAAATGTTGGAGATTCAAAAACTCCCACGAGAAATCTGATCGCATAAAGCTGCTTGTATGAGGTTACCTTAGACGAACAAATGGTGGCAATACCCCACAACAATTCTGCCAGGGGAAGCAAATACCAAGAGTTCTTTCTCGTCATGAAAATCAAAGCAGGAATCTCTCCAATACAGTAACCAATATCGTACATGGAAATCATATTGTTGTACTGGTTTCCTGTCATTTTCAATTCTTCCTCCATACCACTCACATAGGCGTTGGTAATGTTAGATTGGTCAAGGTACTTGTTGTAGAAGTTGATGAACCCATATCCAAGTACGACCAAATCGATTTTGACTAGAAGCCATTTTTCCTCTCTGGAATAATGGGACGGGTACCAATCGAAAACCTTCAAAAACCCCCATTTCCCCCAATCTTTTGGCTCAGATCTTGGGTATCTTTTCCTGATCTGGTGTGCATGTTCGTCTATTGGACGGATTTCACCATTGTCTGTAACCTCCTTCTCATTTTGGTGCTGGATGTAACTCACAACATTAGGTTGGAAGAAGTTTCTGACTTTCTCAGTGAATACGCTTGGCATACTGGGCTTTTTGAGTCTGACAAGCTTTGCAGGTATTTCTCAGCGGTAAAATGCACAGCGAAGGGTCTATTTATACTGAGATTCGGCCAATTCTCTCCAAATTAAGTGATGAATGAGCTCTCTTCTACAAATGCGTAAAAAACACCTGAATGGTTCATCTCTCGTTATCATTTGTGACATTTATTAGTTATTGAGGCTCTATTGTGGAGATCAAGTGTGGCGCTGATTTTTTTTTTCTCCCCCCTTTTCACATAGTGAGATGCTCTTTGTGTATCCTCCATAACTTAGTAATCTTATCAAAGCTGGCTGCCACGGTTTCCTTAAATAGCCCAAAGAGGTCCATATATGGGCAAATCCGAAAGCTTGATTGGATGGAAAAGAACTTGCCGAAGATTGAAGCTGATTACAGCGCCTAAGCCTGAAACATGCTATAAGCAAAGACCATCAAGCATCACAGTTTTTACTTCCGCTGCCGAGATACGCGAGCGGGATGCCGGTTGACAAATCGAGTTATCGCATTCCAATACCTATGATAGATACCATGTGATCTGATGTGGTGTAGACTCAGCAATCCACCTACATCGTTCAATCTCCCATCTTACACAGTTTTGAACCCCCCTGACATCGGCTTAGATCTGACTAATTGTGTATTTTGCCAGTCTTACACGACTCTTCGCTTGCTCGTCTACTTTTCGCTTCATCGATTTGATCCCAGATTCACGACTCTTTCCCTGCCGTAAAAAAACATAAATGACTTACACGGGATTACAGAACAATAGACATACATCAGGACGAGATTTCGATGGGGGAACAGACGGTGCTACCGAGACCGAACGATGAATCCAGCTCGGGCCTTCCAGCCGTCGTGAAGAAGAAGTTCAAGTCCCAATCGGTGAACAATCTCTTCAAACCGCCGACAAATTCCGTCTCAGCTTCTGCATCCAATTCTCCCAATTACATATCAAGTGTGTCGTCTTTGAGCTCACAGACTTCTTCCACTGGCAACTCGACACCCAATTTCTTGCATGGATCATCCGCGCTGAAGAATTTCCCCTCATTGGGATTGCACACGTCCGATAATGCCGGCGCCTCGCCGGTGTCGAACACTCTATCGCCTTCTTCGCCGTCCCCTTCCGGATCAGTGAATCTCGGATCCCCAAGTCTGGGCCAGCTCAAAAGCTCTTCGCTCTCGCAGCCTGGAAACAGTACAAATGCAAAAGTTGGCGGCGGAATCAAGACTTTGTCGTTGCAATCGGGCCCCAAGTTGAAGATAATACCCGAAAAGCGTCTCATGGCACCCATGGGCGGGAGTTCGCTCAATTCGGGTACGGGCGCTTACGCGTCGAGACTCATCGCTGAGGACAACAATTATTGGAAGAAAAGCCGGTCCTCGTCGCCAGATATCAAGAAAGAGTGCACAAAACCCACCACGACAGACAAAAGCAGTACACATGTTCTAGAAGCCCCAAAATCGTCAGATCTCTCCAAACAGCAAGCCTCGCGTTTCACGTTCGCCAATCTCTCGCTCCCACTGACTTCCAGTGGATTCAATTGGGCCGATATCGACGACGACGAAGACGAATCGTTCAACGACAAGATCTGGAGCTCTTTGACACCGCAATTAGAGTTTCCAAACAACTCAAAATCCAGAGACAACTCGATGACCTCAGTAGGCGGTTCTACAGCCCCTGATCATTCGATCCTCTCGCCCAACTTGGACTCCAACAGTGGTGAAATCTTCAGTCCGCTAGTGGACCACTCAAATTCCCCCGTAAATGCATGGAACACTTCACCACTCGGGTTCCGGCAAAACCCCTCAGTTTCTTTGAGCTTTGGTGATAAGAACGCAAATAATGACAGTAATCACAGTAATCACAGGAGCAGCAGCAGCAGTAACAATAATAGTGGGAATTTTTACCAGCTGCAAAACCGGTTTGGAAACAAATTTCACTCTGCTTCTCTTTCGTCGTCTTTTGACAAGCTCTCTTTCCAAGAAAGTGATCACAATGCTGGCTCAGAGTCGGTAAAGCAAGAATTGTTCAACCCATTAACCGGTAAAATTGAGGTTTTCAGCCCCAGCCAAAGGAACACCAGAATTGCCTCTAATTTGCAGCACCCACATCACCACCACAGCTTTGATTCGAGTTATATCAACCACAATAATGCAAATACTGATGGCCCAAAGGCGGCAATGTGGAAATCGTCTAATACAGTCTGGAATTCCAGAGAAAACAGTCTCGGCAACAATTTGCCGCAATTTTCTCCCAATTTGAGTACGGATACCTTCTCTTCGCCCGGCTGGTCTCATAATCTAGAGGTGAGAAACAACAGTTTCCCGGAATCCAGCACCAGTGGCGTCCTGACGACTCCCAACACTTTACGTGGTCTGTCAAGATTCTTTCCGTCTCCTAGAGCTGATAACGTCCCAAGTGACTACTTCCCACAGCAGCCTCGAGCCTCCTCGTCAGGCTCAATTCCTTTTGGGTCTCCTCAACAGCCCTTTGCGATCCGTGCCTTGAAAAGACAGCCTTCCGAGTCTCGTGATCCCTTGAGTGTCCCTGTACTGCCCTTGCCAGTAGCTCACCAGCAAGTTTTCCCATCTCTGCCTGTACCGACCATCTTGCACAGACTCCAACTGAGACCAAAGCATTTTGAGCCGAGATCGATACCAGCATATGAGTCGGAAGAAGACGAAGACGTGGTGGTGGCTCTTCCAGCACCGAAAAAGCAGTCCGAAATCTCAACGTCGAAAGATGCCGTGAGCAGATTTGTGCTAAACGATGCAGTAAAGCACCCCGAGGGCTTTTCGTCCACTTTTTACAAACGTGGAGTGAACAACTTCATGTTTGTGCGTGAATTGCAGAGTAAAGTCATGATTAATAAGATCTACGGGTACGACTATGCGGAATTCAGGATCAACATTCCTATCAGTTCAAAATCTGTCGAGAAATTGATGGCCAGGCAGGACCTGGACCAGCCAAGCAGGATCAAGAGATCGTATATAATCAACATCGACGTGAGAGAGTTGGAAGGAAGATCTATCAAGAGACCTTTCGCGGGCAACGGAAGCAATGGACGGTCTCATTTCTCCAGAGGTTTCAACAGGGATCAATCTTCCAGAAGAGGAAGAAACTCGGGACGCAGATAGTTCTATGCAAAATGGTTGCATTCTTGTACATACCACTATATACCGACTACAGACTATCTACAAGTTCAGTTGCTGCGTAGGGAGCAAATCTTCGTTTTCATCCACTTTCTCGTCTTTTCCCTTTGAATCCTCGATGAAATACCATTTGGGGACGAAATTGATACTCAAGTTCACCTCCTGCCACAAGTCTTTCCATGGGTCCAACACTTCGAACCACACATAATTCAAATCTTCTTCGTCGTCGAGTTTCAAGTCGTCTAGTTGCAATGGCGCCTTGTCGATGGTCACAGACCCGTTCAAAGTGCGCCTCACTGCCGGGATCAACTCCCTTTTGAAATATGCTTCATTTTCCTGCCTTATCTTCAGAGAATTCAACAATATCGATGTGCCCTCTACTTTCAACATCGTGGTAGCTTCTGTATGGGACCTGTTCAACAAGTACAGCAACTCCTTTGACGACATGTACTGGTAGAATTTCGGTCCGAACCACCAATTGACCGGATCACCATCGCGGACCAGTTTCAACCGCTGTCTCTTTGCATCTGCCCCCAATACAGTGTCGTCCCCATTCAACTGGTTGGACAAACACTGGGCACCTCCACAGAAAATCAAGTGTCCCGCCATGGCAAAGCTACCGAATTTCTTCACCCTCGAGGACCAGATCCTGTTGGGCAACACCGGGACTCTCCTGCCTATTCTCATCAAAGACAACCCGAGGGACATCTCAAACAGCGCCAATATGTTACTTGCTACCAAGTTGTCTGGAGCCGGATTTAGGAGGAACAAAAAGTTGCTCAAAAACGGACTGGGCCTGCCATAGTAGAAAGTGGATGTTGCCCTTTGGAATTGCGGTTTTTCTGTGTGCTCCGGGCCACTGATCTTGATCGTGGCGTCTGATTCCACCATATTAGCTGTCTCCGATGCCTGGAAACCTGAGTATTATCTTGAATTTTCACTTTTTTTGTTTCCATTTTCTCAATTCTGGAGAAACCTCAAGGCGCCAACGATGTTTGCAAGGCAAAGACCATTGATGGTGTCTCGTGTCGGGATTTTGAGGCAATTCCACTGCTCCAGTATGGCACAGCTCCCAAAGAGCTTCAACCAGGAATATCTCCGCCTCCACAAGAGACTAGACTCGGTGGACAAAACTAACGCCATTCCATTCTTGCAGGACTGCAAGAAGATCCAGGACGAGCTCACAGAGGGCAGCAAATTTGACTCCAAGGACAAGTTGGACGAGGTATCCAAGTTGACTTCACAGGTGTTGTTGCAAAAAATCCAGGTGGATGTGCCGTTTTTACGGGAATACTGGCTCACATTTCCCAATTTCCAAGATTTGATCATTTCCATCGACGCTTTTTACTCTCAAAACAGGCGCAAAGTGATTCCCAAAGAGGTCGTTTTGATCCCTTTTAGGAGACTCGTCTTTGACGGTTCCATTATGGATGCTGTAACGCTCGTGGACTCCACTGTCGCCAGTGCTAGATACCTCAAGCACAAAGAGGACGAAAGGGTGAAGAACTTCCTCAGGTATGCCGGTAGTTTCTTCGGAGTCATCGGTGCAGTGGAACTCACAATCAGAGCCTTTGGATCACATCTCGCCAACGAGTTCATCCCGGTGTACTTCCTGCTGTTGGCCTACGTGGGTAACATGTCGTTCTTGGCGTCGATGCTGTTTTCGAGAAGGAAGACAGACAACCACTTGAGATTCGATAACGGAACCTTCCAGAAACATTGGTATGTGCATTCGGACGAGTTACAACTCTTGGATCGGGTGATGGAGCTGGATTTGAAGATAAATGACAAGGAACAGTCGGGATTTGCCTCGAAAGAGTTTGTAGACACTTTGATTCCCAAAAAAATAATCACAAGTGAGCCCGAACAGGAGATCATAATGAGACAGTACTGGCTTAATGGTGGTGATGGGTTCATATGGGTTGAGCCTGATAGAGACCCTGCAGACTTGATCTGGGAGAAGAATCTTCAGAGATTGAAAAGATTGGAATTACCAAAAGATAACAAAGCGGCTACTGAAGACATGTCCAAGTTTATCGAGTGATTATCTATTTATACATATTTATCTACTTAACTTATTATTTATTCAACCGCTCTTGGTGGTTCAAGTTCTCTGTATGTTAATTGGGGAGTGAAGGATCTGATTTGTGGTACGCTTTGTCTAAGAGTGAAAACAGGGGCTGTTTCAAATGGCACTATCTTAAATCTACTTTCGTCGTGTCCGTGATATCAAATAGTACCCGATGGTGGCCTCTACATTTTTTTTTTCAATTTTACAATTTTCTGAATCTACAACTTTTTATTACTTGCCACCTTCCTTTTGATTAAAAGGATCGTGTATACTATATCAATCTGGCCTATCCTTTGATTTTTTGCCTCCTCAGTTTTTTTTTCGAAACAAACAATTTTCTGAATCCACATCTTTTCTCTACTGCCATGTTTTCCTTTCAAAATAGAATATTCGTGCACACTATATCAAAAGTGATTGTTTTCTCACTCTCTGATTAGTTTTTTTGCTTCCTGAAGTTTATGACTCGCAGATTTTTTTTTCTTTCACCATCTTTTCCTGTCAAATTGAAATAGTGTACACTATATCAAACCATTTATGAAATCCTCACGCTGCGATTATTTTTTGCTTTTCGATTTTACAAATTTTTGAATCTACAAATTTTTCTTACTGTCTGCCACCGTCTTTCCTTTCAAATCAAAAAGATCGTGCGTCCTAAATCAAACTAACGATTGTTCTTCTCGCGCTTTAATTTTTTTGCTTCCTGGATTGTTTTTTTTTTTTGATTTTTACAATTTTTTGAATCTACAACTATTTTTTTCTTACTGGTGCCACTATCTTTTTAACTAGAAGGATCGTGCACACTATATCAAAACATCGATTATTCTTCTCGCGCTCTAATTTTTCTTTTTGCTTCCTCGAATATTTTTTTCAGTTTTACAATTATATGAATAAAATCCATAATTTTTCCTTTTTGCCATCATTTCTTATAACTTTTAGAATCCAAAATTTTTTATTCTACGGTAATTATAATCCATTGACTTAGACAGCCTCATTATTACTCAAACAGGGAATATTTTTGTATTGTTTTTCTCACCTTTATTTCTTTGAGATTTCTGCTAAGTGATAAATATCGCAAAAATATAAAAAAATAAAAAAATAATGAAGGATGCGTGATTCGAACACGCGCGGATTGCTCCAACAGATCTTGAGTCTGCCGCCTTAGACCGCTCGGCCAACCCTCCAATTGTTATGGTTCTTTGATTAGGAGGTATATATATTGCAAAGTGTTAAAGTGTTGATAAAATGCTCTGATTACTGGTATGATGTTTTGATGCCTTTAGCGCTGTATGTGATTTTTCAAAATGATAGCTATGGTTGTCATTCATAGTAGAAAGGTACTCAAGTATAGAAGATGTGTATTGTGTTTTAATTCCCGATTTTATCTTTTTGAATCATACTGTCTATGACTTCTCGTACTTCATCAGATATAATTTCAATATCAATTTAATTTCTTTCAACTATTTCGAAATGAGACAAAAATACAAACAATCCCAGAACTGCACAGCCAACTCAGCTCTTTCTGTTCGTCTTCAATCCCCATTGACAATTAACCGCCCTTACCAGCAAATATCAGCAATGGATATTTTCTCTGTTTTTGTGTCACTTGTATACAGCGGAGCACAGGTCTAGTACTTCCATACACGAACGCACTAGCAAATACACACAAAATGGATGGTTGATGCTCTATCCACTAGCTCTACACAGTGCCGTTCCCACTTGGCAGACTTCAAATTGTGTCCCACCATTCATGTGCTCATCGATTCGTAATCAGCTCAGATTTTACCCCCAACGTAGGCGAAGAAAAAAACAAAATGAGAGAGCAACACAAGCCGTTGAAGAACCACAGTTTTATCGATGTCGTTGATCAAGACACTTGAAGTGGACCTTTTGGCTGCTCACAGAGAGGAAGAAACAGACCACCTGTTGTATGAGTATCTTGAAGAAAGATCGCTTGAAAAGGATGAAAATTCCGGTAAACTAGTGCATCCGTGGAAATTCGAATCCCCTCGAGGTTTTTTCAAGCAGCGTGAGCCGGATACCGATGAAGTGGAGTTCAATTATTTACTTCAAGACTTCGGATTAAACCTTCCAAGTTGGGACCATTTGAAAACAGAACTTCTGAGATTGAATGCATCAGCGAGACCTAATGAGTCATACAAATTGTTATTTTTGGCGAGACATGGTCAAGGGCACCACAATTATGCCGTGCTTAAGTATGGGACCGAAGAGTGGAACAAAAAATGGGCCAGATTGGAAACTGATGGAGAGATAGTGTGGGGTCCGGATCCCTTGCTAACAGAATTGGGTGTTCTGCAGGCAAAAGCAAACAATAAAGGTTGGAAAGAGCAGCTTCTGAAAGGTGCTCCCTTCCCACAGAGATTTTATTCTTCACCTTTCACTAGATCCTGTCAAACTTTGGTGCACACATGGTCGGATCTTGCCTTGACAGAGTCGAAAAACCCGCAACAGGTGTTGGTGAAAGAAATTATTAGAGAACAGATCGGGGTGGTTCTCTGCGACAAGAGATCTCCAAGATCGGTGACTGAGGCACGGTTTCTGGAGCACGGATTTGTCATTGAAGAAGGATTTGCCGAACAGGACGAGTTGTTCACCGCGCACCACAGAGAAACTTTGTTCGAACAAGTGAGCAGGATGCACGACTTTTTGACTTTTTTGTTTGAATCGGAGTGGGATGGAAAAGCCGCCCAAAAGAGGGATGAATACATAAGTGTGACTAGCCACGCGGGCACGACCAAATGCCTTCTTTTGGCTCTGGGACACAACAGATTTGCCACGCCAACTGGCAGCATGATCCCGATCATCGTGAAGGGAACTAGACAATACGACTGAGTTAGAATATAGAAATACATTAGAATATCGTTATAAATGCCCTTTTTCCTCATGCCAGTAATCACCAATGCTGAAATTTGGATGTGGCTCGAAAGCCGGAGGTCGTGTATCGTCCAAATGTTCATCTGGACCATCTGGACCATCTTCGTCGTCGGAAAACTCGAGATCCGCTTCCATCACCACGATATTGTTGTTGTTGATCCGCAGATACTCCTGCCGGAGCGAGTCACTCACCGATTGAGATGTAGAGGAACTCGTGCCTTCTAAAGACACTGCTTCCGATTCCGACGAGAAAAAGGACTCGATGTTGGTCATTTCGTAGTTTTCCTCTACGCCCGAGCTCACCACTTTTCTTGTTTCTTTGCGTTTTTTCCAGAACTTCAACTTCCCTCTTGGAGACGGCAGTCTTGTAGTAGAAGACGAGTCATTATCGATCTCCCTGCCCACGACACCACTCAACTCGATCTCTCTTGAAAGCATCTCGATATCGGCGATCCATTCCCAGACCAACGCGCCACAGATGATCTGACCGAGCTTGAAGAAAACTCCCGCCCAATCTTGCACCGCTGCAGAGTATCTCATCAAGATGTAAAAAATAAAAGGCGTCACCATGAAACAGAGACTCACCACCAGCAAGGGCATTGTACGCCTGTTGTACAGCACCCGGTTCTTCTTTATCGTGTACATGATTACTAGTACTGTAAATATTACTTGGATCGCTACATGTGAGATCACCATCAACACTTCTACTGCTGTGCTTGAGGACTCATATATGGAGTTGTCCCTCTTGTAAAAAGAGTCTATGGAGAGCATGATGATGTTGAATACGCACATCAATATGCCCGTGAATACAGTGCGGCGCAGATACGGCACTGGCGTGATGTACAGAGTGATTTCGAGCCAGGCGACCCACGTGACCGCCTGTGTGATCACCATCAAGATGGAGTAGATCAACCCATTCAACACCTGGTCCTGGAACCGCAGCACTTCCTGAATATCCACTTTAGTATCCACAGTGATGTGATATGTGACCTGGTGTAGCACCACAGAAACCGCCACCGAATATAACAAATTGGCCAATTTTATCGATATGGGCTTCTTGTTTGTAGATAGGAACAACACGATGAAGAGCATCCACGACGACATCACAATGGCGCTGAACAGGAACAGCACCGCCACCAAGCTTCTTGTATACTTGTCGACACTCTGGTTGATGATAAAGTCCGGATTTTGCAATGAGGTTGCCAATTTGGCGTAGTAATGCTCATACACTTGTTGATAATCTGCTGAGCAGTTAGTGACGTATATCACCGGGAGATGGATCGTTTCGTTGGTGGATCCAAACACCAAGCTCCCCGTTTCATCGTACAACTCTAGTGAACCGTGGGGGAGGTAGTATACCGAGCAGTTTGAGTAGTTTTCGAACGTCATACCATCTTCAAGTCGCCTCTTGTCTTTAGTACCGCTGTTTCACTAGTGCGCTTAAAAAAACATTATTAAAATATAAAATTAAAATCGAAAAACAAAATCAAATTCAAGAAAATCAAAAAATCATTTAAAGGAAAAACTGAAAAAAAAACACTCTTAAGGATATCGATAAAGATCCAAAGGCACAGCGGTTGTTGATACTAATATGCTAGCATTGAGGCTAATCCCCTTGTTGATCTCGGTCTGTCTTGCCATATTCGACGATGAGGTCGGGAAATTGGACTGGTTCGTGCCGCAAGTGATGCGATTTGTCGAAACGCCAGTGATAACTCCTGAAAACTCCCTTGTTGGACTCACGCTGTCGTCATTTGTGGTGATAGACAGCTTTGGCAACTTTGTCACGAGGCAAAGTGTGCTTCAGGATCTGCAATTGAGTGTTTTCGGCAGTAACATCGTGTTAACGCAGTCACAGAACATCAGCCAATCCTTGAGCGTATACACACAATCTGGAGATTTACTTGAGCACATATCATTGCCGCACAAAGTGGTGCAATTGCACAACCACAAGGACTCCAAGTTATTTATAAGAAGTTCCGATGGCAGTATATGGGTGATGGACAAGAACCACGTGATTTCCAAGACGGAAATAACCGGAGTTACTCTGATGAAGGGAACCAGTACTGTGAACGCCTCAAACGAGTCGATGATCTTGTTAGCCACTACCGACGAAGTGCTTGTCTTGAACCTGTCAAATTTGAGTGTCTCGAAACGCGTTTCCTTCAAATCACAACATTTGACTCCCGAAGGACTCTTCTTGTCGACATCAGGGCAGACATTCAAATTTGATGCCGGTTCTTTGAAGTTGGTCAAATTAGCCGATAAGGCACAACAGATTGAAGAGCTCGCATATATCCCTCAATCTGGTGGCCGTGTTTTGAGATATGACTCTAACGAGGAGGTGTATGAGTGGGAGGATAATACAGTCGTGCAGCAGCTTAAGGACGGTGTATTGGACTTGATTTTCACAGACGGATCTGCACAAAAAGTGGATCTAGAGACTGGAATTGTAGTAGACGAGTCATTCATACCCCTTGACGTCGATAGCATTGACAGAATCACTCTTGGTGATCCATCTGCCAACGCTGTTGTTGTGGAATACTCAAATGGGACAATAGCTTTTTACGATTTGGGGGTACAACTATGGACCAAAGACGCTTCTCTTCTGGAGATAAAAAAATGGGGATTGATTGCCTCAAAAGTTGACACAAAAACAATCGAAATAGAACACGAATGGGAACTGGAGAGCTTCCAGAACATCTGGAGCCTGTATGCTTCAAGATTGTCGAGAAACTATCATAAACTTTCATCTTTGATATCGAGCTCATCAGGTGTCAAGACTGCAGCAGAAGAAACTGATAACGATATTTTTGGGTTCCATAGAAGATTGGTTCTGTTGACAGAGTCTGGGGTGTTTCATGTGTTCGATGTCGAGTCGAGAACTGAGTTGTGGAATAAAAAGTACGCAGTTTCAAGCTTTGTGCTTGAGCACGATTACATAGTGGGAGAAAACTTGGGTTCTTTGGTCAAAATCGACGTCGAGACTGGAGATGAATTAAGTACACTTGAGATTGGTGGTGAAGTTACCGATATCCATGAAATTGATTCGTACCACTACTTTTTGACGTCTAGTGATGAGGTTTATACATTTGGACCAACAGACGGACCTAAATACACCATTGACCACGATGGCAATACCTTGTTTGGTGGAGTTATTGCAAATGGATCGCTCAAAAAGAATTGGAGGTCCCCATTATCAGGCAAAGAAAAAGTCTTGAGTATCGAAAAGAGAGTCGATCCTAATAACGATAACGTTGCCAGTGTGGGTACCGTTTTAGGGGACCGGAAAGTATTATACAAGTATCTTCAACCAAACATGGTCTTGGTATCTATTTGGGACGAATCAGAGTCATCTCTTCGCTTGAAATTGACAAACGTGATCACAGGGGAAACAGTTATGGTAGTTGAACATGGCCCTGAAGAGTTTATTGATCCAGGCACTTTTCAACTGCGCTTTGACGAGAATTTCATCATTATCAGCTATGAGAGTTTCGTGCCATCCTTTGGACAAAAATTGGCGGTAATCGACTTGTATGAGAGCGATATACCTGATTTGAGGCATTCTACACTTAATAACGAGACATTAGTGCCGGTAATTTACGAGAAAAATTTCAATTTCCCACACTCCATTGGCGATATGGTGATCACGAGAACCAGATACAACATTGCAATGAAAAACGTTGTACTTGTGTTACCAACTTTGGGCCAAGTAGTGGCAATACCGAAATACGTCTTGAACGCAAGAAGACCACTCGAAATGAGTAGCGATAGTACTTTGAAGAAAGAGTTCTCCATGATGGAATACCAGCCCAACTTACTGTATCTGCCCTCAGCAGTGTTGTCGAATGTGAACAGGTTGGATGTGAGCAGTGTAGAAGTCATTGAAACTGATCTTGAAAGTACCTGTATAGTGTGCGCATTGGGGGTTGATATTTATTGCACGAAATTATCCACCTCGGGGCAGTTCGATAGACTAGGGCTGTCGTTCGACAAGTTCATGTTGACATTAACGATAACAGCATTGATTGGCCTGATTCTAGTCATCAGACCGATACTCAACAAGAGGAAACTAAATTCTGGTTGGCTCAACTAGTGCTTTGGTCACACCACGGTAGATGGTGGCCCATCGCCCAAAACTCTCGCCAGATTTTTTCCTTACACAAAAAAAGATGACAAGGGGGTGTTAGTTTTTTTTTCAATAAATAGATGAATTATATTGAACCATCAATAGTATCTTTGGTCCTCTATACTGTCAACGATCAAGTCGGGCATCACAGTATGAGTGATGACATAGTCCCTTTTTATAGAATCCACGTCTTGCCACATTTTTTCCAGCTCGTCTACCGTTTTCACCACGTTATTCGACAAGTATCGCTGTATCAATCTCTTCTTTGCAATTGGAGGTTTCACACGCAAAAACCAGCGTTCTTCCACAGTCTGTGCGATATCGCTCCATATCGGGTCCTTCAACTGCACATATGAACCTTTCACTATTATCACTCTCACGGATTGTGATATCTTGATCTGCTGGTTCGAATTGTCCCCATCGTGATTGGTCGTGGTGATGTGGTCGTTATTGTCTGACATCGCACTCACGTATATTGTAGGCGTCTTCAACTCATGGATCTCCTGGTGCAAAAAATTCAACAAATTGAGCAAATATTTGGAATTGTACAACTTTGGCACGTCTCTGAGCATCATCAACTGCTTGTTATTCTCAGCCAATTTCTCTAGATCCGGTCTCTTAACCCGGAAGATTTCCTGTGGTATCACCACACAGAGATCTTCATTGTATTCTATGAATCCGCGTTTATGTGCGAGTTTGTTAATCTTGTTCTTAACTTTGTTCAGTGTGATATTTTTTCCGGACCCTGGTGATCCACTTATGGATATTATGAGCCTGTGGTTATATGGTATCTCGTTGAGTAATTTGTAGACCCTCGAAGTGAGCTGTGTATATACTTGGTCCATCCTGAGTATCCTGTGCTCTGATGTGTGGTTCCCGAGATTTTAAAGCTGAATTTCTCGACAGGTGCGAATCTGGAATTTATATGTAGGTTTATATGTATGGACAGAGGGTGTAAAAGTTTTTTTTCCTGTGCTGTTAGTGTTCCTCTGTGGCCTGTGCTTTTCTGCTGTGTCTAATTTTGAATAGAGATGCGATGGTGCGATGGAATGATGGTACGATATCGAATAAAGGATTAAATTTGTCAAATGGATGTGTAGATATAGATATAGATGAGATACGCGATAACTGTACAGGCGTAGTGAGATAGAGCATCGGATGAGTATTGTCCAGTGATGTATACGGTATAAAAAATCAATCAAATCTTCCCAAACGGTTAAGTGATCATTCTTAACACGGCCACAGCTCACAACTCCATTAATCCGGATACACTATATAAGTTTTGCCATACTTGGCACACATTGGGTAATTTTTTCTCTGCGCGCCCTTTGCAAAATTCCCGCGATAGGAAGTTATAACAGCAAACTTATCTGATGGGTATTTGTGGTCCACAAAAGGTCGTGTCCGAAATGCACAAGAGCCTGGTAGTGGTTATAGGCTCGAGGGCCATATCACATCTGAGTATGCCACAACTGGTGCACGGTATCCGTGAGACACGACAACAGTAGATGCTGACCAGAATGGCCAGTTTCAAATATCCAGATTCCTGTCCAAATTCCCTTCTAGTACTTCACTCATCCCCATACCAACTCATCTCACATGCTTGCGATGATTTTTTTTACTCACAAAATTCCATAATTAGATATTGCTGAGACAGAGCAATGAGTGGAGAAACGATAATGCTCAGTGCAATATATTAATACCAGTACTGTATCACCGTTTCAATATTCCCTCATAGTGGAGTCATACCGATCAATCAACTACAACTTGTCCAAAACACCCCTCAGAGGTCCAGAACAACCATCCTACTGCCATTGAACATTCAATCACCCCCAATATGCTGAAATTTGTCTTGAAACTCATCACTGATAAGATATTCAATGAAGCTGCAAACTCAGACACAGTAAATCACTACACTTTTCTAAAAGATAACCAATTGGTGAAATCAATACAGACAAAACCAGTTCTGACAGATGATATCTCAACACATCTCTCCACAAATGACCAGAAACTAGTCAAAAGGTTTAAGAGACGGTCTTATCAATTGGACAATTTATTTGAAGTATTCGGGTTCCAGATAGGTTTGAACAGTTTAATACTGTTGATTCCAATAGTGGGCTTGATCTGGAATCTTGTCAACTCTTTACTCATCTACACATTGTGCTTCAGATTGGATAAAGGCTTACCAATATTCATCCATCTACGGCTTTTGCTCAACATCTTTATCGAATTTGTCACCAATTTCATCCCAGTCTTGGGGCAGTTGTTCAATGCAAGCTACAAGGCAAATACGAGAAACACCAACGTCTTGATCACTTATTTGAATGACGCATCCGATTCGAACTACAAGTTGCTATTGAAGTACGTTAACCGTGACAACAGGAACAACGTCAATAATGTGCAATTCAGCTCAGACTTACAGGAGGGCTCAGATACGGAAGTGGACGATTTTGCCGATGACGAGTCACAGACAGAAATCGTGTTGGAACCAGTACATAATTTGACAGAATCTGACCCATACTTCGACACCAGCTCCACCGATTTGGAGTCCAAGATCATCAAACACAAGAGATCACTCTCAAATAGCACATCTCTGAGTGCTAGCCCAAGGTTCTTCAAATGAGCTCTCGTACACGACCTTTATGTATATCATCAAAAAAAAAGTTGGATATGAATTTGTAATTTTCGTATATAGGTAGACTATCCCTGAAGACGCCTAATACCACGATGGATGCGGCTTCGGTGTTGGAACAATATACACAGGATCTCTCGAATCTCCCGCTGGAGTTGACACATTTGTTGACGGAGCTCCGAGATAAAGACATGAAATACTACGAGACTAGAAAGAGAATCCAGCAGCGGGATAACCAGTTGCACAAGACCATCAAACAGTTTGGTTCCTTGCACAAGAATCCCAAAGAGGAACAGATCTATGCGAAAATCGACGAGGATTTCGAAAAACTGCACAAATTACAAGAAGAGAAGTGTATTCTTGCGAATACTGCATTGTTCTTGATCACCAAGCACTTGACAAGACTAGAGGCGGATATAGAATCCTTAGAAAACGAGGGTTTGTTGCTGCCTCTGGAGTTGTTGGAACAGGAACTGTCATTAACGTCACTGCTATCGTCTACCATGAATTCTATGTCTTTGGGTAACCAGAGCCTGGTCAAGTTACCTCAGGCCCACAAGAGACTGCAGTCCAGAAAGTTACAAACGTCAAACTCAGTATCAAGAAACTCAACGCCCGCATATGCTACGCCATCCAGACAACTCCAAAGTAGTATGAGACAGCCATCCGATGATTCGACACTATTAGACTCCCAGATGATCCCACTCCAGTCTTCTTTGTCTCTATCACTGACGGGCATCCACACTCCACATCACCATTCGCATCATCACATGTCCAGTTCTTCGTCGCCTCAAGGCGATATGTCGGACCAGATCGTCCCCAGACGTAACAAAAACGCCCCACCACCACCGGCGAACCTTGTTTTGCTGTCTTCGCTACTGCCGTCGGTCTCTGTAGACATGGGGATGGGTCCAAATGGCCAAAATGGGGGTGAAGAAGACGAGCTCTACTGTTTCTGCCGTCAAGTCTCGTTCGGCAATATGATTGCCTGTGATAATGCCAACTGTAAATTCGAATGGTTCCATTATGACTGTGTAGGCTTGAAAGAGCCTCCTCAGGGGACTTGGTACTGTCCTGACTGTCTGAAGTTGATGGCTAACAAGAAGAGCAGAAAGAGGAAATGATGTATATTAGCGTATAATGAATCGATGAGTGAAAAAAAGTATTTTTGAATATTATAATCGATCTGATCTCGAAGGGAGTCAACAGCATAGAACAAGGGCGCATCATGACATCACCAGATGTAGCAATGCAAAAGCTATCGCTAGATGATGGACAATTGGATCGACTATTGAGCTCTTCAAGAACGGATTTCCCGAAACTTTTGCACGACATTTCTACAGATACAGGTTCACAGTCAAAGTTGATACAGTCTTTGAATCTGGGCAAATTGAAGTCCCTTCTCAACAAGGCAACGGAATCTCCTGAAACTACGCCAGATTTGGTCTCCATACTAGGGAAAAATGACTCACTTATAGACAGCACACTTGAAATCAACAGGCACTTCTTGAAGAAAAGCCCACACACAGAGACAAAGTTCCATGTGAACCTTTTGTTCGCGATAATGACGTCTTTTGACAGTGTGAACAAAAAATACTACTCCAGCTTGGTGTATGTGCTACCTTTGATCAAAAACCCAGAGTTCAGACCACAGGTGATGATGATCGCATTGCGATTGCAAGAATTGGACGCGCAACTGCTAGAACTCGAGGTTTTTGAGTTCTTGGACGACTCAATCTTGTTGGGAGAAGACAAATTCGATACGGTTTTTGAGATAACAGAGTCCTTATTCACGTCGTTGGAATGTATACCCAAATTTGTGCACTCAAGAGACTTTTTCAAGGACTTCAAGCTCACAAGAGAAGAATTGTGCAGACCGAATCCGGGCCCACTAGTCTTGGACGCGTTGAAGAGTTTCAACACCTGGAGTATTGACCAAGTGGCGAGGAGCTATGTCTTGCAGAACAACTACAATGTCTGTCTCGAGAGTCTTTCAAAAGTGACCGACCCCTTGACAAAGGTCAACGTTCTGTTGTTGGTGGCAAAATACTGGAACTATGTCAGTTCAAAGCCCGATCTCACCGAAGTTTTGGCATCTTTTGCCTCAAGTATAGTTAATGGAAACGTAGGAGTAGACACAAGTATCGAGGGCTTGGTGTATTTGTCGATCCACACGAAATTGAAAGAGCCAATGAGAAGTGATGTGGACTTGATCGACGCCTTGAAGTCTCTCATGGACTCATCGTCTCCAACAACTAGATTTGGAATCTTGAACGTCTTTACCAACTTATCCGGCATCCAGAGACGTGAATCTGGCACTGGGGATGGATTGAGGGCCACTTTGAGTAAAAAATTGGCTCTGAAACAGGGCAGTGGTGAAGATGAAGATGATATCGAGCAGATCGAGTCATTTGCCGAATATGTGGTGGATTTGAACATATTGGGACACTTTGTATCGTCAAAGTTGAAAGTGTCAGCTAATTTCGAGAACGAGTTGGTCAGATTCGTGTCCAATTTGAGTTTTTTCAAGAAATTGAGATCGTTGGTGATCAAACAAGGCGGGTTGCAGTTCTTGTTGACATTTTTGGGTAGAAACAGTGAGTCTTTGAAATATGATCCGAAAACATTGCAAATTGAAAACCCCGAAGCCATAACCAACCCAGAAGAGAGACTAGTGCTGTCAAGAACATTACTGAGATTGTTGATGAGTAACGATCCCAATTTGGTGTTCACAAACAACAAATGGCCAGCAGTGACATGTATTCCGTTCTTGTGTGAAATGTTGAGCAATGATGACGCCGATAACGAGCTGAAGTTCGAATTTTTGATCGCTTTGATCAATTTGTCGTCGTTACCAGACCGAAACATCAAAGATTTGATCATAAAGATCGCATTTGATACCGTTGAAGAATTGTTGATCAGCAACGACGAACAATTACAGAAGTCCACCATCGAGTTAGTGGCCAACTTGAGTCTCTCGCCGTTGTTGCTCTCCAAATTCTTCCAAGTGGATGCCGACAAGATCACTACCAACAATTCCAACTTCGTGATAATGTTGAACTTGGCAAACTCGAGAAACGTAGAGACGCAGATCCTGGCGATGAACTTCTTTGCCAATTTGTCAGAATTGGAGCCTGTACTGCTTGTGATGGGATTGGATGACCGGTTGTTTGAGATGATGATGGACTTCTGTTCCAGTGACGAGTTGCTCGGAAATGAAGAGTTTATCATCAGATTGTCGTACATCTTGATGAACATCTGTGCCGTCTTGCACAACGAGAAGAAACAGGAAAGGTTGGACAAGTTCAAGAATAAAGACTTAAAAGAAGGTATGTTGAAAGTGCTACAGAATACAAAGGATCAAGAGGTGTTGACGATGTGTGTCAACGTGTGCAATCTTGTGCAGTTCCAGAAATAGAATAAATATTAATTCAATGATAAATTATTCGACTTGCACCATTACCACAGTGATGTCGTCGTATTTCCCACCTGTGTACTTCTGTCCGATGACTTGGGTCAAATTTTGTGCAAAGACGCTCGGATAATCAACGTCCTTACTGAGTTTGTTCACTTTACCAACAAATTGCGTTGCCGTGGCCTCCAATTGCGACCCAGAGGCGAGTTCGTCGCTCAAAAACGTCAGAATATCCTCCGGACACACATTATCGGTGACGCCATCGGTGGCAAACATCACTACATCTTTGCTCTGCAACTGGAACCCTGCATATGCGTCGGCGTCGCTTGGAGAATCCTGTAAGTATCTCTTGCCCTGCAGCTCAGACTCCTCTTGTAATTTGCGGGGTATCACCAGCAACTGGTATGGAGTGTTGAAGCCGTGGGTTAGGTCCTTTGACTGCGAGACACATGTAAACTGGCTCGAATTCGGTGCTTTTCTAAACACTCCGAACCACGAGTCTCCTAGGTTCAAGCACCGCAACACACCTTTATCCGAAATGACTCCAAAACACACCGTGGTTCCTCCAACTTCCACTACACCATCTTTCGCCACTTTCTGGAAAGATTGCTGCAACAAGTGGTGCAAATCTGGGCCATCTTGTGCCTGTTGCAGGAATATCAGTGCCAAATTCCCACAGAGTTCTCTTGAGATTGCCGAAGAATCGTACCCCAACTCCGACCAGCCGCCAACTCCATCTGCAACTCCGACAATGACGGAATTCAACTTCGGGTTTGTCTGCACGACATAGTTATCCTCCCCTGTCGGCGAGAGATGCAGTGTGTGCTGCGAGGATTTTGAGATCTGTTGGTACAACTCACCTTTCTCTCTGAGTTCACGGTCCTTCGGCTGGTATGAGACGGCGATATTGAGCCGGAAAGCGCCGCTCAAATCGGAAGTGTTTGCCGAGAATCCGTTTGGTTGGTATGCGAAGCCCGAAGATGACGAAGAGGCGGACCAGTGCTGCTGGGAAGACGAAGATGATTTGAAGAAATGACGTCTGAAAACCGGTGCAAATGATGCACAATTGCCGCCGAAAGCCGCAGGAGATACTTTTCTTGTGACCAGATGTATTGGCGCTGTAACGGTTCTGGATTGTAAAATCATGGTGCAGATATTGATGCTGTTGAACCTGGATTGTCTCCTTAATGAGGCACTAGATGAGTGCCAAAATTTTTCCCTTTTTCTTTTCTATTTTTTTGACACTTTTGTTCCTTGATTCGTGAAGCAAATATTTGAGCTTCAGCGTAAGTGCAAGGAACAAGATGAGTGGATGGGATAAATTGAAAATAGATTGGAGCTCATGTATTGACAGAACAATCCACAGTATGATTCTACAATGAGAAACCTGCAACAAGAGTTCACAGCACCACTTTACAACAAACTACAACGATTAACATGAACAAATGACATCTCTATTTCACACTGCTCCATTCAAACGTCCAGGGAAACGTCCATTGGACATCACCAACAACTCATACGCGACAAAGACGTCCAGCTGGAAATGTCTGTGGTGTATATAAATATTATTTTCCTAGTCTCCCCTATAAGCTCTCGACAGCGCTCAAGACAACTTTGGCGAAATCGACATTTGGATCGTCCAAGTTGATCGACGACAAAGAAGTGCTGGTGGCAGCTGGGGCTTCTGTCTTTGGGGCTTTACTCTTTGCGAATTCAGCTTTGGCCTCGGCAATCAACTTCTCCTTGTGCTCGTAGTCGGCCTTCTCCTGCTTGGCGGATCCAATGCTCTTCAAGACTTGAGTGTGGTAGGCTCCGTAAACGACACCTGCAGCTACTGCTGACCATCTGAATACATTAAACGTGGACATCTTGTACTGACTTGTTATTCTGTTACCGCTCCTAACGTCTTATGATTTCAACATTCAATTTTTCTTCCACTGGAGAAAAAAAAACACTTTTGGGCCGGCCACGACCTTTACAATGCGGGTCCTGATTGGCTGGAATTGGGGGTACACGCGAGTTCACTCAAAACCGAATTCCACCCCCAATGTCGAGTCAATCGCTTCGATTTCAGTCTCTATCTCCTTCAAGTTCAACTCCAAGCTCTTCAAGTCGTCAAATTTCCGTTTTTTCTTGCTGCTGTTGATCATCTCTTGCACCAAGAATTTCTGCTCTTTTAGCACCATCAACTTCTCTCTGTCGATACGAACCTGTTTCTTGGTGACTTTCGGTTTGGGCTGTTGCTGTTGCTGTTTCCGCTGCCTCTCCTGGACTTCCGCAGTGGAAATCTCTTGAAGCCGGGCCATGTTTTCTTGCAAGAAGTTCACGCTCACAGAATAAATCGATTTCTCCAACCTCAACTCGTCGAAATTCACCGACGCCTTTTTCTCGTCTCGCAAAACTTTCTCGTGCAACCGCTTAGTCACTTGGTCCAACTTCTTGAACAAGTTCTTCAATTTTATCCTCTGCAGAGAGATCGACTGGATCGTCTCATGGTTACTGGCCAATTTATCCATAGTATCGGGGTGAGAAGACAGTTTCGAGTTATCGAGCTGCTGCAATTCGACCATCGAATGCTTGAACACCGGCAACAACGACTCGATCTTCGATCTGTATATTACTATGGTGTCATAAATCTTCAAAATCTCCGGCTTGGGGCTCTGCAAGTCTTTGTTGAAGAGTCTCTTGTCAAACAAAGTTCTCTTGCACACGATGCAACACCGGAGCCGTTTATCGTCTTTCAACTGCTTGAAATCGTGTAAATGACGGCTCCCGTCGATACAGAGATACTGGATGAGCACCATTAGCGGAACCTCGATCGAGCACTGAGTCTCGGGGTCTCCACATACAACACGGCCACATAACCGACAGTGGTGTTTACGTAACATCAACGCAAAGGAGAAGCCTCGCTCGCATATAAAGCAGTTGTTATGGTCTTTATCCGACTCCCAGTTCACTACAGTGGTTTCAAATTTCTTTAAAGTGACTCCTGGCTGCCGCCCGGATTCCACCACGGCGAAATACTCGTAAAATCTCACCAATCTTCGCTCCAAACGGTTCACTTCTAGTGCAGTCTCTGTGGTTTTCAAGTCCCTTTTCAGTCTGAACTGGGCCCCCAAGTCCCGTACATGTGCTGTGTCATTATAGCCCGGTTTGGCCTCGAAACAGTCCCGACAGCACCTCACTAGCACGCCAGAACCGCCCAGATCGTAGTGCAATTGCTGGTTGATCTTGATCTTGTAGAAAGTGTGCTCGTTACAGAATAGAAACCCGCATTTACGGCAATTCACAACCCCATTCTTGATATTCAAAGGCTTATAGCAGCTCTCCAAGTGGCAAATATCCGAACCAGTCGATTTTTTCCAGTGGTCTTTCGGTATCTCTGGGGCCTTTACAGAGTTGTCATTCACGTTCGGTATCGAGTCATTGGCGGAGCTAAAGGTGAAATTCTTGTCGTTATCGAACAAGTCCAATTTGACAAAGTTTTTGCGGTTCTCATTCACGACATCGGTGGCCCTGTTGATGACTTTCTTCCTGAACCAAGTCTTGATATCTGCATCCAACTGCCCTACAGGCTCATCTGCCTTGTGCTCGTCGTCCAAATGCCGGTTCAACTGCGGCAAAGTGACCATCCTTTCATTGCATATGGGGCAGAATAATCCGCTGCTCTCCTGGTCCAATATAGAGAGTGTCACGGGTTCCAATGACGATAACGAAGAGTCGCTGGGCACAGGGGACAATTCACTACTGTTCGGTGTGCCGCTGCCGCTGGCGGCGATTCCGTCCAGAACATCGGCTATTATCTTTCTTCTTCCCAAGAGACGCCTTTTGGGCACTTCTCCACCCGGTTTGGGCCCATTACTTCCAGTTGGCTCCGCCATTGCGTCTCATGCTTTAGCTACAGATTCGAATCATAGAATTTGACATTTTTTTTTTAGTATTTGGAGCATTTTACTAAATTAGGTCCAGAGCAAAATACTAAACCATCGAGTCTCTTGGGGGTAGTTCGTACAATTTGTAGTAATCGACCAATTTCCCGTTCAAATTGGCCTCTCCGGCAATCGGAAGCCTGAGCAACGTCTTAAAGTCGTAACCTTCACCCAACTCCGCATCTCTAAGGAACCAGAAGTCCAAGATATTCATCTTGAACCCGTAGTTGGTAGAAGTTACCAATGACTTCTGCTTCGAGCTGACGGCATCCCGGGCTGTCAAGACGAACAAATCGAGTCCCAAGAGCTTGGAAACCGACGAGCCAGTGAAGATTCGACGGAGACAGCCCCTTTCGTGGCTATGACTATGGCCGTGGTCACGTGCCAGCTGCTGGCCAGCAGTCAGGGCTCCTGACGAGGCATCGAGGACGTCCGATTCGGAGTCTGCATCCAAAATTTCCGACGGAACACTCGAATAGAAAGGATTCATTTCGTTCCCGTTCGGATCTACACCCACTGTGTGGATCGTGGTGGCCTCCCACGACGTCATACCTTTACAGATCTGGAACGTCTCCACAAACACCAAGAACGACAACCACAATAACTGGAAACACGTCCAGATGGTCAAGTTGAACACAAAGGACTGTTCGTGGAATCCCGCACAGAGAGTTTCAGATAAGTATTCACATTTCAGATCGTCGTCCTGCTCGTCGAAAAACGACCACAGCAACCGCAAATAGACCAAGATTGTCACTAGCAATGAGTACACAAAAGTGGCAAACAACTTGTGATTTCTCACCCCGATCTCATTGTACACCCAGGGACAGTAGTGGTCGAATCTTGCCACGTTGGCCTTGGATCTCCAGGAGTATTTGGAGCGGAGGGGTTTCCTCACAAACGAGTAGATACAGAAATTCTTGGAATCGTACTTCCAGGTCTCTATCAACTGCACTATTGTGGCTCTTACGACCTCTTTCTTTGCCGGTGTCGGGATATAGCCCGGGTTGATGAACATCGACTTGAAGAAACTGGAGATCGTGACAAAGGCAGTGGCCACGAATAAGAGATTCAAGAACCAGTGGTCTTCGAAAGTGACAGCCAACAATTTTGTCAGCCAGGTGAGCAAGACCCAAAATGCAGTTGCCGAGAACAACCCGGCCAAATACGGAGTCTTAATCAACGGGTTGTGCGAGTGCATGTAGCACGGCAAGACCACTTTCATCAATACGAGCTGGTTGATGGCTACTATCAGCACGGACAACACAAGCTTGGGGATGATCCAGTCTTGCGATAACGTCAACGTGTGCAATATGAGCCCGAGCATTACGTAGGGCTGGAAAAAAGTTACAAGTTTTGCGGCCTTTGGAGCCATGAACGGCTTCAAGGCAAGACCTTTGTTATCCAAACCAGACTCTTTGATCGCATTCATCAACCTGGGCAAGCAGTTCATGTCCGTGGCGATGGCGAAACTGTCTTTATCGTCATTGTTCTTGTCCAAGACACTGGCTCCATGCGCAATGAGGCTCTTCATCACTGCTGGAACACCCAGCATCAACGACCAGTGCAACGGAGTAAATTGCGTCACATCTCTGGCAGTGGGCAGCGCACCGAGTTTCAACAACAGATCTACACTCAACGAGTCCCCCTGGTATGCTGCCCAGTGTAAGGCAGTTCTTTTGGAAGGATCAAGCGAGTCTACGGGCAAATCGGTAAAGTACAAGACGTATATAACCAACATGATGTTGGACGAGTGCACGGCCAAATGCAAGATGTTGAACCCCTGCGTGTCGATAATAGTGGTATCTGCCTTCAGGACCCGGATCAAATAGTCCGCTATGTACACATGTCCGTATCTGCACGCCCATTGTAATGGTGTCAGGTGCAAATCGCCGCCTTGCAAGTCTACTTCTGCCCCTTGTTGCACGAGATATTTCAGTGTCAGGAGACGGTTGTTGATGGCTGCCCAATGCAAACCGGAGACGCCCTCGTTGTCAACAGATTTCACATCCACTGCTCCGGCTCCTACGAGCTCCTTCACCGTCTTCAAATCCCCTTTTTGGCAGGCAGATATGTATCTGGCGATCCCTGGATCTTCAGGTGGATCAAGATCTGCCAGCAGCGGCGCGAATTCTTCTAAATTCTTGTCATTGATCAGTTCTAGACTGTTTAACGAAGCGGTTTCATTAGATGGAGAAGCCACTATGACCTCTTCTAGACTATGGTCCTCAGCGTCACTCATGATGGCCCAGTGGTGTATTCTCGATGATGTGCCTGAATCTTTTTTGATCACTTCACATTTAATTTTTTTTCTTCAATTGGGGGACATCGCCTCCTTTAGTGAATACATGAGGCTACGCTAAGGGTGATCACGTCAAATGCTCTATTAATCAAAATCTCTATTCAAGACCGCATTCTTGATCAGCGCGGCTTCCTCTTTCTTTCTCTGTTCCTCTTGCAAAAATCTGCTCAGAAGCCGGTTGTCCAGTGGAAGCTGCACCTGTCTCGTCAAGAATTTCGGCTTTCTGGTCAGCAGAGAGTCTCTGGAGAGAAGCGTGAACGAAACTTTACCAGTGCCAGATGGTGTGGTATTTTTCTGGCTTCCAATTGGCAATGGTACCTGTAACTTGTTGACGTTCTCGTTTTTTCGCTGCTGGTAACTCTCGGCCATCATCATCTTGAACTCTAGATCCATGTTCTCTTGCCATTTTCTCTCCTCTGCATCTCTGAGCTCTTCTTGCAACAGCTGCTCACGAGCAGCAATGTCATCTTCATCTTCAGACTCGTCTTCCTCAGTGTCATTCAGCTCTGAATCGTCGCTTTCAGAATCACTTTCGTCATCTTCAACCTCCTCATCAGACTCACTGTCAGCGTCACCATCGGTATCGAGCCCCAAATCGTCCTCTCCAAGTTCCTCATCTTCAGCCTCATCGTCGAATTTTGAGTTCGGATTCATGTTTTGTGACTGTAAAGCCTGCTGCAACTTCTGTGCGGCTTCCTGCCAGTTCTTCGACCTCTTGAAATCAGGCCTGAACGCACTGTACATCGCTACTAATTTGAAATTCACATCCAGCGGGATTGGCTGCTGCTTCAAGAGACAAAAATAGTCAAAGAACGCCAAGAACGTGTCAAACTTCTTCTGCTCTCTGGAGTAAATGGCTGCCTTGTTCAAGTTTGACAAGATTTGGCAAATCATCGACACACGGAAGTAGTTCTCAGGCGGGTCGATTCGATTTACTACATCGGGCAGAGGATTGTTGCCTGGATACCCGAAACATAGGATCCGGTACATCACATTCAACAATTCCGTCAGTTTCAACATCTTTGGGTGGCAGAGTTTAGCCAAGAGAGTGACAAAAGCAAGCCTCAGTCGATTTTCTCTGTAATCATTCAACTCCAACCCTCTCTGTATGGATTCTATCAACGAATCAATGACATACGTCTTCATAGCAGGATCATAACTGGAAGAATATAGTATTATCACTTTGGACAACAGCACGAGATTTTGGTAGTTGACTTCTTCAGGGTGCGTAAAGATATACTGCAACGACTTATAACAGTCGGGTTCCTTCTTGTAATCAAGAGATCTGATGATCTTGACAACCTCTTCCCAACTCTTGTCGTTCAATTCGTTTTTCAAAATATGCCTCAAAAATTCCTCCACTGGAGATAAGTTCTTGAGTTCTTGTTTCCGAACAGCTTGAGGTTCAATAGTCAACAAAACCATGTCTACTCTATGGAGACTATCGACATCAAGATGCACAGAGCTTCTCTTGTCTTTCAAGAGCTGGATCAACTCCAGAAATGGCTCTTTGTATTCTGGGTCGTTCATGAATAATGAGCCACACGATTCCAAGAAAACCCCCAAAATCTCGATATTGGTGTGCACGTTGAGGTTCAAAACCAAAGATCTCAATTTATGGTGAACAACATAGATCGGAATCAATCTGAACTTGATCAACTCGCAGAAGAAGTAAAGTGACGAGAACTGCAATTTCGCCTGTCGGCTGTGGATCTGGGACCTGAATTTCAGGTCCAAATCTTCGATCACGCCTTCTAGTACTACTTTGAGCGGTTCTTTAGTTATGGCAAGAAATCTCCCAAAATTCTTGAAGTGTGTGGAATTTCTATCAGCTGTAAAGTGCTTTAGCAAAGCTGAAGTCGACTTTGGTACGTTCAAGCCTTCCAGCCAAAACTTCTTGACCAATAAATCGATCTCTTGCAGAGAGCCAGCTGACTCCAAGAGTTGTATGAATTGTTTTACGGTGATCGAGGGCTCCTCAGTGTTGGTGACCTCTGAAGTCAAAGCTGGTAAGCTTGGAATTGAACAGTAAAACAGTCTTTCCTCATCACTCTCCCAGATTTTATACTGAGCGGTGTCTTCTTTGCCCTGTTTTACTATAGTTATCGAAGTGCTCTCTGTCTCTACAGCGGAATCTTTTGCGGATGGGTATTCTGGCACTTCTTTTCCCGCAATGGGTCCCAAAAGTTCTGCAATGGACGCCAACCTTTTCAGATCACGCTCTAATTCATCCACCTCAGTTGCTAGCTCTTCGACAACTTTACCAGTTTTCATGGAGATCTGCTCGCTTTTCAGTCTTTGGATTTGCCATTTAGTCGTTACAACGCCGACTTGCTTGAAAATTTTGTCAGTGTACAGACCGACAAACCTGTCAGCAGCGTCATCCCATTCTTCTTGGCCATCGCCCAATTGGAACTTGGCTTTGAAGAGCCAGTCGTAGGACTTTAAGTAGCTATTCACAAAGGGTAAGAGCGAGCTGGTACGGAGTCCGTAGACAAACACTTCTTGGACCAAGGTGAGTAAGAAAGGTTGTTTGGCGCCACGTTTCATGACAAACTCCGGAAGGAGTGAGCTGTCATAGAACTCAAAGATGTTGTTATCCACAACTTCAACTACAGTGAGCTCTGTCAACAATTTAGCGCTTGCTTTCACCTTCTGAACAATCTCTGCCCTCTCTTCTTTATTCACCAAATCTCTCGGGTCTTGGATTCCATTAAAGCACTCCACCATGACAGTAGGAGAGAACTGATCGGGGAACCTTTGGTGCAAGAGTGACACCACTTCCACTACTGCTGCCCAATCTTCGTTTTTCTTCAATTTCTGTACCGCTTCAAGCACGCTGGCGGCCAGTTCCCCTAGATACTTTTCCAAAGAAGTGGTTTTTATGTCTTTGACCAACGATTCTCTGGTGTCGCGGTTGATGGTCTTGAGTTTTCTCACCAATGTCGTGTTCTTCTTCAAGCTGGTGTCCAATTTGACACTGGGGAGGAACGACTGGTCACCGTTCCGCGCCCTTCTGTTGAAATCACGGAGCTCATCTCTTTCCGAGGACTGGAGCGATGTAATTAGTACTCATGAGAATTCGAGCTCAAATTTCACAGCGGTTTCCTCAAAACACCGCCGATAGAATAAACTTACTTCCAGCATCTTGTATCACTAACCGGAGACACGAATTGTCGCCGAATTTTTCTACTTATTGGGACCTTTAGTACTGTGGTCTCTCTAATCTCCCCCAAATCAGGCGCTGAAAAACTTTTTTTGTGGTGCTAACCTGAGGTAAGAAGTGAGTACTAAGTGGGTACCAAATGGAGAATATCAAGTGGGCATGAAAACAGGACTGAGTGGTACAAGTGAGCAACATGTGAGTACTGCACGTGGGATATTGATAAGTATGTACAGTGTTATTGGTGCTATTTCGCCTATATATATCAACGACGTACTCTGTGGAAGACTCTTCCCTCTGGTAAACCGTACAATTCTCTGATGTTGTTAACATTTCTGTCCCAGACGCTTCTGAAGAGATGGGCACCGACAGGTGTCAAGCAGTTTTCAGCAACAAACACTCTCAAGTCAAAGCTGTGTCTTTGCACAGATCCCTTCAGTAAATTCAACGGGGATTCTTGCTTAAACACCCATACGGCCATTCTGTTAGTCGGAGCGTTCTTTTCTGGAGTCGCTGGTAAGTAGTCAATAAACTCCAATTCAGGTTGCTCCTCCACCATCAATGGAGTCACTGTTCTGTTGACATTTGACAACTTGACGTCCTGAAGACCCCATTGCAATGTGGTGGAGAAAGAATTGGAATCCACTTCTGGAATATCTGGGTTGACTATGAGTATAGAATAAAGTGCTTCGTCCACTTGCTCAAATTCGGTGATTTCAAACATCGGAGGCTTGGAAGTCACATTCGAGGACAAGATTTCTCCCGGCTCGATCCATTTCTCCACATTGTTGTGTGGGAACTTCATCTTGACATCAACAGTGGGGTCCAAAGTGGGTAATGTGTCGGGAATCACCGACATCGTTTCCAATCTCTGCATCGTCAACATCTTGCCATAACTCTCCCATTTCTCCTTCAGATAGTGTCTGTAAACTGGCTGGGTCAAATCCAACGAGTTCGTGGCGTATCTGGAGTTGTACAACACTGTAGGGTTGTATCTCTCAGCCTTGACGACCAAATTTTCTATCGAGTTCTTGATACCTTTCTGTTCCTCCTCTATCGATGTTTGAGCCAACTTCTTTTGTAATTCCTCCACTTTGGCATACAAAGTCTCGCTCTCTTTCTCCATGATCTCGTATGCTAATGGATAAATGTCGTCCATCCCTACTGGTGATTCGTATTTCCTCTTGCTCAGGGGCTTTCTCAAACTCACTGGACCGTTTGGTAAAGAGGGACTCAAAAGGGCATTTCTTATCGAGGCACTCTTTACATTCAAAGCAGGTGACCGCTTTGTGAAGTTGGACCACACACCTTTAGAAAGCGACATCTTTGGTTAATGTTTTACTATGGTCTTGTACACGATGTCCCATTCATCGCATTTTTCACAGTTGAAAAATTTCGAGGAAAAATTTGAGATTGAGGAGTGCCGAAAAGGGACGATTTGGTGTGTGGACACGACCACTTTTATACTACAGTTCTACCTACACTTGGGTTGTGGGTCATAAAGTAGCGTAATTGTATTCATAAGCTTAGGGCATTGACATATCACTGACATATCACAGACACGGGCTCAGCTTGGGTGTCAAAGAAATGAAACAGCCGTCTTTCCGGTCAAATTGGGACATCTGGATTGGGGGAAATAGACCTTCAGGTTGTCTATCTAAACCCTTGGGCACAGGTACCCCTTCATCTGTATCAGGGCAGAAGCCGTCGGTTGAGTACAACGATGAAAGCTCGACAGTTTGCTTTTCGTGGGTCGATATCTGCGGTGTTAGGCCCAAATTGAGCGACTTCGAAGCAGGTGATATGAGAGTCCAAGGCATCAGTTTGATCTGGTCTTTGAGCCGCTTCAGATGGCTTCTGTAGGATATGGAAACCATCTCTGAGCAATTTTGTGCTTCTTTTAACTGTTCATTGCAACATTCTGCAAACCACGATCCTAGCACCTTATATATGAATCAAACGACCCATCCGCCACTTATAAGGCATCAAATTAGCAAATCTCACTATTGTGTAAAGCCCATCGAGGCTAGAGAGAGAAAAAGAAAAAAAATTGCTTATCGAGCGGCATCGGGACAGAATTGGGGGTATTAATTTTGACACAGATAGACGCATAGAGCGGTTTAAAATTCACGGCACGAAATTAGCCTTTAAAAAACTACTAATAGCTAAATTTTAGCATTGATACTTGGTTTGGCTACTGTTTTTGTGGCATTATCTAAAATCATCAGGTTATAAAATACATTATGTAGATTTGATGTAATGATACCAAGCATAAGGCATATCCTCCCCGTAGTTTAATGTTCATGTGTTGTTTGAGTATAGAAAGAAAATGGTCATAAGTAGAATGAATGAATGGAAATGAATGTGATGCGAAATGAATAATTTGTTAATTCTTTGGAGGTTGGTAGAATTCGATCTTTAACAGTTGGTCGAAATTGCCCTTCATCTTCTTGAAATCCGGATTGTTCAGGTTCGATTTCTTGAAATCTGTAGTAGAATTGTTGACATGGTGAGTTGTAGATGGACTGGACATGAAGGGAATAGTACCAGAAGAAGAAACTGATGACACAGATGACGATGACGATTGTCTCGTTGCACGTTTAGGTTTGTTAGATTCTATGGCCAAATTGTGCTGTTGTGAGAACTGGGTGAATTTCCTAGACTGTTTCGACATCGACGAAGGGGGCGTGGGTAATTGTTGAGGCGTTTGAACTATGCTGATTGGCCCCGGCAGATTGATAAATCTCGTCGGTGGTTGCTGGATCATGATCTGTCCTTTGTTGAATCCAAATTGAACATGCTGCTGTTGCGGTGGTGGTCCCTGTGGTGGAGCAAACTGTGGGAATGAGCCTTGCTGTAACATGTATGGAGTGTTGTTTGCAGATTGAGAATGGACCTGTTGCGGGGCTTGCGGATGTGGAGGAGGCGGATAGAAGACAAAGTTCTGCTGCGTAGCAGGCGCAGAGTTGACACTTTGTCCCATATTCGACTGGTCAAAATCGAGATTCAACTTCTGTGGGAACTGAGGTTGTGCAAAAACCATAGATTCCTGTTCCATATGCGGTTGTGGCAGTTGTTGCTGCATCATGTATCTCATTTGTAGCAGATGCTGCTGCTGCTGCTGATGGAGAAAGAACTGTTGTTGAGAGGATGGGCCCTGGAACTGTTGAGGAACTTGAGACATCTGTTGATTCTGCATCACTTGCTCAAAGTTACGATCTAATTCACTAAAGGATTTCGATCTGGTTCTCTTGTGTGAGCCTTTAGAAAGCCCCAATAAATGAGGAGAAGAGTTATTGTTCCCCGTGATAATGTTGGAAATCAACTTCGAGTTCATGATCGGTACATGTGAAACAGATTTACTGCAATGCAAGATTCCTGGTCTTTCTTCAGCCTCACCGACATGTTCAGCCTGTCCCTCGTCTTCAGATACCGCAGCGTCTGTCTGGTCATCATCATCTCTATTTTTGTCCTCAAACTCCACCATTTCATAATCGACGGAGTTCAAAGAAGAGTCATCGGTGCTTTGAAATTTCCAGACCAAGGTGATCAAATTTTCGTTGTGGTGCTGTTCGTCTTCCAAGATCTTTTGAACTATAACTACATCGTTTACAGTATCGTCATCTGAGCCGTTCAACAACCACGTCAAATAACCACCCCAGAATTTCGATTGAAATGGGACTTTCAAATTGTACGTGTCATGATCTTTGGATTCAGGATTCACTTTGAAACCGATGATGGGTTCTGTTCTTTGGTGGATCAATTGATTCTTGTTATAGATAGAAATGAGAGACTGGTGGTTGAAAATCGTTGAATTGGTTGAATTAGTCCTTGGAACATGGTGCAAAAGTTCCATCGATGCCACAAACTTGCCCATGTTGAGATCAAAGTTTCTCTTCTTAGACAGAAAGTTGTTAGGTGAAGCCGATGAATCGTTCAACATCAACCTGGCAGTGCATATCATGAAAGAACTGCAATCATGTGAATCTCTAATGAGGTCTTCAAGATATAGCGGTTGTTTTTCATTGCCATTGGCAATGTGATTGCACAATTCACCAATACTCTCCAATTTAGTTGCTTTCTTTGCAATTTGGTTGACAGACCTATCAAATTCAGTAAACTTGTAACTGTCATCGTGGTGCCTGAAGTTGAAAGAGATTTTGAACTTGTTCAACTCGAATTTTTCAGATTCTGTGTTTGATACATTGATGCTCAACCGTTCCACTTTGTTCAAAGCTGAAACAGAGTTATCTCTCTCGAGACTAATCCTCTCGTTATTTTGCTTCAACTGAGACAACAAAGGGTTGGAAAAATTGGACAAAATCTTCAAAGAATTGATCCCCTTGATATTTTTGGCCTTCAATTGGTCCGTATAAGTGATCAACTGTATCAAATCTGTATCTGTCCTCTTTGTGTTCTGTTGCAACAGCGATAAAATCTTTCCGATATCTTTCTTGTTATAACTCTTGCCGTAGTTCTTGACCAAATATTCAGACAAATACTCGTTTCTCGGTATCACTTTACTCGGCTTGGCACTGGCATTGGTGTCCAAAGAGTAACGCTGTTTGTAAACACTGAAGAAATTCTCGATAAACAGTGATAACAGTTCCACCAACTTGGGGATCAAAGAATTATCCACTGCCAATGGCGAAGATGTAACCAATTTCTTGTCATGCTGAATATTTGTCAAATCCAGCAAAGGGCTCGATGTCTGGTGACTGGTGATCTGAGTGCTGAATTCCAATGGCGAGATCACTGAATCTGGAGTCAAGTCATTATTCGGTGACACTTGGTCCAAGAAAATCTGATTTGTCATCAACTCCGAAGTGGCAGTGTGATCATCTGTGTGCATGACGCCATAGAGATTGGAACTGAAGACGTCATCCATCCAAGTATCGGCTTCTGTGGAAATCTCCTCCGCGGTGTTCTTGGATTTGGAGAACAACAAGTCTCCGTCTTCTGGATCACTGGCATTCTCCTTGGAATCTTCCAATATATCGTTAAACCCGTCAATGTCAGACACGTCAATAAACCCGTCCAAAAAAGATCCGTTCTTTGTCTTCACCGCAGTGGCTGGAGGTGTGTTCATCACGATTCCGGTCTTCTTGTAGGTAAATTTAGTACTCTTTCGGCTCACGCTTCCTTGGGCACTGCCGATGACACTGCTCAGTGCTGGTGTCTGTGGGATGTTGAAACTCATGCCGGAAACTTCAAAAAAGCTTCAAAAATCAATTAGCCAGATGAAAACAAATGGCTATCGTATGGTGTTTCGAAAACAACACCAAAAAAAAATACAAACACTCTCTGGTGTACTGGTGTGAATTTGATCTAATAGATTAGAGCGCAGTTGTGATATCTCAAAGCGCCGTCTCAAGTACCACGGACTGTAAAACGAGTGTAGTTGGATCCAAATTTGAACTCCAGACGCTGTTGATGTTTTATAGATAATTGAGTAAAGTTGGTTTCAAATTCACAAATATTTATTTCTGATCTATTTTCTATTGCTATGTGGAATCTTTTACCGTTCTCCAGCCCGGGAGAAGATTATGGGTTGATGGGAAACTCAGTGTGTGTAATATGGTTTTGTACAATACTTTTTCCACACGATTCACCATAACAACTAGCAACGAAATCAAAACAAAACACGATTCAAATCGTAAAACTTCTCCAGGAGAAGAATTGTTATTGTATGGGACTCCTTTTTTTCCCAGCTCAGACCGTGTTTTGGGTTAATAAAATTGGTGCGTTTTGGAGAAGAAATGGGAAACGTGTTGGACAAACTTCTCCGTGACTTTTTTGTTTACACCAAAATTCCTCGGGGTATTAATCACGAAGCGCAAAATGTTATCTAATAAACTTTCCTAGGACAATAGACACACCAACTTAGGATACCGCAATTCGACACCAACTTTGTTGCTTTTACAAGATATTACTGGAGGATTGACAGCACCTCCTCGACATAGCCGCGGATCTTACCAACGTCATTAAGAGAGCATGTCAACTAGCCTGCATCCTGTCAAATTTATACGAAAATTACTACACCTACATTCTACATCCGATGAGTTTGATCCAATAGACACCACTTTAGGGGGGCGCTATTAATTTATTCTAGTATACACTTTGTCGACTTCTAAATCATATTCACACATCTACAAATCACTAAACCTTTGAAAGTTATCACAGGGCATGAGCAGAAATCGCGGGACCAAGTCCACACCATCACATAAACCATACCAATCTGTTAAACAACTTCCAAAGGTAGAGTAACTTGTCAGACAGCCATTTGTACTCACCCAGACATTATCCCTTCACGAAGAAGTGCATAAAGTGGGTAAAGATCATCGCTCCTTTCAAAAATAAGCAAAAAGACAAAGTCCTATGCTTATTTGTAATAGAAAGGCAAAAATATTAATATAGATGACTAGACCGCTAAGGATCGTAGACAAGCTAAAAAAATTCTCACTTTCTGAGTACAAAGGTATCTACCTCATCAACCAAGTTGGATTCAGTGGCTCTTTTGAAGAGTCAAAGAGGGACGTGACCTATAGAAATGATCCTACTGTTGAATGTGTTAGTTATGCTTCTTCCTATCAACTCATTAATCCAAGGTTCAAAACCTATTGGGTAGTTACTTACTGAAGTACGTCGACAAAGAAAAAAGAGAAAATTTTTACAAAGCGAGGAATTTTCCTCTCTTATATAGCTCATCGTCAGGTTACGAGCACTTGTGTCACTGAAAAAATTTTCAGCTTATTTTCTACTGTACTGTACACGACATTAGCAAATACGAGTAGGGTTTTTCTTGAGAAATCCAGTTTAAAAGGCTGTAAAGGGGCGTTTGAAGTTCGAATTTAGATTTTAGCATTTGCCAGGCAAAATAGCACAAAAAGTGACCTGTAGTTGTAAATGAGCTCGTTGAATTTGAATGTCTTTGACTATATAGGCGTACTCGAAGCTTCGAAATCACTAGCATCTTCGTAGTAATCTGTTTCCTCATAGTACTGATGCTTCTTGGCCGAGGACGAAATCGGAAACATGAAACGAGCCATTTGACTCGAAACCATCTTCTTCAGAATGTCCAAATATGTTTTGCCGCCCGGGGCAAGAGTCTGATCAGGATCATATGGCATCCCAACACCAGTGTCGAGAAATAAGAAAAGCTGATCTATAAATAACGTAAAAATGGATATTGTCAAGTTGCTCAACCTGGTGATGATATCATGGTCATCATTCAATTCGAGGAATTTGAACCATATCAATTGCAATAACGGGAATCCAACTGTGAAAATCACTTTGAAGGACCTGAAAAAGATGGCAATCATGAACTGGACCCACTTTAACACCAAATTGTCGATGGAATTTTCAGTCGGTAGATAAAGCTTCTGTTTCTGCGGTGAACGTCCTTTCAGTTTCAAACTGGATCTCGAGGTCGACTTCTTCACCTTGTTCATATGTCTATGTCTTTGCAGGAAGTTTTGCTTGAAATCGTTTACCAATGAATCATCGTCCAAGTACAATTGTAGAATTTGAAACTTGATAGGCCTCTCAAGGGATCCCCATAATTGATCAAAATGATACAGCGATCTGGACTGGGAAACACCATTGATGATAGCGATCATCGAAAGACTGAAAAATCTCTCAAATAGTTCGTCATCGTTCAGCACCCGCTCATTTTGTAATGCCTTCTGCAAGTAACTCAAGGCATCAGAAATTTCCATCTGATCAAACTCGCTTGTGCTCGAATAATCGTCATCTAGAATATATGACTCCTTCACACTATTGTGCTTCTCCCTTATCATTCCGTTGTCATGTTTCAAGATATTTTCGACATTGAACTTCTCATCTTCATCTTTGATTGCCATTTGGACTCGTCTGGACAAGATCAACTTCTCTTTTATCTTGCTTACCTGTACATCTCTCTCTTTTTGCTCTATACTTGGATCGACAAACTTTTTCGACACATTCTCCACATCACTTTGTACAGGTTCAGAATCTCCCAAGACACTCGGTATAAGATTCAAATAGTCCAATTTTGATACAGTGCTAATGACAGTATTTGTCTTTGGTGTGAATGGTATGCTATCATTCACCGAGGAAGCAATCTTGAATGTAGTCCCTATGAGTCCCATTTTCTATTGTATGTTTTTGAATAATATGACTTGAGATAGGCTCAACCTTAAAAGATCTTTTGAACTGGAGTTTCAGTAGTTCTCTAACCCGGGTATTATATATGAACTATTGTTATAACCTGCCACTCCAGTTTTTCCTGTTATTGCTATGAGGTAAGATTTTTTTTCTGTAAATTGCTTCGATCTGTCAAAACATCAATACTCAAAAACACCTCTATCTTTGTCAAATTTGATGCCGTTTTCTCTCATGAATTCATATTTTTCATCATCGTCATCTGCGATCCACGCAGAACACGATTTCTCATCGTCACATGTCAAAGAATCTGTATCGAATTTTGCCCAGTAGAATTGGCCGCAGTCTTTGTTCTGGTAGATGTTGTTACACTGCCAGAAGTACTTGCCTCTGGAGTGTACATCTTTGTAAGAGCGTCTCAAGATCATTCCAATACCACATCTACAATGAGGCGGTTCACGATAATATCGAGGTATGTAGTTCCGTAGTGTGAGGTTGAACCTCATTTGGTTACTCACGGGGTGCTTGTCAATGGCTGTAGAAGACGCCATTACACAGTGTTTGTACTCTTCTTGCGTACCCAGATGCATGACGATCAATGTGTTATGTGGCAAAGGTATAGATATTATTGGATTGTGGTTCAGTTTTACAGGGTGGTTCTTTCTCAACTTGAATTCTCTCGTAGCGCCCAAAGAAAGAGAAGCTATAGTCGGTAGAGGACCAATGTACAGTAATCTGTCTGAGTGCCAGTCCAAATTATTGTCCTTTGTCTCAAACATATTACAAATGGCAAAGTCTCCATGCCATTCAGTGGCCTGGAAGGGAGATTTACGGTCTCTGGACAGAATCGCAGAGTTCACCTGGTCTTCCACCAACATCTGCATGATTCTAAAGTCATCGTTGTATCTGCTCAAATCATGGACTCTTATACCGTTATAGATCAATTCTTCTTCGCTGTGTAGAAACGAGTCGTTGCTCGAGAATACGCCTGTCTTATGGTTTGAATGGGCCAGTTTGCCGTGGATGTAGAAATTCTTCTCTTTCATATGTTGTTTGTTCTCCATCAAATGTTTTAGAATGTTATTGGCAATCTCTTGGGGTAAAAAATTCTTGTACAAAGTCACATTGGGTAACAGAGATTCCACATCTTCTTTGGTATATAATACCACGGTCTTTGTGTTTGATTTATTCAATTTCCCAATCAGTGGTGTCTTCTTTGCGGACTCCGGGATCCGGAAATATCTCTTGATCGAACTTTGGTATACTGAACCCCCAATTTCGTCTATTTTCCTCTTCTTCTTGCCATCGTCAAACTGTTCTAGAAGAAGGTCTTTGGCACGGTTCAAAGACCCGTCACATGAGATCAAAATCTCTAACAAGATCTGGTCATCCTGGATCTCGGGAAAAACGTCTTTCAATGACAGGATCTTCAGATCTGTGCACGAGTCCATCTTGTCGCAGCTGTCTGCGCTCATCTAGTACAATGGCAAATTTCTACTCGCTTCGCGTGCGCGCGCCTCACTGGCATACCGGTCACGTGACCAACACCATTGGCGTGTTTTCTTTGTTTTCATTTTTTCCTCTTGCCTGAAAAATATTATGGCTAGAAAATTGTTAACCAACAGCGGAAAGAGGTTAGTACCGCATCAGATTGAGCACAAGGATGGGCATTACCGGGTTACTACCTCTGTTGAAGCAGATCCAGGAGCCGACAACGTTAAGTCGGTACAAAGGTCAGACCCTTGCCATCGACACTTATGCATGGCTACACAGATCCACTATGTCATGTTCCATGGAATTAGCTCAAGAGATCCCCACTAATAAGTATGTCAACTATGTTATGAGGAGAATTGAGATGCTAAAGCATTTTGGGATCACTCCGTATATGGTATTTGACGGTGACTATTTACCCTGCAAGAATAACACGGAAACGGACAGAGAGACGAAACGTAATGAGTACAAGAAACAAGGTTTGGCTCTGCTCCAACGAGGTGACTCGAAAGTGGCGTACTCGTGTTTCCAAAAATCTTGCGATATCACACCCTCGATGGCGAAACTGTTGATTGAAGTTTTTAGAAGTAAGGGAATCAACTATGTGGTCGCTCCCTATGAGGCGGACTCCCAGATGGTGTATCTTGAAAAAATTGGACTTGTGGACGGTATTATTAGCGAAGATTCCGATTTGTTGATCTTTGGGTGCAAAAAATTGATCACCAAATTAAACGACAAAGGCGAATGTGTGGAGATCAACAGCGCCAATTTCAAGAAATGTAAACAGATCCCAATCCATTTCCTCTCACAGGAACAGTTGAGAATTGCAGCAGCCTTGAGCGGTTGTGACTACACGAAGGGCATCTTGGGTATTGGCGTCATCAAGGCTTTCAATTTGGTCAAGAGATATGGCACTTTGGACAAGATCATCACGGCGTTGAAGCTGGAGAGTAAATACAAGATCCCCGAGTCTTTTTTGGAGGAATTTGAACGTGCGAACCATGCATTCCAATACCAGTTGGTGTTTGACCCTAAAAGACACGAACCGACACATCTTTCTGAGGTCCCAGAGGACACTTCTCCGATGTTGATCCAGTATTCAGGTGCCAGACTAGACGACCATATTCATAGATCGATAGCAAGAGGAGATTTGCACCCAATTGAGAAGACGCCTTTGGTCTCTAGAGAAGTGGAATTGATGGCCAAACGCGGTATTGCAGTGAGATCTGCATCATTGAACTATGCACACCCGTCGCTGACTCCTACAAAGATGGCCGCCAGAGCCTATTCGACACCGGCACCTTCCATCTCCAACAGGAAGACCATTGATAACTTTTTTACGGCATCTACCGAGAAACCTATACCGAACAAGAGATCTGTGCCGCAGACACCATCTTCGGGGTCTGTCAAGCGGACTCGAACGTTGATCGGAGCAGAGAAAATATCATTGAACTCTACTCTGACCGTGAGCAAGTTCTTCACCCCGAAAAAGCAGGACAATTCAGAGACTCAAGAATTACCAGAGATCGACAAAGACTCACAGACAAAAACTGACGTGGAAACGAAATTTCTCCTGGACATACCACTCAACACCAGCGACTTCGAGATCGACGAGTTGTCCGATGACAACACTGAGAGGCAAGTTTTGTTGACCCAGACAGAAGAGAGCTCACTCAGTTCTACTTGTAAGTCTACACTGACTGTGGAAAACGAAAACATAAAACTATCTAAGCACGTTGCACCCTCCAGCGACATTGAAAGCGTCTCTGACATAGAGTCGCCAGTACACAAGAGACAATCCGAGAACGTGAAGGAAGTCAGACAGAGCCTACGTGAACAATACGGTCTTCCCACTGCTGCACGGAGACAGCCTTTGAAGGACATAACTCTGCAAAGCTCTAACCCCCAAAGCATGGGTTCATACCAGTACAAATCGCGAAAGACCGTGAAACCGGCAGCCAAACCGGTCCACCGGTCTATTATCGGGCTCAATGGCCAGTTGAATCTCGATAACTTCATTTATAGAGGCGATTGACCGTCTTTTATAGCATTGAACTCATTCATCCCCAAAAAAGGGAAACAGCCTTTGCAATTGCGCACCGCACAAAAACACAAAAATAAACACGTCAAAGATCAAAATTGGAGAAAAAAAATGATGAAAAATTCAGAGGGCACGTAGAAAATACCTAGAGATCCAGCGCCAGGCCATGTCGCAACATAATTACCACCAGGGCTCGCAGTATGACGTGAATCTGATGAGCCAGCAGTTGTCGGATGTCCATTTCAGCCAACCGCTGAGACCTTCCGACACTAATTCAGTCTCTGGCCACTCTTCGAGCTCCAGAAAGAAGAGACCTGTCTACGTTGTAGATGATACTTTGAGCCAGAACACGGTCTCGATGCCGCAGACACCGACTGCTTTGGGCGGATTTATGCACAGCAGTGTCCAGAGTTCACCGTTCACGCCGTTGAATGCCGGATTTCCGTCGCCGGCGGTCGGCCACGACTTGAGACATGCCGTCTCCACGACATCTTTGCCCGTAGGGGGCGGCAATGCGCCCTTTTTGCAGCAGTATCCCTCGCAGGTGTTTGATCCGACCAGTCTATTGCCGCAGCAGCACCAGGGGATGCATTCTGCGCCTCACCAGGTGCCACAATTGCAGCCGCTGCCGCACCAAGCGCAACAACAGCAGCCGGCAATTGCAAACATCCCTGAAACGGGCTCCAATAGACCGTTTGCCCCAGATGCGTCTTTGCAGATCCCTCAATTGCGGTACGATGCCGAAAAGGAGTGGGGCAAGGTGGAGGAATTCCGCACCTTCGAGAACGTGCACCCGCCGATGGTTGGCGTGCCTAGTCCGAAATACGTAGACCAAGGCGTGACAGCGCCGCAGTTCATGAGATTGTCGATGTACTCGGTGCCACTGACCAACGAGTTGCTCAAGGCTTCCAGATTGCCCTTGGGGTTGATGGTGAGACCGTTCAACCCGGCAAGAGAAGGTGACGAAGAGATTCCTGTGGTGGATTTGAACAGTTTTGGCGGTCCTCCACGTTGTCGCCGCTGTAGAGCCTATGTAAACCCCCAGATGCAGTTCACCAACTCGTACAAAATGGTGTGTAACATGTGCCAATTTGCCAGTGATTGTCCCGGTGGCTATGGAGCTGCTTTAGACCAAAGTGGAAGGAGAATAGACCACTACCAGAGGCCGGAATTGCACAAGGGAGTCGTGGATTTCGTAGTTCCAAAGGAGTACAATGTGCTGGAAGGTGAAGACCCGTCGCCTTTGAACTATGTGTTTTTGATCGACTTGAGTGCGAGCTCTTTGGCCCAGGGAGTCCATAAATGCATCGGGGATTGTATCCGTCAGACCATATATAACGGTGGGGAGAGCAATTTACCAGAGGGAAGCAAGATATGTTTGATCGGATTCGATCTGAAGTTGTTCTTCTACAACTTGGGCCCGTCATTGCAAGTTCCCTCGATCTCCACGGTCAGTGACTTGGAGGACCCGTTCATCCCCTTCTATGAGGGTTTATTTGTAGATCCGATCGAGTCTAGATCGATCATCGAAGACACTTTGACTATGATAGAGTCCAGAGACCACTTCAAAGTGCCAGAACCTTGTTATGGTACTGCATTGAAACTGGCTCTCTTGCTGTTGGAGAGCTTCGGAGGCGGTAAAGTCACGTCCATATTGACCAGTTTGCCCACTTCAGGTGCTGGGGTCTTGAAATACAAAGACCCCTCGAACAGGAACGTTGTGGAAAGGGAAAAGAGTTTGCTCAACGCTGACAGTCCATTTTACGTGCAATTGGCCAAAGATTACGCCAAATTGAATGTCGGTTTGGACTTGTTTGTCATTTCTCCATCGTCAGTGGACTTGGCCAATACCGGATTGATCTGTTTCAAGACAGGTGGTAATATCAGATTGTATCAGAATTTCAATCTCGACAGAGATGAGAGGAAGTTGGTATTTGAGTTGAAATCTACTGTTGTAAACGATATAGGTTACCAGGGTCAATTGAAGATCCGTTGCTCAAGTGGATTACAAGTGCTGAATTATTACGGTAATTTCAGCCAAAAAGACTCGAGTTCTGACCCTATGATTCCGATTTTGAACAACGAGCAAACGTTCATGTGTGATTTCCTCTTGGACGGAAAATTGAACCCCAAATTGGACGCACATTTCCAACTGGCCATCTTATACACAGACAAAACAGGTGTGAGGAAAGTCAGAGTCATAAACATGGTTTGCGCAGTCACTGAGAGAGTCGGAGACGTATTTGTCGGTGCAGAGCAGGATACCATTATCAATTTGTGGATGAGGCAGCAATTGCTGAAGTTGCCGAATGTAACGTTACAGACGATCCGTAATTTGAGTAATTTGGAATTGGTAAACACTTTCACACAATATAGAGCTCTTGTTGCCGGAAGTTCTGTACACTCACAGCAGTTTATCATCCCTGAGCCGTTAAAACTGTTGACAATGTACACTTTACTGTTCCAAAAGAGCCGTATAGTGAAGGCACTGGTGTTGAACGGGGACTCTAAAGTTGCAAACTGGCATTTCTTGAACTCGTCCACTTTGGAGAAAATCTCGTTCAACTTGTATCCCTTTATCGTTGCCATGCACGACCTCGACGATGATGAATGTCTTTATGGCGAAGACGGAAAATTCCAGATTCCAAAACAGGTGAGGCTGTCGGGTCAGTTCATACAACAAGGTGGATGTTATTTCGCATTTAACGGGCAGAAAATGATATTATGGGTCCACCACCAGGTGAATCCTTTGTTGTTGAAAGATTTGTTTGGTGACCAAATCAATTCTGTGCAAGATATCAACCCCTTGTTGGATGAAATTATGCCGCTTGGGACACATATCTCTAAACAGTTGACAAATTTGATCGAATTCATCACTACGGAGTATTTGAATTTGAAATTTGCCCCGATATTGGTGTGCAGAGTCGGTATTGACGGTGTTGAACAAGAATTTTTGGAAATGTTGGTGGAAGACACGACTCCAGACAAACAGTACACCTACGGAGAGTACTTGACACATATCCACAAATGTGTCAAGGACAAAGTGGCCAATGAGAAGCCGAAGAAGAAATCGGAGACTTCACTTACTCCAGATACGAATCTCTTAGCGCAGAGATGGATGCATTAGTGAGATTGATCGAGATTAATTGAATTTCCGTGCACTACTGCAGCGAATAGTATAGCAGTGTAGAAATTATAACGGAAGGGTTTTGATTGTCCACTCTATTCTGTAGATGCCCTGGTATGCCCTGGTATACCCTGGTATGCCCCGGTATGCCCTGCCCAAGGAGTGCTCAGTACAAAACGGAAGCAAAACGGTGGAATCCGCACTATTCACCCGTGAAACCCCCAAGCGCCCCTTTCACTAACAAACGCACCCCCTCCAGCCTAAATCTGCCAATCTTCAAAAGAAAAGAGTCAGAAAAAACAGAAATTCTGGTATGATTTTTTTCTTTGTTAAATAAAATCGTATGATTTCGATTTTTTTTTTGCTGCATCGTTAAGTAGTTTATTAGAGGAAAAAGGGGATAACTACGCATATTATGGGGACGAATCAATAAATAAGATGATGAATCCTGTATTTTATAATTCTGTATCGGCAAAGACGTTATCAACAAGAATAAGATGTCGATGAACTTCGAGGATTACAACAACATCTTGAGTCCATTTGACAATGGACAACTTCAGCAGTTGCAACAAGAGCAACAGCGTAAACAAGAAGAACAGAAACAACAACTGCAACAACTGCAACAGCCTTTGCAATTCCAGAACAGTTTGTTTTCAAATTACAATCAATACGATCAATTGGATTTGAACAACATCGAAAATTACCAGACTGAGAAGTTGTCGAGTTCCACCTATGATTCATTATCACCATCATTCACACCAACTGACTCATCACCTGAGGCCATACTATTCGGTGATAACTACAAAAACTATAACCAAATGGATGTAGACGGGATATTGAGCACCGAGGATTTCAATTTCGATACAACCAACGAAAATAATGCTGCAAAACTCGCACAACAGTTTGGAATCGCCGAGTCTTCGACAAATTCGTCTCCAGACTCGTTCCAATCGTCTCCAGACCTGTTTCAACCGGTCAACAATGGCCAATACACACAGATCTCCACGAGACAGACATCTCTGGCGCAAAGTACCGACTCTATTCCAACTACCAAGAACAAACGTGGTCGCAAGTCTTTGGTGAAACAGGAACTGACAGAATCTCCTCCAGTATTGACGAAGTCGATCTCCTCGGGCAGCGGAGTCACAAAACCAGGTAAAAAGATAAAAGCTTCACATAATTTGATCGAGAAGAAGTACAGAACCAATATCAACTCCAAGATCATCGAGTTGAGAAATTGTGTTCCAGCGTTGAGGATCTTGATCTCGAAAAACCACAATTTGCACAACGGTTGCCAGAACAACACCAGCTCGAATGGTGACATCGAGTTGGGAGAATTCGACGATGACTATGAGGGCGACGGTTACACTGACGATGAGCGGAAATTGGACGGCTTGAAACCGGCAAAGAAGTTGAACAAGGCCACTATCTTGTCCAAAGCCACCGAATATATCAGACATTTGGAGTACAAAGTTGAGAGTTTGACCACAGAAGTTGACAAGTTGAGAGATATAGTGTTGAACTCCGACGGCGGTAATGATATCTTGGAAGGAGCCGCTTTGAACTTGCAGCAACAACACTCTCCACAATCGATGTCTAGTTCTCCACCTCAACTGCGCCAGAGTAACTCGTTGACCAACAATTTACTCATGGGTGGGTTGACATGTCTCGTTGGTGCTTCAACTTTAGACGATTTTGATTCCAGCAACAATGCAGGTTCGTTCAGAAAAGGTTTGTTCTCGATTCCAATCTTGTCTATCGGATCCAACCAAAATTCTACTGTTCTGTTGAAGCCTTTGTTTGGGTTGTTCAAGATTTTGTTCGTATTTGGAGTGCTCTTCTACATGTTTGAGCCTTTGTTTAGACTGCAACCTGACAAGAAGAAGCAAAAACAGGCTCAGGGCATCGAATGGATCTCCATCTTGAAGATGTTTCAATATTTGACCTCGCCTTTGTTGTTTGTCGAGGAAGTGGTCAAGATTAAAGCTCAAGAGGCATTTGTACCATTATTAGTGCAATCACTGGATTTGCAATTGTCCACTTTGTCCAAAATTTTTGTCAGAATGGTGTTGAGCGATGGTAAAGATGTCAACTTGGTGTTGTCAAAATCATTGTACTTGAGATTCATCAGTGACCAATTGCAAATACTCAGTTATCCGTTGTTGAAATTATCTGAATCTTACTGGAGCAAGGCCGAAGAGTTGTCAAAAGACTCGGTTTTGAAACCATTGTTGAACAACTACAGCCAAGTCTTGAGAGATGATGTTATCTTTGCCAACTATGTCGAAGCCTTGGAACAGAAGAGACAAGATTTGACAGTTGCAAAGAACCCATTCGAGATTTTGTCGGTATTGATTGTCGAGAAACAGATGTCCAAGTGTTTGAAGCAGATTATTGAATTGGAAACAATTCAAGACGAATCTGCCAAGGAATTGCACGATGAGGTTACAAGTTCATTGGAACAGACCATTGAATTGGCCAACAGCATGTCTCGTTCTAACTCTGAATTGTTGTTGATCAAGTCATTGATCGAACCAGGACTGGAAAACGTATCAAAACTGTTATCCCTGTTCAAAGAACAAAATTACGAGACCGATGTCAACCCTAATGCCTTGATTTGTGGTTTGATCAAATTACAAATATTAAATGACGATTTGGATAAATCCAAGTTGCTCATACTCTTCAAGGAGTTGAAACTTCAAGATTTGGATTTGTTATCGTTCGCCAGTCTCTATCAAATGATCAACTTGTTCCCTAGAGATATTTTGATCGATGAGAGTCTTGCCACGGAATCGGATTCGAACTCGATGACTTCAGATTCTTCTATCGAGTACAGAGAACACCACCACTCCATAGAGTACAAGTTAAACCAGCACATGCTTTCCATCTTGGCAAGCTTGAGAATTTACTCCGGAAAGCTGGACAACTTGAACTTGAGTACTGGATTGAAAGCGGTGTTGATTGAAAAATTTGTTAATGAGATTAATGACTTGGATTGTTGAGGTGATTCGAAAAGAGGTGTTTTGGTTTACTGTCTATTATTTATATTTATTTCATAATTAACTCTTCGCTAGTATCATGACAGAGTACTTTACGTAGTTAGATGACGGAAAAAAATATAATACTTTAGTTTAATGATGAAAAAAAATCTTATCTATTCCATCGTTTAATGTACGGGGTTATCTTGGAAAGTAATCGAGGTCTGCTTAGCTATGTTCAGAAGACTAGCTTTATTCCAAAAGACACCATCTATATGTCTATACCGCCCTTTACACATATCGGCGTCAAAGTTGGGGCGATCTATAGACAATAGATCGATACTATTACAGCCACAACCAGGTACACAACTGTCAGCTGATAGCAATATCGTCAAGTCAGATACATACACTCAGCTTCCTGACGATTCTCAATTCATAACACAACATTATGACGAATTGGTGAAATTCAAACAGTATTTAAGGACAAAGGAACCATCTATGGAATATAAAGATTATAAACAGCCAAATGACCTTATCATGGATTTGGCTAATTTCATCGAGTTCGAATTGAAGCCGGGAAATTGGACCTTTAATCTTCCACTAGAGTTGGAAGTTGAATTCTTCATGAAGTTATTGCACAATTTGAAGATCATGTTGAAATTAAATGGTGGATATTGCTTTGTGTTGGATGTCTTGTTACTGAACAAAGAGTGTTTTGACCAAGTTGAGAAGAAGTCGAAAAAGAATTGACTGTTTTGGACTTATCGGTCTGGAGTTATAAGACACTTCAATGTATACGAATGATTTAATACCAGTTATCTTATGGCGATGTCGTGAAGTTTGACACTGCCACCTCTTTTTGAATTTCCGGATGGGTGTAGTTTGAATGCTGTGTACATAACCTCATGAGCCACGTAGATGAATATGGCTGAAGCCGTATCTAGCGAATCAAGTTTGCTGGATCTGTTCACGTTGAGATCTCTCAAGTGTCATATTTGTGGTACTTGGTGCACATATGACCTTTCATTGGGTCGGTGACTAGATCAATTCCAACAGCCTCACTATTTCCCAAATAGGAACATACCACATTCAGTTTTCTCTCGCTCTGATTTTTTTCGATTTTACAATTTTTTTTTGAACTACAACTTTTTCCGCTGAGCTTTTGCTTCGATCTTTTTTTTTTGATTCGTGGTGTAAAATTGTAAAGTGCTCAGTGAACTACGAGATTTGTCGACCCCCAATTGAGAGAGATGGATGTTAGAGGTGGTAGGCAGGAGTTGATTGGGTATTCGCTTGCTGTGGATAATTACAAGGGGGTTTTTGAAGTGGAAGGAGCACTTACTGCTGCGTATCGTTTTATGAATAGGGAGAAATGTCTATGGGATGACCAATTCCCACAAATATTGAATTTAAAGGGATATGAACATTGGTTTCACCTTGCAGCATGGAATGATGACCCATCAAAACACTTAATTCAATCAATTTGAATAACTTTTAATTTTCCAAACGAGGACTTTTCCCCTAGATTCCACCTGGAGGAGGGAAAATTCAAGTCCAGTCCGCGGCGCACTACAGACGAGACCAACTCTGTTAGAATTGGCCTGTGGAGTAGGGTATCTACTATCTGGAGAAGTTCTCGCCCGGAGAAGGTAGTGAATCCCGGTCTCCTGTATGTGGAGAATCCGAATTTCGTACACCCGGATGTCTCCGACGCAGCATGACACTTTGTGGCAGTATATTCTTCTGGCAATTCGGGGTTTGCTAGTGCGCACCAAATTCTAAGCGAAGAGGACCCACTTCAGGAAGAGACCGGAAGAAGCTTGGGAACATATTCAAGGGCCCAGTAGATCTGGATTCTTCCAAAACACTTGGTGTGGTTCCAGTCACCTTGGTATGATGTCATGAACTGCTCCAGTCCCTATGTGCAATAGTAGACCATCTAAAACCAGTTGTTGAACCCACCAGGGACTAGAAAGGTCGGAAAAAGTGTCTTTATATTGATTCGCGGATTAATTTCTGCAAATACTGATCCGTGATAGTTTAGTGGCTAGAATTACCGCTTGTCGCGCGGTAGACCGGGGTTCGATTCCCCGTCGCGGAGATTTTTTTTTACCTCGCTTACGAGTTCCTCCAGACCCTTCGGTTGATATCTCCGTGTGTGGTTTCTGTGTTAATATCAAGATTCAATCTTTATATTTCATATTTCATGTTTTTTATACATGATTGAATACAAACGCTATACAATAATCAAGAAAACCTCCCCATAAGTTATAATAATAAAAACACAAATTCATATATGTGGAAATATAACCGTTAAATTCAAAACCTTCATTAGTATCATGGAACAAACATCAACTTTTTTCTCTAAAATCCGAAATCAGGGAATTGGGTTTTGAGCTTGTCAAAAGCCTGACCGAAATTAAACTCCGACATTGGTTGATTGAGTTGACCTCTCTTTTGCTGATCGAGCAAGAAATTCAACAGCGCAATATTGGCAGCAGTATTATCTTGGAAAGATGCCATTGTATTAGTGTTCTTGATGTTGTAAAACTCATCGTCTAATGGTGCAAAATCTTCGTCATCTTTCAGCACTGGTTGAAAATTTGTAGGTTGATAGTAAAAAGCATCGAAACTTGCCTCCTGTTGCTTTTCCTGCAGAGACTGCAGCGGTTGTTGCTGTTGCGGTAACACTGGTTTCGATTGATACATTGGAGAATATGGTACTAATGAAGGTGATTGGTACTTTGTCGATGTTGTGGAAGTGAGAGTAGGTGATGTGGATGAATATGGTGTAGAACAATTGCTGTTATTCGAGGTAGTCGTGACACTTTGACCTGATTTCACAGATAATGGAGGTGGAGTAGCGGTTAATACTGCATCCAAGAGATGTGATCTCTTTCCAGTCTTTTTCTTTGAGAAATCACGCTTTTGGTAGGTGTCTGGTAATCCTAAACACTCTCCACTTTCGATATGTTTCTCCACCCAAATTTCATTGTTGGCAAAGCTCTGGCCACACAATGCACACCATCCGAGCATTCCTGTTCTCTTTGCGCTCTTTGTACCTGCTGGATATTTAAAATGTCTACTCTTTAAATGAGTCTTGTAAGTGTCTCTTCTACTGAACCCACCGGTCGCATGGCATTTATGTACAGCGTTGCCGTTAAAGAATGGACATTTGTACAGTTTTGCCGTGGAATGTTTCTTGATATGACGTGTGAGATAACCCCTGACACGGAATTTGGCAGAACAATGTGGACATTGATGGGTCTTGATTCTCATTTTCCCCGTCAACGGGTCGAGTTCCTCTTCTTCTTCTTCATCTTCGTCCAATGATTCATCATCTTCTGATAATTTACTGTCCAAGGATGACTGTGATTTGTTTGATGACTGTGGTGAGAGATCGACTAATCCACTCTTCAACTGTTGTTGCATTTGCTGATACAAAGGTGGGGACAAATCATTGGTACTAGAAGGTGCAGGGCTGGCCAACTGTACTTTCTTTGCCGGAACATCGTGTCTCAAGGACTTCAACTTCGTTTCCATGTGAGAGTCATTTGTAGAGGACAGTTCTGAAAGTGGTGAAAATTGTTGTTGTTGTGCGGAGTTATAATAATACGGCTTTGTTTCGTCTTGCACAAATCTCCACTCAATTTCCCCACTCTCGTTTTTCACCGGGATCAATTTCGTGCCCAATTCTGTAGAGCACTCTTTCATGCCCTCTGGAGCGCCCAGCTCGATTTTCACGGATCTGGGGAATAATGCGTCATTCTGTGTATCTTTAGCGGCAGTTTGCTCTGCGCCTTTTTCAATTCCGGTCAGGTAAAAAGCCGACTTGAAAAAATTAGTCGCCAACGAAATATACAAGATGAGAGTGGCAAAGATGAAACTGTGATCGGACAAAGTCGTCACAACATCCTTGATGGGATGGGCGCTTGTCTTTGTATTTGTGGTGGCTACCATCTCTGTTTCTTCCTGATTTCACTCACAACTGAGGCGTAACGGAGACAGGAAAAAAGAAATGAAAGGAGAAATTAGTAAACCAATAATATGAAAGAATTCCAATATGGTGATACGCTTATTGATCAGTGCTTGTATCCAGAATTTGTAACTTGTTAGTTCTATGAGACTCTGTCTTAGGGATTCTGATTGAATACACTCTGAAGTTGAGCTCTCGTGGTGGTGGTGATTATCGTTGAACTTTTGATGTTTGGTTGTGTTTGAGTTTTTTAATTGGTTTTTTTTTCAAAAATTTTTTTTCTCTCAAAAGAGCAGGAGACACAGAGCAAAGAGTGAGCAAATTATTGTTGGCAGGCGGAAAAAAAGTCGTGTATTGAGACCCAAAAAGGGGTTTGAATTCTATATATGGTCGTTCAAACGTTCTTCAATTCTATATGCTCTTCCAGAGCAGGTCTATCCAGAGTTGGTAACTTGTGGTATTCCTGTTGTTGCTTCTTCAACTGCTGTTCCTCATATCTGTAGTAGTTGTACAGGAATATATCCAACAAAGTGACGATCAATCCGATCACATTGATGAAGTTTAAACGATCTCCAAAGATGATAGCACTTATAGAGACCGTTAACAACTCTTTAAAGATCCCCGCTATGGACAAAGTGAGCAATGTCAGATGTTTCAACAACGTAAACTCACTCAACGTCATCATAAACAGTAACACCCCTGGAATTGTCAACAAGGCAATTGTCACTAGAAACCCTTTTTCTTCCCAGATTTCTGCATTGGTAAACTCTGACCATCCTTCTATGAAACCGCCCAGTATCACCAAGAACAAGCACATAGAAGGTGAGAGGTAAAAAATCGTCAAAATTGGGTTCTTGGTATAGCTGTTTTTCTTCAATAAGATCTGAGTCAAGGTCCACCTCAATCCGGACATACACGCACTGCTAAACACCAAGAAACACCCGATAAACAAGTGATTTGCAGCCTTAGCAGCAGCCTTAGCACTGGCGTCAGACTGGCCTTTTCCAGCCATGGCACCAGCACTTGCCAGGTACTGGTGTGGATCTGGATCATGTGTTTGGTGTTGTCCCTGTACCATCATCATGACTCCAACGCTCATGATAAATACAATCAAACAGATCCTCAAACTCAACTTCTCCAATTTGAAAATGACCCCCCAGAGCAAGACAAACACGATCAGCGAAGACTTGATCATCGTGTATAAGCTCAAAGTGATGAATTTGAACGAGAAATTCCCCAATCCTATATCCAGCAGCGAACTTATCGAACACGGTACGATTTGGAATAGATACGATTTCCAGTTCATCAAATAGGAGAGTTGAGGGTTTCGAAGCCGAAATTTTTTGCTGAACAGCAACACAGCTCCACTCAACAAAAACAATATGAACTGGTGACAGCTTGTAATCAAGATTGGGAATGAGAAATGCGTGTCTGGACTGAACATCCACTTGTTGTATACCGAGATCGACACAGAGAAAGTGTACCATAGCACGATACTCAAGGCGATGATGGCGTTATTTTTTGACTTATTGACGTCATCTGAGCTGATTTCATCACCAATGTCCAGCAGTTGTGAGTCCATCCTGCTGAACTCAAAATCCATGGCTGGATCGTCAAACACGAATTCATTTGACTGCTTTTTCTTGTTACTCGATGTAGATTGAGGGATAGATGTGGGCAATAACGTGGAGTTTCCAGTGGCTGAAGTGGGCGAGAGGACACTGCTTGCAATGTTCTTCAATTTCGAGCTGAGCGGTGAGAAATTTGCCGCATGTGAATATGTGAAAGATGGGGATCGGTTGAATTTTGACTGTGCCGACGATATCTGGGGCGATGACGGGTTGGAAGAGGGCGAATTGTTCGAAGATGGAATCACGATGTTCAAAATCGGATTACCTTTGAAATCCTGTCGTGACTCGGCGTTATCGTCAAGCTTTCTGTCCATTATCTGGGAGTGATCTTCATCCACGTTCGTCGCGATGGTAGGACTAGTCGAGTGTGAACCAGAGGATGAAGACGATTGGTGCTTCCTGTGTAGCATACTATAATGTGGTAGTCTGGAGCTTCCCTTCTATTGCTCAATTCGATTGGATGGTGGTCCTTACCGTGAATAGTTCCTTTGGCGTTTGAATAGTATTATCTGGTTGATTCATCACAGAATAATTCTTGATTTTTTTTTATTTTTTTAGTGACAGCTGTGAGAGAAATCTCAATCTTAGAATCTTGGGAAATTTTAGGGAGAATATGCTGAGATGGAATTGGTGGTAAAAGTTGGGTCAGGAAGGGATTGCCTTGGAGGGCCCAAAATATTGATTTTAGTACTGATATCAGTGGATACTGCACTTTAGGGATATGAAAAGCGTGGGTTGAATTTTTTGATGTTTGAAGGGTTGTGCTGGGAATTCGGTATAAGAAGAGCTGCAAGCTATAGAAGGGGTGCCGGAGGTAAAACAGTCATCAGCAGCCACCATTCAGGCATTGACAAGATGCAAGATGGATACACAATAAGGACTTGAGAGTGGTTGGAGTGCTGCACAGGGAACTGGGAAAGTATAACAGCAAGTAATAGAGTAACCATGTCACGTGCCTCATTCAAAAATATGCATTATAGAGGTACAGCCAGTCTCTGCACATGATTCGGATCTTCAACAATCTCCCGCTTTGCATCCACACGACTCAGTGATCAAAGCACAACGATTTAGAGCAATTTGGGGATTCGAGACACGACCAGGGTGCGCTCAGAATTGTGATTATTAATCTTTTGACTTTACGTATATGTACTCGTACAGGGTAATTTTAGACTACCTTAACACCAAACAGTGGAAATTTTTGTCAACGTGGTACAAATACGGAGCCGAGTAATCTTGCGCATTCGAGCGATCATCACATGCAATGCTAACGTTCAATAAAGCATATGGTGTTTGAAAATTAGCTGCTCAGTCTATCAAAAAACACCACATAAGCTTACAGTGCGCAAATGGAGATAATCGAAAAATACGGAACTCAGATCTGTTTTTAGAAAATGTCGTCATAGGGTAATAAAATCATATGGCGACGTGAATTGGAGTGCCCTCTCGGTGTAAGCTGAAACAAAACATGCTCTCACATCACAGTGTTGCCAAGAACTAATGGTAAAACCATGCCATTCCATCCGAAGTGTGAATTTACCGCATCTCGGGGTATTTAATGCTTTACGTGGGTCTGTGGTAAATGGCTTCTGCCTTGTATTAAATAAAAAAAAAAAAACGGTGAAAAGAAGCAGAATTTTTTTTAATATTTTTTTCATTTTTTTAATTCCCAAAGAGAAAAAAAGGAGATTCGGATACTTGGAAAGGCTTTCTGATATCACAAGGTTAACATAAATACTCGACTCTGCACCAATCGTTTCATCGAGGTTATTGCTTTCCATCTCTGTTAACCAACAGCCATTTCATGTGCTGAAATTTGAGCATCCACTCCCATCTAAAAAGGCATAAATCTCTGTACACATACAGAGAACACAAAAGACAAAAAAAGTACACATCTATTGTTCTATAATAACATGCATTTGAATCTACTGACAGCGGCCTTGATTATGGCCCACACTGTTCTGCTGCTGACCAAGAAAAGCAGCAACAGCGCAAGTACATCCGATCTCGATACCGCGCTCCCGACATTATCATTGCAGAGTATCGAGGACAAGATCTATTATCTCAACGTGACTGTAGGGGATCCACTGCAAGAATTGGGACTCCGAATCGATTTAATACGCGACCAGACTTGGGTTCAGGATAGTCGATACTTCATCACATGTGAAGACAGATACGGTGGATCCGCGCTGAACAAGACGCTGTTGACGAGTTATGACGTCAATTCCACCATTCTGCTGTCAAACGTGTGCGCATCTCAGGGTCTTTACAACATCAGCGACTCCACTTCGGCAGAGTACATAACTCCGGATTACCAGCTGACCAATGACAGCTCATTGACAGCAATGTACGCCAATGAAGAGATGAACTACATCTATATCGGTGGAGAATTCGTGCAAGATTCTTTCCAATTTGAGGACGAAAATTTCCAGTTAGAGACAATGGATTTTGTCGTGCTGAATTTCTCCAACGTGTTGGCGGGAGGTTTGGGTTTGGCACTGACAGATGATTCATACGACACTTTTATCGTGAGTTGTCTTGTCAACGGGCTCATCAACAGCACTCTGTATTCTTTGTACTTGGGACGTTTGGACGCGGAATCTGTAGAATTGCATTTGGGAGGATTGGACACGTCCAAGATACAAGGCGATTTCGTCGAGTTTGACTTTATTCCATACAACGATTTCGACGGGAATGTGTTGAGCAACATCCCTGTTGTTCCCTTGACTGGGTTATCTGTAGCGAGCTCAGTGGGTCAGAAACTGCCCTTGGGTGACTCGGAGTACTACCAGCTTCCTCTGATGTTGGACTCGAGAACTTATTACAACTATTTACCCTACGATGCCGTGATCGATTTGCTGCTCCAGTTGAATGCCTACTACAATTCTGACTTGGATAGGTGGTTGGTGGACTGTGACATTGGCAAGTTGAACCTGTCGCTCGATTTCCAGTTTGGAAATCTCTCTATCAGTGTACTGTTGAGCGAGTTGATCTACACACTGGTTGACAGCAACGGAACAGAGTTGACTTTCCAGAGTTCTGGTGATCCTGTTTGTTTTATGGGCATCTTGCCACAGGACGAAGAGGGAATGATCTTGTTGGGAACGCCATTCTTGAGATCTATATACTTGTCGGTGGATCTCGATGGAAGAAAATTGGCCATGGCACAACTGTATGTACCTAAATTTGATGACGCTGCCAAGGAACTGGGTTTGGTGTTGTCGTCATCAGCAGCAGCATCTTCAACTGTTGCCAAGAACTCCTCTTCGACACTGACCAAGAACACAAAATCGAAATGGGGAACCACAAAGACAGCAATTTCATCAGGACACATTCCGTACCTGAAACCCAACAACATCACATCGTATGACGAACTCATGTTGACGATACTGTCCGGAACACTGTCCAGTAGGGTATCGCTGACACAGAATGTGATTGTCAGCAATGGAGAAGTCATTCTCCAAACCTCCACCTCGGGCAGCACATCTGCCTCCAAAACTGCATCTGGAGCACTGGACGCATCAAATCTGTACTCGTCATCTGCAAATGTGGCGCAATCTCGTCACAATTTCGGTGTCTTGACGGTGTTTATAAGTCTTGTGTTGTCGTTGCTTTGAGACCATTATTAGACTTTAGAATCTTCAACTTACAGAAGCATAAAAATACAAAATCATTACATATGACATTATTTAGCGAGTTTTTGAGTAATTATGCATTGTACTAATCTTTCCCAGTCCATAACTTGCGCACCAAGGTCTCTGATGGCATCTGGAACGTCTTCTTTGTTGACTGAAAACACCACCGGGGTCTTTCCTGCCGAGGAAACCGTTTTTAATTGGACCTCCAACTGGTCCCAAGACCTCACGGTGACTACATCTTCCAGGCGCATCACCCGGAACGAGAATTCGGCTATCTTTCCCTTCTGCACTAGTGCCGACGACGATTCAAGCACCCGCAACACCGTCACGTTGGCGAATACTGGATTATCGTCTAGCTGGTCGGATAAAGAGAGCCCCAACTGGAGCTTCTGTTTGAAATTGAACAAGTCGACACTACGGACCTGGTCATTGAGTAAGGCAGACTCCCCACTTGGCAACAAATACGGCTCAAATTCTATCCGACCGGCCAGCGCTTCCTGGTGGTTATGGTATACAAATTTATCGGACAACACAGGCCATCCCAACAGCAACAGCTCGAGATATTTGGCACTGCGACAGTATCCATTTGAAGAAAGACACAGCAGGAACTTGAACCCGGTGAAGTTTTCCTTCACACGGGTGCAGGTGGAGTCCAAGATCTCGGCGATCCCGTCCTCCAAGACAACTCCTCCGAGCTCTGCAATCATCTTTGTCAAGAGAATCCTCTCCTGCTCTGTGGCGGAAGTGATTGTGAATAGGCAGTTTTGAAAGAGCAAAGCCTGTGCGTCTCTTGTGCCTTGGAGCAGCAGTTGCTCCAATTTCTTCTTCAAAGGCGAAGTTGGTGTTGATACCAGGATATCATTCTGCACTACGGCAGCTACTGAACGTTTGTGTGGACTCAACTCGAGCAAGTTACGGGCACTACGGCCACGGTAGCGAGGTAAAGACTCGGACCTTAGTTGCAGTAAAGTCTCTTGGAACTCTGCCGTATCCAAGTCCTGCAAAAATCTACGCTTTGTCCATATACTGCTCACCAAGTAGATTTGTTCCAAGGGAAACGTGGATTCTTGCAGTCCCGGCATCGGCTCATTTTTCAAACACGGGACTGCATGGACGGTATCGAACCCACGAATACACTTAATCGCATCCGGGTCCGTGGTGTCACGAGGTGTTTCTACAGAGAGCCCGACTACGTAATGGACCTTTCTCTGGCCCTGTATCTTGATCCGGTCGCCCACTTTGATATCTAGTGGCCATATGTTCAGAAATCCCTGTAAGTGAACAGGTTTGCCCTGGTGGATGATGAGAAACCCGTCCGGTAGCACTTCTTTCACCACTGTAGGGTAAAATTTGTCAGCTACACGTGCCCATACACTAGTGATATACCTGATATCCAGAGTTGATAGCTCGTCGAGCGGGGCTCTGTATACATCTTCAACTGTCGCCAGCGGGGTCTTGGCAGTGCTATTCACCACCTCTTCTTCATGCAAATTGGACAGCGCAGTCTTTGACAATGTGGGGGAAGATTGGATACACACTTCCAGGTGATCTGGTCTCTGGAAGAGCTGCACCATTGACGGCGACGAGTTCGGAATTGTGTTCTCGATATCGGTTCTTGATCTGTTCAAGCTCGGCCTGTGCTTCTTTTTGTCTGAGATGTCAAGGTCAGAAAACTGCCGCCTTTTGAGCAAGAGCTGGTCATAGATCTTCAAGCTGTCTTCTGGAAATCCCAACTCTTCATGTGAATGCTCATCGTCCAACTCCACAGCATCGTACTGCGCAGTGTTGTTCTCGACTTCTGCTTCATCTGAGCTGATCTCGTGCTTCGAACCTGACTCAAAGTCCAATTTGTGTACTGACTGTTGCGAGGTAATGACATCGAGTTCATGGGGCCGCCATTTCTCCAGCGTGCTGGGAACCTCGATCGATATTGTATCTCTCAGTGCTCTCAATTTGGCATCTTGGAGCTGTTGTTGTGTTGAAGCCACTTCGAAATTCACCACCTGGGTATCATCTTCTATGACCTGAGTCAGCTTCAGACTATACGTGTCATTCAACCTGAAGCTGTCCTCTGTGCCGCCCACTACTTCGTCATCGTCGTCAATCACGATTCCAGACATCGTATCGTCGTATTCCATCACCTGCTCTTGTTGCTGGCGTTGCCTAATCCGGTCAAATGCATTTCCCACTTTGGGCACTAGGCTCAGACTGGACATATGCTGCAAAGATTGCTTGATCAAGGGCGACTCTGCAAATGGGTCTCGCACTTTACTCAAGAAGGGAGTGGCACCTGTGGTGTTGATCTGGAATGATTCATCTGTTGTGTTGTTGGTGTTGTTGTCTCTGAGTGTGCTCAGTGTGTTCAGTGTGGTCGCAGGAGGTGACTCGATTTTTTGAGTCTCACCAAGATCATCGTCTTGCGTTTCCATACTTTAGCGCTTGAAAACACGAGTATTATGTCTGTTTTTCACCTAGCGTTTTTTTTATTTTTTTTCTCGAAGCCCAAGTACTTAGTACCGCAAAATAGAAACTATAAGTGGTGACAGCTGGGTGATTGTGGAGACGGGGATTGTACAGTTGATGGAGATTTTCCATATCAAAAGATAGCCCAAGCGCAGTGAGTGTATTGTTGTTTTTGATACATACATAAGACAAGGATGCCTAAATTACGGTGCAAAGCTAGCTGTAGATGGAACATTGAAATTTCTATGCTAAGCGAATCTTTAATTGATTGAACGTGCATCATTCCATACATTAAGCCATGGTAAAACCTAAAACTGTACAACATTTTCACTAAATCGGCAGGGCTAGAAACTGATGATCCGAACGCCTCAGTGGTAGCAAATCTTTACATCCTTGTAGGATTGATAACGGAGGATCAGCAGTTGTAGAGATTGTTCAATAAATGCACTTTTATGGAGGGTTGATCTTTTGATATGTATAGCGAATCTATAATCATGTATGATCATTAAATGGCCCAAAATGGAGAGAAAAAATAAATTATACTGATTAGACGAAATTTGAGGATATGAGGTTGCATGGGTGAAAACGAGTGATCATCCTTCAGTGAAACACTGATAAATGTTCTTATTTATCATACGCCAGTTATCCAAACAATAACGAGCAATATCTCTCTCATAAGCGGAGAGGAAGGTAACAGCGTTGCACTCTAATGCACACATTTAAGTATGTAACTTTATGTAGTGACATTTTTTTACTAGATCCAAAATTAAAGCGACACGCATCTTACAATACAAATTAAAATGGCCACGACCCTCTATGGAATCCCTTTTTAGTTAAAAACGATACACAGACAAAAATACAAGATGTCAGTGAATTTGATCAAATGCACCGCAAACAATAACTGAATACCAAGAACATTATTGAAAAACCCTGTTTGGCACTATTATTACAACAGGCGGTTAACTAAGTATCGTGTTTTAGGTTCATTTTGTTGACAACTGTATTGGTTTACGATCCAGAGTATTCCCTGCGGATGCATGATATTATTATAATTTCGTCTAAAAGTTTGATAAGCTTTTTCTCTGTTCCGTTTGCCTCTGTAGAAGGGCGAAAATTTCTTTATTATAGATGTAAATTCTAATCTTCTGGGGAGAAGACAAAAAATAGACTTCCAAATAAAATTCATGGAGCGCTTTTTAATTTGGTTCTGTTGCTATCCCAATAAGTCCTTCATTTTAGGTTCACTTTCCCTATGAGTTTAATTGTCCTATTCTCGTCTCTCGAATCGAAATTGTGTCTTAAGTTGCTATAAAATTATTCTCGACTCGTATGCTGATCTTTTATGGACTAAAATCAATTCTATCTAGCAGCTGTAAACCCAATCAGTGGCCACATCATTAAACGCAGCAGCATTATTAGATCAACGTTTAATCGATTTACCAAATGTGGGTATCGATACAAGATTCACAGCAAGATGGATCAGATGCATTCAACAGCATTCGGTATGAAGTGTGAAAAAGAAATGCTGCAGTCGACAAAGCGCTGTTGAAGACAAACCGAAAAAAAATGGGTTTCAAGAAATGGTGGCTGCAGTTTTTTTGCATATCTCGATATGCACCTGAATAATTTTATCTACACAACAATACTACGCTTTGACAGTAGCCTATGCAGAGCAAAAGACATTATGATAAATAAGCTCTATAGTCAAGTCAAACCTAGTGGCCATCATCAAAATTTTTTTAGCCGACATATAGAGACTGACACTCAGAATTGCTGAAAAAAACAGAAATCGTAAATAGATGCTTCTCCGAACCAAAGACTACTCAAGAGCAAAAAAAAAAAGTCTTTTGAAATGCACACTTGATAAGTTTTTCCAGCATATCGTCTCTTTGAGTTAGGACCCACCAACAGCAAATAGTAAAATGATACACAGACACCACCATATACTTCATGATGTTTGAATTATGTTGTGTAATTACAGATCTAAATACCTCCTTCCAAATTGTTTTGTCTATCAAAGTACTAATTTATGCAACTCCTGCAAGCATAAATAAGACTGTGCATACCTGCATATGGTCAATTTTTCTTGGGCTCTTTCTGTCTTTTTGTCTTTGCTGCCCATTTTAGATAGAGAGTACAAGAGAGGGATTGAGAGAGACAAAGAAAGAGAGACAGAGAGACAGAGAGAAAGGCATAAATAGGAGGAGAGAATGAACTTCACATTAAATTCACTTGTGTCATTCAACTAAATGAACATGAAAAAAAAACTAGGCTAAAAGCAAAAACGACTTAAATGTAGCATGTATGTAGTATTATCTTGCAATCTGACGGCGTACGTGCGATACGAAGTAAGGGAATTAACCCCGTTCTCAAGACGGAGTCCACAATGTATCATCTGTGATTCAACCATGAAGCCCATGTAAGCTGGTGAAATGGGAGACTTGGGTAAACTTACCTAACTTTCGCAAATGTATAGGTGAATTGATGTAACAATAAGAACTATTTTTGCCCTGTGTTGGTGTATAACTGCCTTTTTTGTGCTTCTATTCTATTTAGCTGAAATCAGTAAAAAAAACTGAGCGAGAAAGAGACAATAAAGCATTAACTTGATGCATATATGTGATCAGATTCAAACCAAAGTTATTTTTTGCCCTCTGTGCCCCCTTGAAATGTATGTCTTAGTTGATGCTTCTCTAATGCACAAGCTTCCCCTTTCAAAAAAAAGTTTGTTTTCCTTTTTCTTTTTCTTCTGTGGTTCGAATCTGAAGAAAATTATATAAATCGAATTGAATATCTGGGTTGAATCCAATCTTGGAACCTCCTAGATAAGTGTCTTTGATCATATTCAGTTGCATCAGAGATTTTTCTTTTGCTTGAGTGGTTTGGGTAAAAAGCTATCTGTTTGGACTGGTAACAATCAGATATCTAACTTCAGAGGACATATCAGTACTTCCCCCACTGAGGATTCTTTTATAGTCTATCTTCGCAAGTTTTTGATATTTTTCCATCCCTGGTTTTCCCTTATTCAGTTTGTACAGGGTCTCTGGTCTGGAACGTTCACTTTTCTGCAAACTTTGAAAGTCAACTTTGGGTCATATTTGCTTTTTGCTCGGGTTCTAATCGGTTCAAGGACACTTTTGAGCAAGAATGGGATACCAATTACAGGCATTGAACAACATCAAGGAAAACAAGGATAACAATAATAACACAGCGTCACTTAACACCACACCTGGTCTGCCAACGACAGCATATTCACAACAGCATCATCTTCATCCGAGGACCATTTCACCAAAAATACCACAAATTTTTAATATGAGCCCTGGAAATTCACCACCATTGAGAAGACAAAGTGACGGAGTATCATTGTCTCCGAGAAGATCTTCCATTTTACCTCCTTTGGATCCAACACTTTATGCAACTCAGAAACAACAACTCCCCATGAGGAGGAGCACAGAACCGGCAAGTAATGCCATTACATTACCCCCGCTCTCGAGTATCGCTCCAACAAGTGTGCCATCTCCGAGATCCCGTGACAACAGTTTTGTGTCGCCATCCATGGATCCGGTAGCACACCAGCCACAATTGCAACACTACCAGGTGTCACAGCAGCCACAACCACAACCGCTGTATAGCCATTCGCAGCCGCAATTTGTCACACCGGCTTACCAAGTAGCACCTCAGACAATGGCTCCGCCGCCACATCATCACCCCCAATTACAGTATGGTCCACCTGTTGTAGCTGTGGCTGGACCGGTTCCGCCATCAGCATATGTCGGGTATCATCTGTACGGGCCATATGCTCCTCAGCCTATCCAGCAGCTGCAACCACAACAACTGCCAAATTCACAGGGCATGCCCCTCATGTACCATTATAGAGATCCTGCTTATGCCCACCACCAGCAGATGAGGGCATCGGTGCCAGGACCAAATGTCGTGCAAGTGCAGTCACTGGGACTGAGTCCAACACCATATCTGAGGTTACAACCACAGCTGCAAATCCTTTACCATTCACATCCTGGAATGAGTTTCACAAGCATCGACAACACTAAGAAAGTTCCCAGAAGGAGAACGAGAACTGGATGTCTCACTTGTAGAAAGCGTCGCATCAAGTGTGACGAGAGGAAACCACATTGCTTGAACTGCGAAAAGAGCCGTAAAGTGTGTCTTGGCTACGAGCATCCTCCATTCCAAAACCGTAACAGGAAATACGGGTCTGTGTCGAATGAGGATTCTGGCAACAGAGATGATGAGAATACTGATGAGTACCAAGAGGAAGAGCTCAAGGAACAACAAATTAAAGGGGAGGAAAGAGAGGAGACAAAGAAAGTCGAGGCGATCGCTTCAAATTGAGTTTTGTCCGCATTTTTAATTCTGGTCGATGGAGATCTGGTTTGATTGAATATATTTTAAGGTGTTTGCTTACTTGTGTAGTTTTAGATGTGTGTAATGTTTTTTTATTTCAATTCTGTGATGTCTCTTCATATCAAGAGTAAATGATTATACGAGTAAGATTTTATCCTTTGCTGACCTTGGAAGAGTGCGTCTCGTTAGCCGGGTCATTTCCAAACGAGTGCTACTCAAATTTGCCTAAAAAGGGTAGATTGAGGAGCAACATTTGACTCGCGGTATCTAGAGCCGCCAACGATAATGGAACGATTGCATCATCTGTAGGTATACAAATTCGTATGTGCAAGGTAAAGCGAGTTAAACTTAAGTCAGGTAAGGTACGTTGCTTTTGCCAATCGACATATGTAACTTCTTAAAATTGGCTTGTGAAAGTGGACTTTTTAAGGACTTATTGAATTCTAAATAATAATTTATGGTGGTTCGGTTGGTCTGTCCACCAAAGAATTCCAGTTATCTTCCAAGAATTGGATAAAAGTGAGGGAATTTGTTGGGTAAAAGGGCAAATAATAATAATATTATAGCTCTCGAGAAAAAGACAAAACTCTATTTCGAGATTGATGTAAGTCGCCTGTTTGGTGTAATGCTTCGTCTCTGCATGGTGATGGTAAAATTTAATAATAGAGTTAAACCTTAAGCTGATCAACAAGATGTGGAGATAACTCGCCTTCTAAAAAGCCCTTTAACAAATTTTCACACTTTGGTGCTTTTGAATCTTAAAAAGTACCACAATAATACTTTGTGTTTCATATCACACCTTCTTGCCCATCAAAAGATGACCTTCATGTCTCGTAAGTTCCCTTGTGAGACACCTCATTTGTAAAATTGCACGCATTTGTATCTACACGATTATTGTTCATTTAATTGTCTCTATTGTTATGTTATCAAATTACGGTCCAAGCATATTTCCTTCTTAGTACAAGATCCGAATGTGTCTATTTTTTTATTTTTTTATTTTTTGACTCGATTCGGACCACTGAAACGGCAATTGAAGTGATTGAGGACCTATTGAGATGTAATTTACGTAATATAGACGAGCTATTTTCGTTAAAACTTGATAGGTTTGACAAAGAGGGCAATTCAAGCAACAATAAGTATATGCCGGAGCACTAACGTCATCAATAGTCGGCTTAGTCTTTAAAATAAGCCCTTGCCGTAACAAGATTTTTTCTCGATTAGTTCCTAAATGTGTGCTCTTAAATCAGGACGGGACGGTTGTAGACTAACTCTAACGTGAACCGACACCAGCCTTTTACCGTTGCCAATCCAATAGCATCCACAGGTCATATAGAATAGATCTTCTTACGGGGCGAGCTGGATTTGCACTCTTGCGCCAATATATATCTTGCCCTCTGTTTTCTTGCCGTGCTCGCCTAGAAAAGGAAAAAAAATCATCTGGGGGCTTTGAGGTCATACATAGACCCAATTCGTTGCTTCACCAAATACACTTTTTCTCATCAATTCTCTCAAGTATTAATTAGAACAGTGAGGAAGGTTTAACCTATCAATGTCTCAATCACACGTGAAGTGTATTTGTAGATAGTTCAAAGTATACGCTATCTATTACATTAAAGCTTAAGCCGCGACAATTTATACGAAGCGTCGTAAGGCTATATCCAGCAACAAATGCATAGATTAATAAACACTCTTCCTTCAGTCGCTTCGTAAAATAAGTGACAAGGGAAAATCAAAAGTCAAAATGAGACATTGGAAATATCACGCCAAGACAGCACAGCGGAACAAGATTCACGGAACAGTTTGGTGATAACTTTGTCTCACCTTGGCTTGATGTAGGTTTTACACCGGTCTTTAAATGTATCGGTTGCCCATTTATAAAGCCGATATAGCACATGTTTTGATGTATGTTACATAAATCCCCAGCGTTGTACATCATGAAACGTGTGTTTCCAATGGAAATATGAAATGTATCTTGCAAATAAGGGGATGACATATCCGAACTGACAAATAAAAGCAAATACCGCGCTTTACCCGACTTAATGGATGAAGGTTTTGACTGATCATAAATCGAAATTAAAGTTTCTCATCACTCTCGCTTGCATGTTACATTTTTTTTTCAGCTGTCTCCGCTCTGCTGCCATTTTCAATTCCTACTGACCGTACCTCACGCTGTTCGTATTTGTTGTAATTTTGCGTTGATCTATTCGCTTTCGTATGTTTGTTCATACGAGCTAAACTGGTGGGTGTCACATAGGCGATGGGATGCGCAAGTTTTCGGTTCATTGGCACGAACTGAAGAAGATAAGAGCTTAACTGCTTGTTGTAGAGAGGCAAATCAGAAAACCTAGATTCTCAGCTGTTTGCCCCTTAATCGACACAACTCTATTGTTTTACGCCTCGTACATAAAAGCGCCAGCATGCTGCTCCGCTAAAGCTGGTTTGACGGATTTGATTCTGAAATTCGTCGGATACATAGTCACGCCAAACCTCGAACAAGCGAATCTAAAATTTCAAGCCTTAAAAAATAAAGACACACATCTTGTAAAGTATGTGCAATCACGCATAAGGTTTTATTTTGCGTTATGTAGTGCGTCGGGCTGGTTGCACAGTTTCGCTAATCTGCATCACATGGTTGACTTTTAGGGATGAAAAAGGCTTGATCCAAGCCATAACTTGAGGTCTTACCGACGGATATGCGCACAATGGAATCGACCAAATCTTGCTTTTACCGTGCTGCATGAAGGCTGTAGTGCTGCATCTTTTTGCAACCAAAGCGGATATGCTTTTCTCCGCTCGGTCTTGACCGTGATCAGCCCTTGTTTTTTGCTGCGCTCAGACGACCAGACAGCCCTTATTATTGATCTCAGAAGTCCCACAGCCCCTGTTGTATGCGCTCATAGAAACAAAAACCACGTTGAATAAATCCTGGCTGCCATTAAGCGCTGCACTAAGATGTACAGTCAATTTGGATTGATAGCTCTTGTGGTCTCAATTGCGAACGCATTGAGAGGTGTTTCTCCACAAGGTATGTTGCTATTCTAGAATTTGGAGCCTCCTCATACTGACAGATTCAGATGAATCAAAATACAGACCCGATCTGGAAAATCGATGGGCATGTTTGAACAATCCTGAGATCATTTTGGACTATTCACAGGTCAATGATAACTATTGTGACTGTCCGGATGGTAGTGATGAACCAGGAACATCACTGTGTGGAGAAAAGTCGAGTTTCTACTGTGCGAATGAGGGCTTCATTGCCAATTATATCCCATCTAGTTATGTAGATGATGGGGCGTGTGATTATGAGTTATGTTGTGATGGATCGGATGAAAACGGCACTGTGACGTGTCCAAACAAATGTACGGAGTTGAATCGGAAATACCAGGAAGATCAGACACTGTTATTGGAGACTGTAGAGGCAGGTTTGCTGAAGAAGAAACAGCTAGAGGCTAGTGTGCTGTCGGAAAAAGAGAATTTGGAATTGGAACTTCGGGATCTGAGCAAACAAGTGTTGGAGAAGGAGGCATTATTTGCCAGCCTGAAGCTGAATTATGACGAAAATCATACCGGTGATGAATCCCAGGACCAGCGGCAAGAGCTTTTGTCCAAGGTGTCACCATTATTGGACCAAATTGATGGCCAGATCACTGCCCAGTCCAGTTACATCGCCGTTTTGGAAGAACAGGTATCCAAATTGGAAAGTATACTACACAGAGTCAGCCAAGAGTACAATCCAAATTTCAATGATTTGGCAGTAAAAGAACTGATCAAAAACTTTCAGGATTATGCCGTCAACAAAGCGGAAAATGTCAAGTCTGGCACTGACAGTGAGACAGTGAGCCGAGTTGTGTCGGAAATTGACCAATTCCAATTCCGCAGCTCCCGAGGTGTCTCTGAGAACACTAAAGCTGGATTTTGGGATACTCTTCAACTGCAGGCATCGGAATTAATCGACCAGTTCTTGGGTGTAGAACACAAGGAGTCAGTCCTGGATACTGGCAACGGGAGTGGTTCAAAAGAGATGCAAAGCTTACAATCAGAAATTGAGTCACTCAGAAACAGAGTGGAGTCGATTACTAACGAATTGCAATCGGATCGGTACGGCCCTAACGACATCCTCAGATCGTACAAAGATAATTGTATCACCAGGAAGTACGGTGAATATAACTACAAATACTGCTTCACCGGCGAGATAAGACAAGAGGGAAACGGGAATAACGTGTTGATAGGCAAATACTCGTCTGTCGAGGTTGACAACACCACCAACAATTTGAAATTGGTCTTTGACAGTGGTGCCAGATGCTGGAACGGTCCAATTAGACAAGGTATCATCGAAGTAGAATGTGGTGCCGATGACGAGTTGATCAGTGTCACGGAGCCCGAAGTTTGCCAATATTTCTTGAGAGTCAAGAGCCCTATTGCATGTGAACCGATTCCAGATAAACACTTGTTGAGCCACGATGAGTTGTAGATACGATTTAATGGAATATCACTTTGTTTCCAATGACATATGTCTGTAACAACTTCTTTGGTCTCTTCATATAGTCAGATTCCTTCACGTTGGTGTCCTGCTGGCTGAAATTCTCGAAAAAGCTCAATTTCTCAGAAAAGACGTCGCCTTTCTCCTTTCTGCCAATATTTATCTTGGACTGATAGTACTTGTTCAAAAAATTCTGCAACACATCTTCGATCTTGTAGTTCTCCAAAGTCCTTATCTTTCTTGCAAGAGGACCATGCAGTTTGGAGTTTGGATCCTTTAGAATCCCACGCTCCACCAATTCTATACGCTTGGGTCTGTGGGCTAGATTTTTAAGCAATGCCCGCTGTCTCACCATGAACAGCAACAATTCAAACATCTCCAACCTCTGCCACACCACTGGCTGCACCATTGACTGTGAAAATTTGTGCCTGAGTATTCTTCTCTCGTATAGCTCATACATAGTCGGCCTCGTCATCAAAAAGAACTCGATCCGCAGTCTCACTCTCAGACGACGCATCCTCTGCACGTAATCGGTATGTACCAATAGATACATCAATTTGCTGCAACGTGAGAGGTTCTCCAGGTCCTGGAAGTCCAAATAGCTGATCACATTCAAGACCAACTCGGTTGGAAGTATGAGAATATCGAATCTCGCGTCATCTGGCGCTCCTGCTATTCGTTTGTAGTGTATATGAGTCAAATGATCAAGCATGGGCTGTGCTTGTGCTGTATAATCTTTGATCTATCGTTTGGGAACTTCGAGTAGGGCGTTTTGTTTGCTTGATGATACGATTGATCCCGTTAACCACTATAGTGACACCCTGATTCACAGTTGTATGTTCTAGGCCTCCCACAGCTTCCGGAAAGGGTGGCTCAGTAAGAAAAGATATCAAATAAAGAAATGTGTATAGAATGCACTAAAAAAAATAGATTAGATAATTTTGTGGGGGAAAAGGGAGAAAGGGAGAAAGTGAGAAAAAGTGTCAAGTAGAGAGCAAAAGCGACAGGAAGTGACGAAAAAATGACGACAAGTGACAAGTCAGTTCTGCTTCATCGACGCAGAGGCGTGTATTTGAGGCGGGAGTGACTTGATATATTGTAACGGCTCTATCGATGTGATTGGATAGTACGGATTGAGTTGACTGAATAGATCATTCTCCATCGGCGCTATTTTATTAGACCGTTCTATCACAGAAACGCCCAGCTAGACCCAGCTTGAAGCGCCCCAATTCCTGTTTTGGAATCCCGCTCTTTGGATTCTTTAGCTTCTCTGGCTCTCCCAGGTTTACCCTCTTTTGCGCGCATTTGTCTCCTTTAACCGCTGTTATCACTTACCGCCACAAAACCCACCTCATCGCAGCTCATCTGATGCAGCTAAAAAAATTGATATCAGAAAATTGAAATTGAGAAAAAAATTTGTGCATCGAAATTGTACTTAAACGCGGAGAGTTTCTAGAACCGAGCATCGACATGACAAAGTCGCTGAAGAGAATCAAAGTAGAATCCAAACCCAAAGGACATCTGTACAACGGCTTTAAAATCAGTGGCCCGGGGTTGAAATTGGACAATCTTCGTATCGAGGATATTGATACCGATGTCTTTCACCAGAAATATGTCTTGACACACACTCCTTGTATTATCTCAGGGATCATTCCTGACTTGGACGTGGCATCTTTTGATCTCAGCAATATTGGAGAAACATTAGCACAAGATGAAGACGAGGATCCAGATCTTCTAGAGGTGGAAAAGAAGGTCGATGGAGGTTTCGGGTCTGGCCATGAGAGATTGAAGATGACATTTGAAGAGTTCTTGGAGAGGGTGACGCTGGAAAATGATGAGGATTTGTATTTAACGACCCAGTATTCTGAGAATGAGGAAGAAGACGATCATGACGAAGAGAACGAAAAGGGCTTTTTGGAGGACGGTGATTTCTCAGAGACTGATTCCATCGATTTGGATGACTTGAGAGATGACTATGTGGACTTTGAAGAAGAGGAAGTGGAGGGTGAAGATGTGGAAGAACCAAATGAAGATGAAGACGACATTGAAGAAGATGAAGTTGATATTTCAGTGCTACAACCGCCATTATCAAGACTCGGGGCCAATTTCCCCGTGCAGCCCTCTATCTTGGCCAAATTGGTGCCACAGCAGATAAACCTCTGGATGGGGTCCACCAAATCCAGCAAAGGCGATTTGGATGCATTGGATCCATCGAAACCACATATGGGAGTCGGGCGTCGTGTTCCCCTGGCCAAAAGCGCCACTACTTCAGGATTGCACCACGATCACAGTGATAACTTGTACATACCAATCAAAGGGCAGAAGAGGTTCACTTTGTACTCACCTTACAATGCAGACGACTTGTACACAGTCGGGGATATCCACCACATTTATCCGAATGGGGTGATTGATTACGAGACGAACGAAAACGCTCCAAATTGGAAACACGTCCAAGAAGATGGTCTGATAGTGGACGACAATGCTTCAGTTTCCACGGATCCAAAGCCACAAAAGGTCAAGAAAGATCCTCCTTCTTTCTCGAGGATTCCACCGTACTACATCCATCTACAAGACTGCCAAGATGCCAAAATCCGTTCAGAATTGGAGTCAGACTTCAAAAAGAAGTTTCCCAAACTGTACAGCTTGCCCAACATCCAAGTAGAGTTGTCACGTGGCCAAATGCTCTATTTACCCTGTGGATGGTTCCATGAAGTCACATCGTACGGTAATGAAGACGGTGTACACATTCTGTTAAACTACTGGTTTGTGCCGCCCGTGCAGCAACCTGCAGACCCCTAATCTGGGCCACATGACTTCGGCAACACATTACGCCGGTATCGGCAATTTTTCGCGGTGCCTGCCTCGGCCCGGTCATTTACCGGCGAAAAAATGCGCGACCCATATGTGTTTCCTAAATAGGCAAGTGCTTTGTGACTGGGTTTTTATCGATTTGGCAAGGGACAATCTAGACTTGTTGACTAACAGGTGCTGAACTTGGACAGAGCTGTGGTACTGTGCCAGATCGCTGTATTACTGAGTTTTGCCCAAGGCGTATCTATATGAGGTGCATCCCACGGTCCAGCACTGGGCCATCTACAAAGCCCATGTGGAGCAGCGGTGCAGCCGCCCCTGTATTGCTGTTTTCGGCACAGTGAAAAACAAAATCTCCCCTTTCAAAATTGAGTTTATACAGCGGAAACTCGGCATTGTAGCAAGTGCCGAAAGCCAATTGAAAAACACACGTTTAACCCTGGTTACGACGTTATAGAATACCCTAACCCGACACAATGCCCTACAATTGGTTACACACTGCAATTGAGTCATACCTGTGATCTGTACTTGCATATCTCTCCACTAAAAGCATTATCTGTACCTTTTCTAATAGATAACCATTTCCGCAGTACATCGTTACACCAATGATGAAAATTTTTTTCCATCCATAGCTAATAAAAAACAAAAAAAAAAGATCATATTTGTACTCTTGCAACTAGATACATCACTTGAAAAACAAGAGAAAGAGAACTGAGATAGAGGTAAAGTCTAAAAAATAATTAGATAGGATCGTCTGATAGAATAAACAACCGGTTGCAGAAGATAAGAGTAAGTTTAACCATGAGAATGGTCTTCAGAGGCCCAAGAAATGAGAACATGAAATATTAATGCATCCCCTGATTTTATCGTTTAGATTTTTCAATAACTTTCGATCTTCCAATTAGAATTAATTCATCACCAAACAAGAGGTCCCAATCAAGGTTTTTTTGAACTTTCATCCATATCAACCAACTTTGAACTGGATAGGACTCAATCCATTCTGGCGAAAATCAACCATTGAAAAACTTTGTTTGTTTTTTCACAACATACAAGATATTGACAAATTATACAAAGGGTATTTATTAATTTAAATACCATTTGTAAGTTTGAAACGTTTTATTAAGTTCACTTCCAAGATTTGGTACCAAGAACAACATCCATCATCTTGTTAAAAATTGTCGAATTTGTGTTGTCCATCTATTGGTTAAAAGGTTTTCTCACAATATCAAAATACGAGAAAACATAAAGCACACAAAGGATATATTTTTATCATCGTTGATTTTGAGGTCCAATCTTAAACTGTCTTAATAATCATACACTATTGCCAGCCTTCACTTCCCTTATCATTGTTCAATCCAAAACCAACACATCAATTTAACACCATGTCTGACTTTGAAATCGATCAAGATCAACCAGATTTCACCGACAAATCACCAGTCGCCTCTCCAGGTTCCAGATTCGAAAGAAGTGTTTCTCCATCTGGAAGCGCATCTTCCTACGAATCGGCAACTTCTAGCGCTGCTACCTCGATCACCGGCGAAGATCTCAATGAGAAATTGGGTTTCTCACAACTGCAGCCGGATGTCTCCGAGGGAATCACTCCAGAGTCTTTGTCCAACCCTGTCAAGGAGAAAAAGAAGAAAGACGGATCTTTGAAGAAGAATCCCAACAAGACGTCATCGAGAATCAGTTCCAACACCGGCATCTCTTCCCTGGTGCCTGTCACCGGTGAGAGACCAAGACCCACCGAGCATCTGTCTTTAGAGGACAATGTGTTCTTCACGATCTTCCAAATTCTTCACGACCATGACCCAGAGACTAAGGGAATGACTGTGAAACAGATCTGTGATGTCTTGCTGGAACAACACCCAGAAATGGCAAAGTTGTCCACCAAGACGTCGAATTTGGTGAGTGCCAAGTTGAATGCCTATGTCAAAAGAGTCGAGAAAGGTGAACGTGAAATCATTTACGCTTTGTCAAGACAATGGGCAGACGCTTCTCCAAAGAGAATGGTCTATGTCTACAGAGGTTTGTTGACTCCAGATTACTACATCACTGCCAAACAGTTGTGGCAGAAGTTGGAACTGGAGGGCAACTTGTTCCCTGACAGATCAAAAGACGAAGAAAAGAAGATGAAGAAAGAAGAGAAAAAGATGATGGCAGCAGCTGCTGCTGCATCTTCTGGTGGATCTTGCACTCCAGGTGCTGAAAAGGACTCTTCCTCTGTATCCACTCCAGGAGGTATGGACGTTTCAACGTCTTCATCTCCTGTTGCTGGTGGGAAACAGAGACGTGCCACTATGTTTGATTTAGGAATCAACAGAGTTGCTTCCACTTCGTCTTTCTCTGATGCCAGTATGGAATTGCGTATTCCAACTCTCAGTGTTCCCTACCAAGTTGCTCCAGTGACTGCTGCACTTTCCCAGCAGCCACCGACAGGTTCAACCAATTCGTCGGTATCTGGATCTTCTACTTCACGTACTTCCTCGAGTCACTCACAACAACTGAGGTCGAAATTGATGTTGTTAAAAACACGTGATGAATTCGACTTGGATGAAGAATTTGATACTTTTTACGAAAATGACGACGAGTTTGATACTAAAGTCACTTTCAGAGACGTTTCAAAGAGATCCAAATCGATGTCTTTCATCAGTAATAAGAAGGGTAAATACGTCACTGCTCTGGCCCTGCTGCCAAGAGTTCCTAGAACTCCAGTGGCTGTTTCCCCTTCACAACTGGCTCAACTGGCTGCCTTACACGCAGCTCTGTTCAAAGAGTTGAGCCCAACCACTGCTGCCACTACCTTGGGTGACGAACCAGAAGAAGATTTCGGTTTGAAGACTCTCAGTGTCTCTTCTCCATCCCATGGTAAGAGAGACAGAGCTACTTCTTTTGTTGCCGATGTCAGTGTCAGCGCAAAATGGTTACAAACTGTTAGATCTGGTTTTTTGACCCAGGAGATCAGAATTCCAGAGGAAGTGTCGTTGACTGAATTGGACTCCATGTTCAGTTAGTTTTCACAATTTCCACCTCTTTCCCATGGACCTTGAGCCAAAAAGACAATCACTTATACAACAGATGTTACGATTTGACGATCTATACCTTATTTATTGTGCTTGTTTTATGGCATACTGTCATCACCACCAACATTGTTCCAAACTGTGTTTCAATTCATTCTGTTTTATAAAGAAGGATTTTTCATGAATTTTGTTCCGTTGGGAGGGTTTTATTCCGCAATTAACCCCAACCATACACTGCCCATTCCATTCAATCATGTCCATGTTATATAAAAAAGTTTTTGCGCTCTTTTCTACTCTTTATCTTATCTTTTTATATCTTTTTTTGATTATGGTATTTTAGGTGTTACAATTTTTGATTCCAAAGAAACATTCTTCTGATTTAGTCACCGTCTTATATTGCTGGGTGAATAAGTTACGGTATTGAAGAAATTGTTATTGAGAATACAAAAGTTACTTGTTTATACTGTTTTCCCCCTGTTATCTTTTTTATACTACTCTTTTCCTCTTTGGGTGTGTTAATTCTTTTCTGATTTTCCTGATTAGGCATTTTTTGTCCTCAGGGGGGTTAGTTATTTACACGACTCATGAACCAACCCCTTGCTAATGACATTGAACACGCTTTCTATTTCCATGATTCTTGTACTTCAATGTAGTTACTTAAATGATAAATAAGTTAATTATACATGCTCTATAGTAATTTTCTCACGTCATTGAATATTTTGGTCCACCTCCACCTTCTGGCACCTCCCACGTGATGTCCTGCAATGGGACCTTGATGTCACAGGTCTTACAATGTATACAGTTCTGGGAGTTGATCTGAAATTTAACATCACCTTTGTCGTCCTCCACGTACTCGTAGACACCAGCAGGGCAGAACCTTTGCTCAACACCTTTGTACACTGGCCAACTCTTCTCACAATGTTTATCCAAATCCTGGTCTGGTACTCTTAAATGGCACTGCTCATCTTCCTGGTGATAAGTTCCAGTTCTCGAGACACTGGTCAAAATGTCAAACGAAATTTTTCCATCTGGCTTCGGGTACTCGATTTTCTCGTACTCAGAAGCAGGCTTTGTCAAAAACAGATCAGAGTTGTGGGGCTTCAAAGTAAACGGCTCGCCACCTCTTGTCAACATCGTAGCAGCTCCGGAAAAGGCCATTCCTCCGAGCAATCCCAAGGGGCTTCCGAAAGAGGGCCTTACGTTACGCACTTCGTACAATTCTTCGTAGACCCACGAGTTTCTGTAGTCATGTTCGTAGTCTTCGAGATCCATAGGCTCCCATTCTTCCTCTCCGGTGTACTCTACTTCTTCTTCGTCTTCTTCTGTTATTTCCTGCTGTGGATAGTCCTGGATCTTTTTGAAGATGTTTTCTGCAGCCATCATTCCAGATTTCATAGCGGTATGCGTACCTTTGATCTTTGGCACGTTCATGAATCCGGCAGAGGCTCCGACAAGACAACCTCCAGGGAAGTACAATTTAGGAACCGACTGCCATCCTCCTTCATTCAACGCTCTGGCAGCATACGAAAGACATTTCCCGCCTTCCAAGGTGTTCTTATAAAATTCGTGGTGCTTCATCCTCTGGAACTCCTGGTACGGAGAAACCCAGGGGTTGGCATAGTCCAAGCCTACGACTAATCCTACAGCTACTAATCCGTCTCCGAAATGGTAGATAAACCCACCACCGTAGACGTCACTGGACAACGGGTAGCCCAAAGAGTGCGCAATGTACCCCTTTTTGAACTTCTGCGGCTCAACTTCCCATACTTCTTTGATCCCCAAGCCGTAGGTCTGGTTTTCCCTGCCTTCTCTCAAGTTGAACTTGCTGATCATCTTCTTGCTGAGAGATCCATGGCATCCTTCCGCCAACACTGTGGCTTTTGCATGAAATTCCATACCTCTTTCAAACTCTTCTTTAGGAATACCTTTCTTGGAGATCCCCATATCCTTTGTCGCTACACCCTTTACAGCACCCTGTGAGTCATAAACGATATCAGACACCGAGATCCCGGGGTACAACTCTACGCCCAACTCTTCCAGTCTCTCGGCCAAATATTTGACCACTTCGCTCAAAGACACTATATAGTTCTTGTTCTTGTTCACCATCTGCGGCGGTTCAGGTACCGGATACTCGGAATCCTCAAACAAAAACTTCATGTGTTCCTCGGTGACAAGCGTCACGAGATCCGGCGGAAGCGGGATCCCGGAGCCGTCTTCATTCAAGTACTCGCTGTCGGGGAACAACTCTTTCAAGGCCCGGGGCTCTAAAACCGCCCCGGAGACGATATGGGACCCGTAGTCTGGGGCTTTCTCCAACACCACGACCCTCAAGTCGCCTGTGCCTTGCTCAATGTCCAACTGTTTCAACTTGATCAGCGTAGCCAAACCTGCAGGTCCACCCCCTACTATGCACACGTCCACTTTGTCGCATCCGCGCTCCATCTGCAACATTTCCTGCTCTTCCTCGGACATTTCGCCGAACAATGTCTCGACAGATTTCCGCCACGGTGTAGAGTTGTGGAAGAAGCGTCTGGGTACGCATGGGGCGGCCGGCGTGATTGGTGCCCTTGGGGCTATTGATGATTTGTGGCTAAAAAGCGGAAGTCTTACTATTCTGCCGCGCTGAGCAGCTAATTGTCTCCGCACCAACATTTTTTCCGGGTTCAAGCGTTTCTAGACCGTCTTTACCACTTGAGCACCGCTGGTGTCTTTGCTTCTCACACCGCTATTATATACCTCTTCTCAGATTCCCGCTAACGGTTTCTCTATAAAATTTTTTTCCTCTTGAGTCACCTCGGATCACGTGACGACTCTGTAGGCCAATCAGATCGTCCAGATTAATAATAATGACTGCGCTTTGTACGGATTCCAGGTTAGGCGACAACTTTTAACGGAAATGTGGATCGGAAGTGCCGCAGATTGAGAGGTCCGGTCACCGGACTTTTTCGGGATCTTGCGGTTCTGGGCCCCAACCAGGGACGCCTTTTACCTTTTTGGATGTCGGGTATCTGCATATTTTTTACGCGCAATTTTTTGGGAGTAATATTGGGGGTTAGCCGGATTTGATTAGTGTCTATATCACTGCAAAACTTGCACCGTTAGCATCTTTTCCTCGTCGTCAATGTCGTTGAGCATGTCTTTGGCAATGTTCCAGTCGTCCGAGCCATCAAGGGCGACGAAATCGTCATCGTCATCTTGGTACCTCAACCGGATATTTTGGGGACTGCCGTTCAACAACAACTTGTTGTTCTCCAAGTACTTCAAAATAACCAACTTCAAGTTGACAAAATTCGAACCTTGAGGAATCGAAAGATGGAATTTCTCGTTGTTGTAGATAATCTCCAATCTGATATCTTCTTCCAGCTGTGATGCAGATGTTGGGGGAGAATTTGACGAGCTCATTGTCAACCCGTTCATCGATGTCATCACCGAGTTGAACGAATCTGAAGTCCGCGGCCCGCGCTGTGTGAAAACCATCGGCGACGACACCGATCTGTATTTTCTCTCATCCACACCTGGTAGCTGAGATTGCGCTTGCAAAACCGGTGCTACACCCGTATGTGAATTCTGTCTCTGTTGAATATGTTGTGGGATCTGCGGTAACGGCAGCTGTTGTTGCAGCTGTTGCAGCTGGAATTGCTGCAAAAGAGAGTTCTGGTTCCCGTTCAAGTTGTGGTAGTTATGTGAGGACGACCGTAGATGCTTTGCCGAGTTGACAAACTGCTCATGGAACGAGTTTCTCACGCTTGACGACTGGCTCTCACTCGCAGGCGACAACTTCAACTCTTCATACGAATTTCTCACCGATCCAGAAGCAGGATGTAAATTCTCCAACAACCTGTTCAAACACAACTCCCATTGTGATCTGATCTCTTCAGTTCTGAATTTCAATAAAAAGGTTCCAGAATCCTTGGATCCGGTCCAACTTATCGTCAAAAAATATCCGAGATGGCCATTCACCTGGTTGCTGGTCTTCACCTCCTCGATGTTATTTATAAAGATCCTACCCTTCAATTCGTACTCGTTTGGAATCTGGTTTGCAGCAGTCAGAAGAGATGTAGATGAGTTGTTCAAAGACCCCGAACTTTTCTTCCTGTTGGCCAAGATGTTCTTTTTTTGGAGAGGCATCACCTCCTTAAAGAAGAAAATGATCTTTTCCAAGAGGTAAACGTGGAATTCTCTCTCTGAACCGGAATCCGTGACTCCCAATGTCGCATGGTGTAATAATTCTCCAAAATTGTCTATGGAATAACCTCTCCAATCTCTGACTCTTATAATCAAGTCTTTTTTCACATCCTCGTTCTCTGCACGTCTCTGTAACTCGTTGACACTGTTGGCGACTTCTTTCAGGGCAACTAGGGCCTTATCTAACTCTCTCTTGTTGGAATAAGAACTGTTACTCACCTTAACCAACTCTTGGAACAACAACGGGTATTTACATAATCTTTGGATCGGCTTGATCAAGAAACTCTGCAACTCGTACGGAGCATCGATGAGAGTCGATGACAGCTTCAAATTGGTGTATTCGCGGTTTATGAGATCGATCAGGGCCACCTGTCCCACTGACCAAGGACTGTATGCCTTGAACGGGTAAGATGCCGCATGCAATAGCACCGATCCGATCCTCTGGAATTCTTCATCGACACTGGCGTTCACCTCAAGCCCCACCAAGAATTTCCGCTGAAAGTCAACGATTTCGTTCAAATTCGGAAATAGCAGTCGAATAGTTTCCGACGAGATCAACTCCTTCTCCTCCAACTCCTGCTTGTACTCTAGAAGAATTTCCAAGTCCTGCACGTATTTTCTTTCAGTCTCCAAAATCTCTCTTATCACTTTCGATCTCAGATCGATCATCTCTGGTTCTTTAAAAGTCTCAACTCTGGGGAACTTCACCAAGTCCATGTCTAGCACTATGTTGATGGCGTTTATTATCTTGATCAAGTCGCTTGTATTCTTCGAGAAAACGTCGCTCACAGTGAAATCTGGAATGTCTAGTGTCTGTTTTGAGTGAACAATGAAGTTCAAGACGTTTCTCTTGCACCTGTTGATCTCACTGGATTGTACATATTCGATCTGGTCGTCCAACTTCAAGGAGTTATAGAGCAAGCACAACGGCAGCCCCTGTTCTATCAATTTGGAAACCATCGTCACTGGGTCACAATCCACCTGTGTAGGTAACCGCCCAGCGGCAAAAGTCAATGTGTTATCTCTGTCCAGATTGTTGTACATGTTACTCCACAAGCTAGTGCCGCTGCTCTTGCGGTGGTCGCTCAGCTTTGCGCCCTCTGATTGGTCCAAAAGGAGCGACTGTTGCTCTACTGCCACTTCGGCATTGGCCTTGGCCACAGAGAGAAAGAGATCCATCCCCTGGATGGCCTCTAGGCGCTTGATCAAGTTCGCACAGATGTAGTACAAGCTGTCTTTGGCGGAACTCCGCCGATTCATGGCCAAAGGCGCCGCCAGAAGCGGACCTGTCGGTGTAGACGACGCCAATCTGTTGAGAGACACGTTAGACGACACTGAAATTGAACGTGACATGTCTGGGAACGCCGATGCTATGCTGGGCTGAATTGGGCAGTTTTTGCTCGGAATTAGCCGTAAATTGATGGGCCTTGGCGGTAAGTGAACTCAGTGTGTGGCGTGTTAAAGGCTGTCTTGGGCCCGGATTTGGTCCGAATTGATCTCTTGTTCGCGTGATAGCACAGACTCTTTCGATAAAACTGTGTCCTTTTCAGATAAATCGCTACAGCTTCTTTTAATTTTTTTAATGAAAAAAATCTTTGTTTATTTTTGGTATAAAAGAGTCGTGAACAGAATATCAAACATGTTCCAGAACCCCCAATTACTGATCAGGAGCTCCGCCCAGGCTATTCCTGACACCACCCAATTAGCTAAAGATGCATTTCGTGTATTGTACAGACTATAAATCCTTTTTCTGCTTCAAGATCTTGTTGGCAGTCCAGACGGTCCTGTCCAAGACATATCCAACGGTCAAGACACCCCCAATTGCACTACAGGCAGCCAACAAAAAGCTCGAAAAGCTCTTGAGATAGTCTTCTCTGTTGATGATCTTCAACGGACTGATCTCAAAGTTGAAGAAAACAGCCGGCAACCCACCTTCGGCGTGCAAAGTGTTCGGGTGGTCTTCATCCCGGCCACCTTTCAACGGTCTGTCGTGGTATGTCGACGAAAATTGGTTCGTTTCAACGACTTTCCCGTTCAAAAACTCATACCGAGTGGCCACCACTTTCAAATAGTACGAAAACAAGTGCAACTTGTCGTGAATTGCGACTTTTTGGCCGTCCAACGGGTGTGTTGAGGTGACAACGTCATTTTTGGTCTTGGCCACCAAAGCCTTCTCCGGATCAGGCCCGAACGAGAAATGGTTGATGATGTGGTCAAAGTTGAACTTGTCCTTGTGCTTGTCGTACAACGACAAATCGTGCAGATGTCTGCCGGGAACTGTGAGCGACGAGCCGGCACTGAAATGCAAATTGCCGGCGATTCTGCTGATCTCAGCGGTTCCTTTGATCCGGCAGCCCTCGTCCAATCTCTGGTTCACCTTCTCCACATATCCGGACAACTCACACTGCTCGATGTTGGCGCCGTCGTAAAATGCCCATGATACTTGTGCATACAGTGCCTTGACACTCTCACAACTGTTACAGCACACTTTCTCCTCCAAAGGTAACTTGTCGTTGTCCAGCTGTGAAATGGCCCCATAACACGAGCCACAGTAGTTCGGATCACTGGATTTCGTCAATTCCCTGATATCTTGGTTTATGATGAACTCGGATTCCTCCAACTGCTCTCCGGAACTGCTCAACCTGTACTTGATGAACCCACTTTTCAACAAATCCATCTGCACGTCTCCACTCACGTCCATGATGTCCATCGAGAGCAACTCGCAGGGTAAATTGGGGAACGAGATGTCGAGGTTGATGTCCAACTTCTCGGATCTGTCCCTGTCCACGACCAATTCCGGCCGAGTGGTGATGGTTCTGTACAATCCCCATTCGTTCACCAATAACATAATCACTGTCAAGAAACACACAATCGTTATCACTCCACCGGAGGCAGTCCTCACTTTGGAGTCCTCGACGGTCTTCGCAAACGCGTCGATGTTGAGTAATCTGGGTCTTGCCATGGTGTGGTTTTGTGGCTTGGTGTTATCCCGGTATTGGTGGACCATCCAATCTCAAAAGTTCCACGTCGATATTTTTTTTCACCCGAAAGGTCGTGCCCAGATGCTCAAATGATGGCCTGCACCAGATCTGCCTCATGGGCCTCCAAGTCCAGGCGACAGCTGTTGCAGTAGTCCAACAACCGCGAGATATTTTGCGCCCCCATGTCAACGTTCGCCACCATATCACATCGGTAGAGCTCGTTGGCCATGAAATTGTTCCATTCGGCGTCCACCAAGTAAGATTCCAAGGAATTGATCATTTTCAAGCTCACCATCAACTGGTTCCGCTTCAACCCGAGTTCCCGGTACGTTTTCTGCAACTCGTTGTCGAAGTCTTTGTCCTTGTTCAAGAGCAGCGAGTTCGCCTGGTAGTTTACAAAGCACGGAGATTCTGCGTTCCCACGTGGAGAGTACTTTGACTCTGCCAACTCTTGGACGTCTTTCAAGTAGATCGATCTGTACATCGAGCTGTCGTCCTGCAGGAACTGCTGGACCATGTTTTCGGCGTGCCGCACTGCCCAGTATGACGTGGCACTTCTTTTGGAGAGAAGCAAGTTGTACCCGACCGAGAGCCCGAGCATCAAGATCAAGATATAGTTCAATTTCAAGCTGGTGAAAAAGCTCTTCAAGAGACCGTAGATCAACTTCAACACCTCTAGCAAAGCCCACAAAAGTCTTGCCGTGATCATCTTCATGTAATCCGTATATCCCAAGTGCATGATCTCGCTGTTGTCGGGCACCCCCTTCGGAGATTCCTCTTTGGTGATCTGCCCATAGAGACGGATCAGCCTCACGACTTTGGCATGTGGCCCGATGTTCTCGATGGCCCCAGCAATGTCTCGGTCCAACACTTCTATCTTTAGCCGGGTGACTTTTGTCATGAAATGCGCAAGGATGAACCGCATGTGGTTCGTCGGCGACCAGGGCTTCTTCTTCTCGAATTCCACTTTGGAATACACCAACAATTTGCTGTTCTTCAAGTTCAACGAATATATGATGATTCTCGTGTAGATTCTGTAGGCAGGACACCCTGGAGACTTGAAGAACTGGGTCTGCTGTAGCACATTGTAGTACTTGCTGTTGATCAAGTTCTCGATCTTCTGGTTGACCTTGGTCGTGTGGAAGTCGTAGTCGTTCAAGATGGTATCTGCGTTGAACGACCTGGACAACTCCTGCTTCTCGCTGGGGTTCCACAAGGTCATCGAGATGTTCTCATTACGGGCATCGATAAAGGGCAAGATCTTCTGCAAGATAAACGACTGGTCCCCCAAGAGGAAGTGGAACAACAGCTTCGAGGGAAGGTCGTACACTTTGTCCCACAACAACTTCATCTCCTGGTTGTAGTTGATCTTGATCTGCATCGGCTCCTCGAGCTTCATCGACGTGGAGATCACCGAGGGGATGATCTCCTTGGTCGTCGCGTAGTTGGCCCTGAGCCGCTCGATCTCCTGCTTCGCGTGCACGGACCTCAAGTTCTCCAAGTCCTTCAACAACACACCGACGCTCCTAGGAGTCTCCCGCAAGTTGTTCTTCAAGATCAACGTCAACTGGTCCTTGATCAACTTACCAGAGTCGAGGAACAACTTCAGTTTCAAAGATAGTCCACTGAGCTCGTGGATCTTCAACACATCGTAGTTGTCGAACGTGGTGTAGTCAAAAGCCGTGACCTCGTTCAAGTCTCTGCTGACGATGCTCACGAATCCAAAGCTATTTATATAGAAATACACACATTTGGCGGTCACGTAACAGCGTCCGACCAACTCCTGCTTGGTGTTGAGCATCCAGATGCCGCGGAACAGGAGCAACACCAACTCGTCGCTGCCCATGGTGGGGCCCAACAACGACCGCAACTGGGCATCAAACACCTTCAACCGTTTCGGGTAGAACGACGGATAACGCCCGGCAATGGAAGATTCCGGAATGATCTTCTGCTTCTCCCGGGCCAACGACGAGAACTGCTGCTGCGTGTTCAGCAAGTAATAGTTCCCCCAGTTCACTGAGCCCCAGATGTTGGCTGTTATCGCCGTGGGGACAGTGGTGGGGGACACAAATGCGTGGGCAGCCACGGCCTCGGGCGAGAGCAGAGTGCAGATAGGAGCGTTATATATCGTGGATAAGAAGCCCGTTTCCAACGCCAGAGGCTGTGCCAACTGCAACAACTGGGTCAACGACTGGGAGTCCTCGGTGGTGGTCAATTCTGCATCTACGGTGTTACTGAGCGAGCAGGCAAACTCCTGGATCAAAGGCGGGTACCGGTCCAAGCCCAAATCGTTGCCCGAGCTCATCACATTGGCCTTGGCGGTCTGGACCACACTCAACCAGTTCTTTAGCTCGCCCAAGGTCTCGGCCTGGAGCACTACGGTGTTATATATGGTCTTTATCTCGAAACAGTACCGCCGGGGCTCCTCGGGACAGTACCGGATGTTGCACAACGCCACGCCCATCTTGTCCGTCTCCTGGACAAACGTCTTGGTCGGGCTGAGGCACAACATCCCGAAGATGCCGTTTTTCACAAAGCACCACCGGCGGATCCACGTCTCTCTTGGGGGTTTCCCCGTGGCGGTCTTCATGAACAACCACCCGTGGTTCTCCTCCGCCGGTAGCACGTATCCGTCGAGCAAAGTGGACGGGTTGATCAGGGCGCTGTTGTAGTCGTTGACGTCTCTCGAAGGAGCATGCATCTTCAAGGTGCTCTCGATCGTCAACTCCTTGGACTTGACCATATCTGCGCGGAGATTCTCGATGCTCTGCGTGGAGTTGAGCAAGAACTCGTCGATCCTCTGCAGATACTTCTTGAACGAGTTCAAATTCTTGGTCTGGAGCTGGAGATCGAAATTCCAGCGCCAGAAACTGGACATCGTCCGGATGAGACTGCTGTTTATGGCCTCGGTGATGTCGGTGATCGCCGTCGCCATGTCCAAGGACACCGACACGTACTGGTTTCTGATCTCGGCCAACTGGACGGCGTCTTCCTGCAAACTGGCCGGGTCCCGGGCCTTCGGGAGCGCACTGTACCGGGCCAAAACCAAGTCGTACCGGTTCTGCACGGTCTCAAAGTTCCGCCGCATCTCCAGAAACGCCTGGAATTGGTCCTGGGATAACGCCGTAAGGTTCCTGAGCATCTCCGGGTTCGGTTTGGTGAATTTGAGGAACTCTGTCGAGATCTCTTTGAACGTCGCCGCAGTGAAATTCAAATCCAGAATCGTGTAATCGCTATCGATGAACCCCTCGGTGAGCTGAGCGCTTTCCAAGAGCGCTTGCGACTCGGCAAATAGTGTCTCGAAGATCTGGTGCCTGTTTTGGCGGATCCCCTGATGTGATATGAGCGAGTCAAGCCATTTGTGGAAGGCATCGACCTGTAATGTGGAGTAGCGCACATATGCTCTAAAAGTGGGTGAATCCAACGCCAGCTCTTTGAAACTGACGGAAATCAACTTCAACGACTTGGTCAGAGACGTGCTGGGCTTTCTGTCTGTATTCCCCGGGGTTTTTGCCCCATTCTGTCCGCCTGGGCCCAGTGTAGCCGTTGCCAGATTCACCTCTGCGGCATCGGCGGCATTCATTTCCGCCATCAGCTGGTCTGTGTATGCCTCGATTGTCGGAATTGCGTCCGACGATAGTGACACCTTGGATCCCAGCACCGCATTGGCGCCATTTTCCGCCGGATATGTCATTCTGTGGGGTGTTGGCGGTGATAGTTGACGGTTTGGACTGGTTTAGTACCGCTGTCGGATTTAGTGTCAACTTTTTCCTTGCTAATTTTTCACTAAAGAGCCAGATCGGATATGGAGGGTTTGGACCGTTTGACAATTTACCGGTTTGGAGGCTACTGTGTGTTGATCCTGCTCTACTCAATTTCACTCACTTACACTTATTCTACACTCGGCGCTCTTCCAATGCATGCTGTTCTATTTCCAGATACGTCATATATACAAGTGCTTTTCTAGACATCCGACAACAAGCAAGAGATCCTGTCATAATATACACCGTCTACCAAGCCCAGAATCTCCTCCTTGGTGCACCATTGAAAGTCCTGGATGATTTTCGAGTCTGCCGGTGTGAAGGATCCGGCAATGATGTGCGATTTTAACAAGTACTCTCTCCTGGAGACCTCCACCAGTGGGTCGCTGACAACTTTAGAGTCCTGGCCGTACTTCAAAACGACAGTGGGTGTCTCGCTGACCAACCAGTCCTTCAAATTATCCGCATTGGAGCTCTGCAAATTGGTCTCCACCACCTCTGACAAGCTGGATTCGTTTTCCATCTCGAAACTTGGGAACTTCCAGGCACCTTGCTGCTTCACCAAGAGGTACAACGTCCGCGACAAACGTCTCTCGAGACTCTTGACGTCATTCCCAGTGTCAGCCTCTGTCACTCTCGATATAGGCTTCACAGGTCTCGTGACACTGTCTTCCCCAACCTGTGTCCCGCTGCTCTCTTCTCTTGGTACCACCAATTCTTGCTTTTGCGATCTCTCTCTGTTGTGCTTGAGATCTGGATTCCCTTTGGGGAAGTAAACACCGGGCTGGTAGCTCACTGGACCCCTATTCAGATCGAGAAACCTTCTCTCGGAAAGCGTCCCTTTTCTGAAATAATAATACTGCGGAAATGTCCACATCAACCTCTTTTTCAATTCCGACTGGTAGTGGTAGAACTTTTCTTCAAAAGGTGTCAAGTCCTTGGTGACAATCGGTATTCTGGACAATATGAGCCCGGCGTATATCGCTGTCTTTGATCCCTCCAGTTGTACAGTTGTGGACGAGGTGAATTGCCTCACTCCATGGAGATCTGCCTTTGTTAGCGTTTTTCGGGCAAGTATTTTGGAAACATCACACTTACAATTCCCTTTCATCAGCCTGGACATCATCGTTACTCCTGACATGGACCTCATCAACTTCACTGTCTCCATCTCTCTATCCGTTGATTTTTCAAAAAAATTTTCTCTTCAAAGACTGGGAGTGCGTGAAATATCAAGTGTCCGTTTTGGGCACGATTGGTCTGCTACACACTCCTTTTCGTCCAATTCGATATCAGAAAATTTTATTTTTGTGGATCAAATTAATTAATCCAACATCGCCACAACCAACCAACAAGGACAGTTCCATCAGGAATTTCACAACAATCAGTAGTGTTAATAGCCAATCAATCATCACATCACTACGGGAAACCACTAGAAGTAACTTGAAACAACCAGTAGGTGAACATCGTCTGTATTCTGCTTATTGTAACTGTAACTAAAAGTTCTCAAAAGGTCAATCAAACAGATGTCACAATCCATCGAAGACATTTTGAAAGAAATCCCAACCATTAAGGCTCCGGGGGTTTCGGGTTCAAGGATAAAAAAATGTACTCAACTCGCTCTAGAAAACGTATCAGAGGAATCTGCAATTGTATCTGCATTGTATTTACAGTGTAAGATCACTCCAATTACCCATAAATTAGGAATTCTCTACGTAATCGATGCTATCGTTAGAGCATATGTCGAAGACGCTAGAAAAAATGGCTTGAAAATCGACGGTAGTGCAGAGACTGGTACTAGTGCCGCTGGTGCTTACAAGATTTCCACCTATATCGAGAGCCTCATTGATGATTCATTGAATCTGATCGATGACAAGCAAAAGGAGAAGATTGGTAAACTTGTAGATATTTGGGAACGTAGTCTGACTTTTGACCAAAAGACTATCGATTCCATAAGATCAAAGTATTTCAAATCTTCCACTCCACCTGGTACTCCACCACCATCGTTGGCTGTTTCTATCCAGCCTCCTGCTGGAGAGATCCCAAAGAATGTCCAAAACGATCCAATGGCCCTCTTGCAAACTTTGCTGTCCATGAACAAACAGCAGCTGCAAAACGGTGTCTCGGGTCAGGCACCTTCAAACCCTAATATGAACGATCCAAATGCCATCTTCAACATGTTGAAACAGATGGGTCAGACCGAAAACCTGGAACCAAGTGTCGCCAGTAGATCAAGCGACCCTTATAGTAGAAGAGATAGGGACGACTCTTATGGTAGAAGGGATAGGGACGATTCCTACAGTAGAAGGGACAGAGACGACCCTTACAGTAGAAGAGATAGAGATGATCCGTACAGTAGAAGACCCAGAGACAGATCTCCTGGTCGCAACCAAAACTACCAATCTTACAGAGACAGACCTTCTCACTCTCAAGATAACCAATATCAACAACCTTCATCTCAAAACCGCGAGTTGAACGTCCCTGGTACACCTCATTATAGACAGAAAAACGTCTCTTATGACGATTCTGTACCTGCCGGTTCTATCAAAGTTTACAGCCGTACTTTGTTCATCGGTGGTGTTCCTCCGTTTATGGATGAAGTTGAATTATCAGCTGTCTTGAGACCTTATGCTGAAGTTCAAAGTGTTATCTTGAACAGCGACAGAAGACATGCTTTTGTAAAAGTCTATTCTAGACCAGAGCTGGAGCAAGTCATCAGTTCTTTTACCCAAAGTGCTGGTAACAGCCAATTGAGAACCAGATGGGGTGTCGGATTCGGCCCAAGAGACTGTTGTGATTACTCGCATGGTGTCAGTATCATCCCAATCTCCAGATTAACAGAGCTGGACAAACGTTGGGTTGTCGAAGCTGAATGGGGAGGAACCGGTGGTCAACCTATGGTTCCAGGTATTGTCATTGACGAACCGGATATCGAAATCGGTTCAGGTGTCAGTTCCAAGGCCATCTCTAGAAAAATGCCTACCAACAGTGCTAGAAACGGACCAAGATCCAACAAACCGGGTGATGGTGATCAGATGGGCAGACCACAGTCCAATTATAACAACCAGGGGTACCAACAGCATCAGCAGCGTAACAACAATGCCAACAACCCGTTGCAAAACTTGTTCGGTAACGACGGGCCACAGCAGCAGCAACGTTCCCCGCCTTCTTTCCCAGTTGCCGGACTGCCTTTGCAACAAGGGGGTGCCCCGAACAACGTCAGCTCCATCATGCAGAGTTTGACTCAGATGATGAATCAGGGACAGAACGCTGGGCAACAACCGCTGCCCCAGCAGGGTTTGACTCCGGAGTTGCAACTGTTGTTGTCCAAGATCAACCAGCCTAAGTAACTGTATATCCAAGATCAATCTACATAATTATATAACTTGTCTTTTACATAAATACTACTTTAATAAGCACCTTTATCTTATTGTGTAAATTAGGGGTCATCTCCCCAAAATGGAATTGATGAAAAAAAAATACCCTGCAAAGTATTCGAGAGCTCATCGGTGAAGCGAGAGGACATACAAAATGGCTTCAAGTGCTCCGGTTCCTCCAGTTTTGGCTTCCGAGTCAGCGCAAACATTCAAGTCTTACCAATTGCTCGATCATTTTAACAAGCAGCTTCACACGGTGACTCTGGTGGGATTGGCAGATATAGACCGGATATGCGAAGATTCGAATTCTGCCTTCCTCCAATGGTCAAGGTCATCTACCGCACAAAGAGTCGGTCTCTTTCAAAGACTCAAAGAGTCTTTCCATGCAGTGGAACAAGAATTGACCAAAGAATGCGCGGCAATTGGATTGCCCTCATGGTTCGTGGACTTTAATGTGCACAAATCCAGTGGCTTGATAGATAACTATATTGCGCAGATGGTCAGCTTGGACCGCGGCTCTATTCCTACGAACTCCACACATGATTCTGATGACCAGTTCTCATTTGTCATTAGAGAGCCGCTTGGACCCGTTTTGAGTGTTTCTCCATGGAACGCCCCTGTAGTGTTGTCGTTGCGATCGATCTTGGCACCGTTGCTGGCTGGCTGTTCAGTAGTTGTAAAGTCCTCAGAGCAGTCCGCACAAATCTCGTATCTCATTGTAAAGGCATTTATGGAAGCTGGGTTCCCAGCTGGTGTAGTACAGTTGATCCACGCAGTGCCAGAGGATGTTCTGGGCATCATGGAGGCTCTTATAGGTAACCGTAGAATCAAGCTGTGTAATTTTACCGGGTCTACAGAGATCGGGAGGAAAGTGTCTGAAGTATGTGGCAGATTCTTGAAACCGTGTCTACTAGAGTTGGGGGGTAAGAATAGCGCTATAATTGACAAAGATGTGAAAAGCTTGGAAGCTCTGTTGCAGAACTCCGTGTTCAGTGCAATGGCCCATAGGGGACAGATATGTATGTGTACCGATAAGCTATATATACATGAGGATCTCTATGATGCCGCGTTGGATTTACTGAAGCAATTGGTTACGGGTTCAGATGATCCTGAAGACAGCACCAATCAGAGGAATGCTGTGCAGGCGCACAAGATCCGGCATTTGATCGATGATGCAGTTTCTAAGAATGCGAAAATCTTGGTGCTGAAAGACACTGATGTAGAGCATGACAACTATGTGAATCCTACCATCTTGATTGATATCCCTGCAAACAGTGATCTACTGAAGACCGAGACCTTCGGGCCTGTGTTGACTGTACACAAATTCACGTCTTTGGACCTGATCATTGACAGCATCAATGATCTCGACGATTATGGCTTAAAGACCTCTATATGGAGTTCGAACCACTTGAAACTGATAAACGCCCTGAAACGTATCCAATCGGGCGGTGTTCATATCAACAGCTCGACAATCAACGACGAGCCTTGGTTACCACACGGTGGAGTCCACGATTCCGGGAGTGGGCGGTTTAACGCCAGATGGGGCATTGAGAGTTTCAGTTATGTCAAGACAGTCACTGTCACGGATGCGTAGCTAAAACCCTTCCTGTGCCAATTGGTCTATTATATCCAAATATAGCAGCACGGCGTTGAAATTTACAGGCGTTTTTGTTATGTACTGTGACCAGAGTCTACGGACGGAGTTGGACCAGTTGATGGTGTCCAAATGGTCGACACCATCGAGAGTGCCTAAATATTTCCCCCATTGAGAAGACTTAACACTGACCAAACCGTCATTTTCTCCTTCCTGTTCGTAGATCAACTTCCAGCTGAAGTAGAACACGTTGGAGTAGTTCAGATTGAATTTAGAGCCGTAGCTGAAATACTTCACTTTTGGATCATCTTTCACGTTCTTGTTGAACTCACTTACAGAATCCGTGGTCAACTCATCTATAGATTTTGGAATGAAACTGCGTAGAGCTTCCGAGGCGTTTACGACGTAGTTCAGCATCGAAGACCCGTGGTGTGGCGTCGATATTGTGGTTAAGCTCATGACTTCGAAATGTTTCTGTTCGATTTGCGATATCAAGTAACGTGAGTCGAGGCCTCCCATGGAATGCGCAATCAAGTTGACTTTGATTTTTTGAGCCTGCGGCTCATGTGCCCTATTTTCGTCATTGTAGATGTCCTTGGGGTCATTGTCAGTATCCAACTTCAAGTCTTTGATCTTGGTTTCAATGAAAGTATTCAAAGCCTGTGCTCTTTCTTCGATAGACCCGAAGGGCGGTACTTTTGCGACTATTACTGTGCATCCATTGCTCTCCAAGGCGTCTTGGATCCCATACCAATAGTCGAAATATATGCCGCCCTGGTTCCGCGCTAGCAGGACTTGCAAATCGTCTCTCTCATTGCTGGTAGGCGTGAGTTTCACCAATGGCGGCACCACAAATAATCTGTCGAACCCTGACAATCCGTGGCAGAGCACCACTGGGTACTTTGGGTTGCGGTACGATTTCCGAAGACTGTTGAACTTGTCCACTATGACGGCATCGTTAATCTGTTGCGATGCGAGGAGCTTGATTCCAACGAGCAATGGCGCGAATTTGAGCATTTTGGGGTCGCAATTGGGGGTCTAATGGGTGTGCGGTGGTGACTTTGGCCTTGCGATGAGGTCGAGGATTTGACTATATCAAAATAAAATAATAAAAAAAAATAAAAAATCTAAAATTCTCTGAGTATCAAAAATCAAAAATCAATAAATTAAAAAATCAAAAAATCAAAAAAATCAGAAAATCAAAAGACTAGAAAGAAAAAAAAACTAAATCTAAAAAAAAAAAAAATCTAAAAAAATCCTCGAGTACCAAAGGGGGTAGAAGAGTACCAAAGACAACGCCAGTGTCATTATGAGTGTGTTCGTAGTGACTACAGCGGGAAACTTTGTGATAGACTTGTTCCACACGAGCCAACCAGCGCTTTGTGAGTTTTTCATAAAAAGTTGCCGCCGCCATCTTTACAATATGCGGGTGTTCACAGATATCGCCAGGGACAGATCTGTGCAAGTGCATGGGGATTTCAAAGAGCGCTATCCAGTGGGACCAGATACTGTAATAAATACACGACTCAAACACGACAAGAAGGGAACAGTTTCGCTTTTAAAAGCCCAGGGCCAAGAAGCGGGGCAGGAGCATGTGACACCGGGGCTCAATGTGACGCTATCCGATGCCCACTCAAGTGCAGACGACAGGTACTTGATAGTGGGGGAGATTGCGGAAGGACTTGAATTATTGGACACTTTGAATGTGATGCCTGTTGATGAGGCTAAGAGACCCTTACAAGATGTCATCATATTGCATACATATGTGATACACGACCCATTTGGGGATGGTGTCCTGGATCCAGAACCAGAGCCTACACCAGAGCAAGTGGCACAGATACGCTATTTCCCCGAGGTAGATCTGCGTAAATCGGAGCTAGAATCCAAGCAATTAACTTTGGAAGTGATTGGCGGTCTTGATCGGTCGATCGAGCCCTCAGAAAAGGTGCTATTCATCTGTAAATTGAATCCTGTCACACAGGAGTCTGATTTGGACGTTATTTTTCAGCGGTTTGGACGTGTAGTAAATGTGGAGATAATCAAGGATAGAGACACGGGGAAGAGCTTGAACTACGGGTTCATCGAATTTGACTCAAAGGGAGCCTGTGAGGCGCTGTATCTGAAGATGGATAACGCCTTAATCGACGACAGAAGGGTGCATGTAGATTTCAGCCAGAGCGTTTCAAAGGAGAGGAGGCTGCTGGAGCGGCGCGGTTTTGCGGGTGCACGTGATGCAAAGAGGTCCTTGGACAGTGAGGTGCCCCGGGGCCCGCTGAAAAGGTTCAACAGCTTCCGTCCTGGCCGTGGCCGCGGCCAGGGCCCTCACATCCAGTTCAAGTCTGCTAGAGGCAGTCGTGGTAGTAAATGGTATTGAATCTGCTATGTACGGTATTAAGCAGCCTCTACTAGAGATTTTCGTGAGAAGAATAGAATATCTTGTATATATGTAACTCATTTCTATTCTACTATCGTGGTAATTACAAGTATTGAATGTGCTATGTACTATATTCATTTCAGTTCTCTGCTCTTATTCGCAGCCTTTTGTATGACATCCAAGGTCCTCAGCTTCAAGTCCTCTTGTGCCATGGTCAATATCTTCACATCGTCGAAATTGCCCGCTCTCGCAAAGGCGATCAACTCTTTGAGATCAATGATGAACTGCGACAAGTCCAGCCGGTCTTGGTCCTCGATGAAATCCGCCCACTGAGTCAACGCCAGTTCCGAGTCGAAACAGATCAATTCTAAATTGCTGATGCGCTGGAACAACAGCTTTCTGTCCAGATCTTGCTTCGAGAACTTGGCAGACTCGTTCACCAACTGGCCGATCTCCTCCTGGGTCAATCCAGTCGACCCAAACACGGTGATCGAGGCATCTTTTCCCGTGGTTTTATCCTGGGCTTTTACCTTGATGATTCCATCTGCATCAATGTCAAAGGACACTTCGATCTTGGGCTCCCCTTTCAGTTGCAGAGGAATATCTGTCAACTTGAAGTTCCCGATCAACTTATTGTCTTGTACAAGAGTTCTTTCCCCTTGGTAGACGTTGATATCGATCAGGCTCTGGCCATCGACAGCAGTAGAATACATCTGCTTCACGTTACAAGGAATGGTGGTGTTTCTCGGGATCAAGGGACTGAAAATGCCGCCGAAGGTCTCGATTCCAAGTGTCAAGGGAGTCACGTCCAACAAAAGCACGTCCTTGACCTCTCCGGAGAGAACAGCACCTTGGATCAGGGCCCCAAGTGCAACAGCCTCGTCCGGATTGACTGCATTGCTGGGCTTTTTCCCGAAAAACAGCTCTACAGTATTGACAATCTTGGGCATCCGGGTCATCCCGCCCACCAAGATGATGTCATCCACGTCTACAGGTTCCAACTCGGCGTCTTTCAACAGCTTTTTTACAGGTTCGATAGTCTTGTCGATCAAATGCAAGCTCATGGCATCGAGCTCGTCCTCAGTGAGGCTCATGGAGATGTTATGTGTCTGAGTGATGAACGGTAACTCTATCTTTGTCTCTTTGACGTGGGATAACTCGATCTTGGCCTTCTCAGCTGCTTGTCTCAATCTCTGGATCGCCAACCTGTCTCCAGAGAGATCGACGCCCGTCTGGGCCTTGAAATCCTGCAAAATATGGTTCAAAAGCAACAAGTCAAAGTCCTCGCCTCCCAAATGGGTGTCCCCGTTCGTTGCACGCACCTCGAAAACGCCTTCCTCGATGTCCAAGATGGAGATATCGAAGGTACCGCCTCCAAGGTCGTACACCGCCACGATTCCGTCGTTCTTCTGGTCCAATCCGTACGCCAACGACAGTGCTGTCGGCTCATTGATGACTCTCAACACATTTAACCCGACCAATTCGCCGCTCTGTTTCGTCGCCTGCCGCTGGGAGTCGTTGAAATACGCTGGGACCGTCACCACGGCGCTCTTGACCTTGGCAGCCAAATGCAGCTCGGCAATGTGCTTCATTTCCCGCAAAACGAAGCCGCCGATGTGCGACGGCGAATATCTCAGTCCCTGGGACGTTTCCAACCAAGCATCCCCATTGAGGTGCTCTACAATCTTGTATGGGACATTTGTGATGTCTTTTTGCACTTCTGGGTCATGGAACCGCCGCCCAATCAACCTTTTTGTGGCGTAGAATGTGTTTTCGTGATTCACTATGGCCTGGCGCTTGGCTGGCTCGCCCACGAGATTCGAATCGCCAGAAAATGCCACTATTGAGGGCGTTGTCCGGGCGCCTTCAGAGTTCTCGATGATCCGGGGCGCCTTTCCCTCCATGATTGCCACAGCGGAATTGGTCGTGCCCAAATCGATTCCGATCACTTGGTCATACTGTTGCAGGGCTTTCGATGTATATTTGCGAAAATTTCTCAGAATTTGGGCAAGTGGCGCCCGTGATGTCCTGGATATCATGGCGCTAAGTGTGGGTTTAGTTGAAAAGGAGATGTGAAAATAAGTTTAAAAAATAAAATATAAATCTGAAAAAAAAATATCAAAGATCAACTGAGAAAAATCAATTGAGAAAAGAAAAGAGCTTCAAAAAGAGAATTTGATAGAGCAAGATGAGCACAGCAGGGTACCAGCGGCCGCATTGCGATACTGGAGATGCTGTATTGCTGAAGCGACATGATGTAGTATCGATTCCGCACCGATTAAGCATGAATCAGAAACGCATCTGACAATTTTCTGCCAACTATTCGCCCTTCCCTGCAATGTGCTATCCCTATTCTTATCCCTATCCCTCTACTATCCCGCTCCTACAACAGAAATACTCTTCCCGATCAGCAATATTTGGATTGTCATATTATATACGTATAAGTTGAGAATATCAAGTCAAATGGCAGTATAGTTGTTTTAACCATGGCACTTTCACCACAGAAGCTCAGATGCACAGGTGCACATCCAACATAGAATCCCCTGCTTCGGTCCCTGTCTCTCCATCTCTCCATCTCTAGTAGAATCGAACGTGTGTAAAACAAGATAATAAAAAAAAAGCCAAACTGGGCATCAAGAGGCAAAAAAGCCAATTTAAGCCAGTTCCAACTTTGGACAGTCTTTGGAAATGTGTCCGGCTTCACCACACTCATAACAAGTTCTCAGGTTGTCACCGTTACCACCACTGGCTGAGGTACACTCCTTGGAGATGTGTCCAGTCTTACCGCAGGCATAACATTTGACTCCCGAGGCTTGACAGTCACGGGCAAAATGGTTTGGTCCACCACAGTTGTAACAAGTGGCACCAGTGGCTCTCTTTGGTCTAGCACTCTGGGTCTGTTGCTCAGCGGTACAGTTTCTCGAGATGTGACCGGTTTTACCACAGTTGTAGCATTTGGCCTGGGATCCTGAAGGTTTCAGTGGCTCAGGACATTCGCTTTGCAAATGACCGGTTTGGTTACAGTTGTAACACTGTTTTTGAGTGGTCTGCTTTGGTTCAGGACATTCGGTGGATTCGTGACCTGGCTTTCTGCAGTTGTAGCACAATCTCTCGTTTTGCTCACAAACCTCGGCAAAATGCCCAACCTCTCCACATTTGTAACAAGTTCTAGGGTAAACAGCTGCCATCTTATATCTTTCGTGTCTTCTCTACTCTCGACTCCCCACTTCTCGGCCAGTACTTCAAGCTTTGATCGTTCGATAGCACAGCGAAACAGTCTGTTCTTTTTTTTTTTCAGGGAGAAAAATTTTCCTCTTTGTGCGCCAAAAGCAGTTTAATAAACGACGACCCCGACTGCCTGTTTGGGCAATTTCGCGTGCGGGGGGCTAGGGGTTCAATTGGGGGTGATGAGGTCTTTGTACAAGGCGTCGGCGACCGACGTCAACTGCTTGGCATCTCTGAAGTCGTGGACCCGGATGATGTCGGCTCCGTAGCCTATGCAGGACGTCAAAGTGGCCACGTTGGCGGCGTGTCTGTCCTGTGGACGTTGTATATGGGTCACGTGCCCGATAAACCTCTTGCGTGAGGGAGCCAATAGAGTCGGCAACCTCTGCATCGAAAAGTATGTGTCACCAAGTTGGAAAGCGCTGTTCTTCAAGACCGGTGTAGACCTGATAAGTCCAAGGTTCTGTTCGGTGGTTTTTGCAAATCCGAGTCCGGGGTCCAAGATCAACTGCCATTTGCGCACGCCTCTAGAAAGTGCTTTGGAGATCTGCAGAAATAACTCCTTGCCCACGACAGTGGTGACGTTCTGGTCTTCTTTGCTCAACTTGGAGCTTTTTCCATTGAACACCTCGATCTCGGTGCCTGCGTCCGTGTAGTCTGTTAGCAAATTCATGTCCTGGATGGATCCCCGAGTGTGATTCACCACATATGGCACCCTGTACTTGGCAACCACGTCGAACATGTGCTCGTCAAACTGGCCCGCGGAAATGTCGTTTACGATATCTGCTCCTGCCTGTATCAGCTGCTCTGCTACAGTGGATCTGTAAGTATCAATACTGATCACTACATCGTCGCTCACCTCTTGTCGTATCTTTTCGATTACTGGGATCACCCTCTGCAATTCTTCCTGCTCCGAGATCTGTTCTGAACCCGGCCTTGTCGAACAACCACCGATATCAATGATCTCCACACCGGCTTCTACCATCCCTCTCGCCGTTTTCACGGCATCTTGCAAGGCAAAATTGACTCCTCCATCTGAGAACGAGTCTGGGGTCACATTCAAGATCCCCATGACCAAAGTCTTGCCCTTTCCGTTGATCATGTCAAACGAGAGTTTCCTGTTATTCGGCAACGGTATCACGTTGGTCAACAGATTAGATTCCTGAATAGCAGGGTCAGACTCTGAGCTGAACAACTGTTTCAAATGCGAATGCAAAGGTTCGGCAGTAACAGGGTGCAACTCATCTGGAGACAACAACTCGCATAACGGGGCCATTACAAATGTTCTATCTATCAGGGCCACATGTGGTATTTTCAAGTCCGGGGTGTCCAAGATCAAGTTGTCATAGAGAATTATGTCCAAATCTATGGATCTCGGCCCGTTATCAAACTTCTTGACCCGCTCTAAATCCTGATACTCGACCAATTTCAACAGTTTGAGCAAATCGTGTGGTGTAAGCTGTGTAGAGCATTTCACGACTCCATTGTAGAAATTGGGCTGGTCCAAGTAGTACATCGGTTTTGACTCGTACAAAGACGACGTCGACTCGATTTTGATGCCGTTCTGCTGCAATTTGTCCAATGCCAACTCGATATTTGTGAAAGGATCTCCGTGATTGGACCCAAACGCTATGAACACGGTATGGCTCGCTTTGGAGTCATCTAGGGCGGTTTCGGCGTTAAGGTTCGGTAACGCCGAGGGGCTAGCTGCGTCCAGTGGGCCGTCGAAGCGGATCAATTCCATGGCCTGCAACTCCTGCAGCGTCCGCGTGACGGAGACACCGACTCCATCGGAGAACAAGATCGCATTGGGCTTTATCACACCGACATCGGTGGCCCTTACGGCCTTGTCGTGCGAGAGTGCTATATATGCGACATTTTCCACCAATGCCTCCACAGTTTTGAACTGTGCCGTCTCGACATAGTCGGTAATCTTGGCGATGAGCGCGGAGTAGTCGAGTGATTGAGCGTCGTAGTGGACTGCGATGTCCAAATCAACGGCCTGTTTTTGTAATCTCTCAAAGTTGAATATGCCAATGACTGTGAATAACCTTAATCTGTTAATCTTCAAGATCTTGTCTGGTGTTGAGCGAGCTGTATCCACTGGAACGCCCTCAATCTGGCGGAATTGCCCCAATTCGACACTGTCACAACGGATCTCGGATTTCCGGTTCGTCAAGACCACTGTCGCGGCAGCGCCATTGGATCCATTTTCTGTGTCGAAGATGACGTCAAATACCCCGTCAGCAATGCGGTCCATGCTGTGGAAGTTGTGCGACTCGTGGGCCCTGAAGTGGTCTAGAACATTCCGCGATATCGTCGCGTAGTTCAACGAGTATTTCAAGTCATCGGTCTCGGCAGCGCGCTTGAAAGACGTGTACAAGTCGATCGACACCTCTAGAGGCTGCAAAACAGGCCGGGCCCAGTAGTCTTTGCCGGTGATACAGCTGACCGCGAGCGATTTCACGGAAACGATGTCATTTGGCTTTGTGATGTGATTGCTCTGAATATATCGTTTCGCCACGCCTACACACCGGAATCCATGTCTCCAGTGTGTCTTGAACATCTCTGATCCACAGTTGAGTGTTTTGCTTGATTTAAGTACTCAGGTGAAGAAAAAATAAAATCGTGCGATGGAAAAAAAATCAATATAAAAACCACTTTAGCGGTTATCAACCAGCAAGTACTAGTCAGAGCTCCAATTGCGGACGTCATGAGCAGCAAAAGTGTGATTCAAAGGACTTTTTCGAGTGCCAGAAGCGTGCTGAAGACACTGGCGGTGAAAAATGTGGACGTCACGATCATCGGAGCGGGGCCAGCGGGGTTGAGTCTCGCTGCGGGCTTGAAGAGCTCTGCTATAACGCGGCATTTGCAAGTGGCAGTCGTGGAGTCGATGCCCGTGAAGGCGACACTTGAATCTTTCTACAGCGACACTCCGGCACAGATGACGAACAGAATCGTGTCGTTAACTCCGCAGACAGTGGACCATTTTGGGCAGATTGGGGCGTGGGAATGCATCAAGCAGGACCGGGTGCAGAGTTATGACGAAATGGTCATTGTGGACGGTGTGAGCGAGGCAAAATTGGAGTTTCTGAGTCAGGATATCCTGACGATGGCTGAGACCGTGAATATCCAGTCCGGTTTGTACCAGCGGATCCAGCAGTTGCTGCTGGAGGACTCGTCCGCACCTGTAGATATCGTAGACGGGACGAAAGTGGTCAAAATCACCCGTTCCGATGCCGCCGACTGGCCCACCGTGGAGTTGGACAACGGCACCTTGATCAAGACGCGGTTGCTCGTCGGTTGCGACGGTGCCAACTCGCCCGTGCGGACTTTTGCCGGGATCGAGAAACGTGGCTGGGCATACAACCGGTGGGGAGTGGTGCTGACGCTCGGCAACGAGTTTGAGAGTTTCAAGCTCCCGACACTGTGGCAGCGTTTCTTGCCTACTGGGCCGATCCTGGTGTTGCCGTTGCCGGATAACGCGGCGACGTTGGTCTGGTCCACTACTCCGGAGTTAAGTACTGCGTTGATCCTGGCTCCAGAGGACGTGTTCCTCGGGTTTGTGAACGCGCTGTTCCGTTTGGACCAGGACGAGTTGAACTACATGTATGAGATGTTATTGCTGGGGGACTACGAGACGTTGAAGCACAATTTGGACTGGCGTCAACTGCAGTTTGCCAAAAACAAGACCCTCGACCAGCTAGATGACTTCCCGATCCCGGTTTCTAGTATGGTGCCCAAGTCACGCGCCAGATTCCCCTTGCGGATGTCGCATCTGGACACCTATGTGGGCAACAGAGTGCTGTTGGTGGGCGACGCCGCACACACAGTACACCCACTTGCAGGCCAGGGCTTGAATTTGGGCCAGCTGGATGTCGTGTCCTTGGTGATGCTGTTGGAGAACGGTGTCGAGCGCGGCTTGGATATCGGGTCGTCCTTGGTGTTGGAACCGTATTTCAGCGACAGGTTCCCGAAGAATCACGTGATGCTCGGGGTTTGCGACAAGTTGCACAAGTTGTACACCAACGACATCTGGCCCGTGGTCGCCGCCAGGACGATAGGCGTGAATTTTTTGAACCAGTTGTCGTTCGTCAAGGACTTTTTGGTCCAGAACCTGAGCGGAAAACAATGATATCGTATCGGTCTGGGGGGTTAGGGTCACGTGACTCGAGAAAAAATGAAAATATTGAAATCGAAAATAGAAAAAGGGGAGCGAAAAAATATATATAGTGAATGAAAGAGGGTGTTTTGTGAGTAGCGCCTAGTGTGCGTGGTGCGCTTACTGTACGTGTTTAAAACAATATGACCAGAAGCGAAGTAGAGGAATTGGTGTTTGGAAACAGTTTTGTCAAGTTCCGCATGGTGAACAGCATCTGCTCTTATCTCCCGCAGGGGGATTTATACAACTTATCCATGGTGAACAGGGAGTTCTACCAGTTGGTGACGCCGCGGTTGTACAGGTCTATCACAATAACGGAGTCCCAGGACCAAGATATGGGAATATCGGACAGCACTTATGTGAGGACCACTGAGAACAGGTCCTCTTTGCACGCGCTGAAGTTGTTGTTACGTTCTCTCTTGAGAAACCATCACTTGTGTCTGTGTGTGAAAGAGATCAAGATCAAAGAAGACGTGTGGTTCACGGGTCTGATCACGGGCGTTGTCAACTGCATTGGCGATTTTTCCCATTCGAGGCATCTGTTATCGATCAGGTGCGACCACGAGCATCCGCTGTGGTTCGGGAGCCCAAACAAGAGCTGCTATCGGTGTCTATCGTTCAACAGGGTACCCATGGCGCTAAAGGGTAGTTTGGTCAACGTGCAGTGCCAAAGCATGCAGGAGTTTGAGAAAATCATCACCAATAGCACGGTGGATTTACTATATCGTTTGCGAGAAGTGGAATTGTACGAACTCGAGGGAGAACCATCTATTTGTTCCGCCAAGGATGACAACCATGAAAAGAGGGTGTTTTTGAAGAAATTGAAATCATTTGTCCGAAAGATCGAGAAATTGACTCTTCTTTATGGGAACCATAGATCCAGCTTCCTTGATACTATATACGGTGGTGGAAACTCGTTCGAAATGCCCAACTTGCAAAGTCTTTCTCTAGACGTTAATATCACAAATGACATCGCAGACCATGATTCTGACTTGAAATCATTACACAGTTTCTTGCAGCAACATGGCGAGAGCTTGAAGTCGATGCGGTTCCGGTTCAAGTTCGCCAACGACCGGTTGTTTGACCAGTACTTGAGGCCGTACTTCTGCCAATTGCAACCTTTGACCGAGTTAGAATTGGTCGTATGTATCAGAGACTGCTCGGCGCCCGATGTCATTTCCGCTAAATGTCTTGAAATGTGTCAGGACTTGAAAGTAAAACCACCAAGCTTAACTATATACAACGATACACACGAATACCACATAGAATGATTAGATTTATTAGATTTCATATCCTCAAAGACTGCATAGAGTAAATAAGATTGTTGGATTTCATATCCTCACGTTTCTCTTCTGTGGTCTTTTATGCAAAAACACCACACCTCCATCAACAGCACCATTACTATACACGATACTGGTCTTGCCAGGGTTGAACTTCAGTATTGCGTTCGTCTTCTTGCCGTTCTGGCAATTTTCAATCGTATGAATCTCGCGTCCGTCGCTGAGACGGTAAATCCGCAGCAGAGGTGACGTCGTCTCATCGGACTCGAAACAAACAACCAGATAAGTGCCGTCTCTGGAGATGTCGACGCATGTGATCGGTCCATCAGACACATTGATACTGAGCTGGCACGTGAGCGATTCCGTGGAAAATACTTGTAATATTCCCAACTGAGACAGTGTCACAAATGAGCCGCCGCGTGGGTTGAAGCTCAACAGTGTGAATCTGGATGTCGCAATACCCGAATTGATAGCCTGGATCCTGGAGATCTCAAACATCGGACTTGCGGAGTGATGGTGGTGGTTTTTTTTCAAAGAGTTGATGGTCAAAGTTCCCTGGGACATGGCCACCAAGAAGAAATCCGATGTGTTTGACCATTTAAAATCGTAGACATTGTTGGACTCCTTATAATGGATGAGAACCTTATAATTGTCCAACAGATCCAAGATGTAGCAGATATTGGATTTCGTCACCACTGCGAGATACGCTCCATCGGGGCTGTATTCACACAAGAAATTTCTGGTCAACTTTTGCGACACAGTGACTTCTTTGAGTAACTTGTAGTTCAGGCATTTCAGATCAATCTCCCATATTTTCAAGCTGGAATCATCCAGCACAGAACAGAACTGTAGCTCCTTCAACGGATTGAAACTGAGATTCTCCACTGGCTTATCGTGCAGTTTGGTGATCCGCACTGAATTCTCTACAACTTCAAAACTCAATCCCAATACGTGTATAGACTTGTCCAACTTGGAAAACAGACATTTTGTCCCTGTGGAATTGAACTGGATATCAATCACCTCTGAGTACTGCCGCTGGGTGAAGGGAGAACTTTCCTCGGTCTTGAACGGATTCTCTTGTAATGATTTGAAGAACTGGATGTTGTTGCTGATGTTGGCCTCCATCTTCTCCCGTTGCAATCAATAGTACTCTCCCAAAAGTCAATGGGGGACTTTTTTGTGGATTTTTTTTTCACCTTCTTGTGGGGCCGAGGCTCTTATAGGCAGGGTAGAAATATGGGCGGTGACTTGATCGATACGACGTCCAGGGGGAGCAAAGGCAGGCGGTTTGATCTCCGGAGAAAGAACATGATATTCTCGTCGTCTGGCGACGTGATACCGGTGACGAGGAAGCGGAGATTGTCTGAAGAGAGAGACGCAGATGAGATTTTGAAATCCATCGTGGAGGGGGACGATGAGACAAAGAGACCCAAAGTGGCGGAGAACAGGGTCAGTGAAGTGGATGAGATGTTGGCCAGGATCCGTGGTGGATCTCCGTCTTTGGACCATCACGAGGAATCCGTCTCGTTATCATTCGATCTGGAATCACCAGAGACGCGAGAGGATTTGTTGAGCATAGTCAAGTCAGATGAGTTGTTGATCAAAAGGACCAAAGAGCGGTATCTGGAGAAAAATTTCACTCCGAAAGTTTACAGCAAGCGGGAATTGTTGGCAAAGATGCAGCAATATTACCATTTAGTACCCAAAATCTTGTGTGGAGAAATCGCATCGTACTACTACGGCGTTTTGAAAAAATTCAGGGATAGCTCGGATCAAGAATCCATACAGCCGTGGGAATTCCGGAAGTTACCACTCGATCTGCTATCATGTGGCTGGATCGGACGCAGACGGTCAATTTACATCAAGACTCAGGTGTCTCTAAAGTTTTACGATCTCTTGCAGCGGCATCAAGCTCAGGATCAAGTGTTGAAATTTCTCGGAATCGATAATTTCTTGATCTATGCAATAGTGCCTGAATTGTTGAGTTATTTCACCAGGGACGAATTTGCATTGAGTTCCTTGGATAAGCTGGTGGACTTGATGGAGTTCACCCAGGATTACGGTTTGTATATAATGGACAAAATCGATGCAGAAGAGCAGGATTACGATAGCGATTTGGAAGATGATGATGAGATTCGCTCCACCAGGAAAAAATTGATGATTTCCGCTGATACAAAATTCGATGATGTTGTGAATGACATCTTTGGCGATCTAGACAGCGATGACCACGAGGAGGATGATTTGTGATGAACAACGCCCGCGATAAGATAATAAATTATAAGACGATTTAGATGCACGTCACTTGGAATGAGACACTTTTTTCAACTCTTATCAAAAAAAATGATACTGGATCCGATTGTCCCACTACTACTAGAGTGATCTACGTCATTTCCCAACAATGTGGTCGACATGTGTCTGATTCTAAGACACTTGAACTCAAATACTTGGCTGCAATTCTTGCAACACCCTGTTCCCAAAACTCCATGAGACACCACTTTTATTGGCTTATTATACACAACAACGTGTGCCAGTAGTGGGTGTATTAATTGTTACCAGCCCGCCTGCCAATTTGCACGCCTATAGAGTGTAGAGAACATTCTTCTCCAAACGAGGAGAAGAAAACAACAAAAAACTTCTCCCAGCTTCCTCTTGAGCGTTTTAGAACAAGAGAAAAAAGATCATGTGTTTTCTAATCTCAGAACAGTTTTCATTAAAGACATCTTCGGAACGATGATCCAATTAATTTTTTTCCCTCTTTGTTCTTGTCAATGCTTTGGTTTTTTGTTGGCAAAAAAATGTGAGCACGAAATATAAATACAACTCATGTTCCCCTTGCTGCTGCATTCGATTTGTTCATGAACTATGAACAAACAACTTTAAGATATATATTCACTTATATATACCAAACAAAAATCAATTAACATGAGTGCAAATCAAATTCAATTCGATTGGTCATCGATGATTTATGATGTCTTCAACAAGGAGAAGCAACAACCTCAGCAACAACATTCACTGCAGCAGCAGGCCCTGCTAAAGAAATTGGCCATGAGTCCATTGAACAACAGCAATGGTGAAGAAGAAGTCTGGTTAGATGATTTGTTGAGCGATGACATGTCCAATTCATTGTTCAGCAAGCATGACGTTGAGGAGAAGTTTTTGGAAAGTGCCACCACTAGTTTCGAAAACACTCCATTGATCAAGCTGGAGAATGATTTGGAAGACATTCCAAGCTTCATCAATTTGAATCTGGTCAAAGAGGAAGACGAAGAAGCTGATGAAGAACAACATATGTCGAGAAACTCGTCAATTGACTCGATGTTCAGAGACATTTTCAGCGATATGGATGGTGAGGATGAAAAATCCAATAGTACGACACCTGTTGCAAACTCATCAGCCTCGAATTCCACCACAAATATGGCGCTGGATGAAGCTAAGACTGCCCCAAAGTCAAAGAAGAAGAGAGCTCCGAGAAAGAGACTCACCGATCACCAAAAACTTGCACATAACAAGATTGAGAAAAGATACCGTATAAATATCAATCTGAAGATCGCAGGTTTACAAAAGATAATACCATGGGTCAGTGGTGAAAAGACAGCTTTCGAGATCGGGGATGACACCAACGATAACGATGAGGAACAATCTCAGCTGTTACCAAGAATGAACAAATCGATGATCTTGGATAAGCTGACACTTTATATCTTGCACCTTCAAGAAAACGAACGTTCTTTGAAATCGGAGAACGAAGAATTGAAGAAGAGATTACAGTTACAATGAATGTGATATGGACTTGAATTTCCGCTGCTTGCTGTTTGTCGTTTGTCCTGTTTCCTTTTGAATTTATGTTTTTATGTTATAGAATTTAGTACGCGAAATGAATAAACGATCTTTATAGAATGATTTTGAAACAATGACGATGCTCCTCGATAAAAGACGCCTGTAGTGTTGAAATTTATCCGTCTGTACATGTGCCAGCCATCCCTGTAATTAGGGCATTAGTTAAAACCACAGATCTCATGATTTTTTTGCCTTTGCTTTTTCTCTCTTGCATAATTTTTCCATAATTTACCATGATTCCTTTCTTTTTCTCGATAATTAATCCGATACAAAGTAGGATGATTTTTTGTGCGCTCGGTTTGTGTCTCAAAAGAGCATAGGAGTGTACACTCTTTTAATTTTGTAATTGGATAGAACGAGTAGAAATGGTGTTAGAATTTTAGAAAACCCAAGAATGAGACAACGTTGCAAGTCTCCCGGATAAATCTGTATCCGATAATTTTCGAGTAATTTTTCAGTCCGGTATCCTATATGAAATTATTTGTTGACAATTAGTGGTTGGCTAAATTTTCTCTGGGATACGTTGAGTAGTATAAATGAGGGGAGTAGCGTTCAGAAAGAGGAGATTGTATTTCCATGCAAAGGGTGTTTCCCTTTCTAAGAAAACATCTGTATGATGTACTACCACCACAAATTTTAAAAGATCAAAATAAGAATACAAAAACTTTTTCAATCTATCTCCGACCACGAGCAGTTTTTTTCATCGGTATCCGTCTTCTTCCAGACTTCGATCAGATGTAAGCTGAGCAGAATAAGAGGTCGTGTCTCTAGACACTAATTTGTCCCGTACAAACCCCGATTCAAGTTCAAAAACCGGAGAAGTTTTTTTGTAATGGATTTCTCTTCCAGGGCGGAGAAGTTCGATCCATAGTGAAAAACCATACAAAGTGGTGTTGATGAAATTTCTGACTGAATGACCCCTCTCTTGTTCTCTAGTATCACGTTTTTTTCAGAATCAAATTGAGATACTGTTATCCTCAGTGAAGCTGAATAGATAGGGTGAAGAAACAGATAACCGTTGGGCGACGGGTACGATAACGTAATCCGGGTACTATCTTTAGAGACGAAATCGTTCCACTTGAACGATCTCCAACCAGAACTCACTTTCCACACCTGGATAGCACCCACTCTCTAATGAGAATAATAACAACAAACCGTTATTTTCTGTCAATGCCTGTTTGCCCATAACCACTTTGTCGTGTGAATCGAGCCAATTCGAACCCTCTACGTTTGGCTTTCGTCCATCTTGAGAATGTGAAGAGCAAAAAAAATTTTTCACTTATGCGGCTCAATTAGTTGAAAAAAGAAATTCTTCAGTACTAGAGAAAAAGAAAAGAAAATTTTTTTTAGGGCCACATCCAATAGAATTGGAATTGAATCAGGCTGCTTATTATTGAATATTAAATTGAAATTGATAGTTGCAACCAGTTTGTTCAACATCTCTTCATCATCATCCGTATGTCTGTCACAAGATCCTCTTTACGTAAGTCATCTAGAGTCCGTCGCTTGTCTTCCAAGGCACTGGACCATCTCAATGATGGAGATGTCAAATCGGCAAAGGTTCAAAATATTAATAATGATAAGATTGATGACGATGATGAACCTGTTTTGAAGAAGAGGAAGTTTGCCACTGTTCCTGTTACCACTTTCAGTGCAAATATCGGTGCTAATTCCAATGTGAACAACTACGAATTGATCAATCTCAAGATGTCTGAAGAAGACGATGAGATGATGCTTTTCAACAACCAAACCGATGGATTGTTCAGCCACGACCAATTGTTGAACTCTTTCGAAAACGACTTGGAAGAAACCGAAATGAGAATCTCACAGCTCACATCATCATCTGCATCTTCATCACCATTAAGTGAACCCATCACCCCCAATACAGAGCTTGAGCAACCAACTCCTCTCCAACACACCTCGTTGGAGGAGTTTCTACAGTATGATTTAATGGCTGATGAAGATGAAGGATCTGAGTCAAGTTGCTCTTCATCTCCAAATACCCCAAACTCGCCATCCTCTATCCAGTTCGACTATCTTCCACAGTGTTTCGACTACCGTTTGAGTTCCGACTCGATCAACTTATCTTTGAACCTCGACGCTTTGCAGTTGCGCAAGTCAGCTTCAAGCTCGATGGTTGACAACTCCACCACTGGTTTGTTGTTGAATCTGATCAAGAAGAGACTGACAGACTGTTTCTTGGCAGATGGCATTTTCAACAGGTTTGTCTGAGCTAGTTCTAAGAAAACCTTGTACATTAATAATTGTATATAGCATTTAATTTATATTTGATTCGACTTGATTCGATTTACTTGCGCTACTGTAACTATTGTTGCCTGGGGATGTGAATTATGCTATATATGCTTACTTTGAATGACTAATTTATAGTCTGATCGAATCCATGGACCCGTTCAGATTGTGGACTTGACTGACCCCAGTTCTCACACGCACTTGGTACTCTTCCTGAGCTCTGCTGGGGCTCTGTTCTTGGTTCTTTGCCGGCATTGCACCTCCGAAGACGCTGTTGTGTACAGGATCTGGGCCTTTCCTCTGCTGCTGTTGAATCTGGAAACTCTTTTTGGAAGGGGGTAATAATAGATAGACATAACTTTCAACACACCACTCGTACCACACCTTATGCTGGTCTCTGTCACGTCTCATGTAGATCTCCACCTCTTGGTCGTCGCCCAAGAAGATCGGAGATTCTAAAGGAAAGAATATCGGGAGCCAGCTGATCAAGTCCAGCGGCTGTGGTTGCTGAGGGTTATTGGATATCACTACACCTTTGAAGAGTTCCAGCACAAAATACCCCACTATCCCGTGGATCAAACCCTTGTGGTGGCATTTGAAAGTCAACTTGCCAAATTTCTTCGAGGGGGTTCGCTGGGAGGGGAATTCAAAGCTCCATAGCTCCTGAGATCTAGAGCTGAGAATTTGGAACTGGTTCAACAATACGAGATACGGTTTATGAGAAGCGGCCGGAGTGGATCTCTGGATCAACTGCTGGTGGATCAGAGGCAGAACCAGAGGCGCAATGAACGTCGACACTTTTGACGGGATGTAGAAACAGTCCTCCAGGCAGAACTGTTGTAGCGGGTATATACATTCTGGGAACAACTCGTTGTCACCCAAGCTTCCCAACAATTCACTGATCACAATGTCGAACGTTGCTGAGAATTGGAAGTGGCGCAGATCTGTAAACACCAAGTCCACTTCGTTGTTCCAGAGCTCTCTGTTCAACTGCTGGAGAGACACAAAGACGCTACTGTTCTTCTCCACCAGCGTAATTTTACACCTGGCCGCCTTTGACTTCTGGGCAGCTGAGATCGCACGCTGCACCAACGGCCCTCTTCCGGCACCGACTACGAGTAAATTTAGTTCCTTCCGGCGGCGTGACAACGACTGGATCAGCTTCGAAATGGCCAATTCGTAGCTATCGTACTTGGTGATATCGTTCTCGAATACTGTATAAGTCTTGTTATCCAAGTTGTGGTAGAGCGGTTGCAAAGGCAGTTGCAACGTGTCTTTACTAGTGCCAAAGAACTGTGTCGAGATGAGCTCTAACGACGAGATCTGAAGATTTTTGTCTGTTGTCTGCGAAATGAATCTCAAGTAGTTAGAGTACGACACATCCACCAAGGGACAGTCTACTGTGGTGTTGGGGATGCGCACTTTGATCATGTCGTCGGCGTCCTGTGGCGATTCTGGGAAATTCCCGTGGATGAGCAAGACAGGCGGGCGGAACCAGTGTTTCTGGATGAACTTCCACAAGATCACCTGGTTGAACTTGTTCAAGACGGGGAAGTTCTTTGAGTTCTTTACAAAAGTCAGGTTGGAGATGAGAATTATGGAGACGGGTTCCAAACACCATCTGTGGATCACATGGTTCGGGATGTTGTTCTTCGGGAGCAGCAACGACACCGTGAGGTTGGGATGGTAGTTACACTGTAGTCTTATGGAATTCCACATGTCCCAGGTGCTCAAGGAGTCGATGACTGGATAGCAGTCTCCGGAGACCGGGTCCACCATATTCTCCTCCGAAATGGGTAGAGAGATGGAGATGTTCAAAGTGGGAAATTTACGAAGCGCTCTGCTCAAGCTGTTGGTGAAGATGGACAAGTTGTCCAAGATCTTTGGTGGTGCCAACAACACCGTGGACAACCCGAGGAAACTGGCATATGCCAACTCGTGCTCAAACACTTGCACCGAGAACTCGTTGATCAACTGGTCCGAGGTGTCGAGTTCTATGCACGAAGAGATCAAGCCGATCACGTTTTGCGTGTGGTCGCCCAGGTGGATGTTGACCTCATCCACATCCGGCAGAGACACAGCGAGTTCCGACATGATGTCGTCGTCGTAGTCCCCGTGCGCCGTTTCGTATTCTCCGATAAACTCCTGGAATTGCTTCTTGCAACGGTCCCGGAACTTCAAGTTGGTCACCGGGAGCAAAACCTTGTCGAATTTCAAGTCCGAGTAGTTAGTCACTAGGAACCTGTCCGCATCGGGTAGCGCCTGCAACGATGTCCACGTGACCGACGACGGCGGCTTGATGCCGATGGGCACCTGTGGGATGTATGTGCTCATTTTCGGATCAGCTTGGAGTTTCGCTGGTGTGCTGGCGGATTTTGATCTGGAGCAGTACTTGAAATAGGAAAATGTCAGATCAAATTTCACCTCGAAACCTCAAACGCACGACCATTCGGGGTTGTGATTGAGAAGTGGGGCTGTTGGAGAACTGAAGAGGGCATTTTTGGGCATCTGGGAGTGGCCCCGGCAGATGTGGCCCACAAAACCCCGAATTCAGGCTTCTCCAGTCCCCTCCGCCCGGCCCAGCCTATCCTAGCCCCCCTGGCGCTATCAAATACCAGGCCATATTTAGTACCGCATCGGCAATTTGACAGCCCCATCTATTTCCCGATCGATCTCAGCGAAGAGTTTTTTAAGGAGAAAAAAACAAATCGGAATCAAGGAGACGCGTTTTGACACAGGACGACAGCACAAGGATACGACAGCGCCAACATGAATAAACCGAGATACTTGACAGAGAGCGAGAAGCAGAAAGTGTTTGAGTTCCAAGAGATGATCCATTACTCGGCACGTTACTCTGACGACGAGTACGAATACAGACACGTCATATTACCGAAGGGGATGTTGAAGGTGATTCCACAAGATTACTTCAACCAGGACACAGGGACGCTCCGGATCTTGCTCGAAGAAGAGTGGAGAGGTTTGGGGATAACGCAGTCGTTGGGTTGGGCCCATTACGAGACACATGCCCCAGAGCCCCACATCTTGTTGTTCAAGAGACCCATCAATTTTGGCCAGTAAGATATACATAAGCACTTGATACCCGGATATACCAGCATATATAGCAATTGGTGTATATGACAATGCATGACGTTGGGGTGCCTTGCATCTCGGAATTTGTTTGTAGAGTGAATTGTAGCTATCCAGTTGATTCTGGCTCGGTCTCACTTGGATTGGCTGCATTTAGTTGATTCTGGTTTGATTCAGTTGATTTGGCTAATCTGGGCCAATTCTGGCCTGTCCTCTACCTGTTTCTGTCTGTATTCTACCTCTTTCTGCCTGTTCCCGGCGCCTTCCAGCCCCTCCCGGGCCCACTCCCGCCCAATTTACTCCCAGCTCTGCCTGGCCCGGCAGCCCCAAGAAAAAAAAATCCATCGCTACACCACTAAACCCTCAAGCCCATCCCACAGACACCAGCCATGGCCAACAACAACGACTTGGTCGAGTTGTTGGACTCCATACTACTGCAAGTCCCCGAGGGCTTCACGCGCTCACGAATTCGCGCCTCAAGCGCGTCCTTTCCCGCCACAGATGCGTCCCTGAAGAAAGATACCTTTGACAAGGTGCGAACACTCGAAATCTTGGTCAACAACGTGCTCACCGTGCTCCAGGACGAGTCCGTCCTCGTGAAAGTGTTCAGAACCATCCAGTTCCTCTTGGCACGTGACCATTCCGTGCTCGTCGGCGCCCATTCGAGCCTCAGATTCGACACTGTGGTGCCCAAAATCGTGCCCTTTCTCAACTGCCAGCTCTTCTCCGAAGACGTCATTGTGGAGCTGAAGTTGACCATCTTGGAAGTCGCAGACTTGGTCGTCAATGACAGGTCTCAGAACGGGTATCGGAACTTGAAGACGTTCCAAAAATTCGGTCTCCGCACCTTGACGGCCGTCGTCGACCTGCTGTTCGAGTCTTTATCTTCCGTCAAGGTGGACAGATTGAGTATTCTGGTGCATTTATTGCAGTTATTACAGGACTACAAGATGAGCTCGATGTTGATGTTGGACCAGTTCACATTCCAGTTGGACACTTTGGTCCGGAAACTCTGGGTCGTCTTGCACCACTACTTATCTCTGCTGTCACAAACCCAGGCTTTGACACTGCAACGTGATCACTTGGACAACTTGGCCAGTGTGTTGTTGCTATCGATGTTTTCGTCTTATCTCAAAGATGACGTCAGTTCCACCTCGAAATTCGCATTTCTCTGCTCCAAATTGAAGGAGTTGTTGAACTGGCACCCTCTGATCTATGCCACCCCGAGATTACAGTCCACTATGGCCCGGATTTTGTTGGAATTAGTATATAAAGTGGCCCTCCAGGACGAGAACCACGTCGCACTTCGACTGCTGTTGCATATCGACACTTCTTTGGTGGTGGATGCCCATCTCAGGCTGTTCACCTCCACTGTAGAGTCCGTAGAGTTGGATAAAAATTTCGCCAGAGTCATATGCATTTGTCTATACGTATTTGGGCGGCTCTCTTCTCCCTCTTCAGCATCAGAAGGTGACACTTCCATCAGCCTGGCCCTGTCAACCCAAATGCAAAGTGAAATTGTCTCAAACACACTATCACCTCTTGGGGACGCAGACTTGGAGCACTTGCGACGCCAGATATTGGCCCACATTAATGACGACATCCACCTCTCCTATGATTCCCATCTCCATCTCACCGACGGGTCCAGATTCGTGCCTTTTTTCACCTCCTCTGACCGTCAAGAGTTGTCTGATTTTGTCCTGCATATCAACAATTCTTTACAAACCTCTTTGAGCCCTTTGCAGAGATTGTACTATTTGAATGCATTGGGCACCGTGTCGTGTATAATCGCTGGTGACTACGACTTCGAGGCCCATTTGTGCCTGAAATGCGACTCCCAGTTGAACGACAGCTCCTATGTAAATAACGTCGTCGACCCAGCTAGGTCGTACATCCTGCATGACCCAGAGTTGCAAATGGTCTTAGATATGATACTTCGACTTCTGGCACAAGAATCTGCGCAAGAAGAGCCCATTCTCACGATTGCAGCCTTGTTGAGTCTACGTAAATTGTTCGCTTCGTATGTGCCTTCAAAGATCACCAGTATGCAGGAACCGGTGTTCAAGTTCATCTCCAATTGTCTCTTGAACGATATTAGAGAAATCCGGATCTTGCTGACCAAAGTCTTGCCTTACTACCTCATTTTGGAGGATGATGACCTGTACGAGACGAATTTCCAATTCATAATCTCCTTTTTGCAGCAGATCAGAATCAACCAGAAACTTCATTTGGCAGAATCTACCATTATAGCTTGGGGAGAATTGCTGATTGTCATTGGTATTGACGAAAAACTCATTTTGGTGTTGGTCAAAATGATCGACTTCATCGGCTCAGAGAACCAATTCCAGTCCACAATTCTGTTCCACCAGTTACAAATTGTTTCTTCGTGCAAAAAGAAAACCCCCTGGCAACTATTATCCCCTTTTTTGCCGCACTTGAGTGTCATCATAGTGAGACAGATGAAGTCAAAGCCCATGATCATCAACAAGATCTGTGGTTTAGTGGGGGTCCCTGTAGACGTCTTTCTAGCACGTACCCAGCTGTACACATTACCTCATGTCTTGACATACTACAAGCACGACTTGATAGGCGAGATTTCGACGCTGATCAAAGTCACAAAGTACGAATTGATCAAGCGCAACCTTCCCAAAATAATGGCCCATTTGTTTACTTTAGAGTCGAAAATCAACGAACTGAAGATTTTACAAATCTTGGGTAACGTAAATGACAATTTCAAGACCCAGTCATTGCATGAGTTGATCGGAAATCATATCTTGACTTCTTGGGAAGTGTTGAAATTGTATTCCCCTGAGTTTGACAACCTCGACAGAATCAAATCACTGTTAAAGTTCATCGCCTCCATCTACACAAATGTTGAAGAACCTAATGGCTCTGTTCTCAACCAGGATAAGATGTTGAGAAACTTCTTTAACCGTACCATATTGGGGATCGTCCAGAACTTTTCGGAATCCACATACGATTTGAAAGGTCTTCAGCCGTATATTGAAAAGTTGAAATCTATATGGGCCATCGACTGTTTGATCTTGTTGTGTGGCCAGGACATTGTAGCTGCTTTGCCTCAAATCACTGCTTGTTTGCAACTGAACTTGGAGATCAAACATCTCCATCTAGAGACTTTGTACTGTTTGTCGAAATTGGCTGAAAGTCTAGACCAGTCAACGATGTTTGTAATGTTAGACTTCATCTTGTCATTGATCTTGCAGAAATGGGACCAGTTCAGTGCGAAATGTAAAAAGAGCTGCAAACAGTTGTTGATATTTGTGATGAGAAACAACGAACCCATTTTCAAACAACGTTACTACCATTACTTCTTCAGCTTCAGTTTCAATCCAGATTTGATCAGCATATACAACGATGCCAGAACGTTATTCCCGTCCTCTGCTAAGTCATCATCTTACAACTTGTTACACGATTTGACAAACCGTTGCAACCATGACAACAAGTATGTCGTTTTGCAACTGTTGGACGATTTGATCCACTATTTCACCAAATATCAGTACGAATTCCACTCCAATTTCGTCAAATTACCCACTTTTATCAAGTACATTCCAAGGTTGAGTTCTACATTATTGAATATCTCATACAAATTCAAAGCACATGATGCCACTGTTTTACACAAATGCTCAGAAATTTATGGATTGATGGGCTCGTTAGACTTTAACAAGTTTTACTTTACAGATTTTTCAGATTCTTCAAGCACTGAGCAATTGGTGGTGATCAACCTCTTCCAGGAACAAAACGAGGTATACAGGTTTTTGATTCAGTTTATCAATGTTACATTGGTTCCTTTATTTTGGGCTTCTATAGACCCTGTGAAACAATTGTTTTTGCTGTATCTGATACAAGAATATTTGAAACTTTTGGGTTTGAATGGTGTACAAGTTGAGTCTTTGGAGAAGAACTCGACAGCCTACGTCATATGGAACAAGTTCAATCGGATCTCCCAGTCCACTTTACTCCCTTTGTTGAACTCCAGATATAGTGTAAATGGTTCCAAGGACGATGCTGCGAAATATCCAATTTACAAAAATTACATCAAACATTCGTCCTGGTTACGTGAATTCACCTTGGATTTGTTGAAAAAGTCCACGAAAGGTGTTGGAGTCAATTCCAAAGGGGAACGCATCTTTCACATTTGTTCATCGATCATCAAGGAACAAGATCTACTGATCTGTAATCACATCTTACCATATGTGGCTTTGAATTGCGTTTTGGTGGACGAGGGTATTCGTAACGAAGTTGGATGTGAGATATTGGCTGTACTAAAGACAGACGTGGATACGTTGAACGATAACAGCAGCATCGATAGTTTGAAGAGTTGTTATCAGTCCATTTTCAGCATCTTGGACTATTTCCAAAAATGGTGTTCTTCGAGAAAGCAAAAGAGGAAGAGACAAGAAACAGCTGGTAAGGGCGCCGAAATGATCAAGTTGATAGAGGATTTTTTACAAAACTTCCCGCAGGATTTGATCGCAAAGAGATCTGCCCAATGTAAATCTTATGAACGTGCTATATTGAATTTGGAAGAGAGTTACAGACTTTCCATGATCGACAAGCGTGAGTTTTTTTCGACAATTCAATCCATGTATGTGGAAATCGATGATTTGGACTCCTTGGATGGTGTTCTCAAGACTTTTTCTACGCAGAGCTTGAACGACAAGATCTTGCAGTTCCAATACAGTGACGACTGGAAAACCGCACAAGACTGCTATGAAGCGTTGAGTGAGTTTGACTTGGAAAATGAGAGTTTGGATAACACTACCAGTTTACTCAAATCGTTGAACAAGTTTGATTTGTACGAACACTGCCTTGAGAAGTTGGATCATGTCTTAATGCTCAGAAAAGGCAAAACTCCGCCTTTAGAGTGGACCAGTCTAGGTTTGAATTCTGCCATTTTCACAGGAAATCCGGACAGTATCTTGAAATGGATCTACCATTTTGAGTCCAACGTGGATACTACGTCTCTAAGCGATCTTAAAGTACTTGTCAACTATGAATTACTGAAATCCTTGATATTGTTGACCAACGGAGACTATGAAACGTCGAAAAGTCACATAGAGGTGGCAATCAGATTGCTGGGTGACTCTTTGGCACTGTCGAAACAGACTTCAGTCTCAAAGACCAGAGATATTGTCAGTCAATTGCATTATTTAACGGATGCAAAGGAGATCATTTCGAATTACCAAAGTGAGTCAAAATTGAAGTCTGCTATCTTGACTATGGACACCAGATTGCTGAACACCTCAAAGGATTTTCAGTCAAACTGGCAAGTGCTCACAATGAGACGTGTCCTTGACCAGTTGCATCCTCTTAAGTTTGTCAAGCATGATATCAGCAACGTCTGGATAAAATTGGCCCAGACTCTGAGACAGTACTCGAGGTTGGATCTTTCTAGGAAGCTGATAATGAACGCTTTGGTGTTGCAAGACGCAAACAAAGAGGTGGATTTAGAGTTTGCGCAATTGCTTTGGGCTCAGGACGACCATAGTAGGGCTTTGAAAGCCATTGATGAGTTGAGACTCAAGACTATAGATGGCTCTAATTTTAACAGAGAAGCGGCCACCATCCAATTGATATACACAGAATGGCTTGACCTTTCCGATAGCGGCAGCTCAGAATCCATTATCGAGGAGTACACGATGGCTCTGAAATTGGACGCCAAATGGGAGAAACCGTATTACTGCTTGGGTAAATATTACAACAAGATCTTGGAGAGTCAAACCATGTTGAACAACGACATCAAGTCAGAGAAGGATTTCTACGGAGATTACGAGAAGGGTTTGGTATTTAACTACTTACGTGCCATCAAAACAGGGCACACTTATGTATTCGAGCTGTTACCGAAAGTCATCACCATATGGTTGGATTTCTCGGCAACCTATAGCGACTCCAATCCGGATTTCAGATCGGTTGAGATCTTGACCAGAAGGAAAAGAAACTACGAATTGATGAAGCAGTGTGTCAAAGACGTCATTGCTTCAACGCCAAAAGTATACTGGTACACTGTGTTTTCGCAATTGACCTCGCGTATGATCCACCCAAAATCTGAAATTCAAGACATAATAGTTGACTTGATAGCCAAAATTACAGTTGAATATCCCCAACAGCTGTTGTGGTCTGTCTTTGCCCAGTCAAAATCCACCTTGAGACAAAGATCGCTGTTGGGTTCTAATATTTTGAAGGTGGTTTCGAGCTATGACAAGACTAAAGACATAGTGAAGAGTGCTTTGTTGATGTTTGACTCTTTGCTTGCAGTTTGTATGCAAGAGGTGACGAAAAAGACCGCTGAGATGAATCTCCGTGACGATTTTGGGTTCAATCACTCTATTACACCGTGTGATGCCCTTGTAGTTCCCTTGAGGGAGAATTTCGAGATCAAATTCCCGTCCAGTGGTATCTCTTCCGACAAGAAATTTGTCAATTATCCTATCGGATCAAAGATCACCATTCACCGAATAGATGACCGTGTCAAGATCTTGACGTCCATGCAAAAACCAAGAAGACTCACAATTAAGGGAAGTGATGGTGGAATTTACAACATTTTGTGTAAACCGCATGACGATTTGAGAAAAGATGCGAAATTGATGGAGGTGACCACAATGATTGATAAGTTGTTGGCCAAAGACGAAGAGAGTGAGCTTAGAAAGCTTAGTATATCCACATATGCTGTGGTTCCATTGAACGAAACGTATGGTATCATAGAGTGGGTAGACAGGTGTCGCACAATAAGAGATATCGTGTTGACTTATTTGGCTAACAGCGGTAAACCTATCGATTTCAGTTTCTGTAAGAAGCAGTTAAGTGATGATAAGTCTCCGGAGGAGAAAATTCAGGGATTTAACAAGATCAAGGAAAAATACCCGCCAGTGTTTAGGTTGTGGTTCTTAGAGGAGTTCCCAGATCCTAAAGCTTGGTATATGGCCCGGAACCTGTTCACCAGATCTTCAGCGGTTATGTCAATCGTTGGTCATATATTGGGTTTGGGTGATAGACACATGGATAATATCTTGGTAATGGAGAAAACTGGGGGAGTCTTGCATGTCGACTTTGATTGTCTTTTCGATAAAGGTCTCACCTTGACTGTCCCAGAAAGGGTACCGTTCCGTTTGACATCCAATATGGTGGATGCCTTTGGAATCTCCGGGGTCGAAGGAATATTCAGAAAGTCATGTGAAGTCACAACGCGGTTAATCCGTCATAACGAAACCGCGTTGATGAATATTTTGGAAAGTTTCTTATACGATCCAATTTTAGATTGGTCTGCTTCCAAGAGAAGGAAAAAAGAGGGTACACATAATCCTGAAGTTGTCTTGAACAATATAAAAAAAAAGATGAGAGGTATCGAGAAGGATACCAGTTTGTCGTTGAGTGTTCCAGCTAATGTTGACCTGTTAATCACTCAGGCAACTTCCACTGAGAATTTGGCTCTTATGTATATAGGTTGGATGGGTTTTTTATAAAGTAAACGAATTTTATGTATTTTCATGATTACACAACTTGCATCAATCACTACTGTTTGGACGTCTTTCTGAATTTCTTTATAAGATCCGAGCAAATGTAGGGAAAATGAAGATTCAAAGAGACAACATTCACCACTGACTCTGTGAGCTCGTCGATTGTGAGGACTCCAAGCAGTTCCATGTCGTAAAGCTCGTCTATCTTGTCGCCGTAGCTTTTGATTGATGCGAGCCAAGATGATGACGAACCCAGATTTTCAAACGTCTTTTGAGTCTTATGAAGACACAAATCAGATGATATAACTTTGAATGTACTACTCGCCTTTTTCTTTCGATGTTCAGAGAAGAAGTGCAGAAAAAGATCATCAAACTTAAACAGATCATAGTCACCGTCGATCACCACCTTCTTGTAGCTGCACCTATCTCTTGGGCAGACAAAGGCTTCAAACTTTTCACTTTTACCAGTGCTCTCGGTAAAGAACTCTCCTCTCACATAGTGTGGATGACATATTTCTTGAGATCCGATTTTGATGCCATGGCTGTTTATCAAGTGTTTAGGGTAAAATTCTTTCCTCACGTCGATCCCTTTTTCGCAAAATGGGCAAATGTAGGACTCACCATTCAGATTTGATAAAAGAAAGTCCGGAGCAAACTCCTTATTGGTGGTGAACGACGTATATTCGACAAGCATATCGGGGAAATGAGCCACCAAATCAGAGTAGCAGTGTTTTCTTCTGATTCTCAAATCGTCCACCATTCCTCGAAGCCTTTCTCCGACATGGGCTTCTCCGAAGCTTACACTCTTCTTTCCTTTTTTCATCCCTTCAGTACCTTTTTTCAAAATAGACTTTGGGGGAGGTCCAGTGTATCTGACTTTTTTTGGCTGACATACTGTAGTCTCGCAGGCGTCACTTTCAAGTTGGTGAGCCGTATCCTTCAGCCAGGCTTTCTCGATATCTTCCTCGGAATAATCAAAATAAGTAGCTAGTTTAAAGTTGTCTTTCTCCACTCTTGGGACCAAGTAGCTGAATAAATCTTGGAAAGAAGCTTTACTCATCCCCGATTTGGAGGCTCTTTGCTTATGCTTGTTGCCGGGGGAGCTAGCACCCATATCATCAGAATCTTCACTATCTGAGATATAGCTGAGGCTGCCCATTCCCAGACTATCCAACATATGTAAAGCAATGGAGTCCAACTCATCTGCTGTACAATAGGAATTTTCTGAGAAGGGCAGGAAGTCTGAATTTATGGCAAGTTCTGGACAGTGGTTGAACATATCAGTTTCATCCCCTTCGAGCACTGGAAGGGTGTACGAGATGTCGAATGAGTAAATCGTATTTGAGTTGATATCTTCTGATCCAACTGTCTCTTTCAAGAAAGTACTGCTGGTGGGTTTGTCGAATGAATTCATGATGTAAGATTGAAAAGATTTGCAGGCTGAGATCGGTGTCTTTGGTAACAACAAGGATTTGCACAAGCTTGTAGATTAGTGGTGGATAATGGATAGACATCTTCGAAGTTGTACACCGAGTCATCTTTTATATATCACTTCTGGGCTGACTATAGATTTCAATCTGTACTTATTCAGATCTAAGAAACTACAAGATTACCAGACCATTTTCTAACCCCTGTTTTTTTGTGTTTTTTTCAGCCGCACACAAATTAGGGAACCACAGATGTATGCCTGATGGTCCATTGAACTCGGTGTCAGTGCTCCAAGATTGTCACTAGTGGAAGAGAGGGTGTCTGCTCTCAATCACAATACTGTCAGCAACATTGTTTGTACTGACCAACTTTCATGTTAGCTGATGAAATCAATAGTAGAATCTACTTGATATATCTAAAATATATAACTGATCACATTTGAGGAGGTAAAAGCCGCAGCAAATACTGCAAAATCAGGATCCAAACTACCATGAGCTAAAGAGTCTCCTGGTTAATATTAACCGTAAATTGTGCTCTATAAAATGCTCTATTTCTACTCAGAACCCTGCCAAAACTCACTTTGAGGAAAACATTTCTGATAATTTGCTCACACATAGAATTTTTTCTTATTACATAGTGGTATAAACTAATTACATGTCGATATTATGCTCTTGAGTCACAATAGTTGGCACCTGGCCCGAACTACCGATACTGGATTTGGACTTTCGATGCTGGATCATGGTGGGAGACTGGGTAATGACTCCATCCAGGGGAATAGTCAGGTCAACGGCGTTTTCTAAGTCAGGAGACTCAGCTGTCACTTGACGAGGGGGAAGCCTTGGAGGTGGGACTCTAGGAGGTGGTGGTTTCCTACTGTGAGGCTGATGCGCAGCTTGAGCCTGGGGATCTAAAGACGATGGTTCTGGTTGTTTCTTGAACATACCAGATCTATCTGGGGTAGTTGGTGTCATGGGGCTCATTTGCTCTTGGTGTGGCACTGGTTCTACTGCATTAGTTTCTTCAGGAACAGGTTGCTCTACTTGTGCTGGAAATTGCTGTCTGTTCACCGCTTCTTGAGACAATGAGGAATTGGATCGTTCCTTTCTGTACTTGATCATCTCTGGTGGTGTATAATTCCTCTCTCTGGAGTAAACTTCATCGGGAACAGGTTCCACACCACGATTATCTTTCAGCTTGTTGTACCATTTCCCAATCTTCTTGATAGAAGTAGTTATGTTCTGCTTATCCGGAAACTTCAAGTTCATATCTCTGTTATTAGTGCTGATCTCTTTACTGTGGCCGTTGATTTTACTACTGTTACTGTGAAGACTCAGCGAATCTTCGTCCCCAGATTCGTTTTTGTTGAACATCTTTTTCATCTGTCTCGAAATCCTAGAGGACGACTCACTATCCGAGTTTTTATAGGCATCCGTAGTATATTGATCCTCGTAGACGTTTTGAGTCGGTTGTGTCTGCACAGGCTGGTGACGCTCAACGGCATCAGGTATCAACTCTCTCGGTACAGGTCTCGGCAGTTCATTTCCGTTCTCCATGGACTCGAGAATGTTGTTGGAGTTTTCAAAAGAGGCATAGGCAGATTCATTACCGCTCTTACGAGATCTGTTAGTCAAGCCACTGCTCATGCTATTTGAATGTTTCAAATGAGAAAAAGTGTTCAAACCGTCTGACACGGCAGCGACTCCAGACAGCATAGGAAAAGTGCTCGATTTCTGAGGCGGATTTTTTGGAGTTGACGCATATGTTTCCTCTCCATCATCATCATCTGCCAAAGAATCTGTATCTTTTTCATTGAAACTGTTACGGGAAGACCGTTTACTTGCATTTTCGTCGAGAGGACGGCGCAGTTGCAAAGAATCTGAAGTCAATTCGTCGTTGGCCAACGTCTCACTCTTGGCAGGTCCATTCTCGGTGGACGACGCTTGTCTTCTAAACTTCTTGTCCCAAATACCTCCTCTAAAGATCTCGCCTTCGGTGTCAAAGATGGGGAATTCGTCCATATAAGGCATCACCAAACTCTCTCTGATAGCCTCTCTGAACTTGTTTCCGATAATCTTGTGCACGACATTATAAGTCAACTGTCTAGCACTCACTACGGGTTCTATTTCCAAGTCTAAATCGGGCATCGTGACGAAGCTGTACCAAATTCTGTTGGAAGGAGGTGGTTTAACACGCACCAAGAGCTTACCAGAGAGCTTTACCAATTTTACTGTCAAGACCAAGTTCACTTCCCTGGTCTTGAATCGGGCACCAAGACTGATATTTGCCTTTGTGGCTATCTGGATAGAAAGCCCACCGCGGTAGAGCAAGTTCATCTCCAGCTCCAAAAACCCCTCTGGGGACAAAGTGTTCAACTTGGGGAACGTGATAAAGGGCCCTCCTTCACCGATATTGATCTTTTCGATCTGGAAATCGTCTAAAAATCCTGGTTTCTTGATCTTCATCAATTTTTTCTCCACTTTGGCCTTGACGTAGTCGTGGAATTCCTTGGTGTTGTGCAATCCCAAAAAGACTCTTCCGATCAAAGCGTTGAGCCACTTGGTGGTCAACTGGCCCTCCGAGGAGTTCAACGTCTGGATCAACTCGATCATGTACTTGGTTTTGAAAAAGGAAGTCTTTGCCATGATCGAGGGTTCGAGCAAGTCTTGGTCATTGTGTTTACGTAGATAATTGCGCTTGGTCAGCCTGATAAAGTTGAAATACCAGTCCTCCTTCTCGTGGTTGTAGTCAGTGTATACAAAGAAGGAGTCCTTTGGCAGTTCCTGGTCCGGTGGTGGGTTTTTGGCAGTGAGGATGTCAAGAGCCGATGTAGAGTTGCCATTTTGCGATTTTTTCATGAGACAAATTGCGGCTCTTTTGCTGAACATCTCGCCCTCTTTCAACGTACGTGGCCACATGCTCACGACACTGTTGTTCAACACAATCACATGCTGCACATTTCTGCAACTGTCGTCCTTGTACAAAAACAAATTCCCGTGTTTTAACACGGCAAAGTACCTGTTCTTCTTGCGCACGCTCTTCAAACTCTTTCGAGTGTCGGGTTCTGGGTTCTCTTTGCCAATGTTCTTGTCACCCTTGACAAATTTGTAAAATTGCGAGTACAGCGACGGCGATCTCGGCTTGTCGTCGTCCAAAGTGGATGTGGAATCGTCCAATTCGTTGGCATCTGGGTGTGCTGTCCCTGAGGAACTGTTCTCTTTCTGTGAAATGTACTGGGATAACTGGTAGAACTCGGTTGTCACTGTGAGCCAGCCTGTGGCATAAGTATCTACCCCGGAGTTTGTCTTTTCGTCGAATTCGCCAGCGTTCAAGTCGTCATAGTTGATTTCCGGGTGTGTGACGCCGTAGATGTCCAATTCACCCTTGGGCGGGATCTGGTCTTGTGGAGGCTCATGTTTCGGCAGCCAGAGATACAATAACGATAAAATGCCAATTGCCGCTAGCGGTACAAATGTGATCCCGCCAAATACATAGATGGATAGGTAGAATAGAAAGGTGTTCATACTGGTCCAAGCGCGTGGTAGCAATGGTGAGATGAGATTGAATAAGATTAGATTGAGATTTTGATTTATTTTTGATTTTTCCTTCCCTCTTTACTAGGGAAAAATACAATAAGATAATAAGATCCATGTGATGAGTTGAGTGGTGTAGTGATGTGAGGGTTGAGATGGGGTGAAATGGGGTGAAATGGGTTCAACTAGAGGAGTGTTGAATGGGTTAAATGGGTCAAATGGGAAACATGTGCTAAACCAGTGAGTTATAGTTGAATATAATGCAACGGTTGTGGTTTGGGTCATAATATGGCGAAATACCGTTCATTTGGGTCATACTATCGTGAATATGCTGAAATATGCCCAAATGTGACCAAATATGCCTGTATATGTCTTGCACATATCAGTATCTGGACTTTGACTTGACATCTTCTCTGCGCCTATACTCATCCCGCACGTCTCGGTATGTCCTCGCACCCTCAACACGCCCCTCAGCACTCCTGTCTCTGCGCCTTGCCTCATAGTCTGGCCGGATCCGAGAACTGTCCCTACTCTGTTTTTCCCTCAAGAGTCTCTCTCTCTGGGCATTTTGTATCGCTGGCATCAGTCTGATCTTCAGCATCGGGTCAAGGGCCGACAAATCAGGTCTATTTCCACCCACTGGCGATCCCATGGCAAGGGCACCTGCTAAACGGTCCTGGTTTCGCACTTTTCTGCTCGAAACCTTCTCTTCAGTCTCCTTTTTCCGCACTACAGAGGTATCAATCTTCTTCTTCCCTAACAAGAAATCGTCTCTCTCTCTCTCACTCAAGTACGAAGCATCCCGGTTTTTGTTCGGATCGTCATACATCCAGTCCATTTTGCCGCTTCGGAGCTTTTTCAGCAACTCCGGGTTGTTTTTGATCTGCAAGTCGACCAACTCTTTACGCTGTTTCTCCTTTTCAAACTCCAGTTGCCGCTCCAGGATCTTCTTGTGCTCTTGCAAAGCCTCTTGCTCCATCTCCCAGACCTTGGCCTGGTTCTTCATCAACTTCGGATACCATGATTTCTTCAAGTTTAAGTCTCCTGGCGCCATCTTCGGTTGTATGTGTGTTCTCTGATGTGCTCTGTATAATAACAAGAGATACAACAAGTTTTAATTTTTAGTTTTTAGCCTTGATTTTTTTACTCACTGAAAAAGGTGAGATCAGATAACACAACTACAGACACCAAAATGGATAGAATAAGTATATAAATGTATTACAACCCAGGAACAGGACAGATCCGTGTTTCTGCCAAGATCAACGAATGCTATAACAAAGAGACATTATTTAACGCCGTGGCGTTGCTTTTCTGCTGAATTTGCAATTTGCAATATGCAATATGCAACACTAGATATGACAGACCATAACGGGCGGTGATAGTCAGCTGCAAATCAGCACAACTGAGTGTCATGAATTTCAACTGATCTCACCGACCGCATCGTCTCAGAGAATCCTGCACTGAGCCATAGGCATAGAAAAGAATAAAGAGATAAAAAAGCACGCAGTTCTAAAACCTAGAAACCGTGAATCTTGATGTTCTTCTTCAGCAAACCTAATTGCGAGGTCAAGAATTCACCGACTTTCAATCTCTGGTCACCTTGTAATTGGATGACATCTCCGTCGTCATCTTTGACCAAGTTACCGTTACAGGCAAAATCTTTCTTCAAAGACTTCAAAATTCTCTTCAAATCGTACTCATCTGGGACACCTTGGACCGTGGTCAAAGTCTTTCTACCATTTCTCTGTTGGATACGGATATGGATGTAGTTTGTTGGTTGAGTATCGTCGTCACCAGTGTCGGCGAATGGATCTATAATTGTTAGTGATCTGCCAAGCGCGGCTCTATGGATGTGGATAATACTTACCAAAACTTTTCAAATTTTGGATAGAAGCCATATAAAAGATGGGAAATCTGGATTAGGATAGAACTGGTCTGGATATGTGAAAGTGAAACTAGTCTTGCGAAACTGTTTCCAATATCAATAAGTGTGATTGTGTGTTGGTTGAGTGATAATTAGAAATTATGACAACTTTTTTTGTACTCAAGAAAAAGCAACGATTAAAATTTTTGTTAGGGTCAGGGGTCGTGTAGAGGAGGCGAATGGCCCAATAGGGTGATTGGCGAAGTTTGCACGACAATTTGAGATCATTCCCGATCGGGCCTACTTCGCGGATATAGCCTCGGTGGGAGTGCTGCATTGGGCCCGCCCGGGGCCTAATTCTCACCCTAAGCTCTTCTCTGTGCTCAAGAGCTACAGTTCTGCACTCAACTCGCCACAGCCAAAATTTCAGCCCCAGATCTACCATACCCCTGTCACTACCCAGCCACTGTTCAGTATTTGAATCTCATTTGATAGAGCTAAAAGGGAGATTAATTTAGAAAAAATCCAAAATCTGAGCACAAAAAATCCAGTACAAAAAAATCAAAATCAAAGCACAAAAAATCATATCTTGAACACCAATCACTCCCTAAAACCCCACACAAACGCAGCGAAACCGGTGCAAAAGCCACCCAGTTCCCCTCAAATCACCACATCCATCCCCACAAACCACATACCACCCCAATTGACCTCGCTTGCACCTTCCCTATCCGATGAGCCGTGCTGAAGCAGATTTGGCTGTCAGCGTCAAAAAAACATGCACACCGGGAGAAGCCCCCGCCAAACGGAAACACGTCAGAGCGTGCATCGTCTTCACGTGGGACCACAAGACTTCCAAGCCATTCTGGAACGCGCTCAAGATATTGCCGCTCCAAGATGACGAGTTGAAGTTGTTCAAGAGCTTGATAGTGATCCACAAGGTGTTGCAAGAGGGCCACCCGTCGCTGATCAAAGACGGCATAAGAAACAGAGACTGGATCGAGAGCTTGGCCCGGATCTCCCACGGGGACCGGACTTATACCCGGTTGATCCGCGAATACGACCGCTATGTGTTGCGCAAGTTGGACTTCCACAGGAACCACCGTGGGTTCAACGGCACCTTTGAGTACGAGGAATACGTGTCCTTGAGGACCGTGAGCGACCCGAATGAGGGGTACGAACTGATATTGGACTTGTTGCTGTTGCAGGACGCCATCGACGACTTGCAGAAGTTGATCATGGCGTCGCTCACACACGCCCTGTCGACGGAGTTGATGATGAGCGCCTTGGTTCCCTTGGTGACAGAGAGTTACGGGATCTACCGGTTTGTCACGTCCATGTTGAAGGCCATTTACCGGTCCACGGGAGACACAGACGTCTTGGAGCCCTTGCGGGAGCGTTTTGTCGCTCAGCACATCAACTTGATCGAGTTCTACTCTGACTGTTCGTCGATGCGGTACTTGAACACGTTGATCACGATCCCGAAACTCCCGATGCAGCCGCCGGATTTCCGTGACTTAGATGACGAGGCAAGCGTAGCGCCGACTCCTGTAGCACTGACCCCTGTGGAACCGACTCCGGACCCGATAATTCCGCAGCCGACCGCCGGCGTGGACTTCTGGAACCAGCAGCAACAGCAGCAGCAGCAGTACCAGCAGGAGCAGGACCGGTTGGAGCAAGAGCGCCAGCAGCAGTTGCAGCAGCAGCAGTTGCTCCAGCAACAACAGCAGCAATACTGGCAACAGCAACAGCAGCAGCAAGAAGATGCCCAGAGACTGGCCCAGGAGCAGTTGGCGCAGCAGCAGTTGCAGAGCCACAGCCAGGGCCAAGTGGCCGATTTAGAACGTGACTTGTTGCTGTTGCGTGGCCAGTACGAGAAGGACCAGTTGATGTTGGAGCAGTACGACCAGCGAGTGCGGACGTTAGAGCAAGAGTTGCACACCACGACGCAGTCGCTGCAGCAGCAGATCGGGTCCAAGGACGAGTTGATCAGCAGCTTGCAGGAGCAGTTGGACGTGTGGAAGAATAAGTACGAGTCGTTGGCAAAATTGTACTCGCAGTTGAGGCAGGAGCACTTGAATTTGTTGCTGCGGTTCAAAAAGGTGCAGCAGAAGTCCGCCAGTGCGCAGGAGGCCATTGAGAAACGCGAGAAGTTGGAGAAGGAGATGAAGCTGAAGAACATTGAGTTGGCTGACTTGATCCGCGAGAGAGACAGGGCCAGAATGGATCTCGACCGGTTGAAAGGAGGCAAGAACAGCGAGATCGAGCGGTTGGAGACGGAGCTCAGGGTGTTGAAAGACAAATTGGACACTACTGAGAGATTGCAGTCGTCGAATTTGACCTCGATCTTTGAGAACCACAACAGAGAAATCCAGGATCTCAGGCTGCAGTTGTCCAACGTTTCCCCAGACAGCGTCGCACAGTTGCAAAGACAATTGCTGGAGAGAGAAGAGGAGTTAGAGATCATGCAGCAGACCATGGACGATGCCATCAAGGAGTTGGCCGACTCTCAAAGGCTCAACGACTCTGCCATCGATGAACAGATCGACCAATTACTTGTAGACCATCTTCTGAAATTGACCAGTTTCGTCGACTCCATCTTGCAGAGCGGCATCGAGAGGATCCAGGACTCGTTGTACGAGTTGGACTCGCCAATGCAGGCGGGAAATCAGAACACCTCGCTGGAATTCTTGCTATCGATCATTGAAAAGGCCAGTAACTCTGCCACGGAGTTTGCCACGAGCTTCAACAACTTCATCGCCGATGGCCCGAACGGCGACCATTCGACGATCATCAAATCGTCGACGGATTTCGTCAGTGCGATCTCCGGATTGGTCTTGGACACAAAAGGGTTGACCCGGTTGGCCAGAACCGATGCGGAGGCGGATAATTTGGTCAACACTGCCAGATGGGCTGCCCAGTTGGCCGAGGAGTTCTTCTCCAACTTGCTCTCCACGAACTTGAACAAGTTCAGATCCGAGGACGACAAGACCGATATTGTCATCGAGAGCAACTTGAACGTGCAAGAGAAGTTGCAAGAGTTGTCTTCGTTGGCCGACAAATTGGCTCCAAAGGGAACCAAGATCACCCAGAACGGGAACGGAGATTTGGGCGACTTGGTTGACAGAGAGATGAATAATGCGGCATTGCTGATCTCTGCCGCAATGGAGCATCTCCACGACTTGCAATTGAGACCAAGAGATCCGGCCTTGTCGCTGTTTGACACCGAGATCAACAATCTGATCTTATCGCTGCTGATCCTGGTCACTACTCTGATCCAGCTGTTGATCGAGCTGCTGACAGAATCGCAGCAGGAGATTGTCTCCAAGAGCAAAGGTGCCAATTCTAGAACCGCTTTTTACAAGAAACACAACCGTTGGACCGAGGGTTTGATTTCGGCACTGAAACTGGTTGCTTATTCTACCAACATCTTGATAACGACTCTGGATGGAGTCTTGTCCGGAGAGAAATCGCACGAAGAGTTGATCGTTCTGTCCAATGAAGTCGCTGCCTCCACTGCACAGTTGGTGGCCTCTTCTAGAGTGAAGGCAGAATTGGGCTCGAGAACACAGGACAAGTTGGAGAATCTGTCGAGATTGGTCACATCCGCTTGTAGATCGTTGGTCAATCAAGTGCAAGATATCTTGAACAAGAACCAACAGAACGGGGCCGATGACGTCGATTTCAGTAAATTGTCGCTCCATGAGAACAAGACTGTTGAGATGGAACAACAAGTGGAGATCTTGAAGTTGGAGAGCTCTTTACAGAAGCTGAGAAAGAGATTGGGCGAGATCAGAAAATTCAGTTACAAAGATGACGATAGCGACGAGGAATAGTACAAACATGCTTTCCCCGTATCCATTTTGAGTTAAAAATAAATGGACTTGTTTTGCAGACATCAATATCAATTTAACGATACAAAGTAGTTATTAAAGTCATCATATCCTCTTCCTGGGCTTTCAGAGGGAGTTTGAGCTAAGGCGTTCGTGAGGAACGCCTCTAGATATGTATTCTGTGTATGGGTCTCAGTGGTGAGATCAGTCTTCTCGAATACATCTTCTGTGATTCCGGGAGCAAGCTCTGGCGGACTCTGTCTAATGTTTTTGTTCTTCCGTATTGTAATCTCCTTTATCGGAAGGTCATTCTTTATACCCAACTCACGTTGAAGCCAATCAACAAATTGCAACTTCGTTCCCAGAAACTCATACGCTTTTGCATATCGCCTCCATACATCCTGATTTTTCTCCGTTCTCCAGAACATAGCTAGTTGCTGAGAAAGGTAAATTTGAATTGAACAGTCAGCTATTCCCCGGGAGTAGTAAGCCCTAAAGGCAATAAATCCATTCAGTTTGCTTACTGATGCTTGATCTGATTTGGTGCTCTGCTTCAGAACAGTTATCCTTTGTTGCTCGAAGCTTTTCAAAAACTCTTCTAATTGCTTCGAGGGCTTCGGTAAGGTGGGCAACTTGCCTATGAAAAAACATTGCCTAAGCACTTTGCCTTTACTTTGACTCCCAGAAAAAGGGATCTTACTTTGCGTCTTGGAGGGACATTGCTTATTTATTCTGAACAGCCTTCTTCCTATCACTTCACTATTGTAATGATTTGCTACCATGATGGTTGCAGTTGATAAATAAGAAGTAGGAATCACCAGGCATTGTTGACTGTGAGAGAGTTTTAGATTCTTGAACGCTTTTTACATCGATTAGCTTTTTGGGGCTACATTTTTTTGTCAGACGTCAAAAAGACCATGCATGAAAAAAAGACAAATAATTACAGCCCACAGTAAATTTAAAGCCCCTGTAATTCTCGCTCTAGTAAATTTTGAAGCTCTTCTGAAACTGTGTCTAGTCGTTCTCTCCTTCTGCGATTTGACGCCCTTCATTTTGATTATCAGTATTCAGGACCAGACTAATCGAAAATAGCAAATACTAACCAATTACGGATCTGCTTGCCTGTGAGCCCCGTTTTATTTTTCATATCGTCAAGTTCACTCTTACCCATGTACGGACAGCCAATATGTGCAGTAAACCTATATCACAATAAGTAGACCTTTGTTAGATTTCGAACTTTCAATGAACAAAATTGGAAAACACTTACCAGCCTTCTAATGCATCGCTTTGTGATTTTTGAAGTCTAGTTCCTTTCGAAGAATCCGAAGAAGTCGACTCAGGATCTCCAAAATTGTGAGGCTCACTAGACGGGGTGATGTTTGAGACAGACGTTGGATCAATGGATTCTTCCATTCTTATTTGATTCAATTTTGCTAAATAAAAGCTCTTGAACACATTAGTGTCTGACTGAAGACGAGTCCTCTCTTCAACAATGCCGATGCAGTAGAGGCACTTTTCTTGAATGGAGGATAGCATCCATTGATTGTCTTCAATGACTCTCAGATCAGAGCAGCTAAGCCAGCTTTCTATTTTCTATACTAAATGTCAGTGTCTGTCAAGACCAAACAAGTGCCAAGATTCTTACCTCAACGATAGCATTGGTTGATTCTGTAATCTGATCAAAATCCACATCGCTTTCAGTACAAAGTTGTCTGATGAACCCTTCTAATTCTTCGCATGCATGTTGCAAACTTACTTTCTTGTTAGCACAGCCGATCGAGCACTACAACAGATAGGACTTACGTAGTACTCATCTGTGAGTTCACTTTTATGTACAACAGCGAAGTACTCAACCCTGTTCACTTATCCAGTTTTGAGGAACTTCACTGGAACAGAGGTGACTCTCACTTATTTTATATCAGTTATTAGATTGTGAAACTGATATAAAAATGTGAAGCCGAACCGATCGCGCGCGACCCTAAAAAAATGTGTTTTATAGTACAAAAGAAACAAGGTTTATTATCTTTGTTTTACATTCCAATTTTATAATTTCTAAACTGTTCCAAAACCAAAAATGTGAGGATGGTCTGCGGACCCAACCTGAAGAATGCAGCGAGCCAGCCTCTAAACATAAAAGCCACACCTTCATTCTTGACAGAATTGGTCAAGATGCTATAGGCACTTTCTCCCAGACCCGCACTGTTCATGATACGAGTCTTGACGACATCGGCCGGTGAGCAGACAGTAGTTGCAACTAAACCGGCAATCAAAGAAGCAGAAAAATGCGTGGATTTCTTCTTCTCGTCGAATTGGAGCGAATCCACCAAGACTCTCTTGGCAACATCATAAGACGCAACTTGTGAGGCTGTCATCAAGACCCCTCTGACCAAATTTGGAGTCAAACCCCTGAACAAGGAACTAAACAGTTCTTCTTTTGGAATTCTGATCATCCCATCGATGGCATGTTTGTAGTTTCTTCTCTGCTCAACGGGTAAAGTAGAGTCGTTCTGCATTCTAATGTTGATGACGTCAGCCGGATTACCGATGACACCTCCAATAGCCCCTGCCACCATGGAACAAGGTAACAAGACGGCAGAGCTTGGAAGGGACCCGTCTGGCTGGGTGAAATATTCCTTCAAATACTCGTAAATCCCGAATCTGGTAGTGGAGTAAGTCCCCTGTCTCAACAAAGCTGCACTCAATCCGGAATAAATGGCGAGCGGACCTTCATTTCTGATGATTCTGAGCATCATACCGAAAAGTGTGTCACCTCTTGTCTTAGCCGTTTGTAATCTCACCTTGGCCAAGTCCAAGGGATGCGTAAACAAACTGGCCACCATGGACGAAGCTCCACCATACCAGAAGGGATACTGGATCTTCGTGATTGGCGAGTTTCTGTTCGAGATGTCCTGCTCAACGACTTGTGTAGTGGAAGACATGGTGTTGTGGTCCTGCCGCTCTGTGGATGAGTATGAAGCGAAAAAAGTTTCTGAAAATTTTTTTTGTTATCTCGGTGCCTATTTTACTGAACAGGAACTGGAGCGTTGGTTGAAGCTTCGCTGAGGTTGGGTAGTGTCACGATTTGGCCTTGTGCTCGTGCCACTAACAGAGTTGTTTGAGGTTCAAAAGTTCAGTTGCTTCACGTTTACAGTGCTAACCAGACCAGAAATATTTCTTTTATACGGTACAACTCCCCCATTCTTAGCGCATCGACGCTAGTTAGAAATAAAAAAGGGATCTTTTTGACTTTGAACAAAATTTATTATTTTTCGCAGGGATTCGAAAGAGTATTAAGCGATAATGATCAAGGTGAGCTCGGCCGATGCGTCGGCCAAGAGGACTCCAACTGGCACTTTAAGAGGCCATTTGAGTTCTATAACTTCATTGGAGTATGTTTATATACCGTCAAATGTCTCCTATACGAGTTCCGCCGGAAGCGCTACTCCATTGTTGGTACCGACACTAGTGACAGCAGATGAGCTCGGATGGATTATATGGTGGGATCTCCAGACAAAGCGTCCCTTGGCTGTATGGAAGGGCCACGATTCAAATGTGGTTTCGATCAAACAATTGGGGGTGAGTTGGACGACCAAAGGCGATGTGGAACAGCCCCAGCTACAGTATGAAGAATATGGGAAATTGTTGACCCATAGTAAGGACTCGAGTATCAAGATATGGAATTTGTTTGAAATACTAGACGAGAATTCACTCACATACAGATTCAGTACCAATTACAGCCGGATTCTTCCAAAGTCTGGCCCTGATACATGGACAATGCCGGCTTTTTACGAGATCCCGGTCAACACCCTAAATTTCTGTAACGTCGATGTGTGGGGAGACCGGCTAATTACGCCCAGCACCACCAATTCCAACAATTTCGACATCTACATACTACCTTCTGGTGACAAGAAGCTCAATAGGATCTTCAAAGACATTGATTTGTACAAAGTGGCGAATCCCTTGGAGGAAGTCAACGGCAATGGGCGAGATTACGGTATTATGATGAAAGTCATGTTCTTGGACAGCGAGACTATAGCTGTTGGGTTTGAGAGCGGGGATGTTATTGTAGCGAGTTTATCCAACTATGAAGTAGAAATTGTCGCCATCAACAGTGACATTCACAAGCCGAACCCTATCCTAGCGTTGACATATGCCCAAAGACTGGCGTCTGTGGTGGCCACTTCAGCCAATGACAAAGTGCTATTTTTGGGCAAAGAAGGTGCCCCAGTGGAACACGCTATAAAGCACCACGGAATCTGTAGTCTTGCCTCACGAGTCGACGGTGTCTTGGGGATGGTGACGTGGGACGGCTTCACCAGGGTTTATAACGGCGATTTTCAGTTGCTTTTCAAGGTGAACAAACTCACACCTTCTGTGAGGGCCAACGACTTGAATTTCGAAGAAAAGAACAAGATCAACGTGAAAATCAAGCTGGTGCTCCTCGATTTGACCAGGAAACAGGCAAGTTACCAGGATTTGAAGTCTGAGAAATCCATAAAGTACAATAACGGGGCCTCTAAAATGATTGTAAGACGGCGCGAAGAGGCTCAATTCGATCACAGCTGGTTGTGCATTGGTTTCAACGACGGAAGGGTGATTTTTTATGACTTATGACCAATGATCGTTATATAGCTACGGGTTGACTGAGTAGAGTAAATTTCTCCAAGTGAAAAAAAGTGAAAAATGTCAAAATCTCAATCTCGGAAACAGACACGTAGAAGTCAATAAAAGAACATGTTTTCGTCCGTGCAAAGGATCCAGCAAACGACAAACCACGCAATGAGCGTGGTGTTTCTCATCACACTGCTTTTATACATCGGCGGGATGGCGCAACTCCATTTCCAGGACTACAAATCAGTCACGACACAGTTGGCACCTCCTGCTACTAAGCATGCCTTGAAAAAGACCAGACAATTCGGGTCGTTGAATGGAGAAGTCAAAGATAACATCAAAATTTCATCGTTGGGATTGACTACAGACTTGACTCCGTTGTTCACATACAATACAAAGCAAGTATTTGTGTACTTGACCTACGAATACCCGGGGTACAACGAACATTCTGGCTCGAAAATCACCTTTTGGGACAAGATTATCCACTCCGAGGACGAAGCCGTCTTAGAATTGCCACAAATTCAGGGAAAATACTCGTGCTGGGACGTGTATGGCACAAATTTCACCTCTTTGGACGGTGAGTTGAAGTTAGAGTACAACATCCAGCCATATGTGGGTCTTTTGCACTGGGGCACGACTAAAGGTGCCATCCCAGTGAGTTTATGACGAGAAATGATTCATAAAGAATAAACTGAGTTCTATTCATGCCACTGTATATATCTATTGTACAAGTAATATTCATCTGTCTTGCAACTTTCCCAAGACACTTGTGATTTTGCTCACAAAAGGTGACGGAATGCCCAAATCGGGCATCACTATCTCACCATCTCTATATTCAATGTCGTGATCTCTACGGCTCCTGGCTCTCTTGCCAAAGTTCAAAGACCGTCTCATCCTCCTGGTCTGCAACCCTCTGCGCTCTCTAGCAGCTGCCACCTTACGATAAGTGAGGATCTTCCTCGTCAACCTCTCCTGGTGTCTGTACATATTACCCTCATGCTCGGTGGAGAACTTGACCTTCTTCTTGTTCCCGTACTTCAAGAACGTCAGGTACCACATGTTGACGACTCTGGCTCTGAATTTGTAGAATCTCAAAGTCTTTGGGTACTTAGAGGTCAACGATTCCAAAGTCTGAGCACGGTTCGGTTCTTTCTTCAAGTACTTCTTCAACATTTGCACCATCTTGATATACGAAAGCCCCTCCAAGTACAACTTGGGCCTTGCCTTCTCAAAGGCACCCGAGAGAGTCGAGTTGTGCTCGGTTCTTCCCAACAAACGCAAGTACTTCCGTCTCCGTCTCAAGTAGATGTACCCGTCAATCATCTTGTCCTCGATGAACTGCAACGCTTCTTCGTAGGACTCTTTCGCGCTGAAAAGAGCCATCAAAGTCTCGTTGTAGCTCTTGTTTGTGAACCGGAATCCCTTCAGTTGCAAAGCCCGCATCTGGTTCATCACCTGAGGCAACTCTGGTTGTGACTGGATGGACATGTGCGTCTTCCAGAACTCGTTCAAGCCGTAGGTGACGTACTTTGGAGTGGATTTCTTGGAAACCCGCTCCGTTGTCGGGTTGATCGCGAACTTCGAGCTCAAGAGATCCACATGTCTCAGGAACAGCACCGAGAACTTGGCAAAGTCTTTCTCTTTCTCGTGGATCTTCAACGACACATAGTTGAACTTGATGTCGGTCTCCAAGGACAGCTTGTCGCCGCAACTGTTGTAGAAATCCACAAACAAGCCTCTACAGAGATTGAAGTCGTAGTCCAACAGCACCAACAACAACTTGTACACCAAGTCAAAGGGAAGATTGATCACGGTCTCCGAGAGCGCATTCTTGGACTTATCTACCAAGATGGTGTTCACCACCTTGACGGCAAGCTCGATGCTGATTTCCGGGTCTGTTCTACGCATTACGTACTGCTTACAGAGCCCTTTGATCAAGTATTTATATGACTCAAGATCCGGCGTCATGTTGTTTTCTATCAATGCGTCATAGATCTTTGGGATTCTCATGTAGTAAGGCGAGTTCAACAACGTTTTCAAGAAGGCGTTGTACTGTTTAGTGGTGAACTGCGAGGCCAAGCCTTCGAAAAGCTGTAGAGCCTGAGTGGGCTGTTTCGATTTGACCAACAGCGAGAGCAAGTACGAATAAGTGTGCGAATCCACTTCTACATTTGCCAGCCTCATCTTCTTGACGAGGTCAAACACCAGATTGAAGTCGCTCCGTTTCATAAAGGACAAGATCAACTGGTTGTACAACTTGGTCGAGACGGGTTTGCTCTCCTGCACCATAGCCTGGATATGCCTTTCCACTTTCAGGTAGTTGTTGGTGTTGGTGTAGATGTTCAACATTATCGCCTCGAGAACGTCTCCCAAGTGGTATCCGTACTCGTGCAGTGTATTATAGACGAATTCTGCAGTCATGGCATCGTTCAGCTCCAAACAGGAGAGTAAGATCTCGTTGAAGAGCTGATGGTCAACGTCTAGCTTCTCTTCGAATATCAACCGCTTGAAGAACTTGATCTGCACTTTGAGCTGTTTCAAGCCCCTCAACAGCTGGAAAAGGTAATTGTACGACTGAGCGGTATACGACAAGCCAAAGGTCTCCACTTTCTGGAACCACAGGATGGCACTACGGAAATCGCCAGTCCTGATCGAGCTGAGCATCATCGCATGGAGCACATGCACTGTCGGGATCATATTCCTCGCGGTCATCTGGTCCCAGAGCATCTGGACTGCCCTGTTTTCGCCCTTTCCAGCCAATGCCGTCATCACAATGGCATAGTGTCTGATATTGGGCAACTCTCCGCGGCCGAAAAGCTCCTCGAACTGCTTCTGCATGTTCTGCCACTGGTGCTGAGCACCGTGCACTTTCAACAAGCAGTCGAATTGCGCGTCTTCGTGTAACAACGGGTTCTCTTCGTAGAGTTGCAACACTTTCACGTGGTTTTTCTCCCACAAGGTGACTTTCATCACTGCTGTCAAGTCAGCAGGCACAAGTTCTAGACCCTGGGCTTTCTTATAGTCCCAGATGGCAAATATGGTATCGTGGTTCTTTGATCTCCCGGACAATGAGTATATACAAGAGGAGAGCAACATGCTGAAATGGTAGTTGGAAAGGCTGTTCAAGGTTTTGAACTTGACCAAGTACGCCATCACCGAGCTGGCATCGTACTGGTTCAACATGAGGTGGAGCGACAACAAACAGTCCGGGTTCTTGACGACGCTGTCGAAGTTGAGTCGTCCGTATGCCGAGAAGGCGTAGTCGTGCCAAAACTTGAGAGCCAAGCCGATGCGGTCTATATGCATAAAGTTCTTGACCATGCTCCTTGTGAACTTCCTCCGCTTCTCCAGGGACAATTCCTGCTCGGAGATGACCAATTTCATGTACCTGGCCAACTCGTCGAAGTTCCAGAGGTTGATGAGGATTCCAGAAACCACTGAGGGCAGCACAGTTGCCTGGTACCGCACATGGTTGTCGGGATCTTTCCCCAAGAGGTAGAATGCCTCCAGGAAGAAATGGTTCGTGGACAAGATCCTGAGCAACCGGAGCCTCGAGATCTTGAGCAATTCCTTGAACTCCAATGAGCGGTGCTTGGTCGTGAGCATGATGTCTCGAAGTCTCGAGCAAGTGTCCTTATCTTGGGTTATACCGGTGTCGAACCGTGAGAGTAAGTCGATGTACTCCTTGGCAATCTGGAACTCTTCTTTGTCGTGGATTTTCGGAAGCACATGCTGGAGTTTCTGGTACGAAATCGGGATTATTTTGTTCATCTTGGTGTGCTTAGCTGATAATGATGGCGGTATTCGCACGGGCGACGCCGTCGAGCTGAACCGCGACGGCACTCTTATCAGTCGGCTCACTTCTCTGGAGATCAACAACATCACCTCTCGATCGGCCTATATGCAAGAAATTCGAGAAATTCGGGTGCCGTGATACGGAGACGTGCCGATATAGTGATATAGGGCGCTTGTGCTTGAAAAAACTGCAGACTCAACTGGTAATCTCCTAGTGTAGACCTCTCTCAAGTGATCCGATGGTGCTACTAGACCAAAATTTTCACCCAGAGCGCAGAGGAAAAAAGTGGTGAAAAATCTGTCCCGAAAAGGCAACTACTGCTTCGGGAAGTCCATCGGATGTACAAAAAAAAAATTTGAAAAATTATTTCACGCCAAAACAGATACATTGCATCAAAGAACAGATAAGAAGAACTGAACGACCACGATGGCTCCACCGAGAAGACTGCCCAAGGACATGAAGGAGAGGAAGGCGCAAGATATCAGAAAAGCGTTGACTCACAAAGCCAGATTGAAGAAGAATTATTTCAAGTTGTTGGAGAAAGAAGGTCAAGCGGTACCTGAGAAGGCTCCATCAAGTGTAGAAAAGCGCACAGCACATCACAAAGATGCCGACAAGCCGAGATTATCATACCAGGATAAGGTGAAGATTAACAGGGAGCGGAAATTGGAGCAGAAAAAGCTGGCCTTGGAGCACCAGAGGCTGAAAATGAAGAATATTGAAGCGGCCCAAAAGGTGAGAGAGCAGAAGAAGGAGAATTTCAAGAAACATACAAGGACAGGACAGCCGCTGATGGGGCCTAGAATATCGAGCTTGTTGAGCAAGATCAAAGAGAAAGACTTGTAGAGGGTTTGGGCATTTTCTGTATATTAGGGCCTTAAGCCTGGCATTTATTCATCTATTCATCATACAATCACGCCATTGAGCATGACGTCTATTTCATCATCGTAGTATTGTCCTCCGACTTGCAACTCATCGAGTCTCTCGGAGTCGATGACCTGGTTGCCGTCGCCGTATTTCAGGTACCATTCGTCCAAATAATTCAAACTGTGCAACTTTGAGACTTTTTTGTGCTTCAAAAGTGACTCGAGTTTCTCATGTGCACTTTTAGATACAACTGTATATATGGATATATCACCACTCAAGCCACATGCAATAAACCTCGACCTCGTCTCAGCATCCCATCTCGCTTTGAATTTGCCCTGAGAGAGCTTCAACAACGACTCCGTCTTGAAAGTCGCCCATTTATCTCTCTGGAAGTAGTGCTCAGGCTTGAACACCTTGAGCACATTATTATATTTGGCACTGATCGCCGTGAAATCCTCAGCTACAACTGCGTCGAACACGTCTTTCACCGACTCATCTTTGTCCTTCATCTCTACTGTAGGATTGTCCATGTTTCCCATGTTGAACAACCGCACGACACCGTCATTGGCTAGATTTACAAACACAGAATTGGCTCCAATGTTGATGCCCTCGATCTTGGACTTGAACACACTGATGCACAGAGGTTGTCCGAACTTCTTCAAGTCGAAATCGTAGCAGATCTGGTACAAACGGCTCCCAAGAGAGTACACAATGGTACTGTTCAGGACCTGCCTGATGTGCTGGACTCTTTGGAATTCCTGGCCAGGGTCAGAACTCAATTCCGGGTCTCTCGAGGCTGTCCATTGGAACAATTTCGAGAGTTGCACATTCTCATTGTCGGTCTTCTTGATCTCCACTACTTTTACACAAGCCCTGGCCAGAACCAAATTATAACAGCTGAACAAGAGCTGATAATGGTGCTTTTCTTCACCACGGTCGTTACGGTAATCGAATTTCCAGTCGGTCAACGTCACAAACACGTCATCCTTGTCAAAGACACCGGTGTCCACGACTTGCATTTTCTTCTTTGTCTGCTGATTGATCATTAGCAACCGGTCTTTGAAGATATTCGACTCTAAATTGAACGGTAATCCCAGCACCACTAAGAACATTCTCAAGCTGTGTAAATGGAACAACTTTCTGCAGGATCTGTGCAACCTGATCTTGTTTGAAGTGATCGTGCTGTTTGGATCGTCCCCGAGCGTCGAGATGTTCAAGCCGTGGCTCGTCAAAGTCACAATCTCCTTCGTGCTCTCTAGGTACACCAGGTCGCTGTATTTGGTGCTGGAGGAAGATTTCAAGTAGCATTTGGTTGGGTAGATAGACCTCTTCAAGGAAAGCCAGTAATGTTCTTTCGAGAACAAGAGCACCGAGCCTTGGGACTCTGCAACGAACTTAACTGGAGAATCGGTCACTTTTACAAACTTTGGATTCTCAAAAGATTCGTTGAAGACAGAGTAGAATCCATTCCTCGAGGATATCAAGACTTTATTTCCAACCACCGCCAAGTCGTGAGGTACAAGAAATTCACCGTTCAACAGTGAAATGCTGATCAGAAACAGTTCCTGAAAATTCAACTCATAAACCACCACGTCCGCGTTGAAAAATCCAATAGCAAGGTACTCAATCCCTCCAAGAACAAAGCTCTTCAACATAGAAGGTTGCTGAGTCAAAGGGATTCTTTGCCTTGAGACTAAGTCGACTTCGTATTGCAATATTTCCAACACAAGTTGATGTCCGTGGCGGAAAATTACAAAGATCCAGCCGTCAAGAGCATCGCACATCACTACGGTTTCAGAGAGTTGGTACTTCAAGACCACAGACTCGGTCTCGATGTTGAACAAAATGAGAGCCGACTGGGTCAGATACACCAGGATCTCTTGAGTCAAGCCCTTGAACTGTACAACTCTTTGGCCGGTCTCGAGCTCTTCTAGTTCGAACATCTTCAACTCAGACTCGTAAAGTCTACACATTTTAGAGCCATTACGATAATTTAGCACCAAGAATGAGCCACGTGAGGAGTCAATCTGGAACAACTGGTTTGCATCTTTGAAGAGCGGATCTACAACCTGGGTGTCCATCCGATATCCTTTGTGCAACTGGAAAAGCGAGGTTCTCTTGTCCGTGTGCCCCAACACCCACAACTCCTGGTCCAAGGTTTTACTGTTTTCCACTACAGAGAAGTCTACTAAGGGAGCCCAAGAGGCCAGTTTCTCGGACTCGATCTCGCTCAAGTCATCATCGAGGTAAACGGTCACTGAGGATGCGGATTCCGTCGACATAACCAACTTGAACCCGTCTTCAGTGGGCAGCATGGAGAAATGGTCGATTCTGGCCAAACCCGATTTGTACAACAAGCGAGTCTCCAATTTTGCTGTGCCTTGCACCCCAATCGAGTAAATCGATCCGTCCAGAGTCGCGACTAAAAGCGCATTCTCGTGGACAATTTTCAGCTTGGGCAGGTAGAAACTTGTCAAGGAGCCTGGCAAATCGTGTCTTGCACAGTCGGAGAACTCGCAGCTGATGAAGTAGTTCAACCCGAGCACCATCAACTCGTCGCTATACAAGAGGACCACGTAGTTAGGTACTGATGTGATATGTAGGGGGATGCGGAAGTCGTTGGGAAGCAAAGTGGGGCTGTACTGGCTGATCTGGTCCAAAGTCTCGTCTTCCCATTTCTCAAACAAGCGGAACTGGAGCTTGCCGAAAGACGTGCAGATCAACGACAAGAACATGAGATGGTTCGAGGATATCTCTATGAAGCAGCAGTGCAAGAAAGTGCCGTTCACGTAGAAATTGGTCGAGTTTGTGACCTTGTGGTGGCTGTCACAGAGACAGAACTTCAAGTTGAAAGCCGCTGACGTGAGCACGACGACATTTTCGCGCGAGTACACCGCCAGTCCCAAAGAGGTGATCTTGGGGCGGTACAGCGTCTTGTTGTTCAAGTAGTAGTTCTTGAGATTCACGTCTTGGACCACCATCGGCTGCAACAGGCCGTCCATGTGGAAGAGCTTCACCACAAAGAGATATCCGCTCTGCAAGGACAAAACAAGCGTGTGGTCGTCATTATCCGCCAACGTGCACGAGGATCGCACCGGAGAGGGCAAATTGTACGTGTGGGTGCCGTCTATCACGATCGACGAGTCTCTCACTACGATATCCACTGTCTCTTCCACTGCGGGCTCTGGGCCGCCTATTTCTTCCGATTTCAGTCTCTGGGGCTCGGCATCTTGCAACAAGGCATCCATATCGAAATCGTCGTCGTCAAAGTCATAGCTCTGGGTGTTCTGGGTCTGTGCGAGCTCGTTCCAGTTTTTCAACGATAACAAGTTGTCGTGGTCGATGGAGGTGGAATTGACGGGCTTTTTCGATAGATTGACCTTGAAATTTGCGTAAATTGCTTTCACTAGTGACGACCGCGTGATCTGCGTCTTGAGAAGGTACATCTCCGAGTCAGGAGGGGAACCGGGTGGGGGATCCATCTCTGGTTTGGGATTAGTACTCTGCGGAAAATTCACGCGCTTTGATTTTTTTTCATTATCCGCTAGCCCCTAATGGGGTTGAGCAGTTGGGGTTGGCAGTAACTGGTTCGCTGAGTACTGGCTGGGATTGGCTACGCCAGGCTTGAATTGGCCGGGGAGTGTGGCCTGGATCGGGAATCGGAGACTGGCATTTACTCGGCTCTAAAGCGGGACCGGCTGGGTGCTGTCACAGGCACTGGCACAGGCTCCAGCCTGTAGCACCCATTTAGCATCGTACTATTATTCACTAACAGGCTCGATCTTCCCAACAAGCTCGATCTCACAAAATCTATGATATAATCTACACTAGCATATCTACTTTACCGAGGCTTACCCACGTCCCAGTGCAATGCTTATCCAAGCAACTCTCCTCCGCATTGAGCCCTGCAATCGTTCCGCCCAACGGCCACCTCTTCCCTAGCGGGTTTCGGCTATCTGAGCCACAGTGGGGCGGAACATCTAAAAAAATCGTCAAATAGGGAAAATAATCTTTAGATAAAAAGTACCCAAACTCATCAACTTAAAGCACTAGATACACGCACAAAATGTCAGCTGAGTTGTTCTCATTGAAAGGCAAAGTGGCCTTGATCACCGGCGCCACTAATGGTATTGGTAAGGGAATGGCGCTCGGGTTGGCCGAGCTGGGCGTCGACCAGATCATCTTTGTCCACAGGGGTTCGACAGACCCTTTGCCGACAGTCAAGGAATTGAAAGCGGCACATCCAGACACCGAAAGTTTCACCGTGAGCACTATCGAGTCGGATTTGTCGGAATTGGCCATCAAGGACATCGAGTCGCAGATCGTCAAGAAGGCAATTGCACTTTCCACCTCGGGCAAGATCCATATTTTGATCAACAACGCTGGTATCACACACAGAAGTCCTTTGGAAGAGTATGAGGACGAGGAATTTGATAAAGTCTTGAAGGTCAACTTGCGTATTCCTACGAAATTGACCCAGATTGTCGGAAAGCACATGTTGGACCTCGGAATCAAGGGCAAGATCGTGTTCACTGCGTCTTTGATGTCGTACCAGGGGGGTTTGCACGTGACCCCCTATGCCATCAGCAAAGGTGGGTTGCGGTCGTTCATCCAGCTGGTTTCAAATGAATGGTCCTCCAAGGGAATCAACGTCAACGGGATTGCCCCGGGCTATATCGAGTCCAACATGACCGACGCCTTGCAGAAAGACCCGGAACGGTTCAACCACATCTCCAACAGGATTCCTGCCGGCAGATGGGGAAAACCGGCCGATTTCAAAGGCCCTGTCGTGTTCTTGTGCAGCGATGCTGCTGAGTACATCCACGGGACTTTGCTCGATGTAGACGGTGGTTGGTTGGGCCGTTAGTCCTGCCAAGCCGTCAACTTGACTTCTGCTGGTTACTCAGATCTCGTGCTAAGCAGTTTATAGATTTTTAGAGCCAATCTTTTGAAGAAAAAAATTCGTAAAGCGTAATCTAACAACATCTGTGATAGATAGACAGGACGACACAAGAAGGCATCAGACCCCTTGCCATCACCAAATACAATGTCATACAACAAATTGAACCCCCAGCCGATGGAGAATCCCTTTGAAGACGACTTTGTGATCGAAGAAGAACTGGCTGAACCGCTTCAGGCACAGCCTATACAGCCCCAGGCGGCCCAAATGGTGCCTGATGCCCAGGCACAGAAACAGACCAATTTCGAGGGCGGATACTTCTCGATAAACCACTACAGACAGTATTTCGACTTGAACACACATGAATTCTTGGTCAATTGCTACAAATCGGTCAACCCTTTCAACAAGATCACTACAGAGGACTTGTACCGCACTGGAGACTTGTATGGAGCCGTGTGGATCACAGGAACGTTGATATTCTTGCTATTTTTCTTCAGCAGCTTGTCGGTGTTGATCAGCGACTGGATTTTCGGCAAACCGCAGTTGACTGAGGACTATTTCAACATCTTGGTGACGTCTATAAACTTGTTGTACGGGTACTTGGTCTTGGTCCCTCTGGTGTTGTATCTCAGTCTCCGGTTCTATTTCAAGATCTTGACTGGCATAAGGTTGTCGCGCTTGATATCTATTTACGGATACTCCAACATCTGGTGGATCCCGCTGGCCGTACTATCGGTTGTGCGTGGCTTGTTGGTCAACCACAAGTTCACAAGCTTGATTCTCAAGTGGTGTCTTGTGGGCTTCGGTGGCTTGTTGAGCGGGTTATCGATCTTCATCAAGTTGATCCCCGTCTTGGCCACTAGCTTCAACGAAAACGACCTGAGATCGGGCTACATCTTGATCCTGTTCTTGTTGGTCTGCCACGCAGCCGTCACTGTGGGGGTTAAGGTGAGCTTTTTCGGCTCATTGGTCTAAAAATGATCCTCAATGATGTATATCACTTCTAATACAAGACTCCTGTAAACTCACTGCTAATCGCATTTTTGCGGCCGGTATTTAGTGTTCTACCGAACCCTGGTATTTACTTCACGGTGAGCCATGTGCCGGGTAACCTGGCGCACCAAGGAAAATTATGTGAAAAAAATTTTCCAAAATTTGATTTCATACACAATTGGACTAATCATAGTCGAACCATGGAAAGATGTTCCATGGCTGTGGACATGCATCAGTGTGATCACGAAGGTTCAAGTTCGTGATCATCTTTTCGAATCAAAGGTATGTGAATCTACTTACTGGAAAACATCCAGCATCGTTCTCTTGCAGTGATTATTTGCATTTTACCAATTGTTCCAACCGAATGTGGTTTCATATATGTTGACAATAGCATCTATCGTTAAGTTTCAGCCTTGTATGAGCTCTAGAACTTTGTGTTTGGATATTTTACCAGGATCCATCTGGAATCATTACTAACAGATGAAAAGTATGTACCGTTTATGTGGATCAGTCAAGTTTGTGTTTCTATGAGGATATTATGTGACCGGGCGGACATAATTAGGATCTAGTCACTTTTAACTAAGTAGTCGCGCTCCTTGTGTACAAATTTTAGGGGCGTTGATTGGATTTGAATTGATGAAAGGTCATTTCACTGAGGTTTTGTGGACTTGAGTGGTTTAAAGATGTTTTGTTCAAATTGTACTAACAGTTGTTTTCACCAGGTTGTCATTTAAAGGCTTAAAAGACGTTTTTGAGTTGTGAAACTTGGATTTTTCTGCGCTGACTGGTCAGTTTTAATCGGGAAAAGATCTTAATGATGATCCATTTCTAATATTCACACTGTACGAGGTTTAATTACCAGTGATTTTACAAGAAAAATACTGATTTAATGACTCTGATTCCAAAAGATCCCATTCCCGTTCAATTCTCACCAGAGCAGCATGTTTTTTTGGTCTTTCAACTACAGATGTCGTTGGAGGTTAAAAATACAAATATACTCTCTATTTATTCTTTTCCAAGTATTCGTCGTTCAACTTCTTCTGCAGATCCCAGAGCTTGATCAACTTCTTTCTAGCACTTTTCGTCAATTCTACACCTTCTTGATCCTTGGTAGGAACACCATTTTCGTCCCATTCGCTGTATTTCGATGCGTGTTCATCGATCTTGAACATCTCAAGCGGAGATTTCTTGGCCTTTTCCAGCTTTTCTTTCAACTTGAGCAGCTCCTTCAGCTGGTTTTCTCTCTGTTTCTGTTTCTTCAACTCGGCTTCTTTGGCAGTCTCTTCCTGTTGCCTGAGCAAATCATGCTTCTCCTGTTCGTTCAAAAATTTGATCAAAGCCCCAGTAGAGGATCTGTCATCTAAGGAAACACCCAATTTCAACAAATCTTTGTCTCTCAACTCGTCAGATGCCTTTAACAAGAGTGAGTAGTCTTGCTTGTTGATGGCAATGTTTCTAGCAGTGTCTCTGAATGTGGATAACACTTTTACAAACGGCAACAGCACGTCTTCAATAGACCCACTGGAAGATGAAGCACTGGAGTCCACCCAACCCAACTTATCGGCTCTGGCCTCGAATCCAAGCACAGAAATGATCTTTGTGACGTAATTGGTGACGTTCAACAACGACTGGATCCTCAACTCTTTGGTGTTTTGTATGTACGAGTTTGCCTTGGAGATCAACTCGACCAACAACCTCACAGCCACTGGGGTGGACAAGTTATCTCTGAACAGTTCGTCGATCTGGATCTTGTAATTCTTCAAATCTTCAGCCAAATCTCTGTCTTCTTGCTCCAATTTCTTGGAGATGATCTTGCCATTGGCCAAATCATGAATATAATCATTGTTTAAGGCTCTCACTGTGGCAAAGAACTTGTTGAAAGTGGACTCGATGGCTTTGACCTCGTTGATCAAGCTCTCTTTGAAATCCAACTGGTTGTTCCACTGCACCAAGGCGAAGCACAATCTCAACTGCCTTGCCGAGTACTTCGACAAGGCCTCGTCGATCGTGATGAAGTTCTTCAAACTTTTGCTCATTTTCTGTCCCTCAATGTGCAAATGCCCGGTGTGCAAAAAGTAGTTGACCCATTGTGGAGAGTCGTAGTAGGCCTCACTTTGGGCAATTTCGTTGTCGTGGTGAGGGAACAGAAGATCTATGCCTCCGGAGTGGATGTCCAATCTCTCTGGAGCTATACTTGTGGCCATTACCGAACACTCTATATGCCATCCCGGACGACCTTTTCCCCAGGGCGAGTCAAAGAAAGGTTCTCCAGGTTTGGAAGACTTCCACAAGGCGAAATCCGAGTTCGACTGCTTGCCCTCAGACACTGTCAAAGAACCTTCGCCTTCTTCCAACAACTCCATATCAGATTTACTCCAAGGCAGCAATTTGGCGTAGGAGTGGAGCTCAGAATGGTCGAATTTGGCACTGTTGAAGTACACAGAGCCGTCTTTTGTGGCATAGGCGTAGCCTCTGTCGATGATACCGGAGACAAAGCTGATGATCTCCGGCACAAACTCCGTGACACGTGTAACGACGTTGGCAGGCAACACATTCAACTTCTCCATGTCTTGATCGTACTGTCTCTCCCAGTAAGACGAGGTCTTTCTAAAGATCTCCAAGTCTGTCAAGAAAGGGCCGTACTTACGGTCAAGAGTCGGGACCAACACGTCCTTGACAGCATCCAAAAACTCCAGGACATCTCCCGATCCGGACTGGATCAGTGTATGAGCTTTAGTGGCCAGTTTCACGTACATTGGGAACTTTGGGTTCAGTGTAGTGTCGAAAGTCTTTGTCCAGACATCGAAATCTTGCAGCGGTTCATAAGCAGCCAAGTTCTTCGAGACGTACTGCTTCCAGGCGTCTTTCGCCTCAGTGATGAGCCTGGGAGTTACCAGCTCGTATTTGGCACTAAACTCCTTGAAAAGATGCTCCTGTCTGGACTTGATGATGATCTTGTCGTCTATATCTGTCACGTTCTGGATGAACAAAATGTTGTAGCCAAAGTAGTCTTGCAAGATCCGTCTGTTGATATCGATCGTGACATAATTCCTGGCGTGGCCCATATGACTGGAATCGTATACCGTCGGTCCACAGGAGTACCACATGACCTCGTTCTCGTCCAAAGGCACAAACTCCTCTTTGGACCTGGTCAAGGAGTTGTACAACTTCAAAGGTTTCTTCGTCTTGCCCGACACCGGCTTGGTCCAATGCGGTTGCTGAACGGAGTTCTGAGCTGCTGATGACATCCTACGTAATTGGCCGATGATTCTAGTGTGATTTCTCCACAAAATGGACATGCAACCTCGCTTTTAAGGAACCTCTTAGCGCTATACTGAAATCTACAAACATTCACATCTCGAATTTTCCGTTCGGAGAGGAAAAAAAATTTTGACTCATAAAACAGGGGCTGTCGCGCGCAGCTGAGCAGATTATCATTCGTTGATCACGGTGATCGGAACCCCCTCGATGACACTTGTCTGTCGCTCGTCTCTGCTCACCCTGTAGTAGAGGTCGGTAAACCGCGCGGCTCCCATGTGTTTCAAGAATTTTTCGTCGTGCGTGATTACAATCAACTGGAAATTCTTCTGTTTCTGTCTCATCTCGATAATTTGATTTAGAGACTTGGCTAAGCTTTCGATATTGTCCTCGTCGAGATTCGTCGTGGGCTCGTCCAACGTGATCATCCCGAAATTGATCCCGAAACATTCCAGCAACGCCAACCGAATAATAATACTTGCGAGCACTTTTTGCCCAGCTGAACACCGTCCCCTCATGTCCAATTCTACACCTTGTTTCACCATCACCACTCTGTAGTTGTAGTTTCTGTTTCCGGACTTCACCCCTGCAGTGTTGGACTCCGATTTGATCATCACAGTGTCGACATCACTTCCACTATATGTGGTTCTCCAGAGCAGATCTATGATTTCGTTGATCTCCTTCATCTTCAACGAGTGGAACTTCATCACGGCATTGTCCAAGGCTTTCGAGTACACAGACAAATCGTTGTTCACAAAGAACTTGGTTTGTAACCGCAAATATTCTTCGTTATACTTCTTCTCAATGTTCTTGTAGTCCTTTTGGAGTTCCGTTCCAATGGACTGCACTTGTTTGGTCAATTGAAATATTTCTCCCTGCTTCATCAGATGCTCAGATTTCAACACAGAAAACTCTTGGTTCAACTCATTGGTCTCTTTCTTGTAATTTTGCCTGGTTATCCGAGCATTTTGGGTCTCAAGCTCCTCTATAGTCGAGTGGTTTGCATCGAGTTCCTTCTCAAGTGTTCTCAAGTCAATGTTATCCCTAATGTTTCTCAACACTTTGTTAGAATCCAAAAGTTCCCGCTCCAAATTCAAAATATCATCAAGCCGTACTTTTAAATCTCTTTCCAATTCTGAAATCTCAGACTCCAACCTGGATATGCTTTCTGTACATTCCTGTAATCTAGCACGATCTTTTCTGTCATAGTGCTCAATCAACCTCGACAACTCGGCGAATCTTTCCTTAACTCTCGAGTAAGAACGTACTTCGGCAGAGACTTGATCTTCTTTCCTCTTAAGATTCTCAAAAATCTCATTCGAGCTCTTCTTGCTCTCATTGTACTGTTTGTCGAGACTCTCGATCTGCTTTTCACTCGTCTTGACAGTCTCAAGAAGAGTTCCAATTTTTCTTCGAATCTCTTCTTGCTGTTTTTTTAAATTATTTTGATCAATCGCCCCCTTTTCCAACTCTGATATTTTCAATCCTCTTTCTTTGATCTTCAACTCTAATCGGTTCATTTCAGTCGTTATATCATCCTTTTGGTCCAACAACTCAACAAGTCTTCTTCTTGCCTTTCTGAGGTCGATGCTAATTTTTTCCTGTTCTTCCTGCAAACTGCTGATAGATTTGATCTCTATTCCAAACAATTCACTTTCGAGGGACTCGAGAACTTTCCCCAATGAATTTCTTTCTGCCTCTAACCTGCTGATCTCTTTTGCAGTACCTAACAACAGCTCCAAGCTTGAGATGTCGCTTTTTAATGATTTTATTGCATTCCGGTTTTGCTCCATCTTATGTTGTACTTTTTTGAGTTCATTTTGATGAGGCTCTAACTCTTTGTTCAACCTACCGATTTCTGTAATATCGAGCAAACGGACTCTGTTTACATCCCCTTGCAAGCCTTTCAATTCCTCTAACTCTTCCTTTATCACGTTTCTTTCATCAATATCACTGCCACTCTTGAGCTTTTCAGTGTGTTCTTGGAGTAATTTCATGAACCCATTCAACTCATGGTCATCGAACGATTTACGGCAAAGAAGACAACGTTTCTCCTTTTGAGCAGCATTTATTGCACCCTCGTTGAATCTCACTGTTACCTCCATCATGCTTATGTTCTCAGATAAAATCTTATAATCACTTTCTAGCCCCTCTATGTAACTTTCATATTGGGGAAGTGTCACATCCTCGGGTAACAGAGAGATAACTTTGCTCCGTTTGTCCTGCAACTCCAGCTGGGCTACTTTGATCTCCGATTCAAGAGTTTTTAATTCACTTGATTTTTCAAACTCTTCGTGTTGAAGTGTATCATAATCCAGCAAAATGGTGTCAAGTTCGGCTTTTTTCGAATCCAAGCGTTCATTCAATACTGAGACACAGTTTGATATCTCTAAAGTCTTTCCCGTCAGTGTAAGAAACGATTGAGAGTTGTCTTCGAGCAAGTGGTTGAGATTCCGTGTAGTGCGATCTATCAGTTCTTTGGTGAAATTTACACGGGTAACGGTCTCACTTTGTTTGTTACTATTTGAAATTTGACGATTTAATTCCTCGATCTCAGACTCAAATACGGATATCTGTTTGTTAACTTCACTGATCTCTGCAGAGATGGTCGACAACTTATTGCTGTCCTTATGCTCCTGGAGTTTGGCCTTCTGCTTGCCCAAATCTTCTCTTTCCAACTCAAGTTCACCTTCGTTGACTTGGATCGATCGGAGCTTGGATTCTATAGCCCTACTGATTTGTTTTTGGGCTTCTATATCTTCTGAGTAATACTTTTGGTGCTGTTGTTCTTTCATGCGACTATCACGGAGCCTCGTCAACGAGTCGTCGAGGGTCTTCCTCATGGTGTTGTTTTCCTGCAAAGTGGACTCAAGCTGTGCTTCAGAAGCACGCACCAGCGACTCAAGTGCAGATTTGTATTCATTGACGGATTTTGCAGTCTGCTCTTCAGAAATGATCAAATTCAAACTGTTCAGCTCCATGAGCTCTTGTCTTTCGAAGAGATTCTTGTCGTATATGCTCCGAAGGGATTTGAGCTCACCTTCTACCCTAATAGAGTCGTTGTGGTCACGACGTTTCCGATCTAGCGAGTCGTTGGCTTTATCTACTTGCAGTTTGAGCTCGACAATGGTCTGTTTCTGCTTTTCTTGGTCCATATTGAAATTTGAGAGCTTGTTCTGGAGCACGTTGTCTGGATCCGGCAAAAACTCGATCTGGTCCTTCAATTTCGAGATCTGCTTCTTCAAAGACGTGTTCTGCTGTTGTAAAGACTCGATCTTGTTGATCACGGCCTCGTAGTCCTGGTTTGTCTTGAAAAGCTCGTCCAATCTGGACGTCACGTTCTCCAATTTGTCATTTGTCTCGCTCACCTCGACTTCGTACCTCTGTATCGTCGTCGTCAAGTCGTCTCTCTCCTGCTGCTTGCCCTGAGCACGTCTGCGGTCCTGTTTCAAGTGCTCTACGTTGTTTGTCAAGAGCCGTATATCGTCGTTGAACTGCTTTCGGAGCTCCTTGAAGTTCTCCAACACCTTGATGAACTTGACTGAGTCGAAAATCTCGTCGAACCGTTTCTTCAAGATCGAGGGCTCGCTGATGGGCCAGAGACTGTCCTCCTGGTGACAGAATATCACATAGTTCAAGATGGCTTTCGTCACCCCGAGGTACCGCGGCACCAATTGCTCGATATCTGCTGCCTTGGTGCTGATCGTGACCCTTTCGCCGTTGTTCAACACCACCAATTGGTTCTCCAAGGTCTTGAACGTGTTAGATGTCTTCTTGTTGATCACCTGTAGCGTCTTTGTGAGTATCATGTTCTTGTTGTTGATATTATTGAAGGCCAATTTCACCTGTGCCACAACAGACTTCTCTCCACCAATGTTGGGATCGTGGATGAAGGCTCCACCTTTGGAGTTGGGGGGTAAATCGCCCGTCGTGGCAAACTTTAGACACTCGATGATGGAGGTCTTCCCGCTGCCGTTGCTCCCCACTATTAACGTCAAGGGCTTGTTGAATTCGATGGTTTCGGTGTCAATGGGGTCGAAGGATCGGATCCCCTTGATCGACAACTTGAAAACGCTCGACATGTGGCGCTGGTCTGTTGGCGCGGTGCCTGTTGAGAGGTGTTAGCTAGATCTGATCTGAGTGTCATTTTTTCACTTTTTCGCGCACATAATTAATTTCTACAAAAGGGGGCGATTTATATATTAGCTAGAAAGCTTGAGTTCTGGCGGGTGCTTTTGAGGAAGCGGCTGGTTGATGAACTCCATTACCTGTCTCAGTTCGAGGCTATTAAAAACCTAAGTGGAGTTCAACTGAGGCTGGTTTGTGAGATCAGCTGTGGCATCAGCAGTGGTATATTCCTGGAAGCACCCACGGCTTTACAAGTGCTCGATATGCCAGGGCATTGAGGCTCCAGTTGACCAATTCAGGAGTTTTGCTCGTATACTGCACAAACTTCGACAATGATGATGTATCAAATACCATCTCCTCTTCCAGTATTGACGTGTCCCATAACCCTGTAGGCTCGCCTCGATCATTCTCCAGCTATATGAGTCCGTCGAGGTCCCACGTTCCACATGCATTGGACCATATCTATCCTTACTTCCTTTGTGCATCTCGTCTCCTTTCTCGTGTCTCCGATTGTCAAGAATATCTACTTTTGAGTGCAATTGGGCGCGAAGATGGATCTTAATGGATCTTCCAACTAGTCTGGAATGTACAAGATTAATTCGTGCATTTGACCATACGACCAGCTTTCATTGAAACAGAGTCTCACCATTTCCCGCCCTATCAGGCTCCAATTACCTCGGTGATCCATCTATATGGCCCTGACTTGATCTGTGATGGGGATGAGGGGCCCAGCCGTGGCTCATGTTTTTGCTGAGAAGTGGCTGAACACCTCTCAGAACAAATAGGAGTCCATGTTGTGTAATGTTGCTTCGTAAATACTTTCCGAATACGCTTGCTTTGGGTGGAAGAGCGTCGTGCGATGATTCTTACTGGCTCTGTTATAGTCAGGGGTGGAACGTTTTGATATATTGATCTTGTACTTTGTCGCACTACTCTTACTACTAAACGGGTCAGAAAAGTCAAAAAATAATTTTAGTCAGTTACTAATGTTCGCCCGAGATATTTCGCGCGAAACAAGTCAAGAAAATCAAAGATAAATTTTAGTCAGTTGCTTAGATTCGCCCGAGATGTTCGCGCGAGACGTTAAAATCGTTGAAGAAAGGGGCGTTTACGGTAATAAAGCTCTGCCGCACCAAACTGCTTCATATAAAAACAATGGATGGTTACTAATCATGGCACAACCCTGCAGTGTGTGTTAGTGCATGATAAGCCATAGCTCGGATTTCGTTAGTTAAATTGTTTATCTCGCACCAAACAACTGCGGTATTATTAATCGCCCTCACTATTTGATATGTGCTAATGCTGTCACGTAAACGACGCATCGCAATATATAAATCAGTCAAACCGACCACAGTCTGATCCAAGTTGTAGAAAATACAATCGTCATTTAAAGTTCAATATGAATACAGCTCAGGATTTTGTTCTCAAGCTGAGGGAGTTAGTCAGACCTTATTTGAAAAATGGGCCAACTGTATTTATAGTTATCCTTAGTTCGATGGTCATCGATTTCATATACTTGTCAGGGTTTATGAGCAGTGTTGAGCAGATCGAGTTGAAATATGGCACTACATTTGCCACAGCAAGTTGGACGTTATCTCTGTATGCGGTGACCTATGCAAGTTTCATACTGATCTTTGGAAGAATAAGTGATATTGTCGGACACCACATCATGTTAGTTCTGGGATTGCTTGCATTTGGTATTTTATCCATAGTCACGGCTGTGGTGCAAAACGTGTATGTGTTGATTATATTCAGAGCATTTCAAGGTATCTGTGCTGCTGCTACTGTTCCCCCATCTTTCGGTATAGTTGCACATACTTTCACAGGAAAGGCGTTGAAAGTTGCCTTGGGTCTCATGAACACTTTGATGATTGCCTCTTTCGGTTTCGGGTTGATTATCGGTGGTGCCTTATCTGACACATGGATAGGGTATAGAGGGCTCTGTTGGTTGGCTCTGGGATACTCGTTACTCGCATGTATTCTTCTGATCTTGATTGTAGATCCAATTAAAGGGGACCACACTGGAAGCTTGAGAAGATTGGACTACTTTGGTGTCTTCCTCTTGGCAACTGGAGGTGTATTGGTGGTTACTGGGTTCACAGAAGCAGGTTCAGATTGGTCGACACCTTCTGCATATGTTCCTATTGTCATAGGAACCTTGATGCTCATACTGTTCTTACTGTGGGAGACTCTTTTTTTCAGGAATGGAAGAGGTGAGAGCATTTCGATGATGATCCCAAAGGCTATGTGGAAAGTGGCAAACTTCAAACCTATTACAATCATCACATTTTTGCTTTATTCAGGTTTTATGGCTCTGTTCTTGTCGATTGATCAGTATTTTGAATACGTCTATGGAAACTCTGAGCTCATTTCAGCCATCAGAATATTGCCTTTTGTGGTTATTATGGTTTTCACCACGACTGCATTTGTCATTATTCCTGCCGGAAGATTGTCTGCACGTGTGATGTGTGTGTCAGGTATCGCAGTTGGGCTCGGAGGGCTTGTTTTGATCTCTCAGGCCAAATTGAACACTTCCAACTCGTACTGGAGATTCTACTTCCCAGGGTTAGTTCTCTTTGGTGGGGGTACCAACTTCTACTTTGTGAATTACTTGAACATGATTGTGCTTGCCACACCTTTGGATATGCAAGCATTGGTTTCTGGAATTTGTCTCACAATGGGTCAAATGGGTGCAGCAATAGGTATGGCAGTGACCACTTCTATCTTGGGTGACTCCAATATCACAGTTACAGATAAGAAGGATCTCGCAGATGTTTATAAAAATGCATACTATTATGCCGTGGCCACGTATGCTGTGGGTTTGGTATTGATATTCTTGTTTGTCAGGAATTTGAAACCAGAAGATATGAAGCAGGCGTTGCCGAGAGCAGGTGCTTCGGGAGAAGATTCGCCAGAGGAGGGAGATGAACAAGAGAAAGCCAGTGTTGAAGAACTCGGTTCAGATCGTTCCTCGGTTTCGAGTTCCGAGAATGTTGCTTAGTGGTTGGCTTTTGAATTGGGGGTAAATCGTTTTTATTTTGAGTGTTTTAGTTTTTTGCAGATGAGATATATATATATAAAAAAAACTCTCTAATAATTTCTGCTTTAGGTTTTTCACGTCTCAATTTTTCTCTTTGGCGCACAAATATCAAATTCTACAAAAGGGGGTAATTTCCACTCTATATACCACTAATCACCTGGTCCATGGCTTGTCTATATCTGATCTGGGCCTCGGCCATTTCGACCATGATCTGGAACTTGGCATCTAGGATAGCTTTGAGTTCTGGCGCATGGGTCTTTTGGGAAAGTGGCCGAGTGGTGTTCAAGAGCTGCATCACCTGTGTCACTGGCATGCCGTTGGCAGCTGCAAGTCCTATCATAGAAGCGCCTTTCACCACGGTGTATGTGGGCGACTGCGAGCCCCCAGAGATGGCCCGCTTACCAGTTGCGACTTCGATCATGTCGAGAAGCCGGCTGTTGTAGCTTTGCGAGCCGCTGATCGAGATCAAGTCGAAATGGTAACCCCCTTTGGCCAAGGTTTCCACTATCTGCCTGGTTTCCAACAGCAAAAACTCTAGCGTTGCCAAGTATTTCAAGGCAAGGTCTTTCACACTGAGATCACCTGTCTCTCCTACATATGTACCACTCATTTGCGGGTCGGCATATGGCGTCCTGTTGCCGAAAATGTTCCCGTAGAGGAACCTGTGCTTCACAAGATAATTCGCTATGGGGACCCCGGATTCCGCTACTAATTGGTCTAAAATTCTGTCTAGAGCTTCAAAGAACGTCTCGTTTGGCTTCCTGGAGCTTTCCAACTCGGTAAATGCAGGATGTGACTTGAACAAGTGCTCGATCAACGAGCCAGTGGCCGACTGGCCACCTTCAGAGATAAAGTACCCTCTGACAAAATTGTCAAAGGGCCCCCACACGCCCGGGACGACCTGCATTTCGGTGGCAGAGGCCACTAAGTAGCATGTGGACGTCCCAGCCACCATCGAAAGCGTGTTATCTACGTCTTTCACAGTGGCGATCCACCCGGCGTAGCAGTCGATGACGCCATGGCCCACGTATATGTGGTGTGACAGCTGCAACGCTAGCTCTTGCTGCAATTCCTTGCATATAGTGCCGATTCTCGCACCCGCAAACGGCAAGGGGCAGCGTTCGGTGTTGTCTGAGCGCTCCAGTCGGCCAATTGAAGCGAAATTCGCAGCGGTCAACTGGTGCAAACCGAACAAGGTGAGCATCTGCTTGGACCAGCCCTTGACAGAGCCATCCAAAGCGAGCTCTGCCTCGGCATTATAATCGTCCACATCTACGAGGCATTTCTGATAAAGTGCTAGTTCCCCATTCGTGACAAGCATCACAGAGACAAAATCGTGCAACTCCATAAACACCAAATCGGGTAAGTCACACAGGGGAATTCTGTCTACGAGGTACTTCAACTTGGGCACGCCCATCTCAGGCAAGAAAGACCCGCCGATCTTGCTCATAAAGGGCTTGTCTTTACAAGTCTCATTCAACTGGCTCAGCTCCGTGCCGCGGTGGTCCATCCAGAGCACGACATTCTGGTCTGCGGTCTGGAACCCGTAGTCTACAGCGTAGGGCATCAATTTTTGGCCGTGCTTTTTCAACACCGCCAACGAGCATGTGGCGTCGACACCGATTCCGCCCACAATTGCACCGGGGTTTCGGGCCATAACCTCGCTGACTCCCCGCTTCACGAGGCCCCAGATCTCTGTAGACGACTGCGTGATGAACTCGTGGTGCTGTGGATGGTGTCTCCTAACGAGCTCACCGGTTGAAACCGCGACAGTTTCGCCATTTTCCGAAGTCAAGCAAACCCGCACGGCCGCTGTTCCGACGTCGATCCCAATCGACCACATCCCGGCCAATCGCTGTGCCATCTCCTTGCCTCGACTCCCTTGACCTGTCTCTGCACCAGAAACACATCTCTGCCATTTTTCATCTGTGTCACTAGTCATTTTTTCCTTGATCTCAAGGTGAAAAATCTGAAAAGTGAAAAATCTCGAGGCACCTTTAGACAGTCCTAGATCAGCACCGAAATGAACATCGCTGGAGCTCTGCGTGTGCTTTTTTCGCGCAACTTGAGCGTACGTGGATATCCGCGGCTGTTAACCGCGCTGGGACCCTGGCTGCGGTTAGCGCCGGGCAATTTGGCGCCCCGCGCCTTCAGCACATCGTCCATTGCCAGAGCGTACGAAGATGAGAAAGTGGTCATCGACGAGTTGGCCGCCGCCTTGACACCTGAAGACGCGGAAACTTCTCGGAAAATGCGGAACATCGGGATCTCGGCACATATCGACTCCGGAAAGACCACTTTCACCGAGCGTGTGTTGTTCTACACGGGCAGAATCAAGGCCATCCACGACGTGAGGGGCCGGGACGGAGTAGGTGCCAAGATGGACTCCATGGACTTGGAAAGAGAGAAGGGGATCACGATCCAGTCTGCTGCCACGTACTGTAGCTGGGACAAAGACAGCGAGAGTTTCCACTTCAACTTGATCGACACTCCAGGGCATATTGACTTCACGATCGAGGTGGAGCGGGCCTTGAGAGTGCTCGACGGCGCCGTCTTGGTGGTGTGCGCCGTGTCCGGAGTGCAGTCGCAGACCGTCACTGTAGACCGCCAGATGCGCCGCTACAACATCCCGAGAGTGACTTTCATCAACAAGATGGACAGAATGGGCGCCGACCCGTTCAGGGCCATCGACCAGATCAACCAGAAGTTGAAGATCCCAGCTGCTGCCATCCAGGTGCCGATTGGTGCCGAGAGAGACTTGAAGGGTGTGGTCAACATCATCGACCGTGTGGCCTTGTATAATGAGGGTCCGCAGGGCGAAACGATCCGGGCTGCTGAGGTTCCTGAAGACTTGAAACAGTTGGTGGAGGAAAAGAGAACTGCCTTGATCGAGATGTTGGCCGACGTGGACGACGAGATTGCCGAGTGTTTCATCGAGGAAGTCGATCCGACTGTCGACCAGATCAAGGCTGCCATCAGACGGTCCACCATTGCAAGGAGATTCACGCCTGTCTTGATGGGCTCTGCTTTGGCCAACAAAGGTGTCCAGCCGGTGTTGGACGCTGTCGTGGACTTCTTGCCGAACCCGAGCGAGGTCTTGAACACCGGTTTGGATGCAGCTAAAGAGGAGACCGAGGTCAACTTGGTACCGTCGTCGAAAGCCCCGGTTGTCGGCTTGGCTTTCAAGTTGGAAGACGGTAAATTCGGCCAGTTGACCTACATCAGAGTGTACCAGGGTAAGTTGAAGAAGGGCATGTACATCACCAACGTCAAGACCGACAAGAAGGTGAAGATCTCGCGGTTGGTGAGAATGCACTCCAACGACATGGAGGAGATTGACGAGGTTGGGCCGGGTGAAATCTGTGCCACTTTCGGTATCGACTGTTCCTCTGGAGACACTTTCACCGACGGCACTGTCAAGTACACGATGTCCTCGATGTACGTGCCAGATGCCGTGGTGTCGTTGTCCATCACGCCGCAGAACAAGGACACCACCAACTTCTCGAGGGCTTTGAACAAGTTCCAGAAGGAAGATCCGACCTTCAGAGTCAAGTTCGACCCGGAATCCAAGGAGACCATCATCTCCGGAATGGGCGAGTTGCACTTGGAGATCTACGTCGAGAGAATGAAGCGTGAATACAACATCGAGTGTACTCTTGGTAAGCCGCAGGTCTCGTACAGAGAAGCCATCTTGGGCTCTACCGCTTTCGACGAGACCTACAAGAAGCAATCTGGAGGTGCCGGTCAGTTTGCCAGAGTCATGGGTGAAGTCAGGGCCGAAACCGGAAAGAACACCTTTGAAACTCTGGTTGTCGGTGGTAAGATCTCGGACAAGTACTTGTTTGGATGTCAAAAGGGTTTCGAAGAAGCCTGTGAAAAGGGTCCCCTCATTGGACACAGAGTCCTCGGCGCCCATATGTTGATCAACGATGGTGCTACCCACGTAGTCGATTCCTCCGAGATGGCATTCAGAGCAGCCACCAAGTTGGCCTTCAGATCTGCCTTCTTGAATGCCCAGCCTGTCATCTTGGAGCCTGTCATGAAGCTTTCCGTCACTGCCCCTAACGAGTTCCAAGGTGCCATCATCACCGTCTTGAACAAGTTGATGGCTGTCATCCAAGACACGGAGAACGTGAACGAAGAGTTCACCGTCACTGCTGACTGTTCTTTGAACCAGATGTTTGGCTTTGCTTCCACCTTGAGAGCCAACACCCAGGGTAAAGGTGAATTCTCGTTAGAGTTCAAAGAGTATGCTCCTTGCCTGCCACATTTGCAGAAGCAGTTGATCGAGGAGTACGAAAAGAAGAGACTGGAGAAGAAGAAATGATTCTTAGATGTATATATAGATATTGGTTTCTTGTCTGTACATAGTTAAAAGAAGACCGCTATACTGTTTTTTAACGCTCAGGACAACAAGAACGATTCAGATCCCTCGTTGAATGCTTGAACAATACGCTTTTTCATGGCCTCTTTGGACGAATAGTTTGGCAATTTCAAGTAATTGGCACACGTCATCACACTAGGCAAGTAGTCATCTGCAGATAATCCATCTTCACTTTCCTTCTTCACTACCGTCAAGTCCGGTCTTAGGCTCTTGAAACCACCGATGGGCAACCTTGGAGATCCAGTCAAAAACTGTAAAAACTTCCTCTTTTCTTCTTTCGAGAACTCTGTCATGATCTCGAGCAAATTTTTGATAGCCAGCGACTCACTGTTGTAACCATGGTCAGCTCTGATAGACGATTTCAAAACTTCAGGTGACCAGTCCTCTTCACCATTACCGAACAACGTCACCAACTCTTCAGGCGAGAAAATGGTCATCGAAGAGTATGGGAAGACCCGTGAAAATCCTAATGTGAATGTGTTGATCTGGGTTTTAACTCCATCGCCAACAGTATGGTCAAGAACCGCATCAATGTACGCCTCTATAGTCTCAGAGTTCACCATTTCATCTGCTCCATCTGGAATCAACTCAATCTCTGGGTATCCAGGCAAGACAAATGACAAAGAAAGGTCTTCTAAAGTGCTACCATCAACCTCTACAGACTCGTTGTGGGCAACATCATCAGTGTACAAACTCACATACTTGAGCAAATGATTCAAAGCTTTGAACAAATCAGGGTCTACCATCTTCACATCTTGGAGCATCGCGAACCTACCACGACTGAAATTCTTATTGTTCACCAACTCGTTTGCGAGTTTGAAGAATAGTGGGTTGAAGCGGAAGTCGATGATCCGCGAATCGAGCAAGGCACGCGCAATAAAAGACCCCAAGAGATAGAAATTGTTCAACACACCTGATATCTGGCTTGCTGGCAGACTTACTTCTGTTGGAGAAGGGAAAAGCCCGGTGGCATAATTCACGTATTCAGATGAAGTGTTATCATCTTCTCTCCACATCCTACGCTTCTTCAGGGCAAACCCCTTCGAAGTCATGGCGTAAAACTCTAAAGTTGGCCCCAATCCAGTTCCAGCTTCGTCAAAGTACTCAATCTCGATCAAACTTGGAATCGAAGCATACGATTTCAACACCTTGATGGCACATTCAAACAACTTATTTCTCGCAATTCTGATCTTATGTCTGGAAGGTCTGCCCAAGGAGACTTGGTTGTTTTGGTTTCCCTCATTCTGGTTTGTCCTTTGCTCCCACAGCTGGATGAGCCTCGAGTGGCCGAAAGACGTCGATTGCAAGAAGAACATCCTTGTCTCAATGGGGAACAAAAATGGGAAATTTCTGGTGATATAGATACTCCATCCTGGAAGTGTTCCACTTGAAACCACCAAAGGTTCCTCTAGTTGTCTATTTAACTTCGCTGTGAGCTTGAAGTTCACAAATAATGCAGAAGAAGCACCAGAATCAGCCACTGATTTGTTCATGTTGAACAATAACTTCAAGAAATCCAAGATGTTGATGGATGTGGCGTCTCTCAAGACTTCCAATTCATCCACAGTGGCATCATGAGGGTACCATTCACTTTCCTCTTCTTCCACAGCCTTCTCTCCGCTGACTTTGCGAAATTTGATTTGATGAGTCCCGCCCCAAATCTGTTTTGGGTCCACTGGACGGCTCGAATTCTTTTGCAAAGATCTGTAAACGGCACCGTAAATGGTGGTGGCATCGGGAATCACTTCCCCATCAACAGAGAACTCGATAAAGAAATCGCTGTCCCCTGAGGCGGTTTCTCTGGATTCATCATTGCTTTGTCTTCTGAATCCAGCAAAGTTTCCGAGTCTCGATAATTGAGAAAGAGTGTCCAATCTGTTTTTCAAAAACGTGCAAATTGCCTGGAACGTTCCCAAGGCATGAACAGTCATGAGCATTTGTCTGGAACCTTCAGGCATACTTGAGTCATCACAAACCAAGCGCAATTTGAGCTGCTTGGCCATCACAGATGCTCGGTTGTTTGCGTCGGGATAAGATCCGAAAGATGAGCCATAAGAAAACCCAGTAGCGCTTCCTGAGCTTGTGATCTCAAATGACTCTGAACGAGTCAAGGCTTCCTGTAATTTGGTCACAAACAAGATTATGGGAAGCTCCACTTGTTCGGATGTAGAGGCAAACTTGGAGCAAAACACTTGTTGGAACAGTGCATAACAGTCAGAGCTTTCGGCACCAACACGGGACCTGAATATCGACAACAAGGACTCTATGATGCCGCAAGATACCAACTCAAAAGATGAGATAGAGCTGGATTTGTTCGAAAGAGAACCCAATGAATGTGTGAACAACCTCCACAAATCGCACCACTCCTTGAACGAGAATTTGGATATCTTCCTAGAGTCTGCCAATGTTGCAGAGACTTCGTCTAATAAACGCATGTGCTCAAGTCTTGTGTTTGGACCGTTTGCCCGTAATTCGAGATACCGCTTCTCGACATCAGAGGCTATGGTTACCAATTCGGAGACTATGGTGCTCAAGTTGGTGATGTTCAAGGCATCATAGACAAAAGCATTGTCTTCGAGATAGCTGTGAAGCTTGAAAGAGAGCGATCCTCTCTGTGAAATGTAAGTGACTTCCTCCCTGCGAGGCTCTTCGTCTTCTGACTCTTCTTCTTCGCCATCATCATCTTCCCCTTCCTCTTCTTCTTCTTCTTCTTCTTCCTCTTCTTCTTCTTCTCCCTCTTCGTCTTCATCGTCATCGTCGTCGTGTTCTTCGTTATTGTCATCATCGTTCAGCTTCTGAGAACTCATATCCTCGTCGTGGTCGCTGTCGTCATTAATCTCCTTCTTTCTACGCTCTGAATCTCTCACTAGCTCTCCATCAGATCTCAAAACCTCCAACAAAGTAGCTGTGTCGGCCAATAATCCCTCTCTTTCAAACTCAGCCATGAATTCCGGTCTCGTTGACAATTTTCTGGTAATATGAAAAGCACCCAACAACAAGATGTATGGATGCATTTTGTTAGAGTTTCTGGAAACAGAGTCCTCGTAGGGCTCTTCGGTCTCCTTGAGCGTCGTCATCTCACGGCGGATAAAGATCTTGCTCTGGATCACGATGGAGGCAAGAAGATTGGTGATATTGGAGTCCATGATCTTGCATTCAGAGTTTTCGCTCGCTAAAAAATCGACAATTCTGAAGGCAACCACCAAGACAACACGACGAATGTTGTAATCCACTGTAGATGAATAGATTGTGATCAAAAGAGGCAAGATCTCAGCGACAAAACTGTCAAACTCCGCCTGGTGCTCTTGATAGAGACCGATCTTCTCCTGTCTGATTTCTTCTCTGAGCTCGTTGTTTGCCAGTGTCATGAAACCCCCAACGGAGACCTCATACATGGAGACATTCAATTCATCAGGGCATTGCACATAGGGCAAAATATGGCCGATTAACTTGATAAAGATCAAGATCAACTCCTTTGGAGCTGCCATCAAGGACTCGATGGATACATGTGAAACACCCAAAGATTCTCCCAGCGAATCGAGATCGTTTCCCAGGGTGCGGCTCACCAAAGCCAAATCCGACGACGCTGGAAGAATGGAATTTTTCGAGTAATTGGAGAGCGAAACAGCAATGACTTCTCCAAGATTGAAGGATCTCAAGATCATGAGTGACAACTTTGACGAGTTGTTTGCCAAAACCGTCATGGAATTGAGGACTCTTAGGCATGTGCTAAAGGTCAACAAGTTGTTTGACGAGTTTCTCTTGCCGCATGAGGCGGGCAAGATTGTCGATAACCTTTTGAAAAGGTTCTCCGAGATCAACTCCTCGAGAAGCAGAGGCTTCCTCTTGAAACTCTGGATGATTCTGCTGATGGCGAACCATGCGTTCTCCACGGAAACGGCATCGGAGTACTCGATGGCCACTCTTTCAATCACGGGAAAGATCTGTTTCACTTTATCAAAGCTGTCTGTGCTAACGTTTTGCACAGAGTTTGCCGTTATTATCAAAGCCTTCCTCTGTGAATGGATCGTGAAGAAATCAAGATACTCCAACACCGAATGGATACAGTTCTTACCCATGATATCTCTTCCACGCACTTTTGAGATCATCTCGAGCGTCTGCAAGGCCTGCTCGGCCAAATCTATGTAACTGATCTCCAAGAGCTTAGTCTGCAACAGCTCGATGGCGCCGCAGGACACCATTTCGTTGGCAAAGTCGTTATTCACGGCCAAGATGTTATACATGCAACGGCAGGCGACAAGTTGCAACTCCAAATCCTCCTGCAACATCGGGTCCTGCAAGATGTCGATCAAGCTCTGGGACAACTTGTAAACCGGTAGGCTTCTCTCCGCCACCATGCCGTTCATCATCAAGATGGCCTCGCTGAGCAGATTCAAGGTCTCGAGCAAGATGTACGGGTCGTCTCGGAGCTTCAAGCCCTCGAGCAAGTTCGGAATCGACTGCAAACCGCCCAGGCCGTGGCCTCCAAATCCGCCAATCCCGTTCGAAAGCAAGAAAGCCTCCGGGAAGAATCTGCCGATGTTGTCGGCCAACGATCCGCCGTTGCCGGGCAGGCGGCGCTGATTCAGGACGTTTCTCGTGTCATTATGGGCAAACCCGGAGGTGTGGTCATCTTCCGCTGGCTCTTCGTCACTGAATTCTTCCGTATTTGCATTCCCGTGGACTGCATGTGTATTGGCCGACGCATTTCGGTTGAACCGCCCGCCCAACACTTCCTCAAAGGCGTCCTCCAAGAACTGGTCCTCGTCGCTGCGTCTCCTGCTCTGGACGGCCCGGTTCAAGGCGCTCTCCACCGACCGCATCAACTCGTCGCCCTCGGAATCGTACTCATATGCAAACTCGTCCTCGGACGCGTGCACCTGCTGCGACTGCGAAACCACCATATCGTCGGCATCTTCGTCGTGCTCTATAAGATAGCTGGCGGATCTGGACTTCCGGTAGTTCTCGGACAACCGCCTCAAGCTGGACTCCTCATCGTCTTCAGCATCTTCATCCGCTTCCCCGGGGCTCGTTCCCTCTGTCGGAGCGCCGTATTTGCCCTCAGAAACGTCGTTCATCACTGTGTCTCGGTCTTTATCGTACCCGCCCCTGGTCCGAGTTTGCCTCTGTCTGTCAGCACCGGGGCTCGGCTCTTCGGCAGTGCTCGGCTTCGGAACACTGTTGCCGCTAGAATGCGACGATCTTCTCGGCATTTGCAGCTGAATCGGATCTGTGGTCGTCAAGTTCTGGCACCTGTTGATTAAGGGAGTAAGTATAAGAGAAAACCAAATTCGCCTTCTATTATGTGTGGTGCAGCGATGTTCCGCTGGAATTGAGGCTTTCTGATGTGGCGGCGCTATGGCGCTGTGGCTAGGCTGTTCTGGAACTTCTGGTGCAGATACGGTGTTCAGCTGTGGACCAAATACCTAATCGACTCAATATGTAGTCCTGTCAAAGGCCAATCTGTGGCGAAATCGCTCCAGAAATGCGCGGTAAGGGGAACCTGGATCGCTTTTGGGTATCGGTGCACGACCAGATGAGCAGTTGAAAATTTTTTTCCCTCTGAAAAATTTATTTATGCTATCATCTCATCTCTGTCAGTAGATATAGAACACAACACACAATGCCTAGATCCAAACGTTCCAAGCTCGTCACCTTGGCGCAGACCGACAAAAAGGGAAGAGAAAACAAGGAGCGTATCTTCGACGAAGTCAGATCCCATCTCGATAACTTCAAGTACTGCTGGGTTCTAGCCCTCGATGACGTGAGGACTCCAGTATTGCAAGAGATCAGATCCGACTGGGCTGGGTCCAAATTGGTCTTGGGAAAGAGAAAAGTTTTGCAAAAGGCCTTGGGAACCACGAGGGAGGAAGAATATAAAGACAACTTGTTCAAGTTGACCAAATTGTTGACTGGTGTCTCTGGATTGTTGTTCACAGATGAGAACCCAGAGACAGTGCAGTCCTATTTCCTGGCATACTCCAAATCAGATTTCACACGTGCCAACCAAGTTGCGCCTTTCACTTTCGTCATTCCAACCGGTCTCGTTTACTCCAGAGGCGGTCAAGTCCCAATAGAGGAGGACGTTCCAATGTCTCACTCCATGGAGGAGACCTTGAGAAACAAGCTCAGCATCCCAACAAAGATCAAAGGTGGTAAGATTTACCTCGAGAACGAGCACAAAGTCGTCGAAAAGGGACAGAAGTGTGATGTCAAACAGGCCTTGATCTTGAAGACTTTTGGAATCGCAGCAAGTGAGTTCAAGGTCAAGATCTTGGGTTATTACAACGGAGAAGACGTTGAAACCGTCGAGTAATTCTAGACTATCATGTATAAAACCATAAAAGTGCTCTCATCGTTAATACCATGACATTGTAGCTTTCTCCCTTCATCGCATCCCCTCACCACAGCACCACAGCACCACAGCACCACAGTACCCTCCTACCGCATCTATGCATCTCATATCTATCAGATCTCAGAAAGTCGTGCATTGACGCCCAAAACATCCCCCAAATTTGTAGCCAAAAAAAAATTAAGAGAGAATACCAAGTATAAACAAACAAGCGTCTTGAGGCACAGACAGACTGAGCACTATCTGTTGGTCTCCAATCCGAGCGAGACTTTCAAGACCCCAGAGAGAGCAATTGAAACGACATGGATTTGATGAACTTGGGGCAGGTGTCCAGAAAGACGGGCCTCAAGCTGAAGCGGAATTCAAAGAGGGACACCAACGGTATGGAAGATCTCGATGAGTTCTTCCAAAATGAGAGCGGGAGCGAAGACGAAATCATATCAACGTCCAATGGCACTGCCAGAAAACTCAGTTTTAGAAAATCATACCATTCACCTAGAAGATCAACGGGCGTGAGTCGTTCTGGTAACGACTTATTTGTACCCGAGTCCCCAACTGAAAACAACAGGAGCAGTGAACTTTTCAAAGAATTGGAAACTTTGAGCCCCATAAACGCACAAGAGTCGTCGTTGCAAAAGAAATCAGCAGATCTCACCAAGAAAATAGCGCTATCAAGGAAGAAGAAGCGGTTCAGCATAGGCGATGACGATTCAGAACTGGAAAATGGGAATGGTAGTCCCCTGGCTGGTACAAAGACAAGGAAAAGAGACCAGAAATTGTTTGTTCCCGAGTTGTCGGAGGAGGACGCGGAAGCTGAGGAAGGGATGGTCCAAATTGTGCGTCCTCAAAATCAAACTCACAACAAAAAATACAATGAGCAAGACTTTGATGATCTGTCACTTCCACCGGACTCCATTGACGGAGGAAATACACAATTTGACAACGACGGATACCAGGACCAACAGCAGCAAGATATCGAAGATGATGAACAACAAGAACAAGTAGAGCAACAAATAGAAGATGAAGAACAGGAGGAACCACAATCAGCGAAAGAGCCCGAACGTGAAGAAGAAGAAGAAGAAATGCCTGTCGCGAAGAGGTCCCGCAAAAGAAAGAGCTCAATCACCTCTACCTCTTCTCATACCATACCCAAGCCAGCGACACGAACCAAAAGAGATGACAGTATTGACTCGAGTCTTGGACTGCCAATCAGAAAATCTACAAGGCATAGGATACCTAGATTGGCATTCTGGAGAAATGAAAAGATTATTTACGATACCAAGAAAGAGAACGGTGCAATCGTTCGTGAAGTGAAAAACGTTGTTCAGGTGCCCGAAGGCACTACGCAAGGTGCCGCTAGCCGAAACCAGGCCAAAAGGACCAGAAGAACAGCTTCCCCTCCTGCATCTAGACGGTCTACTGCGAAATCGAAACATAGTGATATTGACGTTGCTGATGTAAGCGATGAGGTTGATGAAATGGAAGGTTCAGAGTGGCAGCGGTCCGGGAAACTTGCGATCGATATTTTTGAAGGCCCTGGATCAGACAACAAAGTTGGGCGGACAGTGGCATGGAAGAGTGGACACGAGCAATATGTCACCAAAGATGACGGTGCTGATAACTTCAAGCTAGCAGTTCTTTTCGATCTGGAGAGAGAGTTCGCCGCAGCGGGCGTGTTGGAGTTACCTCACGATGGTGTCAAACTGATGAAAAGTAACGACGAGACTTATTTCATGTTCCATGTTATCAAAGGGGTGCTAGAGGTCACTTTAAACGATTCAAAATTTATTGTCTCAGTTGGATGCAGTTTCGAGGTGCCTATGGGAAATTTCTACCAGCTTCAAAACGTAGGACATGGGGAAGCAAAATTGTTCTTTGTCCAGGCAAAATACGTCACAATAGATCCCAATGAAGAGTGGGACTGACTAATTATTGTTGCCTTCTGGATTTGTATTATTATTTTCTGGTCTTTGTCATGTGTAAGGTTGTCAGATATATACTGTGTAATTTTATTGTATACTAATTTCAAACCATAACAAAACAAATCGTTATAAACTGAACAGATGCCGGTGATCGTTTTGAGATCTCGAGCAAATAATGTACAAAACTATAAATCTATTCGAAACAAGATACCCCCAATTGAAATCAAAATTGTAAAAAAAAAATTTAGATGTAAGTCGTTTGAAGTGTGGATCAGCTCTTAGAAATGGCTTCCTCTGAATCCTCCTCTTTGTCAGCCAACTTTTGCATTCTTGCTAACTTCACCAAAGGAGATAACGATGAACATTCATCGGCGTCCAAGATAAAAGGATCAGCCAACAAAATGTTTGCATCCCCTCTCTTGTCTGGGTCGACCTGTAAACACAAAGCCAAAAACCTCTTCAATGTATCACTTAAGGAATCTGGATCATTCAACTTCGGAGTTCCAATTGTAGTGATCAAATAAAGAGCTCTCAATGGAGTTTCATTCAAATATGGAGGTTCACCGTCGATCATCTCTATTGTCATAATACCCAAAGACCAAATATCAACCTTTGGACCATATTCTTTCTTGGAAACAACTTCAGGAGCCATCCAGTACGGAGTTCCCACCATTGTTGTTCTTTTGAGATTGTACTCCTTGATCTGAGCACAGAATCCGAAATCTGTTATCTTGATGGCACCGTCCATTGATAACAATATGTTATCCGACTTGATATCTCTGTGGATGATACCCTTGGAATGCAAAAATCTTAAACCTTCAAGTGTTTCACGACAAACTGCACCGATCTGTCTCTCAGACATCACATTGTGAGTGACGATATCGGTCAACGATCCACCTTCCATGTATTCCATGACAACCCATAAGTCGTTCTTCATCAAGTACGAATCTATGAAATTGACAATATTCTTATGTTTACTTCCCTTCATGACCAAAATCTCATTGATAATCAACTCTTTTTTAGGCTGCTCTTCCAAGTTCATCTGTTTGATGGCGACAGATTTATTCGTATTATTTTCATAAGCAGTATAGACACCACCGGATGCACCTTGGCCAACTTTGACCAAGTTCGCATATAACAAAGAAGGGTCCCCTTGTGCACAAATTGTCGTCAACTTCGCATAGATGAGTTTATCCTTCTTTTTCTTTTCCTCTCTCTTACGTGCAGCGTTGATTGCAGCCTGTTTGGAATCACGTATCGATTTGTTGGCCTGTTCATTTCTCTGCGTAAGAGGTGTTGGAATCGGAGGCTGTTGCTTTTGTTCGATCTTTTGGTTGTTAGTGCTGTGCTGTGGTACTTTCTCTGTGGGTACGGCCGGAGGTGTAGCGGCTGCTCCTGGTGGTGGAGGTGGTGGTGGTCTTGATGGCTGCAAGCCTGTTCGGGCAAGATTGGCCGCCGGCGAGAGCATGTGAACCGGCTTTGTGGATTGAACCGGGGAATGAGATTGGTTGAACATTGGTGACTGAGAAACCAGCTGTTGAGGGGTGGATCTCATCGAGATTTTCCTCGATAAAGAACCAAACAATGAAGGTGAATGCTGATGGTGTGATTGTGGGGGAGGAGAGGTTGGTAAATCGACACGGCTAGAAGCTGTCTTGTCGTTGGCAGACGAGGTTGGTGGCTTTGGAGGCGGTCTGATTGGAATAAATGAGCTACCAATATTTTCTGGATATCTGTATGGACTGCTGAGATCGACAGGCTGATTGTGCTGTGGAGTGGCTCCCAAATTAGGGGAATTCTCTGTTGAGCTTTCAGCATTCCATGAAGATGGCGTTGTCATAAATTCTGACGGCTTTAATGCAGGAGTCTTGTAAGCCAGGCGATCGTCTTTGAGTTTTCTCAAAGCATGTTCTTCCGAGTCTTCATTTGCCAAGTCGTCTTTGTAAAACTTCACCACGTTCATCACCAGTTCTGGGTGTGCCTCCTGCTCCAGTCTACTGATTCCACTTTGCGATAAGGCCTCAGCCCACTCTTCTGGTAATCCTGTGAACTTCCCTGTTTCTTTATCTACTCCTACATGGCGCACGACCTTCAAGTCATACGGTGTAGAGATCTTGAAAGGACTGTATCCCAGTGGCTTTTTGGTGTCTGAAGAGTTTCCAGAGCCTTTCATCGACTGGACAAAATTGTTGAATGCACCTTTCACTTTGCTGCCACCTATTCTGCTCTTGTTCGATTTGCGAGAAGATGAATACGGAGACGACTTCTCCGAAATAGGTGAATATGAACTTTTATGCGTGCTTGGAGTGGACGTGAACAGAGATGACTGCTGGAGATATGGAGTTACTGGGGCACCCGTGGAGCCCGATTGCTTGCTACCTTTTGATAAAACCGAGAATCTCCCCTTTTGCGGCACATTGTGCACAACACTGGCCTGTGAATTGATATCTGAGTTGTTGGAGCTCTCTTCCAAAAATGTATCGATGAATTTGTTCACCGGCTCTTCTCCGGAATGTATGGATTCTTTCGAGTAGTTCATCAGTGGAGCGCTGAACTTTGTTACCGCGGGATTTCCGAGAGACGACGACAGAGAGCTGGAGTCTTTGGTGTCTCTTATGAGCCCTTGCTCGCTCGAGACAGCCTGAATCGAACGCAATGACACAGATTCTGCCTGGATGGCGGATCCCACAGTCAAAAAATCACCTTCTTCTGGCCCAACACCGGAACCTTGTTGCGGTTCCACCTGAGATTTTATTCTCGAAGGCTTGCTCGATGTGGAAGGGTCTGATATGCGAGAGTCATTGATTCCGTTCAAGACGGACGACTTCAGGGATGTCACGGAAAGTGATTCTAGTTTGGGATCCAAAGTTTTGGAACTGGATGTCTCTTTATCCTGCTCTTCGGCTGTAGACGTTCTCATCACCCCCTCCAGTTCAATGCCCTGGGCCAGGTTGTTCGTTTCTTCACCACGTGTATCCTGTTCTGTGTCATTTGGTGCGCTGACGTCTTCAGATGTGATGGACGAGTCTTCGACTTCTTCAATTGACGTGTCGGGCACATCCGCGTGCTCCTTGCTGCCGGACTTGTCCCCCAACACCTCTGAGTACTTCAAATTGTTTATCAACTCATTTTCCTTGTTTGTAAGGGCGTTCACGTGGATGGTACCCCGGAACCTCGGCAAAGAGGCCTGTGGAGACACTGTGTGGTCGTTCTCCTTCGACACACTCGGGTCTCTGTCTGAAAAATCCCCCGACATCGTTCACGAGATTCAGTGAATAGACTCAACCGCCAATATCGATCCAGATTTTTTTATTTGTTTCAACGCTTTTGGCGCTCAATTACAACAGGGAAAAAAAATTTAGGCTATGCATTACCCGGACAAGTCCCCGATGCAGGTATTGTGTAATCAATATGTAGGCTCACTAGCGAGGACCCGTTGAGGGACCAGAGGCGTCGAAAAATCAGCTCCATGCGATGGGTTGAATTGTAGATTTAAGGTTCTGTGAGAGTGGTTGCCACAGTTCCTCGAAAACATTGGCACCAACTCGAGCTGCTTTCTTTCCGAGGCGGATGCATTCAAACTTTAAATCGCATCACCTTTTTAGCGATGGCAGCGATGGATAAAATTGGTCCGCAATGAATTTCCAGTAAATGGGCGTTAGTACCGCTGCCAAAGAGGTTCCCTTCTGGTCTACTGGTCCACAGACTCTTTTCCTCATCTTGGTGCTGATGTTTCAAGCTGAAGCTCGGTAGTGCTAGAAGTGTCCCAACTATCAAGTCTATCGGTATTAGATATATAAGTCTTTTAATCGGTCAGCCTTAAATTCCAAACTGCAACCAAACATTTTTTCAGTAACCTCCTTTCTAACGAAATCCCCGCAGCTCCCAGTGACTCTCTGCACCAATTAACCTTGGATTGGGTATGGCAATCTAAATGGCTCCTCCACACAGATCACTCTGTCAACCAGAGCTGAAAAAAAACATAAAAGTAAACCGACTAGACTTTTTTTTCTGAGCCCACAGGAAACAACATACACTGACACCTAGCACAAGCAATGCCGCAAGTGTTGTCGAGGCTACAGTCACACGGCCATTCTTATATACAGGACAAGAGTGGCAGCAAAGAACAGGAAGTCTTGAATGCAAAGCACGACAACGTGAAGAAGATCGCCCACAATGAGTGGGAGGACCCGAACCGGCTCATCATTTCGGGCTACTTGAACAAGAAGTCGCTGAGGTACCATAACTACAAGAAAAAGTGGTTTGTTCTAAGAAATTGCCAGCTTTCTTATTACAAAGATGAGAGCGAGCACAAACCTTTGGGTGTCATCCAGGGTATGAACTTACTATCGGTCAATGTCGACGATACAGATAGCCATCATCATAGAAGTAAATTCTACTTCAAAATACACACAAATGAAAAAGTACTCCAGTTGTACGTTGACAACAAGGACACATTGAACAAATGGGTGAAAGCACTTCAGTGTCTGATAGAGTACAATTGCAACGACACTAACGACATCAGGGCCACCCCCAATGCAAACTCAAAACCCAGTCTACTCGAGCCCCCGCCTCAATCGTTTCTGGAGCACAATAACTCATCCGTCGAACAGTTCAGTGGAGTTGAAGATCTCAATTACACTTCAAATGCATCCGACTCCAATCTGAACCTGTTGTCGTCATCATTGCCCCAAACAACTCTACCAGCGATCAACGAGAACAAGTTAGACCACCTAAAAGTGGAAACAGAGAGAGAAAAGCTTAGGACTAAATTACTCAGCAGAAGGTTCTCAGAGGAAGAAGAGCGAAACTCGGCACAGAATCCTAAAGCGCAACTCACCAAGGTTTCGATTGACACATTGTTAAGTCCAGATTATAATCAGGAAGTTGTAATAGAAAAGGGCCAAATGTCTCGTTTATACAAACGTTACAACCAGTGGAAGAAGTTTTTCATCATTTTGACTAACAAGAATATGTTTTTCTACAAGTTTAGCACTACACCTCAAGGAGTGCAATCGCCAGAAGAATTTCTCAAGCACGAGAGCCCTTCTAAGACCATCAAGACTCATGACATTTTAGACGTTGTAGAGATTGATGCGTTATCCAAATCGAAGCCTTGGTGTCTATTGATCATCACCAAGGAAAAGAGGTTGAGATTCAGCGTGGAGAGTGAAGACGAGTTGATCAAATGGTTAGTGGCTATCACTTTGTTTACCAACAGACGTAAGGACAAACAGACAGACTGAATGAAAAACAATGAACTTTTATTTGGCGAATAATAAATATATCTATAGATGCCGCTTTTTTATGAATTTATTTATAGCTTAATCAAACCCTTAGCAGCTAACAATTCAGCAATCTTTGCGGAACACTCTTCAACGCTTAATTGATCTGTTCTGAGGTGCAATTCTGGTGCTACCGGAGCTTCATAAGGTGCAGAAATACCAGTGAAATTCTTGATGACACCTTCTCTTGCCTTCTTGTACAATCCCTTAGGATCTCTTTGTTCAGCTACTTCAACTGGCACATCGACAAAGACCTCGAAAAATGGCAAGTTTGACTCCTCGTGGATTTTCCTAGCCTTTTCTCTGTCAACGACGTATGGTGAGATGAAGGATGCAATGGTGATACAGCACGAATCAGCAAACAACTTAGACACTTCTGCAATACGACGAATGTTCTCGTTCCTGTCTGCCTCGCTGAACCCAAGATCTTTGTTCAAACCAAATCTGATGTTGTCACCGTCAAGGCGATAAGAGTTAACACCTTTTTGAAGTAAGTACTGCTCCAAAGCACATGCGATGGTACTAAATGAGCACAATACAGTTAGTAACTGATGCAAGATTGTTAGAAGCCTATAAAGAGTCCATACCTTTTACCCGAGGCACTTAATCCAGTCAACCAGACAGTAGCTCCTGCCTGTTTAGTCAACTCTTTTCTTTCATCATGAGTGAGATTTGGATGCCATGTGATGTTGGTTGCCATTGTGTCTAATAAAAAGTGTGCTTCAAAGAGTTATCTTTATCGATGAGGATGAGACCAAGATCAAAAAAAAAATTGGGGATTTTTTTTCAATGGTGACGAAAAAAAATTCAGATAATGAAAATTCACGTGACATGATCCAAGAGCTCATTGACTAGATCTCTTCACTATAAGTGTTTCAAAGATTCAATTAAATGCCCTCCCATAATCTTTTTGGCTATAGTGATATCCTCGTCTTCAACTGCCTGGCCATATTGTTTGAACAAACGTTTCAGTCTAGCAGTAGCTTGCTCAGTGTTTATCAACCCATTTTCTGTGGCGCCATCATGTATCAAGTAAGCGAATTCTCGATCGAGATTGAAAAGATAACCTAAAATCAAACTATCTGTAACTAAACTGGCCGCAGAAAGTCCGCTAGTAGGATCTGGGGTTCTATTTAGAGAGGCCACATTCTTATTGAAGAGTTGAAGCGATGATTCTTTTCTACCCAAATAAGCGTTGGCTAAGATCAAGGCTTGAAGATTTTTGGTTGGCACAAGCTTGAACCCGTCCAACAAACTCTCGGCCTGTTTGATAAGCTCTTTAGACCCATCAATGCAAGCATGGTAGCAGTAAACTATCGACAAAGCTGATTTGGTGTACTCACCCAGAACAGGCTCTCTTTCAGCGTAAAGAGCAGCTAGGTCCTTGGACAGATCCAAATCTCCTTTATAGATACCGGTTGAGTTTATGAGACAGTCTCTCAAAGCAAAAGCGTCAAAACCCTCTCCAGAGTCAAGCCCATTATTTTTTATCAGTGTCATGACATTGCTCCAGATTTCATTCAATGGGATGTTCACAAGCAGCTCTGTCGAGATGACTGGCATACCCAATTTGTCCATTAATGCTTGTAGTCTCTTGAATCCCGATGCCTCTGTCTCATTTAGAGTGATGTCATGAGTGGCATACTGTGCGAGAGGTGGGATGATGTTGAACAAAAGCTGATAGTGATAGTTGACTTTGTTTTGCGCCCACCAGCTATTGACCAAAGTGGCGAACTTGAACCCAGATGACGAGGACTCTTTGAGCTTATCACTCAAAAGATCTGCCGAAATCAGGAATGGTTTTAAAGCCCAGGGACAGTCCAAGTCCAACAGCGTCTCAACAAGATACCTTTCAACGGCAGGTATGAGCTTGATGTTGTTCTCCTCAGACCACACTGAGACAGCAAAAATCTTCGCCAAACTATCAGCAGTAGGTTTGAACCCATCCTCAATCTCAGACAGGTCCCCGTATAGAAGCTTGTTGACCATCTCCCATACCAACGCATGCTTCAAGTTATGGTCTGTTTTGAAGGCCCGGCTGATGGTTTCGTCATCATAGATTTCGTCCGCGAAGATCTCCCAGGAGGACAGCACCCTTCCAGGATTATACTTGATTATTTCAATGAATGAGCGCGGTGTTGGCTTTCTCAATTGAGCGTCCAATGCTGAGGGGAGACCTGCCATGGCACGCATCGCCACGGCTGCCAATGAATACTCTTGACGTGCAAAGCCTATAATGGTCAGATTGTACAAGAAAGCCAAGTCCTCGAAGCTCAATTGTCCATTGGTCTTTGCTTTCTCCATCAATGCTGTTGCTTTAGGATGTGAAGAATCAATTGACTTGTGACTCAAAAGACGAGATATGTTCAGTGGTTTGATGCCCTTCAACGAAGAGCCCGCCTTCAACTCCTGCAAAATTCCAAGAATTTCCGAAGTGCTGGTTTCACTTAGTGATGAATTCCGCCTTAGAAGACGCACGGATTGGGGAAAGACATGGCGCTTCCCAATGAGTCTCATCATATCGCCACAGGTGTTCTTCAAAAAGGCTCAAGAACGCTCCACCAAGTACCTCTTCGAAATTTTTTTTGAAAAANAAAACTTGACCAGAGAAAAAAAAGTGCGCGGAGGAGATGAGGGACTTGCAACTCTTCGTCGTAAGCAAGAGCGTTCTCACATCTTCCACGATAACTAAGGGATGAGTGCTTTCTGGCCATGGACTTATCAAAGCACATCTATAAACCAGCATTGATCTCTTTGAATTGAAGAAGTCTAAAACTCAGACTCACAGATAGCAAGATCGAAAATATCCTCTATCGAGCAAAACCTAGAGAGTTAGGCTAGGTCAATCTCATTGCGTTTGAAGTCCAGAACTGAGAGCACTCAACCATGTATAGACTAGACAATAAAAAAAGCAGACCAGAGCTCACAACGACTTTTCGCAACGTACAAAAATTATAGTAGAACACTCCATGCTAAACAGATGTAACTCTCATACAATCATCCTATTGCGAACTCCTCAGGAATGAGGGAGCAAAGCTCAGAGACGATCCTCAGGGTTTCAGCAAGAAAACATTGAGTTTTTCTCTCTCAAGGACAAATCTCGCACAACGACAGAACTTTTGGAAACGTACTTGACTATTTTCTCAATTTGAAGGATTTGAGAACCCTTGCTTTTGTCACAATAACAGCTCGTTGGGTCTGTTTGATAGAGGCCGCAACGACTGAAAAGGACCAAAAACTGATATGGAAATTGTTGGTCAGCCCACACTTCACAGGATCAGAACAAAATATTTCTGCAGACCTACGACAACGGAAGAAAAACAGTTTGAAAAGAATTCGGACAAGTGCTGGCTTGAAAAGAGGGGGAAATTTGTTCAGCAATACACCTTAAGCGACATCGCCGTACCTAGTTACCTTCTGCTTCCTTTGCACACAAGCCGAGGATAGTCAATAATATTTCCAAAGTTTGACCTTCGCAAAGATGAGTTAAAGGCAAAGGGGGACACAAAAGAGAATCGAAATGGAAGAGGCCGTATCTCAAAAAATTTTGACAAAAAATATCTGATACGAAAACCAACTTCATTTACTGCCTGCCCAGTGTGCACAGTGCTGATAAATTGCAATGGGACCTCTCATAGAGTACTTGAGCTCCAAAAGTTTTGTCTGGATAGCTCAATGTTACAGTAGCATTACACCGAAATTTGATAAAGAATTCTACTTTTCTGACACTCGTAGACGAGCTATGCTAATCCAAAAAAAAAAAGGTTGGGATTACATTTCTAACAGAAGCAAACATGAAAAGTGTACCCATCATATTCTGTTTTCTAAACAAAAAAGTTTCTGAGATCTGCTAGCTCAGAATATAGCCAGATCCCCAGTCAACAGACTGCTGCAGAGGGGGGTTGCATGTCGACTCTCTCCTCTATTGTGGTGGATGAAGTGCAATTTAGGTTAGTTATCCTTCTGGTTGAGATTTTATTTTGAATATTATAAAAGCATCTTTCATTGATCAACAAACTTCTTAATCTTCTCCTTAGCACGCCAACGATTAACAAAAATGTTTCAGCTTTCGAAAACTCAAAGGATGATTAAAAGTGCTATATGTCGCGATTTTCTGAAGAGCTAATGCTCAATAGATTCGTGAAGTATTTCAGCCTCAAGAGTACCATAATTCAGCTTACTGGTGCTCCCAATCAACTCAATTCGAAACGAAAAATTGAAAGGGAACTTTCTCAAGTTGAAGAGTTGTTGATATTTGATCGCAGCTACATACTTCTCAAGACGATTAATAACAAGTCTAGGTCTACAGGGATATTCGAATTTTACTAAAGTGCAACTTAGAGCATACAGATGTCTAAGCACTAGAAACAGGCCCATGTGTTGACGAAGCGAGATAAATCGAAATGTTTCTGAACATCTACTGAATCCATCGCCTTAGAATGTTCTGGTAATACGTGCATTCTTCTTGGCAGATCAACTGGCGTTGGATCCTCGGCAATGGAACCCGCAACTAAACCAAACGATATGATCGCTCTCCAGTTGAGGGACGAGCCAATCATTGAATCACATTGCGTCAAAAAAGAACCAGAGGATGATCATGATACAGAGACGATTTATTTTCGTTCAAAAAAAAAACTAATTACAACTCAAACAATTAAATGCAATGAATTAAGCACAACCACCCATACGGATGCTGATCTGCTATCAGACTGTTCTGCTCGGTGCCTTCAGACGGCTTCCGGATAGATCATCACTTCAACATCAATGCAAACTGCTTTTCCAAGAATTTATTCCAACATCATCTATCAAGCAAACGACGACTTCGATATTGTATTCTAGTTTTTATATGCTAGTCATATCGCAGCGTGAGGTGAAACTAGTAATGTTATTTATTCACGCCTAACGCAAGGGCAGCCTTCATTTTCTCTCTGCTCTCTGCTGGTATCCTTTCATTTCACGGTGAAGCTGCTGGTAAATAATATCGAACTCTCAACTCTTACTTACTCATTTTTCTAGTCTTACATCAGTTAAAATCAACTGTGACCGGAAGCTATTTAAGAAGGTAAGCTTGCTCTCACAGTGTAGAGCTAAAATGGAAAAGATATAAATAAGATCGAGAAAAAGGGTACCAATAGTTTTAAAAGTTGAATAAGCGCTTTTACTGATGATATCTCTGGTATTATTCCTTGGTTTTTTATTGTTTTTTTTTTGTTTTAAAGGATTGATTGAACAATGTCTTTTGAAGCTATTAAAAGAGAACAGTAATCACCTACTGCACTCTCTGAGACCTCTCACACTGGGAGATTAAAAAGAGAATATCAAAGATGAATCAGGATATAAGCATTCTGGTGGATCCTTTTCTTTCTCGTACAGCATACCAAGATAAAAATTTAAGCAAAATATTGTACAGTTTTGATTTATTAATATTATCTTTATGCTTCACCAGTCTATGAGTTGGCTCCTTCAGCGGAACTCAGATCAATTATCACCAAAAAAATGCACGAAAAATTCTTGTCCTATCTATGTAAAGTTCGTTTTCCAAATCATTTGTAGTCCACCGCTCTTTTGTGGATTTATTTTGAGAAGCAGTAACAATCACTACGAGTGTGAGGTGTTTTTTGTAGAATGACATTCAGAAACTCAAGAGATACCAGAGCTGGGTCTCTGTTCTCTCTTCATGTATCTATCTAGCTAGATATAAGATATGAAGTTTCAACAATTTGAGCAAAAAGTGTTCAATGGAATCTAATTTTATTCTCAAAAGCCGCTTCGTAAGTGCTTTTTATTAAGGAAATCACACCAAAGATTTCTGAGTTTTCCAGAATCATAGAGTTATAATACATGAACAAGTGAGGAGTTTGAGCGAGGGCAGACCCTTACCTGAGATCCTAACTTCTAAATATAATTTCAAATGCTTACGATCAACAATCACCATTATTGCTATAGTTAAGGATTAAGCAATATCAACTCTTGCTGGACAAGTCAGAGATTTTCAACGTCTCCTGTAGTTGTAGTGCCTTTGAAAGTAGATCGAATTGCTCAGCCTTCTGTACGAATAATTTGATAGTTTCTTTGAGGGTGATCCAAAGCTTTCGAAATTTGGGTCACTCAAAACTTCAGAAGACAGCTCTCGGGGCGCAAAAATAGAGAAAAATATAGTTTTTTATCCACAGTTAACCGTGCAAACTCAGTGTGGTCATAAAGAAGCACAGGATAGTTTTGGTTTATAGAAGGACTGATAACAGCCACGCCTGACCACTCCGTTATCATTATATCTCCCAGTGTCTCTTTTTCCTTTCTTTGCCACATTCTAGCAGCAGTGGTAGGGAGTCCTCCTGTAGATGGAAGCTGGTCTCCGTTCCCTTGAGACTTTTGCAAGACCACTCATGTACGTCTTTTGGGATATGGTGATCTATGGGTTGACTGTCTGTCGCATGAAGGGATAAGCAGACTACTCCTAGAATAGGAGCAGCAGCGTGATGATGTGAGACGCGGGAGAGGAGGGGAGAGAACCCTTATTTTGTGCGTTATAGAGAATCTATTAATGGATCAACCTGCGTGCACCAGGGTAAGGCATTTGATTGAGCCCATTACAATCATTTGAGCCAGCTGGTGTTGGGCAGGCTCTTCGCTGAGGGGGGGTTTTTTTTTGTCTTAGGACACACCATCACCCACGCCATAAGAGAGAGTAGCTGTCACAACTCTTCAGAGAGATACATGAATCAGTTCTCCTACGCCTCTCAAATCTCTAGCATTGTCAAGGTTCTTGGGTTCAAGTCATTCTGAGTCTCATTTCCTCTCAAAATTGCACTCAACAAAAGGGATACCAGTTATAAGAAATATAAACTATCCTCCCCAACTCCGTCTCTGCCATCATGAAGAGGGAGCATACAGATGGAATGCTTGAGGATCAGAAGATTCCGGGTGTTCTAGCTCGATAGTACTCATCTGATCTCAGGCTAATACGTGTGATATCCTTATTTAGCCTTTTTTACAAAGGTTGTGTGCCGTAGTCTCTAGTCAGGAGTCGAACAAACAATTTATCAGCCACTGAGTGATTTCGCAACAGGTAACCACCATGGCGGTCAGCTCCGACCGATACTTCTTTCACCAGGGGTCTATAAACTCAACTTACTAAAGTGCGGTTCAGTTCGCACTGACAAGACCAGCAGCATCCACGGTAGCTGCAAGTGTCACCAAGCGGACAGAAATGATGATACTTAGTAGCTAAAGCAGTACAGGTGTTAAGCTGTGAGTTTGATGTAGTATGATCCTCGCAAGTGCAGCTTTTATAACTTTTCATGTGCATGGCCGCAATGGACATGTTGTAGAACAAATTTCGCTTTTTTTGGATCTATAAGATGTGCTATTAATGACGAGCCATTCGCACTCTCCAGTATGTACACTGTAGAAGTGAAATGTCTTTGGTCGTCGCAGGGGTCTGGAAAGCCAGATGGGCATAGTGAGATATAGACGGTTCACCACTGGACCACTTCTCCTGTTCAAGATGACCGAGTGAGCTAAGTCAGGCTAGATTCACGTGGATGACCTCTTGTAGGTCTTCTTCCCCAAATCCCATGGAATGTACTTGTATTTGATCATATGTTGTATCTGCTTCTTCATCGTCAAAGTGAAAAGAATGACAAAGTACATCAAGAGAATAGGCCAGAAAACTGGGATATCCAAGATTGGAATGAACGATGACACTAGTGCAATTGTGGTGGCGACAGTAGCCTTATACCAGAATTTGAACTCTGGTAGTCTTCTTATGAATGGTCTGAACTCCTCGTCTTGCATAGTTGATGTACCTTCTTCGATTGATTCGTTGTTCATTTCCTGCTCCAAAGATGGATCAAATTTGGGTGTCAAGAAAGCCAAAAACAAGCTCAATAAGTAAATAGAATGCGTATAACAGATGATGTACCAACCTTCAGCGAAGAATATTCTCAACATGAATAAAGAACACAACACGTAAAACACCGCCCAACGTTGAACCGTGAACGGAACGACTCTGTCCAAGTATGCCTGATATGTGGAGATAATGCGGTTCTTGAAGTGCAAAAAGTCATTATAGTACCTGTTATCGCTCAACACCGAGCTATCATCGTAGTCATCCATGGTAACAACGCCGATTGTCTTGAAGTATTGATGGATCAAATCAAAACAATTTGTATTTGAAAAAAAAAAAAATCAAGCGCTGTTAATTATTTTCCTTTATTTCTCCCCGACTTCCCAACTGGGAAAAAAAGATTTGACTAAAAAGCGAGTATTGATGTATATGAACAAAGAAACACGGAAGCGACATATTTATTCGCTAACAGCTATATACAATTATGCAATTTGAGGATGGCTCAAAGCTTGTTGGACAAGATTTTGGTGGCAAGCATCACACCCTTGCTGATATGCCTGTCTTCATGGTCGAAATCTTCGAGCTCTAACTGTGTTGAGTGTGAAGTCAAGTTTTCAATCTCCAGCAGCATGCTATTCTTCAAGGCTTCATCGCGAGTAATGACAATGGCATTAGACTCTAAATCAGAAGAGTATGCTCTTTTTGTGTAGTTAGACGAACCAATAACAGATATAGAAGGTTTTGGCTCGTTCGGATTGGTAATCCATATTCCTTTTGCGTGGTAAGACCAACCCCCTGGAGTATTCACTATTCCGTTTTTCCATTCGCGGACTTTTATGATGTCTTGCTTTTGGCGCTGGTAGACACTGGACAAGAACTTTTTGGCGAGGTAAAGATACGCCTCCGGTAAGTATTGTGAAATACCCTTAGATTTGTAAAAGGAGTTCGACTGTGGGGACAGTGTTATGATGGTTCCAAGCGATACGGAGTTCAACAATCTTTTTTGAATCTCCGGATGCATATTGAAGTAACCCAGAGTAAAAGTCCATCTGATGGTCGGCAAATCTAACGACGACAACAAACGAAGAATAGACGGTTTCTCCGTCGAGATATCAGGATTCAACAACGGTGTGAATTGAGAAACTGGATAGACAACAGTGACAATTTCCTTTGTCGAACCCAGAGCCTCAGCGGCATTATAGGGCAATGGTTTCAAAAGCGGTTTTAGTAAGTATGTTGCATCTGTGATAAAACGAGATAAATTCAAGTGGGGCTCTGATGATTTGTTAGACGTGGGCCATGTCAATCTGAAGTGCTTTGAGCTGTTCTTTGGAGCAGAAATCACTTTATAACTCAAAGATGAAATTGCCTCGTGCACTCTAAAGTAGTAATCTGTCAAGCTCTTGTGTTTGAATACGTAGTAGCGGTCCTGTCTGTTAGTGAAATAGTCCTCTGAGAGGTTAGCACCACTCAAGATCACTTCGTCATCGAAACCATACAACTTCATGTGCTGCAAACCCCATCCTTCGTTCAAACGTTTAGGTATAAGGGCCTTTTCTATTCCTCTCAAATGTGGTGTATGGTACAATCTGATATCGACTCTATTATCGCCAAACTCATCGATGAGCTTTGCCAAAAGAGACGCAGAACACCACTTCGGAGATTCTCTTGTTGATCTCAAGGCATCTGCCAATATATGAACCTTCAACTCTTTGTTCTGGGTCAACGCTGTTTGGAGGCATTTAATCAAATCATCTTGGGTCTTCCCGATGTACAAGGTGCTCAAGAAAACTCTGGACTTGGCAGACATGATCTTGTCTTTCAAGCTCTGATAGAAAGAGGCCGGATGGGTGATAATCTCTATCTCATCTTTGGCGAGTTCAAACCTAGGAGTTAGCAGATCCAACTGCGTGATAATCGCTTTCAAGCGCGGGTTGAAATTCTCGATGCCGTTATGGAGTGGTAAAGTTGATGTGCTGTATGCCTTGCTCTCGCACACTTGAGCTGACCAAGAGAGCCCTCTTCGCTGGAAGAATAGACTGAAAAGATTGTGGATCATCTTTGGACCACTGAAAAAAGGACCCTGTTGATATAATTGTGGGCCTGACTTGACCCTTTACGTTTGCAACTTCGAGGGCTTTGGTACTTTTTTTCTCGATTTTTTCCTCTTCTACTCTCAGCTAGTACGAGTTTGTTTTGCTAAAGTGCTCCTTATGGCATTGATGCCATTGACGCCATTGGTGCCATTGATGGTCATTGCAGGAAATTTGGAAAGACCATGGTGTCGTGAGATATGCCAGAACACCATGTGTATGATTTGGGGTTTTCAATAGGCGCTGAGTGGCTAATGTGTGAGTGACGATGTGAGCTGGATGAAGTGTTTGAACCCGGCCCAGTACAAAATAAAACTCCCAAAAAAGTGAACACAGAAGTAGATAGTTCCACCAGACTCTGGTGTCTGCTCTCCAATAAGCCAAACATGCATGTTTTTATGAGACTGCTTAAGTGACATCAGATTAAAGGCAAGAATACCGAATGTGAAGGGCTCAAAATACTTTCACCACACAAGTATCTTGAATCACCGTTTTTTAAATGTAAATTGGTTTTGTGGTCTAGTTGGTTATGGCATCTGCTTAACACGCAGAACGTCCCCAGTTCGATCCTGGGCAAAATCAATTTTTTTTTTTATTTATTAGATAAATTTTCTTTCATCGATCTGAATATCCGGTTCAAAAAGCTTGACGACGACAAACCTTGAGAATGACTGAGCAACAGGATACATGGTCATTGGAGGATGAGGACGTACGACTCTTTTTAACAACAAAGTCTCTTGATACAATTCAATTTGTAGATTTTGTGAAATCACCTAGAGCTGGTGCAGTGATATATTTTGGAGGGACCACAAGAGATAGCTTTGATGGCAAAGAGGTTGTGCGATTGTCATATGAGGCACACACAAAGTTGGCCTTGAAGTCGCTACGTAAGATTGTGAGTGACATGAAGCTGAAATTCAGTGACGTTTCCAAAGATGAGTTCATACACAAAGTAATGATCGGTCACAGACTAGGAGAAGTTCCTGTTATGCAAGACAGTATCATGATCGCTTTGAGCAGTACACATAGACAGGAGGGATGGAATGCTGCGATGTATATCTTGGAAGAGATTAAGAAAAGAGTCGAGATTTGGAAGAACGAGATCTATCAGGACGGCACATCTACGTGGAAAGCTAATGAGAATTCTTGTTGATTATATACATGGACAGTAATGACATCAGGCAAAGATAGGTCTTTGCAAAGTTTCAACTCTCCTCTTTTCATAACTGTAACGCCTGACCTCCTGAGTCTTGCCTGAATCTAAAGGTTTCAAGTACTTTCTTTGCAAATATGTCTCTGTCGATAGATCAAAGACTTGAGACTTGTAGATCAAGTCGTAGACTTCACTTCTGGTTTGTTTTGAGATGACAGGGTTTGGTGTGTAGTACTTCTCTTCTAACAACAGCTTAATTTCATCCTGCTTGCTTTGTAATTCTTGCTCTGTCATGAATTTACGTACTCTGAAGTGGGAATCGAATGAAATTGAAGAATCAACAGCTTGAGCCGTCAGCAAGTACTTTTCAACCAGAACATCGAAATCTTGTTGTGATATTTGTTCCTTCTGCAACGACAATTTCAAATCGTATTTGTAGTTGTAACTGGCGTAGGCCTGTGCTTCTGTGATGGACTTTCCACCTCTCAAGAACCCGTCGATTTTGACTAATCTGGCAGCGGCAAGATCTTGATCCACACCTGAAAGGTCTTCAAGATATGTAGCCAACTCGGACTTGAAAGTTTCGAGCTTGGACTGTCTTTTCAGTTCACGATCTTGTTGTTTCGCCTCAATATCAGGGAACGATTTGTGTTCACGTCTTGACATCCTTGCCTCTTCTTTACCGGCAAAATTTCCATTGAGTAACACGCCGCCGAATCTTCTGATTGTTGGATCAAAATGCGGAGAAGGCAAACGCAATTCCCTTTTCAAGGCGACTCCGATGAACTTACGCTTTGGATGGAAAGGATCCAAGTAGTAACGGACCCATCCAGGCTCAGTTGCAAAAATTGTATGATCTCTTCCGATGCCAACATTTTCTCCAGGATAGAATTTTGTACCACGCTGTCTCATGATGATCTGCCCAGGCTTGACAAAGACTCCATCTTGTTTCTTTGGCCCCAATCTTCTACCTTTGGAGTCCTTCATGTGTGTCTTGGAACCTGCAGCTCTCTTTGTAGCGGTACGCACTTGTATGCTGTTCACCAGACTGCATGTCTCTATCACAGATGCGTACACAGATCCGATCTTACGACCAGATGACCTCACTATGGAACCGAACAAACTCATTGTGATCTGTGAAGAAGCTACCTCTCCATCTTGTGGATTAAGTCTGAAAAAAATTTCACCAAAATGTCGAGACTTCAAGTGTCCCTTTTTGTATGTTTTGAGTGTTAAGCCACGACCTAATTGGCTGGGAAAAATTGTTTGGTAACAAGCTCAGGAACACCACTGAACAGGGACTAGCAAGGACCAGCAAGATGGAAGGACAGTGGGATATCGCGATAACGTCTTTACAGGACTTGTATAATGCCAATGAGCAATTGCTGTTTGACTCCATCAAGGATGAGTCCAAATTGAACAGTCAGTCGCTGGAAGAGTTGAAAGAGTACAGAGAGCAGGTTATCAAACACAGGGAACGCATTGAGACCAATCAGAAGATACTAGACTCGCTTATCCAGAACACGAATGCTGTATTCACAAAACTTTCACAGAGCAACAAGGGGCCACAAAATGGTGTTAAAAAGAAGGGTAAAAGTTTCCATCAGAGTTTGTTCAACTCTTCTGAGCCTGTAGTGGCAGGGTCTGAAGTCGCGTTCAAGTTGAGACAGAGGGGCCAAGAATTGGAGTGGATCCAATGCGAAGTGACCCGAGTCGTTTCTGAAGTGAAGTGAGTGAATTGTGTATGGTTCATCAGTGTGGTACGGACTACTAACTATATTTGCAACAGGTTTGAGGTGCGTGATCCTGAGCCCGATGAGAATAATAACCCGGGCCAAACTTATAAAGCCACCTGGAAGGACATTATACTACTTCCGCAAGAGCAAGAGCTGTCAAGTTTGATAGAATACCCATATGGGACGAAGGTATTGCTGCGGTACCCCGAAACGACGACATTCTACCCGGCAGAAGTGATAGGAACCAAAAGAGACGGCCGATGCCGGTTGAGATTTTACGGTGAGGAAGAAGAGGGCAAGGAAACAGAAGTGGAAAGACGTCTTGTTGTTCCACATCCTAAATGATATCAACTGAGACCTTAAATAACTGTGTACGATAATTGCCTTATTGGGAAGTCAAAAGTTTTTTTGATTGCATAAAAAATTTTCGTTGAAAAAAATCCACTGAGTGTGGGCGTGAAGTTGATTCAGCGTTGTAAGCCATAGCATTGACCGGTACATCAGATAATTCACAATGGTTGTCGAAGACATGGAAATCGATGAGTACTCTAGAGACCGTTCTAGATCTCCAGTAAGAAGAGACAGATCCAGATCTCCAGAGAGAGGAGACAGATCTCCAAGAGGAGGAGATAGAAGAAGAGGTGGAGGGGGCCGTGGTGGAAGAAGGTACAGCAACTCAGGAAGATTCGGAGGCGGAGGCGGAGGCGGTTACAGAGAGAGAGACAGAGACTCGAGATACAGAAGCGCTCCTGGGGACAACCAGCAGGATAGAAACCATAGCAACACGATCTTTGTCGGCAACTTGCCTTTCAACTGCCAGTGGTACCAATTGAAGGACCATTTCAAGAGTGTCGGAGACATTGTCAGGGCAGACATTGTCAGCGCCCGTGGCAGATCCAAGGGTATGGGTACTGTGGAATTCAGGACCAAAGAAGACGTTGACAGACTGATCAGCGACTTTGACCAGACCGAGTTCTTGAGCCGTAAGATCTTTGTGAGAGAAGACCACCCTCCACCTTCAGACTCGAGAGCTGCTGCTCCACCGAGAAGAAGATTCGAGGAAAGAGAGGACAGAACCAGAGATGACAGAACCAGAAGATTCGACGACAGACGTCCTGGTGCATCTGGTGCTCCAGAGGGCTCCGAGATCTTTATCGGGAACTTGCCTTTCAGAACCAACTGGCAGGACTTGAAAGACTTGTTCAGAAACGTCGGTGCTGTAGTGCGTGCCGATGTCAGAACCGACTCCACCGGTAGATCAAAGGGGTTCGGTACTGTCATCTTTGAGAACAAAGAGGACCTGATCAGGGCCATTGAAGAGTACAACCAGTACGAGCTCGACGGTAGAAGAATCGATGTCAGAGAAGGTAGGGGATCTGCACCAAGACTGGCACTGGCACCTCGTGAACCGGCCAAGACGAACTCTGAATTCGCTGAAGGTGTCACTGGAAACGGCGAGACTCCAAGCGAAGTCATCTACGCCAACAACTTGCCTTTCCTGACCCTGAACGAAGACTTGTTTGACTTGTTCGAGACCATCGGTAAGGTTGAGAATCTGGAGATCAAGTACCTTCCAGACGGCAGAAGTGCCGGATCTGCCGTCGTCAAGTTCACCTCCATCGACGACGCTGCTCTGGCCATTGAGAAGTTGAACAACTACGAATACGGAAACAGACCTTTGCAGTTATCATATGCAGTCTATCCGAACGCTGCCCCAGCAGTTGAGGAAGCTGTTGCTGACTCTTCTGTTGCCATGGACGCAGATGTCGATGTCGATGTCGATGTAGATGTCGATGCCGATGCCGGAGCCGTCGAAGTCAATGAAGAGGCTGCTCTGACTGATGCTCCTGCTCCTGTCGCTGTTGAGGAGGATGCCCCTATCGCAGAGTAAGAAGTGTTGTTTGTGTATCATTAGTGTTAAACCATTCAATCTAAAATAATTTGTTCCTGATTCACCTCTGAAAATAATCCGTTCCTGAAAAATTCACTCCTCTGAAAAAATATTTTTCCTCAGTGAAAAATCATTTTTTACTAAAATCCATATACTAAATCAGATCGATGAGGTGACCATGGTATACATAAAAGCTGGCGCCTTGGCATTGTTCGCTTCAACCGTTGCGTATTTCGTCGGCAGACATGTGGAGGTGCCGAAAGAGCTCACTAGCGGACCAATAGCACAAGACACCAGAGCCAATGCGACATTTCTCACGCTCTGTAGAAATGAAGAGCTCTACGCGATGCTAGAGACCATACAGAACTATGAGGACAGGTTCAACGGGAAATACCACTATGATTGGGTTTTCTTGAACGATGTTCCATTCACCGATGAGTTTGTGCGAGAGGTGACAAATATGGCGAGTGGAGATGTCAAATTTGGGTTAGTGCCTGAAGAGCATTGGAATGTGCCTGATTCGATAGATTTGGAGCGCATGCACACATCAATGGACCTTCTTTCCCGGGAAAAGGAGTTCGACGACGTCATAGGCGTGAGCATTCCGTATCTGAACAGCACGAGCTACCGGAACATGTGCCGGTGGCAGTCGGGATATTTCTACAGGCACGAGTTGTTGCAAGACTACAAGTATTTCTGGAGAGTAGAGCCCACAGTGAAATTGTACTGTGACATAAATTACGATGTCTTCAAGAAAATGGACGAGAGTGGTTACAAATTTGGGTTCACGATCTCGATCTTCGAGTTCAAGAAGACCATTCCGTCTTTGTTCAAAACTGTGCGGGAGTTTCTCTCCTCGAGGGGGCTCACTGGCTTGTTAACTGACAAACACAACTACTCAGATTTTGTATACGATGAAGACACAGATGACTACACTTTGTGCCATTTTTGGTCGAATTTCGAGATTGCGAGCTTGGATTTCTACCGTTCCGAGCTCTACCAGAGTTACTTCGAGTATTTAGACAAAACGGGCAATTTTTACTACGAACGTTGGGGCGATCTGCCCGTGCACTCGATTCTGGCTGCGCTATTCTTGAAAAGAGAAGAGGTCCACTGGTTCGACGATATAGGCTACTACCATCCACCATATGTACAATGCCCAAATCTGCCGGCCTCTGCGAAATGTTCCTGCGACCCGAACAGCGATTTCACTTTCAACTTGTACAGCTGCACCAGGTTCTTCTTAGATCTATCAAATGATGTATAGTGAAAAATCATAGAGATGAAAAATAATAGAGATGAAAAAATAAAATAATACAGGAGATGTAGATCTTCTGATCGACGAGTGACACAAGATGAAAGCGCATATGGTGAGACGCCAGTACCTGAGATGGGCCGTGATACTAGTGGCGTTGCTTCTCTGTATGATGTTAGTGTCCAATTACACGCAGCAGGACACTTCCAAGCAGCGCGCACTGAAGAAGAAGCTGAGGTTGAACAATGATATCAATAACCGTAAGAAGTCTGTGACGTTCGCCGAATTGCACTCCAATCAGCTCTCACAACTGCGGTTACTGCTGCTGAAAGAACAGAAACTCGATATCGGACTCTCATCCTCAAAACTCTCGGAGAATCAGGAGAAGTTGAAGCTCATAAACCAGAATCCAGAAAACGACAAGACCGGCTCTCGTATCAAGAAGGCCCAAGATTTCTACACCACGATTTTTGATATATTCCACAACGGAAGACCGAAAGTGGAGCCTTTGACCCGATACAAAAGCGAGGAAAGAATTTACCATGCCGGATACGAGGGTGTTTCCACGGGCCCCGTTTTTACAGAAGAGTATCTTTACAAGTTCTTGCAATTGTCACCCGAAGAGTTGCAGTCGTTGACTGAGTCACACACATATGTAGTCGAAAATCTCCCCGACAAGTACCCGATGGGATTGTACAAAGGAAACGGTATTGTCTATGTCGGGGGTGGTAAATTTAACTGGTTACTGTTGTTATCCATCAAATCGTTGCGTTCTCTAGGGTCGGAACTTCCTGTCGAAGTCTTGATTCCGACGATCGAGGAATACGAAGTGGATCTCTGTGGCCGTGTTTTCCCGCTGTTGAATCTGCGTTGTATCTTGTTGCTGAAAGAATTAGGCAACAAGATCAGCACAAAGAACAACTTCTACGGATACCAGTACAAATCGTTACTGTTGATCACTTCGAGTTTCGAGAATGTGTTGTTGTTGGACAGTGACAACATCCCAGTGCACCTGCCAGATTACTTGTTCGACACAAACCCTTTCAAGTCCAAAGGCTTCATCGTCTGGCCAGATTTCTGGAAACGTGCCACTTCTCCCTATTTCTACAAGATTGCAGGGCGTGAAATCACTGATGAGAGAGTTAGGTTTGGTTACAACAACTACGGTCACTATGAGGCTAACAATGTCAATCTGGACGAACTTCCGTTGCATGACCGTGGCGGATCCATCCCGGACCCAACAAGTGAATCGGGGCAGTTGATGATCTCGAAAAAGACACATTCCAAGCTGTTGTTCTTGCTGTTGTATTATAATTTGTTTGGACCCGACTATTACTATCCATTGTTCTCACAGGGAAGTGATGGAGAAGGTGACAAAGAGACTTTCTTGGCCAGTGTGGTGATCTTGGACAACGATTACTACCAGGTGAACAAGTTCTTGAATGCCTTTGGTTACTTCGACTTGGATGGAGAGTTTGTCGGTACTGGAATGGGCCAGTACGATCCTCTTGAAGATTTCCTGATCTTGAACAAAAATTTGAACCTTTTGCAAGACGACACGTTGCCGGATGTCGAAAAACTGAGGATCTTGTTTGTGCATGCCAATTTCCCCAAGTTGAATCCGTGGGACTTGAAATTGACAAAGAAAATAGTGGATAAGGACGGTAATAGAGTGCGTTTATACGGGACGGGAATGGCGAAGAGAATAGGATACGATTTCGAGTTGCTCCAATGGCAGAACATGAACTTCTTGCTCTGTGAATTGAAGCTCCATTTGGAGACGTTTTCCGATATCAAGAGAGAAGACTTGTGTCTGGAGATTGAATTACAAGTCGAGCATTTAGAGAGCACGCTCCATACATTGGAGACTGATTCGATCTATTGAGAGTATTGTGGATAGCTATAAAGTTGTTCTTCTTTCTTTGTAGAAGTATTAATATTATGATTGTCGTTGTTACCATTGTCGTTGATGGCACTTGTAGAAACTGTCACTGCCGAAGGAGTGGAATTCGAAGTAGAGTTGATTCCCGTGGCTGTCACTGAAGCACTATGGGAATGGGAAGACAGAGAAGGTGTCGCATTGGCCTTTTTCATGTACTGCTGGTAGTACTCGTCGGTGATTCCAAACAGCTCTGGATTCGACCAGAACAAGTATCTCACTATCTCCTGTAATTCTCTATCTGTGAAGTTCTTTCCGGTAACTTTGTGTAATTCTTTCGAGATGTACCTCCATTTCTCAACTTCACCTTCGTCTATCAAGCTGTGTAACGCTCTGATGTCTTCCAGATCGCACTCCGATGTTCCTCCACCTTGCTGGCCTATGAGGACCTGGTATCTATTGCGCAGCAGGAGAAACGATCCGACACCTGTGATATCGGCAATCAGGACCCAGGACTTGCCAGCTTTCTTCAACTGCACAATCATCTCGTCCTGCTCCTTTGTGTACTTGGAGCGGCGGCGCAGTCTCTTCGGAGGCGTTGTCACCAAGGACTCCGGTCTTATTTGGGCCATCGACAACGGAGGCCGCGGCAATACCTGAGCCAATTTCTCCACGACTGGAGAAGGTCTAGCACTTGTCGCCAGAGCCAAGCTCTGTGCAGCCATCGGGACAGGAGCCGGAGCCTGTGTCAGCTGAAGTGGCTGTTGCTGTGTCAGCTGAAGTGGCTGTTGCTGTGGCAGCTGCTGCTGTTGCCCTTGGTAATATTCGTACGGGTCATATGGGCGGTACAGATACTCATAACCTGGTTGCTGCTGCTGTGGAGGTAGCTGTTGCGGTTGTGACATCATGCCGTACTGTGGATTCTGAGCGTAGTTCATGGTTCAAGTCTGATCTATTAAGTGTCAAATATGTAATAAACCGGACGATCAGATCGATATCTCGTCAACTAAAATGGATATTATATAAATATTTATCGATTTATCTCGCGATCTTAATCAAAAGTGTCTATATTTTTTAAAAAATTTTGAAATCTAAAAAGAAATCATAAATGATGAAAAAGATCCAAAAGGGAAAAAAAAACAGCTGATAATTTTGGTTGCACTGGATTTCCTAACGAGGTAATATTGAAGATTGTATGGTTGTGGTGAAGTGTGTCAAATGGGGTTTGTATAGGAGATGAGTGCCTGGAACTTTCAAATCTACGTCAAATCCTGTATGAGATCTTAGATCTTATCTGGTGTTGCAAGATATGCTTGTATTTTGGGTCTTATGCTACGACGATCTTTCCAAACAATAGAAATCCTCCGCCTCTTTCTCTGCACCACGTACGTCTCAAGTATGGGTGCGGGTGCACGATCTCACATGTGGACTCCCACATCCGCTGGACTTTTTAGATCACAGGGCGCCTTTCCCTGCCCAAGTTCAGAACTCGCCAATTTGCTCAGCAAGCTGTTCGGCAATGGACAGTCTCTCTTCCTCCTCAGATCTGATTCTTATTTACTCCATAATGCTGGTAATATATGTAATAATAAAAAAAAATAGAAAGAAAAAAAAAGATTGCCTTGGAGAAACCGGGGTTCGAACCCGGGACCTTCTCGACCTGAACGAGACGTCTTCCCACTAGACCACATCCCCTTTGACAATCTACGAAGTTTCATCAAGTTTGCGCCATAAGTTTACATTTTTTCACCCCAAGTACAAAGTGCACGACCGTGAGAGTCATGCTGATAAGATTCGAGTTTCGATCATGACAGCAACGGATACGTCGTTTTATCTCTAGTATCAGAAAGCCCAAACGAATTCCTACGATCACTTCAGATAAAGGACTAAGATGAAAGTATCCTCCTCAAACCCCTATTTCGGATTCTAGTGATCGCTAAAGTTACCTTGGTTACCTGGGTTGCGTATGAAAGTGGTTGTGGATGTTCTTCAAATACTAGCTACTGTCTCTCTCTCTCTCTGACTTTCAGCATTGTTCTAGTTACGAGATCTTTCAATTCTTGATTCCTGGTTAGAGTACAGCTAATCGAGGTTCATCTGTGGTTTGTCACATACCACTTTACTGAGTGAAGCAGTCCAAATCAATCGAGATACATAATATAATATTTGAAGATGAGCAATGGAATGGGGCCATTCAACAATGACAGTTGATGGTCTTTCCGACACGTGTGGAGTTATTAGTTTAGTTGACAGCAGGGTTATGCGTGGATGCCCTGATGTCGCTGATGTCGCTGATGTCGCTAATGGCGCTAATGGGGCTCAGGTATTTCGTGGTTCTGGTCGTACTAATGGCACAGAGAGTACTGAAGAGGCGGATTTTCTGGATTTTTTGAGCCTGTAAATTGCTTTACAGCTGGACCTTGTAGATGAAGAGAGTTGTCTCTCGTGGTGTAGACTTGCTTAGACTGGTAGTAACTGAATTGAGTATAAGGAGATAGAAAGACAATGAGGTCTCTCAGCAAAGTTATCAAATCGGTTGCCACATGTTTCAAATACTGTTCAGTTAGTATGATCTGTACTGCACAAGTGATCATGTCAGCGCTATAAAAAGAATATCAAATATAACTTCAGAAATGAGCCGAGCGCAATTTGATCAGAACAAATCATCATTATAACCAGGGATTGAGTCCCTACATAACTCCAACTCCCACGTATTCTCTTACAGCAGAATCAAGTACCGTTTCCTCCACCACTTATGCCATAGCACCCATCCCACGTTGAAACTTGGCTTCAGCAAATTATCAAAAACCAAGCACTCGTAGAAACAACACGACCTTTCGAAGAAAAAAGGGATACGCTACAGAGCCCACTACACAAAGGCATATAGTCTTATATATGGTGCCAAAGGGCCATAAACAACCCCGTCCCACACTGAAGACCCATGCCAGCCACTATTCGGGGCACGCGATTTTCTCTGCCACAAAAAGGAGCATAGTGGCAGAAATCGCCTGCTATGATTGGGCGCGAGGTCTTAGCGCTCGCTCTGAGGTTACAATCACCATCACATACAAGAGCGGGTGCCTAGAAATAACTTGGGTTGTGCCTGGATCCGTAGCTGGCTCATTTCGGCCACCAGTGCTCATTTGACATCTCAGGAGGTGCCAATTTCACTCTCTAACTATGGCTAGATCATTTGTATGCACCTCCTAAAGTTTTGAAGAGTCCCATCATGCAAGCTGGGGGACTTTTTTTGACAACTATGGGACTAGTCACATATACTTGAGCTTTCAAATTATATATACTGAGAATATTTGAGGATCAATGGAACCGATGAAGAGTATCTGCTCTGGCCTATCTCTACACGCCGATAAAGTCCATGTTAACGATACGTTAGTGTGTCAAAATTTGAGTATGAAGGCAGCAATTCCAAAAGCCTCTATAATTCTCGAACAATCTCTTTCGTTTGTTGTGAATCAATGCCCAACTGCCACAAAGTCACTTCCAGAAATAATATAAAAAGACCCAATTCCCATTTTTATTCTAATCCTCTTTCTATTACTTCAATTAACTGACATGATCATTACATTCTCAATTCGATCATGATCCCAACCCTCTATGCATCCAAGCATCTCAAGTTAATGGACCCGAACAAAATCAAATCATACTGTGACAATTTTAGGTATTTTACCCTTTAATATTTTGCTCCTGCTTTGGTGTTCTTGCTAAGGCACCCCCTTAGCTCGAATGGTCCTCTTTGACTCATTCCGTCCCAATGAGAAAATCAGGGTCGCGCCATTGCAACCTTATTACTACTGGTGCTCGGACGGAAAGTGCACCACCCAGCAAAGTCTTGGTCCTGTCCAATGGAGGCGTACGATCATGTCTATAACTCTTTTTTTACTTTTTATTTTCGGTGTTCAAGTTGAGGTACCCCCTTGGCTTGATTGTTACAGGTGATTGTCCAGATGCCGAGTGGAGATGGGGCTAACTGATCTTGCCCGTCGCAAGCCCGTTATTGCAATGCTAGAAGCAAGTTTAAATTCCACGCTTGAACGATGGGTAGCATCTTTTTGTCTCGTCAAGATGAGGTGTCTGGGCATAAGCTGATTCGACAAAGTTCGAAGCCTCGGCGTAGTCTTCGGATCCTTTAAGTTTCCGGGTGACGTCAAATTCCTTATAGGAGAGAAGTTGAGGAGGAAAGAGAGGGTGGATGGCGGGATCTCTCTTTATATAGTTTATAGAGATCAACAACTACATTTCCCTTTGGGGGCGGTTTTGTGCAATTACTGCACAACCGCCTTTTAAAAAAGGTCGTGCCCAGAATACCAATAAGTAAGTTTTAAAAAGGGGGTTAAGAATTATTGGGGGCTGTAAGTGCGATGGTGGTTGGATTTCGATGAGGATAAAATAGCTGAGAAGAAAATGGGATAAGGAGGGCATGCTTCTAGGGAACTCAAGTAAGCGAAAAAAGGGCGAAAACAGCGACAGATGTGCTCTTGGCAATCTCTGGCTACATCCAGCTCCAGCCATACAGCACCAATCAAAGGCTAACAAATGAGCTGTGAGTAATTGAATTATATGACTACATTGTCGAACGAACAGGGGCATAGAACAAAATGTGACATGTTTGTATCGCTTGGAAGACTGAACTAAGTTGGCGCTCAGTGGATGTCTGACTTCCAACCTCCAGGCATAATGCCAGCTAGATGATCGAACTGTGATGAGCCTCAGGTGTCCCCGCAAACAGCTAGAGTAGTGGCATTGGTTCACTCTGGCAGTTCAAATAAACACATCTGAGCGAGCACTATTTGAGTTCAGGCAGAATTTCTGCAGTCAACTCGTCATGCCAGACGTTAAATAGTTATGAGCGAAAAACGAAACCGGTACTATATTTATAGTTTGGTGCCTGAAAATCACAAAAAAACTCAAAATTTCAGATCGAGGCTTGTAGACGCCAGGCTATGTTTCGCTCCATTTGCTTACTAGTGTGCGTGCTGGTCCTCGTGAGAGCTTCAGATCTCTTCAATTACAATGATACAAAGATCCGCGGTGTTGGCCTCGGCGGGTGGTTGGTATTAGAGCCTTACATCACTCCATCAATTTTCGAATCAGCGGGTAATTTGACTGGCTCAACCCCTGTTGATGAGTACCATTTGACCTCAATTCTCCGCGATTATAACCAGACAGAGGTGATGGAGAAACACTGGTCGTCATTTTACAACGAGTCTGACTTTGAAGAAATTCTGAATCTGGGCTTGAACTTGGTGAGAATTCCAATAGGGTACTGGGCTTTCGAATTGGTGGGTAACGATACGTACATCCAGGGACAGGAAGACTACTTGGATTTGGCTCTCGAGTGGGCGCTGGCATACAACTTGAACGTCTGGATCGATCTCCACGGAGTTCCGGGATCACAGAATGGGTTTGACAACTCGGGGCTTCGAGACCATGTCGACTGGCAGAAGAAAGAAGAGTACTTGAATGTGACAAATGAAGTGTTGTACTACATCTTTGACAAGTATGCCTCGGATACTGACACTGTGCTGGGGATTGAGATTGTGAACGAGCCCTATGGATCCAAGTTGAGCATGTCGAAATTGAAACACTATTACGTAGACCTGTACGAGCAGTTAGATAACCAGAACAACATGGTGATGCACGACCTGTTCCAGGGGATTGGACATTGGAATAATTTTTTCGAGCATCCGGATGGATCTAATTCCAGTGCGATGGAGGATGTAGTTTTAGACCATCACCACTATGAGGTGTTCAGCAATGGCCAGTTGAATTACACTATTGAGGAACACGTCCAGAGTGTGGTTGACTATGGAAAGAGTATAAACGATAGCGAGTCTGGTACTGTAGATGCCCTAGTGGGTGAATGGTCGGCTCTGTTGACGGACTGTGTCTACTGGCTCAATGGGGTTGGTCTAGGTTCGAGATTCGAAGCAACCTACGAAAACGATGTCGTCATAGGCTCTTGTCTGGGGGCACAGGATTTCGCCTCGTGGTCAGATCAGTACAAAAACGACACCAGATTGTTTGTAGAACTGCAAATCTACGGATACGAGCAGACTTCTGGGTGGATCTTTTGGTGCTGGAAGACGGAGACTACCATTGACTGGGATTTGCAGAAGTTGATCAAATACGACTTGTTCCCACAGCCTTTGAACAACTTCACCAACGATATAGAAGAGTATCTCAAAGAAGATGATGGCGATGACGGGACAATAGAGTTCAGTTCAAGTGGTGCATTACAACTAGGTGCTCCTACAATGTTGTTGACTTCCCTAATACCGCTATTAATACTATACACTCAATAGACATTATACATAAAACAACCTAATCAAAACAATACATCTTAACCTCCCCATTCTCCAACCCGTAGGCGAACCTCGAGTCACCAATTGCGCAGCACGTGATACTCTCCGCGTTGTTTCCAAACGTGTGGATGCATTTTCCGTTCTGCAAATCCCAGATCTTCACCAAGCGATCGTGCGCTCCACTAATGATACGGAAGGTATCGGCACTGATGGACCAGACACCCTCGATGTGTCCGAACTGAGTCCGGATGCACCGGCCGGACTTCACGTCCCACAACTTGATGGTGTTGTCCAAGGACGACGTGAGCAAATGCGTCGGGAAGCTGCGGTTCTCGGGCAACGGAGCCATCTCCTCTTGCACAGAGTCCTCCAGTGGGGGATCCTCTCTGATGACAGAGGCACGGCGATCCAGACCCGTCAAGTTGTCGGTCTCGTTATCACTTTCCTCGTCCTCAGCCACGTCCATCTTGATCGTCAACGGAATGACACATTGCACTTGTCCGATGTGCCCGTTGCCTCCGTTGCCCCCAAACACACGGAGACACTCGTTGCTGTCCAAGCACCACATCCGGATCGTGGTGTCGTCGCTCAGCGAGAACACGGTGTTGGACTTTTCGTGGATTTTGACACAGTTCACCCAGTCGGTGTGTCCTCTCAAGGTGAAACATGTCCTCGAGTCCACGTGCCACACCTTCACAGTGTGGTCAGCAGATCCACTGACAATGGTCTTGTTACGGAAATCGACACTGGAAACCGACTTCTCGTGCCCACGGTACGTGGAGATACACTCGCCCGTGTGGTAATTCCAGATCTTTATCGTGGCATCCAAGCCTCCAGTGATCAATTTTTGGTCGTCAAACAGCAACGATCTGACACCCTTTGTGTGTCCCACAAGCGTGCGCATCAACTCGCCGGTCTCCACATTCCATATCTTCAAAGTGGTGTCGTAGGAGCCCGTGATCATGATATCGTTGTTGAACTGGAGACACGTGACCCCGTCCTGGTGGCCCTTGAAATGCATGATTCTATAAACACCTTTCCTCCAGTTCCGCTCCACGGTGAACCTCTCACTGTAGACGGCCTTCCAAGGTCTCTTCTGCCTCTTGACCGAGGACTCCTGCGACAGAGGCAGCTCCTCCAACAGCTTTCTCTTCTTTTCAATGTTGGCATTGTACTCGCGGGCTCTCTTGATGTGCATCAAGGGCAAACCCCAGCCGCAACTTGGACATTTCTTGTCAATGTGCTGCTCACACATGTGGTGCCAGACGCGGTCGTCGTCGGCCAAACTCTTCCACTTCTTGTTCACCTGTGCGGCATTGCACAACGACGAACAGTCCAAGTAACACAAGATCTTCAACGACAACTCGTAGGGTAAATTCAGGATGAAGTCGATCTTGATCAAGGACGAAACCTCTTGGGATATGAATGACAACTGCGGGAAACAGCACTGCGATAGCAAACCTTGCAAGATCAAAGTCCTGTGCTGTCTTGGAGACGCACTGAAGATAGACCACACATGACTGATCACCTCCTGGTCGTTTCTCGGGAGCTTGTCCAACTGTTTCTGAATCTGGCTCATCTTGATCTCGTCATTAGATCTGTTACACTGGATGTCCGGGTTGTGTCTGTAGCAAAACTTGTGGAAGTTGTCCCGGGGTATCTGCTGTGCAATGTGCTTGGTCAAGAAAGGTGTCACTATATTCTTGTCGTCTTTGTCCTCTTGGTCGGTATTGCGGTCCATTTCGTCTTTCTCGGCCTTTGATTCACTGTGGGTGTCTGTAGTCGCGCTTGCAAGGATCCTGTTGAACTCGGCGCCACTAGAGTCGTGATCTTTCATCTCACAGACATCGTTCAAGATGCTCATGTTGCCGTATTTTTCGTCACTCATTTCGCCTGATATATATAAGCGGACGATAAATGGGTCTTTCGCGTTTCAAAAATAACAATCCACACAAGAGCAAAGCTTCTATAATTGCAAATCTGTGAACTGGGCCACCACAATCTTGAAACGAGTCTATGCACTTTAATGAAAATCTTTCTTTTTCTGACACAGTAAAAAATTCTGCCACAGTTTTTCAGGAGATGGGCGATTACCGTATTGGGAAGCAGAGAAAGATCGATGCATATTGCACTATCTTGAAAAATTGTACCTTGGACATTTTGACATTACTGTTTTGACAACTGTTTTGACATCACTGTCTTGCAAATTACTATCTGGCATATAACAATATCTGGCAAGATACATCATCTCCACTTTCTTTACATTACTATCTTGAATAAATCTATCTTGACAACACTATCACGCAACACCAACTACATGCACATCAAATTATCGTTATAAAAATGTATTTGTAGCTCATGGCTGGTATATGTATATCTGTACAAAAATGATGCGAATGTATGGCTCTAATCACTGCGGTACCCCGATGGAGATCTTCTTGTTCTTACGTCTTCCCAAAATGGTGGATCCGTTGAGATCAAGATCAAACATGTTATTGATGTTGGCTCCACTCGGTTGCACTGCAGTCGTGGATGAAATCTTGTAGTTCAGATCGTCCAGATCTTCGTCCTCTTCCATAATCACATATGGGTTCTTCAGAGCCTCTGCAGCCAAGATCTCTTCCTCGTGCTTCCTATGCACGGCATTTGACACGTCAAACAGATCTCTCAACAGCACAGCTGCAGGCGAGTACAACAGTGGGTTGTCCAAATCCATCTCGTCCAGCTGGAGTTGGGCAATCAAAGGATTCTTCTTCTTCTGCGTGATCGGAGTGTACATAGCCTTCTGCTTTCCATGGAATTGAGGCGATTTCTGCAGCAGCAGCAGCAGTTGTTGTTGCAATCTCTTTTGCTCTTCCACCTCGGATTTCGTCTGTAATTCGTATCTCTTGCACTTGAAGACGTAGTTCAAGATCCAAGGGTCGTTCAAAAATTCGTCAATCGTATACCGTTGTCTTGGGTCAACCGTGAGCAATTTCGAGACACAGTTCTTGGCTCCAAAACTGATCTCATCCCACCACGGTTGCAAGAATTGAAACTGTCCTCTGGCCACCTTCTCGGTCAAAGTCTCGATTCTCTCGTCGTAAAAAGGCGGAAATCCACAGAGCAAAGTGTAGAGAATACACCCGATCCCCCACATGTCCACCTGTTTCGAATATCGTTCGTCTCTGACAATCTCGGGCAGTGTGTATCCGATGGTTCCCACTGGAGTCTTGGTGTTGTGTTCCCAGATCTGCTTCGAGAGACCGAAATCTGCCAATTTCACAATCCCAATTCCTCCACCTCCAACGTTGTAGATGAACTCTCCTTCGTCTTTCTTGGACTTTGGATCGTCACTCTTTCTAAAATGTACCTTCTTGGAAGGCATGAAATCTATTGGCTCGAACAACAAGTTCTCCGGCTTGATGTCTCTGTGCACGACCCCGATCTCTTCGTGCAAGTACCGGATGGCATTGGCCAACTGCAACACAACGTGTCTGGCCAAATCTTCACTGAAATAGGTGTATTTAACGATCTCTGTAAAGATTTCACCTCCACTCACCAATTCCTGCACAATGAAATAGAACTCTTGCGACTCGTGGAACTTGATAAATTTGACCACATTAGGATGGTTCAACTGTCTCATGATGGCCACCTCTTTCAACACCAACAGTTGCTGTTTCTTGTCCATCTGGTACTTGCGGATGATCTTCACGGCCACCAAGTCGTTGGTCAGCAATTCACGGGCCTTGTACACGATACTGAAGGCACCTTCACCCATCTTCTTCAACATCTCATATTCAGGCAAATCGTCCGGATACTGCGGAACTTTGGTGCTGTTACGACGTTTCCTCTCCTCCTGGACAATGTCGCTTGCATATTGAGAATACTTCAGTTCTTTCTCCTTCTGTTTCAGCTCCTCCTGCTCCAGTTTCAACTTCAGTCTCTTCTTGTCCTCTTCGTCTTCCTGTATCGTGATAAAAACGTTGCTCTCTGGAGCGTTGTTCTGGTCTAAGGGAGTCGTAGGCATAGACCCGAGACTTGTGGTGAAATCGCTCGAGTTTTGGTACATGGTGTGGTGGTGTGGTTGAGTTTCATGGGCTTGCTTGCCATGTCTGATGAAATTCTTGAAATTCTTGAAATCGTTAGTCACATTTGCTCCGTCGATACTCGAGCCAGTGGACTGCTTGGTTACACTTACTTCGAACATCTCTGTGATGTTGTTAGCTCTGGATCTGCTTGATCCGTTCTTGATCCGCTGTTTGATCGTTCTTTGAACAAGTGATGGAGATACAAGATGAAAATCTGCAGTGCCTTTCTTTTTCAAAGCGGTTTCTTTTTCCTCTAGATTTTTCCACTCTGAAAATTCCCGTCGGGTTAAATGGGGTCGAATTTTCAGTGCAGGGAGCGGTGAACAGGTGAAGTGGTGTAGAGATTTGTGGATCTAGCTGGTTCACCGGGGTTGGCTAACGACTATGGAGTGGACTTGAAAGATAAACAGATCACTAAAAACACATCCACGTAAAACTTTTCCAGAATCCTTAATCTGAATCTTAAACACTGAGCCCTTTCGTTTGATTGCTCTGCAACCTTGAAAGGGGAAATCTGCTGTACAGCGGATGCACGACTTTTTCCCGTCCATTTTGGGGGTTTTTTCCCTTTTTTTTTACCGTGTTGCTTCTGTGGTTGCAGTTGGCAGTTGCTGTTACAGTGGGTTAGATCGGTAGTGTTGCCAAGATCAGTAGCGCTGCATAGATCTGTCTGTGGAGAGCCCATGATTTGGTGTAAATTAGAGTACTTAGGCGTTTGGTCCATGTTTCTGACTACTATAACCGCGCTCATCGGATATGCGCCATTCGAGGTTGAATGTCCGGAAAATCTAGATCTAGTTCGAACAGACACCGTACGTCATACCGTAAACGTGCCTCTCTAGTGCGGTTCAACTAACTACTGCCAGAACGTGTCGGCAGAAGAAGCCGTGTTTATCGCACAAAGAAATGCAAAGACTGCGCAAGCGCTGCTTCACTTGTTCAGCAAGCTACAGATACCGGGCTTAGATTTGAAGACAATAGATGCAGCCACACGTTCTCCTCAGATACTGATACTGATATCGGGAGGCGGGTATCGGTCGATGTTCACTGCTGCAGGCGTGGTGTCGCTGTTCGATCTCAGAGAATCAGAGTCTCCCTTGGGGGGTTTGTTGCAGAGCACTAATTACATAGGCGGGGTCTCGGGAGGCAGCTGGTTGGTGTCGTCACTATTGTTATACGATTTCATACCAATACGGACGCAGTTGTCACACCGCTGGAACCATACAGACCCGATCCTAGAGGGAGTGCCGAATTTCGACGTGAGAGATTCCATCGAGACGGGCTCGATCTCGTCGACTTCGTTCGCCAAATTCACAGATCTTAAGATCGACAAGTCTGTTGCTGCAGTGTTACAATACTACAGGGAAATCCATCTCAAAATAAGATCGAAAAAATTCCGTGGATCCCTATTGTCCTTGACAGATTATTGGGGGCAGGCAATACTGGACAAGATTTTCCCCAAATACACGACCGACAAACTAGCAACTTTTACCGACGTCACCACAAAGATTTCCTCGTTTGTGAGCCATGACCTGCCATTTCCGATATTGCTAGCGTCAGGTTCGAGGGACAAGCATGTCTACGAATTCAACCCGTTTGAGTTTGGTACCTGGTTACGAGGCAAAAGCTTGTTTGTAAAGTTGAAATATTTAGGCTCGTCCATCAAAAATGGGCATGTAAAGCGATGTGTGCGAAATTACGACAATTTGGCCTTTATAACACTGACCTCTTCGTCTTTGTTCAACAATGTCGTCATCTATATATGGAAACTCGTGCAGAATTCCGAGACCAAGATCTACGTGGCCATCAAATCTATCTTGAGCCTGTTTGGGATCAACTTGGATAAGCTCGACGCCAATGGAGCCTCGCATTATTCCGATTACGCAATTATATCCCCTAACCCCTTTTTCGGTTTCCAAAACGAGTCGAACCTATTCTTGTCGGATGGTGGAGAAAATGGAGAAAATTTGCCTCTAGACCCGTTCCTACATCGTGACGTCGATGTCGTCATAGCCATTGATTCCTCGAACGATTTGAACAATTTCCCCAATGGCACGCTGCTACGCAGCACATATTTGCGCAACATTGACACTTTCCCGCCTGTTCCCCCACAGGACCAGTTTCTCCAGGAAGGCTTGCACCAAACGGCCAGATTCTTTGGCTGTTCCACCGAAAGCTCGCCTTTGATCGTGTATCTACCCAACTCTTTCCAAACATTTCCCTCGAATACTTCTACATTCAAATTGACCTATACAGAGACTGAGTTGCAACAGATGATGCTCAACGGGTACAATTTGGCCACTGGAAGGAATTCTACAACTTTCTGCCAGTGTGTGGGGTGTGCCATTTTTCAGCGACGTTTCAAGAAGGTGTCTGGATTCTGTTCAGACTGTTTCCAGAGGTATTGCTATAACTAATAGCTAATTAGCGTTATACCTGATTAGCATTGTAATTGGTTAACACTATATTACTCTCAATATACCTAGTTAGCACTATATGTTATCACTATATAACTGGTTAACACTATATTGCTATCAATATACCTAGTTAGCACTATGTTACCATCAATATACCCGGTTAACACTATGTTGCTACCAATATACCTAGTTAGCACTATATGTTATCACTATATAACTGGTTAACACTATATTGCTATCAATATACCTAGTTAGCACTATGTTACCATCAATATACCTGGTTAACACTATGTTGCTACCAATATACCTAGTTAGCACTATATGCTATCACTAAATCACTATCACCATCCCTAATTAGCACTAGTTCTGGCCCCCGCACCCGAGGTCACCAAAGCGACAACCTCTTGCGAGATTTCCACCTCTGGCAACGGCAACACATCCGAGCTGATGGTTGGTGCCGGCAAGAACCCGATCAGCACCAAGTAGTTTATATAGATCCCCATCTGATGCAAATCGAGTCCCATTCCTGCACTGTAATCTTCCCCAGTCCATTCCAGGTCGCTGAGCAAGGACCTGACGGTGTTGGCGTCGTCCAACTCAGGAGCCTTGGTGTTCTGCGGCAAGTTGTCCAAGACAAAGTGCAACAACGGGTACAAGGCACTGTCCTGGCTCTCCTCGACGACAAACTTCTCCAACGAGATTCTCCAGCTCACGTAGTCGTCGATCCTACAGTCGTAGCCGTATTTGGCCAACGACTGCAAGAACTGGTTGAACTTGATCCGCGGGTGGCCAGTGACATGTGCCACCGAGACGTCGTCTGCCACTGGAGGATGCAAGGACGTTGCCACGACGACTCTTGCCACGTGGTCCACCGGACTCGCATTCACCGTGTTGGAGATGTCCGGGAACCGGCCCAACTCTGCACATCCTTTCAACATCCGCAACAAGAAGTCGTCGGTGTTGGAAGATCCGGTCCTGGAGTCCCCGGTGACGTAGCCGGGTCTGACAATGGTGCCCCGCAAGCCCAACTGCGCGGCCTTCCGGATGATGTACTCGGCGCTCCATTTGCTCTGGCCGTATCCCGTCCCCAACCCGGTGCTGGAGCCCAACAACTCGTCCGCCTCGGGGATCCCGTCCTTGCCCTGCGAAAGCAAGTAGTCCGAGAGCTTGACGTAGTGGTCGGTGTCGAGTGCGGACGTGGACGACACAAACGTGAAGAACTTCGGCTTGCCCGCGGCACAGAGGTCCATCACGTTCACGGTGCCCACCACATTGGCATCACGCAACTTCAGATACGGGTAGACCCAGTGCACCAAGGCACCGTTGTGGATGACAACGTCGACCTCTGCGGCCAAGTGGGCCCATTTCTCCGCGGATAAGCCGAACTGCTTCTCGCCCAAGTCGCCCAACACGACCTCGATCTGGTCCCGGAACCCCTCGCGCCAGGTCCCGTACACTTTGCTGGCCCGGACGATTCTCTCCAAGCCGGCAGCCTCGTCTTTGGCCCGCACGTGCGCATATATCTTGTAGTTGTGGCTCTGCGGCCTGGACAAGATGTCGCGGACGATGTAGGAGCCCAAGAACCCCGTGACCCCGGTGACAAAGAAGGTGAGCGAAGCATCGGCAGATGCAGGTTGTTTCAGGATGTACGATTTGGGCAACAGCTGTGCGACCAACGTCCGGGCATCTTCGTAGTAATCCACCACCTCTTCCTCCAGCTCGTCGTGGTCGTCTCCGGCCAACTCAAAGTCGTCGCCCCGTCTGATCCGGGCAATCTCCTCGGCGAATTTGGCAATCGTCGGGTTCTTGAAGATCGCATTCAAGGGCAAGTCCACGTTGAGTCTCTTTCTCACTTCAAAGATCATCCGGGTGGCCAAGATCGAGTGGCCACCGACGTCGAAGAACGAGTCGTCTTTGGACAACAGCGGGGCGTTGGGCAACACCTCCAGCCACAAGTCCTTCACCTGCAGCTCGGTGGCCGTGAGCTGGGTGTGTGGTCCGGCACTGCCCCCGGACAACTTCAGCACCAGGGCCAACTGGGCAGTGTCCGGGAAGGGCAACTTGGGCTTGTCGATCTTGCCGTTCGGGTTCAAGGGCAACTTGTGCAAGGGCACGATGATCGAGGGCACCAGGTACGCGGCCAACTTCTTCTTCAAGTGCGCCCGGATGTCCCGGATCAACTCCCGGTACACGACCAAGCCCTCGACGATCGGGTCGTCCTGGTCGTCCAGGGGCAGCTCCGACTTGAACTCCAGCAACTCCGGCGCCGATCTGGGCACGATGTACGAGATCAACACCGGTTCCTCGTTCTTGTCCCTTCTCACCAAGGTGATGTTCTCCCTCACCAAGTGGTGCTGCGAGAGGTGCGTGTCGATCTCGCCCAACTCGATCCGGAACCCGCGGATCTTGACCTGGTCGTCGGCTCTTCCGGAGCACTCGCAGTTCCCGTCGGGCAAGTACCGGCCCAAGTCCCCGGTCCTGTAGAGCCGGTCTCTCGGCCCGAACCAGACGTCTCTCCAGGGCTCGTGGCGGTCCAACTGGGCGTCGATCTCCCGCCATTGGCCGTTGTCAACGTACCAGTTGTCGATGAACTTCTCGCGGTTCAAGTCCGGCAACCCGCGGTACCCCTCGGCCAACCCCCCGGCCCGCACGTAGATCTCGCCCACCTCGCCGACACCACACGTCTGCGTGCGGTCGTGCCGGTTCACCACGAGCAACTGCACGTTGTGCATCCCCTTCCCGGCGGGCATCACGTCCTTCAAGGACTCCAAGAAGGACGAGTCCTTGCTCCTGGAGGCCACCTCGAAATACGACACCGCTCTCTGCGTCTCCGTGGTCCCGTACATGTTCACTATGAACACGTTCTGAGCCAACGTCTGCAACCGCAAGCAGTCTCTCTTGGTCAAGATGTCGCCGACAAAGAACAGGTGGTGCAACGACGGGATGGAGTGCGTCAGCTGCGCGCTCAACAACTGGCCCATGGCCGGCGTCAAGTGCGTCACCGTGGCGCCGTACTCGTCCATCCACTCGGCCAACCGCCCGGGAGTCCCGATGTCGTCCGCCGTCGGGATCAACAACTGGGCCCCCAAGAACAACGGCGTGAACATGTCTCGCTGGATCGGGTCGTGCGCGATTCCCGACAACATCGTGAACTTGTCATCTTCCGACAAGCCAAAGGTCCGGGACATCCAGGGGAAGTAGTACAGCAACGAGAAGTGTCTGCCGAGGACACCTTTGGGGATCCCCTCGGAGCCCGAGGTGAACGACAACGTCGGGTTGGAGTCTGGGCCGACAACGACCCCGGTGGACTGCGATCTGTACTGGGCAAATGGCGCTAGGATATCGGTATTGGAGTGGCCGGTCTCGGTACCGGTCTCGGCAACTCCCCCGCTCACCGACCCATCGTCGTTGATCCGCAACTGCGGAATCGTCGACACCACATCCAACTCCTGCTCGATATAATCCACCACCAACTGGTCCAAGACCCCCGCCTTCTCGATCCCGATCAACCCGCGCGGCTTGGCCACACTCAAGTAGATGTTCTGCCGCGCCGGAGGGTACAGCGGGTCGATCACACTGAAGGTGCCTCCCAGCTTCAAGACTCCCATGACAGCCACCATCAAGTCCACACCTCTGTAGGCGTAGATCATGACCACGTCGCCACGCTGGATGCCCGTCCGGTGCAAGAAATGGGCCACGATGTTCGACGCCTCGTTGATCTGTCTGTAGTTGAAGACCCGGTCTTTGGACCCCGGGTCCAGGAACGATTTCGACTCCACCACACACGTCCGGTCCGGGAACTTCTGGGCGTTCTGGTCGAAAATGTCGTGGATCGCACCTCTGTAGTCTGAGAATCCCAAGTCTATTGTCGGATCGGGCAACAGTTTCTGCGAGGCTGTGACCAAATTCACCTTGGAAATGGCAATCTGCGGCTCCAGCGCAGCACCTGCCACCAATTGGCTGAATTGCTCGCCGAAAATCACCATTCTGTCGTACTTGTACAACAACGAGTTGTAGTGCACCAGCAACTCGTCCGCGGTTACGTAGATGGCCAAATCCGAGTTGGAGGGAAGACTCCTGGCCAGTTTGTCGTGCTTGAAAGACAACTTGAAGAGCTGCGGCTCGTGGTCCAACTTCTGCGTCTTTTGGAAATGCGAGCCGAGCACGTCCAATGGCACTTTGTGGCTCGCGGATTGCCGGTAGAGCTGGTCCACTTTTGATATGAACTCGGCGAACGGACTAGACGGGTCTACAGCGACTCTGATGATGAACTCGTCGCCCTGCTCGTCGTCAGTCAAGATCACGATGTCGTCATCACCTGTCAACCGGAAGATCAAAACTGCGAACGTGGCCAAGCCGCGGATGAACGCATTCGGTGCGCCAGAAGCCAGGGCATCCGTGGCTGCAAACGAGTATGTGGACTCGACGACACGCCCGGTGGGCGGTTTCAAGAAATCGTGGGGTAACACACTTAAAGTGGGACTCGACAACGTCTCTGTCCAGTACTGCAATTGTTGGGATGACATGGTCGTGGTTGGTCGTTGCAATACTGTGTTTGCAATACCCTTTGCCTGGATATGATTCACATCGGTTGAAAAATTTTAGCCCCTAGCCGTTGCCGGTCGTGGAAAAGACGCAAAACGCCGGTACCGGCGCCGTGCTGCATGAAAAATCAAATTCCCAAAACGGCAGACTGGCACTCGAGGAACTACTTTTCGGTAGCACAACAAGAGCCTACGCATCACAGAACCACCGCCACTGAACCACTGAACACCGCACCACGCCATGGAGATCTGTGTCTTGAGCGGCGGGACCGCGTCCAACGAGCTCGTATCCATGTTCAACAATCTATCAAGCAACGTGGCCTACGTCCTACCGGTCTCCGATAACGGTGGTTCCACTGCAGAGTTGATAAGGGTGCTATCGGGCCCCGCAGTGGGCGATATCAGGTCTAGACTCACCCGATTGATCCCAGAGGACGACAAGGAGAGCGTGCTGTTGAAAAACTTGTTGACTTATCGGCTCTCGCTGGACCCTGAGGCGCTGAGAAACGAGTGGTTGACCATAGTGGACGGCTCAAATGCCGTGTGGCACCAGATAGAACCCAGTTGCAAGGAGATGATCCGCAGTTTCTTGATACACGTGCACACGGAATTGCTCAAGAGATCTCGGCAGACTTCTCGGAACTTCAAATACGAGTTGGCCAGCGTCGGGAACTTGTTCTTGACCGGAGGGCGGTTGTTCTGTGGGTCCTTGGACAGTGCCATTGAGTTGTTCTTGCGCTTGACTAGAGTCCCCAAGGGTATCCGGGTCTTGCCCTGCTTGAACACCAACTTCACCTACCACATCAGCGCGTTGTTGGAGAACGATCTCATCATCACGGGGCAGTCCCAGATCTCACATCCGTCTCCCAACGAAGACGAAGACACCGAGTCCACTTTGCACCACTCTTTGAACTCGTCCACGGATCTCGGGCTCGTGCGGACGGGCAAGATCACCAGCAACTTGAGACTCAACTCGTGGTTCAACATGAGCAACTCGTCGCTCAACGACGACTTGTTGATCAACAAGTACCAAGATCTAGAGATGGAAGAGTACCTGACTCCGTCGTATTTCCACCCGGACTTGAAGAAGTCCAATTTGCATTTCGACAAGGACAACCAGAACCCCTTGCCGTCCCCGATATCCCGGATCTTCTACATCTCTCCATACGGAGAAGAGATCCATCCGATGGCACACACCAGGGTGTTGACTCTGTTGCGGGAATCCAAGGTGATAGTGTACTCGATCGGGTCGTTGATGACCTCGACGATCCCCATTTTGATCTTGCAAGGTGTCGGTAATGCCATCTTGAGGCAATCGCTGGACAAGAAGAAGGTGATGTTGTTAAACGGGTCAAACGACCGGGAAACCAGTTCCTTGACAGCTTCCGGTTTCGTGAGGTTTGTAGTGAAGTCCATAGAGTACAGTATGAAGTTGGAGCGGGCCGTGAAAGGTGTCGACAGCGAGGAAGAGGATATCGACAGCTTGGACTGGACCAAGTACGTGACGCACTTGATGCATCTTCCGGAGCACCACCAGATCGATTTGGACTTTGACGTGTTGAAGAGGCACGGAGTCCAGTGTGTACAGGTGCTGAGCCGTGCTCCGGGTTACTACGATATCCAGGATTTGGAGCAAAAGATGCAACAGTTGATCTGATGGGTAGAAGAGCTGCAATGATGTTGATATGAGAAGTTGTCTGATTTGTCTTATGAGGGAGTGTTGATATGAGTTAAAAAAGTTGATATCTACTGAATGCACCAAATGAGTTTATGTGTATTTTGTAGTGAGAGACTGAACGAATATTGTAACTACTGAAAGGTTTGGTATGTAGTGATTACACTGAGAGTGTTTATGTGTTTTGGATGTTTCGGTAGATGAGAAAGCTAAGGTGTATCGAAAGCACTGACAGGACTACTATGCATACCGAGTTGAAGTTTTTACATGCACTGAAAGGTTGAAACCATCCCTACTATGTATTTGCAATAATCTCTGACGATTTTTGATCTGCCAAGGTGTATTCACGACAAGTATTTAGGTGGAACGTTCTCCAAAATCACCTGATTGATACCATCCTTGTTGGTGACAAAAGTCTCCAGATCTCCGTGCTCCAATTCGTGCTCGTGGTGCAACAACTCGTGTTCCACATCCTCCTTGTGCACGTTTTTCACTTCTGGATCCTGGTCCCGGTGGAACTTGTTCCAGTGGTGCTGTTCGTACTCTTCTTCAAAGCTCAAATGGTGTCCGACCCCCGTGCCGACATCCGGGAACTCGTTGTTTCCGTTATCCGAGTATTTCAAGAACTCGTCCAATGAGATCTCGCCGTCCCCGTCCAGATCCATCAAGTACAAGATCTTGCTCACAACCTCGTCTTTCACCAGTTGTGAAATGCCCTCGCTGTCGTCGTGCTTACCCAACCCGTCTCCGTCTCCGACGACTTCATCACGCAGTAATCCGTAGATCGTCAAGATATCCAGTCTGTCCAAGGATCCGCGCTTGCCAAAGTCGTGCATGTTGAAAAACGTTGCGGCGTCCACTATCCCATCGTCGACTCCATGCTCTTCTTTCATGTGCCATTGCTGCCACGTCAAACCCTGAGGCACTTTTTCTTTGAGTTCTGTATCGTGGGTATCAAGGGCGGTAATGAGCCCGAAAACGGCGGTTAATTGTACGATAATGGACACTTTCATCGTGTGCTGTTCTGGAGTTGGTAGCTGCTTTGACACTTGAATTCGGGGTTAACTTTTTTTCAGATCTGATTTTCGTGGAGCATAAAAAGTTAAAGAGAGGTTGACAATAGTGAATTGGGGCTGTCAGAGTGGCGCGGCCAATGCGCTGCCAGAGCACGCCAGAACAGAGCGTGCATCAAGAGTGAGAGCCCGGTCCGTTTCACCTTCTACAAATGTAGGCTACTAGGCACTAATCGGGAACGGTGGACACTGGATCGAAACAGTCGTGCACCGCCCCAAAACACCGGATTGGGCAACCATCAATATGCGAAAACGTTTATTTTTCAACGGATTCCTTTCGTGTTATCAAGGCGCCAAGTCGATTCAACCGCTAAAACTACACAGAAGATGGCCAAAGTATTACCTTTTGAGGAGAAGTTGAAGAGCAAGCTGATCTTGTTCAGCGATTTCGATGGAACAATCACATTGCAGGACTCCAACGACTACATGACTGAGCATCTCGGGTTCGGCGAAACCGAGAGATTGGTCATCGACGACAAGATCTTTAACGGCGAATTGAACTTCAGAGACGGTTTCAGAGTCATGCTCAACAGTATCAAGAGCCCGTTCGACGAATGTGTCAAATTTTTGTGTGACAATGTGCAATTGGACCCTGGATTTGTCGAACTGCACAGATGGTGCACCGAGAACGGAATTCCAGTAGTGGTGGTCTCGAGTGGGATGAAACCGGTTATCCAGCTGTTGTTGAACAAGTTGATCGGTCTCGAGGAACTGGAGAACATTGAAATCATCGCTAACGACGTGGCCATTTCAGAGGATGGCAAGTCGTGGGAAATCGTCTACAGACACGAAGAGAGCGGGTTTGGACACGACAAGTCCAGATCTTTGAAGCCCTATTCTTCGGTCAAGGACAGACCGATCATGTTTTACTGCGGAGACGGAGTTAGCGATCTCTCGCTGGCCAGAGAGACAGACTTGTTGTTTGCCAAGCGCGGGAAGAAGTTGATCAGGTTCTGCGAGAGAGAGAACATTCCATATACCCAATTCGACTCGTTTGAAGACATCTTGGCACGGATCAAGTTGATCGTCAAGGGCGAGAAATCCGTTACTGATTATATCGAAAACAAGGCTGCTATCAGCGCCTGATTGTATAACTTCTATAGACAGATCAGTTGAAGTATTCATCCAAATCACTAGGTGCCATCTCAAGTTGGTGCTGTTGCAGTATCACGTTCAAAACATTGCTCTTGGAACTCTCGACAATCTCTCCATCTATCACCAATTGGTCCAATATCGTCAATGCCCGCTCGAAATCGTAGATGATGTCCAATTCTGACACGTTTCCGTAGCTTTTATCCATCTGCTCCACATATCTATGGATGATTTCCAATGCCAACAACTCGTTGTCGTTCTGTTCGATCCCAGCGATGAAGAACAACGACAGATAACGCCTATACACCAATTTGGAGTCCTTGTATTCCAACACGTTGCACATCTTTGCACGTCTCGACAGGATGATCAGCGTCAATTCCCGGATGATCTTGGATCTTTCCTTGTGTGAGATTGCCGTGTACCATTTCGAGAGTCTCACTTTGCCCTGTCTCGAGAGCAACACTATGTATCTGATTCCCATGATGGTGGCTAGTGTGTTGTTGGATCGGTTTGACGTTTTTTTATTAGTTGAATTTGGCTCGTCCAGACAGCCCCGGTTTAGGTTCAAGCTGATTGGGATAAGTGGAAGAGCAGAGAGAGAAGAGAAGACAACGGGAAGGAGACTAGAACAGGTCGTGTGACCACAATACAATTGGAATGGCCATCAGCACTACAGTGCTACTCACATCGCTGCACCACTCTCCTAATCCTAGCCTACGGCCCACTATCTGGCCGCGGTAGATTCCTTTCAACCACTCAAGAGTGGGAAAATTTTTTTTCTACAAAGCACATATTTAGCGCTTTTGGCACTTGAAACTCATCTTTACACACCCATCACCGAAGTAATCCACCGACATGAGCACAAATTCGATCAAATTGTTGACCGGCGATGTCCACACGGGGTTGGCGGACTTGGTCTCGCAGAGGCTCGGCATCAAATTGTGTAACACCGAGTTGAAACGGGACTCCAACAAGGAGGTGTCGTTCTCCATTGGGGAGAGTATCAGAGACGAAGACATCTATATCATTGCGCAAGTCGGCTCTGGCGTGGTGAACGACCGTGTCTTGGAGTTGTTGATCATGATCAACGCCTGTAAGACGGCTTCACTGAGAAGAATCACTCTGGTATTACCGAATTTCCCCTACCTGAGACAGGACCGTAAGGACAAGAGCCGTGCTCCGATCACGCTGAAATTGATGGCTGACATGTTGACAACAGCCGGATGTGACCACGTGATCACGATGGATTTACACGCATCTCAGATCCAGGGGTTTTTCGACATCCCAGTGGATAACCTCTATCTGGAACCGAGTGTCGTGCGTTATATAAAAGAGAATTTGGACTACAAGAGAGACTGTATAATCGTGTCACCGGATGCCGGTGGAGCCAAGAGAGCTGCTGGATTGGCCGACAGGTTGGACTTGAACTTTGCCTTGATCCACAAGGAACGTGCCAGGCTGAACGAGGTGTCGAGAATGGTGTTGGTCGGTGACGTCACAGACAAGATCTGTATAATAGTGGACGACATGGCGGATACTTGTGGAACGTTGCTGAAGCTGGCGGAGGTATTGTTGGAGCACGGAGCCAAATCGGTGATACTGATCGTGACACACGGTGTCTTGAGTGGGAATCTGATCAAGAATATCAACAACTCCAAATTGGACAGAGTCGTTTGCACAAATACAGTGCCTTTTGAAGAGAAGTTGTCCAATTGTCCGAAATTGGACACCGTGGACATCAGTGGTGTGTTGCTGGAGTCAATTAGAAGATTGCACAACGGTGAGAGTATTAGTTATTTGTTCAGGTCGAATGGTTTGAGCTGATAAGTGCTTTATTGGGCAGATTCAAGTAGTGCAGTGGTTGAGTAGATGTATAGATTTAAGATTCCATTGGTTTGACTAGTATGAGTAGATGAGGGTTAGAGGGACGTACTGTGCTTCCCTCAAAAAAGGGCACTGGAAGACAGAAAAAAGAAAAAAAATTAAGGCCGCGCCCGGATTCGAACTGGGGTTTCCTGAATATTCGACAAGATCCAAATCTCACAAGTGAGACTTTTTCCTGGAATCAGAATCAGAGGTGATAACCACTACACTACGCAGCCTTGAACATGGATGGGAAATTGAATTTCGAGCATACAAGGTAATGAATCTGGGACATTACCCGGATTTGTCGCAGAGTCGTGCGCTCGTGAACCGAAATCGCTGATTGCAGAAACAGATATCGGTGCCGGTGCACGACTTTGATCTGTTTATCTATCAGATAGAGCTGATCTGTAGCAGAGATACAGAGCAAAGTAATGTGGTGGGTAGCAGTAGAAACGGGCAGATGAGGTGTATCCGGAGTTGGGCAATTGTACTACCCACTATCCGCTACACTACACTGCACCCACATCTCACCCATTACGTCTTCCATGCCTTTACTTCCCTGGCTTCCCCCTTCCCTGGCCCAACTTGAGCTGGCCCATCACACCTCATCATAAAAAGAAACAAACAAGGGCTGGCAACGAAAAGAAAATTTTTTTTTTCTTTTGGACTGAAAATTTTTTTCTTTGGATATTTATTTGTTGGAATTCCTCAGGATAAAATTTTTACTTGGAAAGACCTCTTTATCGACATCATCGAGATCAAGACTAGATTAGAACGATTTTGAGATGGCTTCCACAGAGAAATTAAACTCCACTGAGGTTCTCAGTGAATTGTTTGGTAAATTGGCCATTCTGACGCTGGAAGAACGTGATGGTGCTGCCGCCAACGTTTCCAGTTTCTTGAACGGGAACATCATTGAACACGATGTCCCACTGGAATTCTTTGCCGAGTTGAAGAAACAGGTCCAAGGTAAGAAGACTGCTTTGAACGCCCTTGAAGCCATCAGCCACATTGCATCCACATCTGGATTATCTCCATCCGTTGAGCCATACGTTGTAGATTTAACCGCCGATGTCGCAACCAAGGCTGGTGAAAAGGATGCTGAAATCAGAGACGTTGCCCTGAAAACTTTGGTCCAGATCGCCGCTGCTATCACCCCAACTTCCATCAAGGTATTCTTGGCCAAGTTGTTGTCCAACTTGAAGACCACCAACAAATGGCAAGAGAAGATTGCCATCTTGGCTGCCATTGCACAATTGGTCGACACCGCCAAGGCCCAAGTTGCCCTTCGTATGCCTGAGTTGATCCCAATCTTGTCCGAAGAGATGTGGGACACCAAGGTCGAAGTCAAGAACGCTGCCACTCTGACCATCACCAAGTGTTCCGAGACTGTGGAGAACAAGGATGTCAAGCCTTTCTTGCCAAAGTTGATCGAGTCCATTGCCGACCCAAAGAAAGTCCCAGCCACTGTCCACACCTTGGGTGCCACTACTTTTGTCGCCGAGGTCACCATCTCGACTTTGTCCATCATGGTTCCATTGTTGTCCAGAGGTTTGGTCGAGAGAGAGACTGCCATCAAGAGAAAATCCGCCGTCATCATCGACAACATGTGTAAATTGGTTGACGATCCACAAGTTGTGGCTCCGTTCTTGAGCAAGTTGTTACCAGCTTTGAAGCACAACGTTGCCACCATTGCCGACCCAGAAGCCCGTGGTGTCACCGTCAGAGGTTTGACCACTTTGAAGAGAGTCGGTAACATCCCAGAAGATGACGTCATCCCAGAATTGTCCACCGCTGGTGACGTCGGTGTCAACTTGGGTATCTTGAACGAGTTGTTGAAAGACCAGAAGGTTGCCGCCAGATTCGACACCGTCAAGAGCTATATCGCTGCCATTGCCGGTGACTTGATTGACGAGAGAATCATCGACCCATTGAGTTGGATCCAGAACATCTTGCCATTCTTGACCATCTTCTTGCACGAGAAGGAGGCCAAGGAGTTGTTGGAAGAGTTCAGAAAGAGATCTGTTGACAACATCCCAGTCGGACCATCTTTTGAAGATGAAGACGACGAAGGTGAAGACTTGTGTAACTGTGAGTTCTCTTTGGCCTACGGTGCAAAGATCTTGTTGAACAAGACCCAGTTGAGATTGAAGCGTGGTAGAAGATACGGTTTGTGTGGTCCAAACGGTGCCGGTAAATCCACCTTGATGAGAGCCATTGCCAACGGTCAAGTTGACGGGTTCCCAACTCCAGAAGAATGTAGAACCGTCTACGTTGAGCACGACATTGACTCTGCCCAGAGTGACGTCTCTGTCGTTGACTTTGTCTACGAATCCAACGTTGGAACCAGAGAGGAGATTGAAGAAAAGTTGAGAGAATTCGGTTTCTCCGAAGACATGATCAAGATGTCCATCTTTTCGCTTTCCGGTGGTTGGAAGATGAAATTGGCCCTTGCCAGAGCCGTCTTGAAGAACGCCGACATCTTGTTGTTGGATGAGCCAACTAACCATTTGGACACTGTCAACGTTGCCTGGTTGGTCAACTACTTGAACACCTGTGGTATCTCTTCTATCATTGTCTCGCACGATTCCGGATTCTTGGACAATGTCTGTCAGTACATTATCCACTACGAAGGTTTCAAATTGAGAAAATACAAGGGTAACTTGTCCGAATTCATCAAGAGAGTCCCAGCTGCCAAGTCTTATGAACAGATTGGTAACTCTGACTTGGAATTCAGATTCCCAGAACCAGGGTTCTTGGAAGGTGTCAAGACCAAGCAGAAGGCCATTGTCAAGGTCTCTGGAATGTCCTTCCAATACGAAGGTACCTCTAAGCCACAGATCCAAGACATCAACTTCCAATGTTCCTTGTCGTCGAGAATTGCCGTCATTGGTCCAAACGGTGCCGGTAAATCCACTTTGATCAACGTCTTGACCGGTGAATTGTTGCCAACCACCGGTGAAGTCTACACCCACGAGAACTGTAGAATTGCCTACATCAAACAGCACGCCTTTGCCCATATCGATTCCCATTTGGACAAGACTCCATCTGAATATATTCAATGGAGATTCCAGACCGGTGAGGACAGAGAAACCATGGACAGAGCCTCGAGACAGATCAACGAAGATGATGAAGCCAACATGAAGAAGATCTTCAAGATTGAAGGTACTCCAAGACGTGTCAACAACGTTGTTGCCCGTAGAAAGTTCAAGAACACCTACGAGTACGAAGTTGAATGGCTGTTGGGTGAAAACATTGGTATGAAGAACGAGAGATGGATCAACATGATGTCTGCTGACAACACCTGGTTACCAAGAGGTGAGTTGATCGAGACCCACGCCAAGTTGGTCAGTGAGGTTGATATGAAGGAAGCCTTGGCCTCTGGTCAATTCAGACCTTTGGTCAGAAAGGAGATCGAAGCCCACTGTGAGATGTTGGGTTTGGAATCCGAATTGGTCTCGCACGCCCATATCAGAGGTTTGTCCGGTGGTCAAAAGGTCAAATTGGTCTTGGCCGCTTGTACTTGGCAAAGACCTCATTTGATTGTGTTGGATGAACCAACCAATTATTTGGACCGTGACTCCTTGGGAGCTTTGTCCAAGGCCTTGAAACTGTTTGAAGGTGGTATCATCATCATCACTCACTCTGCTGAATTCACCAAGGACTTGACCGAAGAAGTCTGGACCGTCAACGACGGACGTATGATTCCATCTGGTCACAACTGGGTTGCCGGTCAAGGTGCTGGTCCAAGAATCTCCAAGAAGGACGAAGAAGGTGACAAATTCGATGCCATGGGTAACAAGATTGTCACAAAGGCCAAGAAGACCAAGTTGTCCAGTGCTGAGTTGAGAAAGAAGAAGAAGGAAAGAATGAAGAAGAAGAAGGACTTGGGTGACGCTTACGTGTCTTCCGATGACGAAGACTTTTAAGGGGTGCTGATCTCTTGAAGTTGTTCTTGCATTCTTATTATATATATATTTTTTTGTCTTTTAAAATTTGAATCCTATATATAATCTCTTTATATATGCCTTCAACTCTAGGCCACCTAATTCAGAGTTGTTGTCGAATTCGTTATATATTATTATATTCGTTGTAGTATTTGAATAGCCAGCCTATGCAGCTGCCCTTATTCAACTAGCTAGTCTTTAACTACCAAAGGTTTCGCTGCTTCCCAACCCTTGCTAGCTTATCCTTCACTGGCTAACCCCCTGGCTAACCCCCAAAATCTCGCTGCTGAAAAAAAAGTATAACTAACAAAAAAATCAGAAGTAAAAAAAATAATAAAATAATTATGCGATGGATCTGATAAGACACAATTAAAGGTCATCAACCTCTGCGAAATGACTGTCAAGACGAAGCTAGAGCCACAAAAAGCCGTCACATTTTACACAGAAAACATCCTGACTGTTTCCTCGTTCAAGACGAAGCGGAAATACGACATTCCGAAGCTGGGCAAGCATAAGAAGACATACAATTCGTTGGATCTAGACCTGGTTTCTCCGCGGAAGCGCAGTCGGCATTTCGAGGAAGAAGACACAGAAGTAGAAAGTGTATCAGAGACAGGAGAGCATGTGTTGGACAATTCGCTGGTTTTAGAGCAAGATTTCGAGGCATTGGCTCGGCAACAAGGGATAGTGTCATTGCTGGTGCGCCACATGACAGTGGAGACAAATTTGGACCAAAATCAGGGCTGGAACCTGCTAAATGACCAAGAAAACGATCAGAAACAAGAACAGGAGATTGTTTTAAAAGATTTGGTGCTTGAACTGGACAAGTCCGGTGTTTTGATATCGAACCAGAGCAAAATGCGGCTTCCCAAATGCAAACTAGTGGAAATCCGAAACCTCAAGCCTGCAGAACTCGAGATCCTCAAGCTCGAATTCGAGTTTTTCAAGCCAATGAGGATATTTGAGAGATCTGCGTATGTACGGCTCAGTGAGCCCACTTTGACGATCAAAACTGTCGCCGTGGACCGTGTATCTATAACGCTTTCGTACCAGATCCAGTTGAAAGAGTGCTGTGTGTACACACATCCTCTCCGGACCACGGTGATGATCACCAAACTAGTAAATGCCACATCCAAATGGGATCCTATACCTAGCGAGACGCCTTATCCGGCAAATGTGCTGAAGAGACTCGGCTACAACAAGATAAGCACAAAGAATTTCTACAACATGATCAGTGATGTGGATAATTCTCTGACTGATTTGGAGAAATTGGACCGGAAATTGGTGATTCCGGAATTGGAAACGGAATTGTTTCTGTTCCAGCGTAAAACAGTGAACTGGTTGCTTGACCGTGAAGGCGTGCAGTACGACGAACACCGGCACACTGTTGAGCAGAAACCATTTGCACCGCTGGATGACGGCGAAGAAGACCAGATCTTGAAGCTGTTGGACTTGTTGAGCTTCGGATGGAGTAAAATACGGCTTTCCTCGAATCTGGAACCACATTTATGGTACAACAAGTACACCGGGAACTTGCTCACATCGAAGTTTGCCAGATATTTCTTATCCACCGTGAAAACACGGCCTGGAGCTGAAGGTTTGTTAGCAGAAGAGATGGGGTTGGGAAAAACCGTAGAAATAATATCGCTAGTACTATTAAACCCTCGGCAATCATCCGATATCGGGACGCAGATCTTTGATCCGATATCGCACCGAAATGTGCTCAAGTCAAAGACCACTTTGATCATCTGCCCGGACTCTATCTTGAAACAGTGGTACCAGGAAATCTCTAATTTGGCTCCTTCTTTGAACATCTCCATCTATAAGGGGATTTACCACTACAACAAGTTGAATGTTTCACACTCTAAGTCTGCCCAGTACAGGTCTCCTTTGCAGATTGCAAAGTTTTTAGGAGAAAACGATATCTTGCTCCTGTCGTACCAGACCGTGGCCAGAGAGATCCACCATGCTTTGTACAATCCGACAACGAGACCAAAGAGACGTTGTGCTAGACTGAGCAGGGAGAAGATCCTGAGCGTGATTATCGACGACGGTGATGAGTATGACGATGACGAAGATTTGCAGAATTTGGACGAGTCCGAGTACCAAGAACGCAACGACCATTCTTCACCATTGGTGTTGATGCAGTTCTGGAGAGTCATCTTGGATGAAGTCCAGATGGTGAGCTCCAAGATCTCGAATGCCCTGAAGATTGCCAAAATCATACCCAGATACCACTCCTGGGGGGTTAGTGGTACCCCGATTAGGAAAGATTTGCACGATTTACACGCCTTTTTACTGTTTGCCCATCTCTTCCCCTTTAACGACAACTTGCCGTCCCCTAAACAGAACAGACAGGTCTGGCTGCAATTGGTGAACGATTCCGAGTCTGTGCCATACCATTTCATCCGGTTGTTCAAGCGAATTGCCTTGAGACATACCAAGAGCATGGTGAGCGACGAGATCAAGTTACCACCACAAAAGCGGATATTGTTCACCTCTCTGTTCACACCAGTGGAGCGGAATCTTTATGACCACATGTTCCAGGATTTTTTGACCTTGGCGCAGTTGAACGAAAAAGGCGATCCCTTGACCCCCACTTGGGAGCCGAACAGTAGAGCCTTGTCTATAATGCGCGAATGCTTGATCAGGTTGAGACAGGCGTGCTGCCATTCGGAAATAGGTACCGGAAATATCTCCTGGAGGGGTAACGGAGCGCATAGTGCTGGAAATGGACACCTAGACGAGTCCAGCTTGCGAACTGTGGATGCCGTGTTGGAGATCCTGATCGAAGATAACGAGAACGCCGTTGTGCAGTTCGACAGGAAGTTGATCTTGACGCAGATCGAGCAGGGACAGCTCTACGAGACACAGAAACAGCCCCAGAGGTCTCTTAAATGCTGGTTACATTGTCTTGAGCCAACTACGGTGAGGATCAAAGAATTGCGCTCTACTTTGGCAGAGTTGGAGTCCATCTGGCAGTCTAGAACCGGGCTCTCGAAAGAGGAAGAAGTGTCTTTGAACGACAAATTGACCCAGCTGAGAAACAGATTGAGATCCTGGCTAGAGCTCTTGCACCGACTTTATTTTTTTGTTGCTTCTGCGCACTACCAAATTTACACCCCGAATGCGTTGGAGCCCATTCCTGAAGGAGAGACCCGGGAGGAAGTGCCCGATGAGGACTTGGATGCCGAGCTGTTGCTGCACAGGAAGTTGGAGAACGAGTTCTACGATAAAGCCGAGTTGTTACGGCGGGAGTTGCTTTCGGAGCCCATAACTAAAGTGAACAAGTTGGTGGAGCAGGTGGATTCCAAAGACTGGACAGTGTACCAGATTCCGTTCATCTCCAGCGAGTCGGTGGAGCAGAACATGGTTGGTTTACAGCTGCAGTCGTTTGTCACCACTTATCTCAAAGGTATCGAGGAGTTGAACGGCCAGGCGAAATTGTTGAACGAGTGGATCTTGCACTTGGCGCAGTTGTTGAACAAGAAGTTGAAAGACGATATCAACGGCGAAGCACAGAGTAAAATCGACGAGAACGAGTACGAAGAGTCGCTTGTAGCACAAGAACAGCTGTATGCATACCTTGAAGTGCTCCAACTTGCCTTCAAAGACCGTAGTGAGAGCTTGGCTGGGAACAAAGACCAGTACATGGTGTCGAATTTGATCACGAGGTTGAACAGACTTGACGACGAGGAAGATCTAGGAGTCATTGCGATCTCACAAACCGGGGAACTGGAGTCGGAGTTGTTCAAGAATTTGAGGCAGCAGAGAGAACTGGCACTTCCATCGGCTGCATCTAACAGAGAAACGTCTTTGAAATCGTTACTTGCACGTGCCAAGGACACCAGTGATTCGATGCTCCCAAGTGTCCTGGGTGCTCCCAAGAGCATAGAGTGGACTGCTTTCAACAAGATCATGAGCCATTTGAAGGTGACGTTGGACTCGCAGAAGAAAATCTTGCTCAAGGTGAGAAAAGAGGGGTTCGAGCTCTTGAACGATTTGTACAACAGTAGAATTGAGTACTACAAGAGTTTGCAGGCGTTCTCCGACAATGTCCAGAATTACGATATTGTGAATTACGACTCCGAGCGGCTCTTTGACAACTCGCAGCGGCTCAAATATGTGGAAGAGCGGATTCAAAGCTTGAAAACGCAGAAAACCACCGTCATGATCAGGGCAAAGTACTTGAAAAGTTTACAAAAGACCATGAACAAAGACCAAGAAGTGGAATCTGTGCCACAAGATGAAGAGAAATTCTGTATCATCTGCCAGAGTTCTATAGTGACCGGGGTGTTGACGCTGTGCGGACACCAGTACTGTAAAGACTGTTTAAACGAGTGGTTGCGGCAGAGTCGCCACGGGTGTCCCATGTGCAAGGCTCCTTTGGACAAGCTGTCGGTGTACTACTTCACGTACACGAGGTCCAATTTGAATGCCTCGATGATGACCTCTGAAGATGTGCAGTCGGATCCACAACTTCCGGGATCAGAGAAGAAGAAGGACTTGATGCATAGTATATACCACCCGATAGAACCCCAAATGCTCTCGCTGATCCAAGAAGAACAACCACTCAAATCTTATGGATCCAAGATCGATTTGCTCGTCAAGGTGACCAAGTTCTTGGTCAAGAACGAGAAAGATGTACAGATTGTGATCTTTTCGCAGTGGTCGGAGTTGTTGTATCTCATTGGGACACTGCTAAGGTTGAACAAGATCCAGTACTTGAATTCCAACGAGACCTTAAACTCCGGCACGGGTAGCGGACGCCATTCCAGCAAGATCACAGACGTGGATGTGTTCAAGAAGAACAAGAACGTGAAATGTTTCCTCTTGAATGCGAAACTGCAGGCTTCCGGGCTCACTTTGGTGAACGCATCGCATGTAGTTTTGTGCGAACCTTTGGTGAACACAGCCTTGGAGTTGCAACTGATCAGTCGTATCCACAGAATCGGGCAGAAGAAACCCACCACTGTGTGGATGTTTGTCATCGAGAACACCGTAGAAGAGTCTATAGTGAAGTTGCTGACGAAGAAGCGGTTGGAGTATCTTGACGAGAAGAAGCACCCTCAAATGGAAGAGGAAGCTGAGGATTTAGAGATAAATGAAGAGGAGATAGACACCGTCAACACCGAAGAGTTGACAAAGACTGTAGAGGGATTGGTGGATAAAAAGGTGTATGGAGGTGAAGTGGTGTCGAACGACGACTTGTGGTCGAGTTTCTTCAGTTAATGTGTAGTTATTTATTCTGGAAATATAGTTAAACAGCCAAGAACCCGTTATCGTCATACCCGTGGTAGATCTTTCCGTCCTCGGTCAACTTCAGCGTGTGTAATTGCACGTCGTCCACCATGAGTCCCAAGGTCTGCGAGATCAACTGTATTGGGACACCTTCGGGCATGCTTGGGGTCTGTTCGTGGATGAATTCAAAGATTCTGTCCACGTTTGACTTTGGAATCTCCGACAGCAGGGGCTCAGAGACAAAGAGGCCGTTGCCGTTTGACAGACCGTTGGAAGAGACACCTTGCAGTTGTAAATGGACCGAGATGGCACTGAGATGGTGGTAGATGACTTGGTTGTGGTCGACAATGGGTCTCACTGTGGCATATTGGATGTTCTTTCTGGCGTTGAACTCTTTCAAAGAACCCGTGACTTGCACGTATTTCCCAATCGGGAACTCGTCAGCCAGCGAACTGTTTTCGGACTCGCCCTCATCGATCCATTTCTTGAACTCAAACGACCCTGTTCCGTCCTCGATGGTGATGTTCAAGTTGGCTGTATTATCAACCACGTTCCGGACGACTCCAATAACGCTCACGTTGGTTAACTCCACGTTGTTGATGGTGAACTCGCCATCCGGAACCAACTGCGAGCTCTCGTTGAGCTGTTTGATCGTCACAGGGGTGATGGTGGTCCGTGGCTGGCTTCTGCTCTGCGAAGACGAGTCCAGATTGTTATAACTGGTGCTCGTCTGGAACCCGCCGCCGTTGGAGTTGTAGTCGTTGTTGTAGTTGTATTGTTGATACGCTGGGATGTTAGTGGGCTGAAAGAGAGAATCGGGGGTGGTGTACTTACTTGCCATCGTGGTGAAGTGGAAGTGGTTATAAAATGATTTGCCTTTGTGTTTTGGTTTTTTTACGCGTGAATTTCGCGTGCGCAGAGATTTTGGGTGTATTTGGGTATATTTACACGACTATGCTATTTAGAGAGAGAGAGAGGAAGAGCAGCTGATGATGGACCGATGACAGGAATCATGAGAGTAGCGCATAGTTGATGACAGCTATAACCACGGGATGATGGTTTCAAAATAAACGCCCATTTACTTTTCTCACCTTCCTATGACTATTGTCTTTGAACCCTGTTTCTTGACCCTGGCATATTTCATGACAAAACTGGCAGTTTTCAAGCCCTTCACATTGAGATCGGCCACAAATGGCTCGATTTCGTCAATAAGCCACTGCTGTTGTAGCAAAAACAAGTTCTTGAACCGGGATATCGGATCCCCGGGCAACGTTTGCCGGTTTATATACCGTATGAGCCCCGGGGCTGGGGTATAGTAGTGTCCCTTCAAGCTAGAAAGGTCGAGATTGATCGACAACAGCGATGGAAGTGTCGATCTCCAGTTGATCAAGAACTCGTCGACTTGCAAATTGGATCTGTTGGCAAATTTTTTCAAAGAATGGATCCCATACCACGTACTTATATGCCCAAGATCCAATTTAAAGTGCAAATCGTTGAATTTTGCATCCTTTGAAAACTTGAGCAACACCGTGTGCACCATTTCCACGGTGATCACCATGGAATCATCGTTTTTGGACACCAAATTGTACAAATGCGTCAATTCCAACTCCACATTCGGGTCTAAATCGCTGGCAATCAACGTATTGATGATCAAACTGAGCAATTCTGTGACAAATTCCTGCCCCAATAGCACGGCGTTCCCGTCGATTTCACACCCGTTGACCTTGATCCACTTTGCATAGAACTCATTTTCAGATATCGAGGACTGCGCCAACACATGCTCCACCGGATTTGAGCCCCTTTCGTGTATCTTGATGAATTTCTCAAAATCTCCATCGTAGATGGCAATTCCATCTAGTTCTAGATGTCCCTCCACCACTTTCAACTCCAACTCGTTGCTGAAGCTCGCCGTGCAGAGAAATCCGCGCGAGAATTTCCGCGTCAAGAGCTGAGTGTTGGAGTGGTTTTTCTGCCGAAGCTGGAAGGTTTGGTCAGCTGAAGTGATAACCAAATCCCGCTTAGTGTCAGAACTGGCCTTGATTGTCAATTTTTGACTGTTATTCATCGCCGCCACCAATTCTGCCGTCAAGGGCACCAATTTGTAGTTGGCCAGATACTCCACTGTACTGAACACTTCCTTCTCCTCACCCATGGTGTGCTGTGCTCTACACTCTTTATACTGTTTGTGCTATGTGAGAGCCTCTGCCATGTCATCACGAAAAGACGCGCTCATATCCACGCGCATGCTTCCAGCCAGCCCCTAAACCCCCCGTTTAGGCAAGTCTCACATCTGCTTTGTTTACAAAGTGAAACGGAAAAACAAAAACAAAACATGAAAATCATTTGAACTCAACCGCCAAAGAGAAGACAAAGACAACGTGCAATGGACGGGTACAGATACGTTTCTGACACCGGGAGTATAGTGCTAGAGCCCCACAATGTGGTGGAAACAGCTAGGCCCAAGAATGGCTCAAAATGCGGCACACCGCCACAATCTATACACAGCTTAGTCAAGTTGAACAGAGAATCAGATCTAGGGGATGAAGAATGGCTCCAGGTGATTCCCAACGCCGTTTATTACCGTGGGAACGACAGCATGATATTTGGCACTTTTTACGTTATGGTGTACGAAGACAAGGCCAAAAAGTGCTTGAATTCTGTGTTTTTCAGCAAGTTTGGCGAAGTTCACTACCGATCTATTCTCTTGGACAAGAGTTCCAAGTACTCCCCACTGTGTGAGAACTTGACATCGAACTACAAGAGCAGCAACATTCGCCGCGTATTGGCGGTGTCATGTTTGCGCAGCTTTTCCTTGTTGAACGACCGAGTCAAGCGCACAATGAACCCAGAATTGGTCAATTTAGACCTCTGGGACGAGACAACGCTGGGGAAATTGGCCTGTTCCATGGAGTTGGTCCTGAATAAGAAACCGTCGGATGTAGGGTGGAAATTGCACCAATTAGGGTTCTTGCAGCCGCATTATATCAACTCCATGGTGTTGGACGTGGTGTATTCAAACACGACCCAAAGCGATATAGAGGACAACAATCGATTGGTATTCGCCATGGGCGAGCAATTGGACCAGTTGTTCGATCCCTTGACGGAGTATTCACCTGAGCCAACTGAGAAAGTGTATCAGCCTCCAAATACAAATTCGAGCCACGATTCTCAATTACAGGTGTCTATTTGCCAGGAGTTGCTCCAGTTCCAGATCAACTTCACAAAAAACTTGGTCGATTTCTTGCAGAATTACATCTTGCCCTTGAGAATTAAGGTGTTGAATGGGGCAATTAAGGGCTATACAACGTCTAAATTGAACCTCATCTTTCCTCCTACGATCGACGAAGTGACAAGAATCAACTGTATATATTTGGATGCCTTGAAATTGGCAATCCCGTATGGAAGTTTTGAAGTCATCAAGGCCTCAGGTATGACGATCCCGTATTTCTACAAGGCATACATGAGACACGAGCTGGCAACAAAGAACTTCACGGCCAACTTGAAAAGCTTTTTAAAAGAATTGCACAGGCAAGGTATAGAGACAAATATGAACTATACAAAGCAGAAAATGGAGTCCATCATTCACGGGTCTTTGAACTTGACCAAGATCAAGTTGATCTTGAAAAGATTGCTGCAGAGTGAAAGTTCCAACTCCGAAGGAGAAAAGACTGAATTAGTGAACGAATTCTTGGAATCTGCCATCTTGACCATAGATTCCTTTGCCAAAGAGAGCTTGGCTCCATATAACAACCGTGTATTCACCCCAACTGGCAAGATGTTGACTGAATTGGCTCATGGATGGCCCATGGAGTTGCAGTACGGATGGTTAACTAGAAGAGTAGTTGCCGTGTACGACGTGGAAAACGTGCTGCAATTCGACCAGAACGAGATCTTTGTCATCTTCAGTGACCATGTCTTGTTCTTGAAAGTGGAGGAGTCCACTTATGGCAACTCCGATTACCACAAACCTTCAATCAGTGATTTGTTGATGCATTCTTTGATCAACGAGAGCCCAATCCATAACGTGCCTCTGCTCTCGGTAAACGGCTGGTCCAATATTCAAGATGTGCACATTGATACCTACGATAACGACACCATGTTGAAGATCACCATCAACGACGTCAATGGGGTCACGTCCTCAGGCGCATCTGAACCGGAATTGACCAGAATTTATAGATTGACCAGAGAAAAGAAGAGTGGCAAAGTGATCGAGTTGATCAACAAGGCCAAGATCTTGAATAAGACGCAGCCTTTCCATTTGTTCAAGACCGAAAACGCTGGACTTACGCTTTACTCTACTGCCCATGATATCGTGAATTACAACGAAGAAGTGATCAAATCACCTTTCGCCATTTTCTTGAAAAATGATGTCGATCACGAATTTATGGAAGCCAACAGGATCTTCTTTGCATTGAGCATTTACTTGGATAAGGCAACCACTGATATGATATCACTTAAGGGCCAGTTCATTGATGCCCAACATGGGTTCTCTAAAGATATCCGCATCGCTGATTTACCTAGATTTCTTTGTTCAACAATGAGTGTTGTCTACGAGAGATATTTTGACCACGATATAAACACTACAAATAGTTCACGTTTGATCGAAGCACACAGACAGACTGTGAAGATGCTCGATGACTACATCAACGACAGAATACCAAAGTCTGTGCCTGCGGTGACTAAACCAAGGCTACCAAGTGCCAAGAGATCTTTAGAGTTTCTCTCCAGTATCAGAAATTCGTCCAATTCAAGTGTCGTACACAACGAAACGAGACAAGTTTCGTCAGACAGCTATGGTTCAAAAAACAGTCATGGTTCTAAAAAGAGTGTAGGATCACGTAAAAGTTTAACTCAGATATTACAGAGAAGGTCGTCGAATCAGAGCAACAAGACGTCCAGAAGCCTTGTTGGAAGGTTGAAGAAAGTGTTCAAATCCAGAGAAGACTTGCTCGAGTCAAAAGAGAACCTTGAGGCTCCTGATATGACTTTGCTGAGTTCGATGTACCCAACGATGAACGGTGCTGAGCAAACTAACAGTTCCTCGTCCATCTATGTTACAGGTGCATTCAATTTCCCATCATCTCCAGATAAAACGGCGCGACCGGTGAAGAAGGCTCCTACGCCCCCATCAAAGTCGAGCCAAAAAGAGCAAGGGGCTGATATAAAAGAGGTAGCCCCGTTGTACACGCAACAGAAGCCTTTGAACTTTGCGCTGTTGCATACATCACATAGTGTAAGGAGGAAGATGACCGACTTGATGGTGGAGATGGATGTTAACTTCTATGAAGATGGGGAGAAGAATTGGGAAGTTTTAGGCTGGGATTCGTCGCAAAACTTGTCTCATGTTCTTGAGACTAAGAACCACAAAAAGTACAGATCAAGCATCACCAAAATGATCCCTGAAGCTCCAGCTGCCCCAGCTTTGCACACTGAAGCACCACCAACACCGAGACAGCACAACTATCGTGCACTATTACAGAATCCTGCCGATAGTCCGATTGTTGAGACGTTTGTTACCCCTAAATTGGTGCATGAATCACCGGTCCCACAACAAGAGCCAGAGGAAGATGTGCATGAGGTCTTCGTGACTCCATACTTGGCACAAGAGGAGCAGTTCAAAGATGACACTGGATTTGATGATTCCTTCAGCATTAATTTCGATTCTGTAGACAGCATTATCGTGCACGATGTGAACGGCATCGAGAGCTCGCACTCTATCTTGCAACCGCAGGTGCAGACCACCACAGTAGAAGTTCCAGAGACTGAGGAATCTGGTTCCGATGCCATTCTGACGGAATCGATGTCCAAAGAGGAGGAAGACGATATGATTGCCTCGTTGGGAGACCACTTTAATAGATGTGAGCCTCAGCCACAGCAATTCACATACAAGAATACCGACGATTACGAGGAATTGGCCGAGGAGCCAGTAAATTCATCGGCTAATTACGACAACACCGACGTGATCGATGCCAATCAGACCACGGCTAACGAATCCACTATTGTGAACCAGATCGAGTTGTCCAATTTCACTGCTAGTGATTTCACAATGTCGTCAGAGAGCCAAGAAGATCATGAAAGTGTTCCAGACTTGACTACATGGTATTCACCTTCACAACTCGACATGCTCAGCACATTTGACAAGAAATCACCGGTGAAGGAGAAGAAAAAGTTACAATTCACCAGCAAGATCAATATCTTGCAAGAACCCGTAGTAGAGAAGAAGCCTTCGAACAACCAGTTCTACTTCACTAAAGAAGATTCTGTGAAGTTTGATGAACCGGTGCTCCGGAGCAGTTCGTATTCGTATCTCATGAATGTCTTGGATGGAGATGATGAGTTCACGACAGAGATGGCTCCTATTGATGAGAATGAGCAGGTGAACTACCATGCGCTGGAGACCACTGTTGCATACGATGACAGATTACAGGATAACTTGAAAGAGAGTTCCATCAGATATTTAGCTGGATATATTTGAACGTTGCATAATTGCATTATAGACATATAAGATGTAAAAACCACTGTACAGTGTCCATGGTTACACGATAGTGTAGTTTGAGTCACCAGATTTATGATCGACTTTTATACCTTAGTAGATGCGAGTTGAATTTTGGGGAAGTTGATTAAAGTCCAGATCCAAAGAACAGAGTAGCTATACCCCCGGACCGCTATACTCGAAAATCTGACTGAGTGAACTCGTTAGTTAACTGGCCATGCATCCAAGTGACTAGTGATCCGCACCTTAGTGATTTTCAAGCAAGAACCGTCATTAATACAAAACCACAAACCCCCAAAAAATAGTATAAAAGGGGGTGTTTCCCCGAAAATTCCCAATCTCTTACGTAGATTTTGATGAAACAACTCTCCGCTGTGATTAAAGAAACACGATTGATGATCCAAAGCACCTAAAGCCTCTGTTCACCGAAGGTCAAGGGACCTCAACCTCACAAACGGTCATAAATTATTGAATGGCCTTATATTTTTGCCGGTAGTTAACCCTATATATATTGTGCAAAATTAGTTATCACCAGGTCTCACCGAGAGGAGGCAGTACCCAGGGACTCCTGCGTCTCAAGGAGGCGAAATCAACACTACTGACTTTCTTAAAGTTTGAACGACTAGCAGTCAACGAATCGGGGAATATGCTGATGCACCAGCAGTTCTATAGATTCGATTCACTGACCAGCGCTACAATAAGCTGTATGTCTATATACTTTAATAGATAAGCAGGATGCATTACAATCACCATCACGGTGCTTGTGCTATCTCTCCACTCTCAAATATCTTTTGTAGGAATCAGCTCATCACTCTTGTCATTAATTTCAAACTAGTAGTCTCGACTGGGGTGCTAGCCATGGCTCAATATCTCCGAAGCCTAATAGTAGCCAGGGACAATAAAAAACCAGACTCTCACTAACTAGAACCTTCCATCTGCCACCATTTATATTTCAGCTTGACACTCTCAGTCCATCAGTTTTATCGCTCTGCTCTCTGAGCACCATTGCACCACAAAACCGCCAATATACCATATATAATGGGCACACTATAAAACTTGGGTCTTTCACCGTTCAGCGATGGCCAGAGAGTGGTGGGCTGATCCACATGTCTTCTTTAACTGTCGCTGAATCATTGTTTTTTCACCATGAGATCAGGCCGGTGTTGTATTTGTATAGCCAGCGATTGCACCTCACAGGCGCCCCCATTTACTTACCCCCAATCTTCTCACCCAATTTTCCTAGAGGGCGATGGAACAAAAAGTGAAAAAAACATTTTGAGCGTCTAAAGATCAAAGCATCAAGACGACTGAACTGCGGAGATGTCGATGAGTTTGTTGAGGAGAAGAGCCGTATCACAGTTGATTCAAGTGCGCAGTGCCACAGTTGTAGTCCCTAAGAGATGGGTGCAAACAGATAGCCAGGAGGAGATTTTGAACCGGTACAAGGAAAAGTTGTCGAAGAAAGCCGAACAAGTCGGTGTATCGAGTATCGATGAGTTGAAAGACAGATTGAAAGACGATATCGAGTCCACAAAGAAGATTTTGAACAAAATCGATCCCTTGAAAGAGTTGGAAGAGTATGAGCTGAAGATGAGTTCACAAGAGCGGAAGGAGTTCAAGTTGCGTAATCCCAGATCACCAAAGACACCAGAGGAACCTTTCAAGACGTTGGACAAGTTCTTAGACCTCGAAAAAGTGACTCTGTTAGGCGCTACAGAGTTGGAGTACATCTGGAGGGCGAGATTCCAGCATTTGGACAACAGTTTGGTGGCTGTGATACCGAACGACGTGTATAACCGGTTCTACTACAATGCCCGGAGAAACCCTTCGTTTGTGTTGCCCTTGCCCAAGAACGACCAGGGAGATGAGATAGAGATGCACTATGTACAATGGTCATTTGTAGGCAAGGATACTGTGCACTGTATGATCACTTCGTTGGTGGAATACAAGCTCCACAACGAGTTTGCCCGGCCACACACGACCTTGATGTTCCATTCTGATTTGCAAAAGACCCACGAAGTCGCCTTGATGAACGGCCAGATCGAGAAGGATGCCAACATCACGTTGCAAGAATCGCAGTTGTTGTTGTTGAACTTGCAGAGGTTTTATGGTGCCTTGGATGAGACTGCAGCTACCGAGAGGAGGTTGAAGTTGTTGCGTGATTTCACTGAAGGAAATCCAGAGTTTAATTTGGAGCTATTGATCAAGGAGTCTTCTAGTTTCGAGAACTAGTGGGACAGTGATTGAGTGATATGGTAGTGAGAACATTTACAGAGATAAGTTATACAGCACAGTACAGAGTACACTGGGTACATAGTATCTTGTCTATAGTTTATTGTACATAGTGTGTTTCATGCTCAAGAACTATACATTGGTATACTGGCCCAGTTCAGTGATAGGCTAGTAAAAACATACCTAAGCATAATGTTTGAGTACAGTAATGTACTATGGTTATGATTATAGTGCTAATATATCCAATGGTGATCTACATAGTATTCTACAATAGTACACTAAATAGTACACTAAATAGTACTCTAGATAGTACGCTAAATAGTACCCTACTCTAAATAGTAGTCTAAATATTACTCTAAATAGTACTGTACAAAGTACTCCACAATAGTACTAAACTATGGCACTAGTGCCCACCCACTATTTCTCCGGTACAGGCCCAAATTCGTGGAGAGAAAATTTTTTTCACAAGAGCATCGGAAGAACAAGCGCCAATAGATCGAACCACTGGAGCCACCTCAGCGAGCCAACACCACACAAATGTCACACAGAGGAGTGATAAAAGTGCTGTACTTAGGTCCCACCGGAACATACTCACACCAGCTGCTGTTGCAGGAGTTTGAGACGTACCTGGGCGAATTTGACATCGAGTACCATCCACAGCCATCGATCAACCACTGCTTCAACTTCATCAACGAGGGAAAATGCGACTATTCAGTGGTGCCCTTTGAAAACTCCACCAACGGACAAGTGATCTTCACCTACGATTTGCTCAGAGACTGGTACTGTAACAAGCAAGACTGGGAAGAGTTTAACGGACAGTTACAGATCCACCATGACACCGATCAGCAGCCCTTATTCCGTGTAGTGGGCGAGCAGTTTGTCAGTATCCACCATTTCTTGATCTCCTATGCCAAGAGCTTGAAACAGATCAAGACCATCTATTCACATCCACAGGTTTGGTCGCAATGTGACCGTTTTTTCAAGACCCAGCATTTCGATGACAATTTGGAGAAAATCGACACCTCATCAACGTCTCGTGCCGTGGAGATTGTGAGCAAATTGGACCCCATTTTCAAAGAGGAAGCCGGGGCGATTCTGAGTTCTGCCAGTGCACAGATCTACGACGTGCCCGTGTTGATGGAGCAAGTGGAGGACAACAAGGAGAACACCACGCGGTTCTTGGTGTTGGGTTACAACAATCTTCCAATTTCCTTGGACAGAGACGCCGGCAAGTCATCGGACAAGAGGATCACGTTGCTCTCGTTCATATTGAAGTCGAACAACGACTTTGGTTCGTTGTGCTCGTCTTTACAGTGTTTTTCATCGAGAAATTTGAACTTGTTGAGCATAACTACAAGGCCCTCAAAGTTGAAACCGTGGCTCTACGTTTTTTTCATCGAGGTACTCACACGGACAGAACCAGACTCGGTGAATCTCCGTCTGGCGTTGGAAAACTTGGACGACTTTGTCAGTGACAAGGTTGTGATTGGAGAAGAATTCCAGCGTGACGTCAAGTACTGGAAAGACGACGACTTCTCCATCAGCATATAGACTACAACGTACCAAAATACAACAAACATTTCGTACACACTCACTTTCCGTACCGTTGTAACACCCATTCTCTGTTATCCAACGGACAGACGTTCCTCGTCTTCAACCAACGTGTTATACAGTGTAAATGGAACGCATGGTTACACTGTCCCCATGCAGTCTGGCATTCTTCAGACGTCTGCGACATAGAATTGGGCTGGCACTCGATACAGGGCTCCATCAAGTGGTTTCTGCAGATCGCACAGTTCTCCACCACCATGTCCCATGACCAGAACAGCACGGCGGTCCATTTTCTTATTTCAAACTTCTCCTTTGTAGCCTTTGCCTTGCCTTTGTCTTCTTCTCTTATCGATGCTTGAGGGGTTAGTATTTGCCTGTGGCGGGTGAATATTGGGATGTTTTCCAGGGCGCTATAGTACTCACCATCATCGACGTCCATTTGGTCCATCTGGTGCTCTAGTTCAGCCATTGTGGGGGATCTGGGATGGGATGAAGTGCACTTGTGGTGTTTGGCGATTTGTAATTGAATCACAGAAAAAATCAAAAAAACTAAGAGACCAAAATCAAAAAATAGAGAAGAGAACAAAAAAATCCAAAGTGAGCCAAAAGAATCCAGAGAGAACAAAAAAACACTGCAAAAACGCATTTAAAACACATAAAAATCCCCCCAAACTCCCTGAATCCCATCACCGCCATCCAATTGGTCCCCGATCACACCATGGACGAGATCAGTATACTATACCCGCCACCGCCACCATTTTACAAGGTCTTCACGCCCGAAAATGTCAAACAAGTAGCCAGTTTACGCAAACTGCATCCCATAGACCAACTACCAGAGTTGGAAGAAGTCAAGACATCCAGCTTGAAATACTTGGTGCCGCCCTCAAAGCCGGACCAGCCGGTGTACCACTCATTCGGCAACGTGTGGCAGTTCAAAGACAAGTTCATGAACTTGACAGATGCCGGAATCCAGCAGTTATACCCAGAAACAGGCCCTGCAGAGGCAGACGATGAAGATATATTCACGCAAGAGCGGATACTGGAGTTGAAAAAGATGACAAAATCGTTGTTGTTGAACTTCTTGGAGCTCGTGGGGTTGATAGTGAAGAACCCGTACTATGTAAATGACAAAATCGAGCAAATCAGGGTGATATTGATCAATCTTCACCATTTGTTGAACAGCTACCGGCTTCACCAGTCACGCGAGGACTTGATCTTGAAGATCGAGGACAATATCCAGTCCACGTTACTGGAAATGGACGAGATCGACAACACAGTTGTGGCGATCGAGGCCAAGTTCCGGGCGTTATTAGAGAAAATAGATACAGTTCTGGAGTTGAAGAGGGACCAAGAGATGGCTGAGGTGCCAAATGATGACGAAATTGATGAAAACGATACAGATGCCAGAGAGGTGCTGATACAGAGGATTTTAGAAGAGTGAGATGGGCTGTTGACACAATGAAGCTCATAAAATGATAGGCCAATCGAATGATAGGCTTGTAGAATGATATAGAAGGTAGGCCTATAGATTGATAGGCTTATTGAATGATAAGCACATAGCATACTACATGCTCATGGCGTGATATACCAATTCATGTATATATACTCACTTCAAACACTTCAAAGCCATAACTCTAGACAACCACCATACAAAAGATCCCAGTACAATGCTCCTACAGAAAATAGTATATGGTCATGACGTTAAATATTAATTATATATATTATTTTGAAGTGTTCAAGTTCTCTGGATCTAATCCACTGGCAACGTTACATTGGTGCATCAATCTCTTCTCATCCTCGGCAAATTCACCAGTGACAGAGTGCCACAAGCCTCTGTTGAAAAAGATACACAAGTCACCTTCGTTCCAGGCGTGTGCGTACACTTCTTTTGGAGAAATGGCAGGCCTCATAAACTTGTGCACTATTTCTCTGGCCTTGTCCAATTCAAAGACTTCACCTGTCTTGTTGTTGATCAACTGGTAGACACAACATCCGTGTACTTGCAAATGTGGTTCTCCAGTCTCTGGGTTTGTCCATACCAAAGGCAACTTCTTGATCTTGCTCTCTTCCCATTCTGGCAACTCGTCTAATGGAATCTCTTTTCCCTCGCTCTCCATGGTCAAACCGTCAGAGGTGGCCTTGGCATTAGAGATGTAGATATATGGGTGTGGAGCGTAGACGACAGTGGAGTGCAAGGCGAATTCTTTGTCCTCGTCGCTGAGCAACTTGAACGCAGTGGCTCCAGAGGCAAATGCGGTGGATCCTTTAACCAAATCCAACACTTCTCCCGAGTCTTCGTAGACAATCTTCTGTTTTTCCTGCTTCGATGGCACGACACATCCCAACAAAGTCGTCACCATTGGAGGACTCAATCCGTACAATGCGGCGTCGATGTGCCATCTGAAGAATCTCGTCTGTCCCAGGGCGACTTCTTCGTCGTTCAAAATCTTCTTGTGGAATGTGAAGTGTGTTGGGTGCTCCAAAGTCACGTCCTGGCCGATCCCCGGCTCGAATCCCTTCTCAAACTTGGAGTTTCCCACCATCATCACCTGAGGACAGTCGGCAATGGATCTGCCGTCCTTGGCCAATACCGACAGCTTGTTCTGGAAGATCTTTTGGTCGTGTCCGTACCCACCATCACAGGTCGGGTCGAATCTCTTTGTCAAGTGGTACTGTGACTGTGGAGGCAAGTTTCTCTGGCCCGGGATCACCAAGACCAAGTTCTCCATCAATCCGGCTTTCAAGACTGCGAATTGCTCATCCGACAAGTCCATTGGGTCGGTGATTCCCTCTGGTAACTCGACAGTGGCTCCAAATGGAGCATCGGCCAAAGGCCTGATCTTCAAAGAAGGTGTGCTGGCACTTAAAGTGATTGGGGCTGTGCTTGTTTCAACTGATGTAGCCATGTTGCTCGGTGTTATGCTGAGTATTTCGGTACCATCCCAGGAGTCCATGGGGCTTTTATATCGAAGCACCTGCCTCGAACTTGCTTATCTTCTTATCAAAGCTCGCTTACCGGATCAGGCAATTTCTCTTCACCGACTGCCTATTCCGGGAATTTCAGGCACCGGTGCGGTTCAGCGCGCGACGGGGCCGCGGTAAGTTTTTCCTGCCGCGGGCCGAAAGGGGTGTCGTACTATTTTGACATTTGCTCCTGCGGTGTTTCAAGACGTCACCGGTACACTAGAGAATAGCAACTAATTGCGCATCGGAACTGCTTTTCAGTACACTCGGAGCAGCTTTTCGGCAATGCCTGTGGGGTGTCTAGGCCTCCAAGATTTTTTTCAACCGGTCCCTATCGACACGTTTCATCCCCGAATATTCCATGTCGTAATTCCCGGTTCCCTTGGTGATGCTACGTAATTTAGTCAAATACCCAACCATCTCTTTCAAAGGAGCCTCCAGTTTGATCACTTTCTTTGTAGATTTCGAGTCCTGGTAGAGCTCCATCGTGATGTCCTTAGGTAAATAGATCTGTTGAGCCTCTTGCTTACTCCACAAGGTGTCATCACTGGAGCCACTGTCGTCTTCGATCAGATGTATGACCAGTTTCCTCGTAGTCATCAAATCCTGCGTCACTGAGCCGAGATCGTTGTCGTTCACAAACACCTCGATCGACATCATCGGCTCTAAAAACGTGAATTCGCTGAGGGGTTCACGCCGCACCGATTCCAACACCAGCAACCGCGACACAGTGAGAAGATCCCTCGGCGAGTCTACATCGGCCGGCATGTCGTAACTGTGCACCTTCACCAAAGTCGAGTGGAAGGGCAATTTCAGAATCGGACCTCCAATGCTCAAAGAGGCATGGATCCCACTTACAATGGAACCTACAATTCTCTCGTATGGAATTTTTAACGACCAAACGTCCTTGGCCAACTCGTCCTGTATGAACATCGGATCACTATCGGGGTCAAATACAATGGCGTTGTTATCGTTCAAGAAATGTACCTGCTGGTCTTTGTCTACGTGCAACTGTACACTGTCTTCGAACGATTCGATGCTGATCGTGATCTCGTATTGACCTTTACCGGTATCAATCTCTTTGGTGTACAGTTTACTGTTAGGAGATAAGTAGTTCTCCTTGTAGGTGACCATGACTTCTCCGACTTGTACCTTCAGTTTCAAGTCGTTCACCAACCTATCTACGGCGATATCTAAATGTAATTCCCCCATTCCAGTCAATATCGTCTGGCCGGTCTCTTCGTCTACGTGGGTCTTCAAAGAGGGGTCTTCTCTCAACAACGTCAGCAAGCTGTCGTCCATCTTTCTCGCATCACCAACAGTCCGCGGCTCCAATGATACAGAAAAGACCAGTGGAGGCACGGTGATGGGGTGCAATTTGGCAAACTGTTCGATTGGGGATACACTTTTCCCACCATTAGTGACCAAGGTGTCTCCAGTGGTGATCTCGCCATTGGTGCCCGTAATGACACCGATGTTCCCACTGGTCAACGAAGCCACTTCTTGAGGCTGGTCGCCCATCATGAGAAGTAATTTACCGATTCTCAAGCTCTCTCCGGTCTTGGTATTGATGACGTGAGAGTTGCTCTGCAATTTACCGGAATATACACGTACAAAAACCATCAAGCCTCTGTTAACGTCCGTGATCACTTTGAACAGCAAAGCGGATGTGAGGTTCTTGTTGTCGTTGATGACGACACCTCTTTCCGGGTCGACTACTGATGTCAAGTCTGTCTCTTCCTTCACTACGGTTTTCTTTTTACTGTTCTTACTGGCAACTCTTCTGGTGACAGTTGTCGACACTTGAGGCGGGCTGATCTCTAAAGGCGATGGCAAGTAGTCCAAGATGGCGTCCATCAAAGGCTGCACTGCAATGTTCTTGAAAGAAGCCCCACACAACACGGGAGCGACCAAGTTTTGCAATGTAGCCTTTCTCAAGGCACTCTTGATGACTCCAGTGGGCACTGCCATGTAGTCCTCGGTTTCCAAAAAAGAGTTGATGACCAGTTCGTCGAACTCTCCCAAGGTCTCCACCAGCTGCTCTCTACAGTTGAGGACTTCTTCGTACAATTCATGATCTTCAGTGATCTCCACAACGTCGACCAGCTTCCCGTCTTTATCATGCTCTTTCCACACCAAAAGCCTCTTGTCGAACACGTCTACGATTCCTTTAAAGATCTGCTGTCTAGTCAGAGGGTCTTCTACGAAATAGGGGATATTTACAAGCACTACTTTGGTGTTCAACTTGGTGATGACCTCCTTCACAGTCCTGCCGAACCCGGCTCCTTCTCGGTCCATCTTGTTCACAAACACGATTCTCGGGATCGCCAAATCAGCAGCCTGTCTCCAGACCTTCTCGGTTTGCAGCTCCACCCCGGCAACGCCGTCCAAAATCGTCACTGCGCCGTCCAACACCCTGAGGGATCTGATCACTTCAAATGTGAAATCGGCATGCCCAGGGGTGTCGATGATGTTGATCCTGTGCTTATTCCACGGAATTGTCACTGCGGCACTCTGGATCGTGATTCCGCGGTCCCTTTCCTGGCTCAAATAGTCCGTCATGGTGTCTCCTTCGTCCACATTTCCGATCTTTCGTGTGATGCCACTGTAGTACAACATGCGCTCTGTAGTGGTGGTTTTTCCGGCGTCTATGTGCGCGATGATCCCAATGTTCCGGATCTTGTCTAGAGACGTCACGGGCTTCAGCGTGGAGCCGAAAAATCGCCTCAATAGCCCAAACTTGTTCATGGCGCTGCTGTTCCTGGCTTTAGTACTCTCCTCTAGGGCATCTCGAAAAATGTGAAAAAAAACCGTTGGAAAATTTTGCCGGTACTAAAGGTTGTCACCAGGTGAAAGAGGCGCTATACTGGGGTAGAATGAGTGGTAAGTGACGATTGAAAGAACAAATGTTATGATATAAAGTGTCAAGATACTAATGGAACGGTCAAACTGTAGAATTTGATATAAAAGCCACATACTTGGAATTCTTGGAGCATGATCCAGAGATGACGATGCCCGTGGCGGCGATAGAGTCCTTGGTGACTTTGTTGAAGGTGAAACAGCCGTCGACTTCCAGCGAGTTGCAGGTGTTGTTGATCGACCAGATCCTGCTGTTGAAGAAAAGCATACCGAACAACATCTCCTTGAGTGCTGGATGTGATTTGTTCATGAGATTCGTGTTGAGAAACACACATTTGTACTCCGATTGGGAGAGTTGCCGGCGCCATTTGGTGTCGAATGGCCAGTTGTTCGTAGAGAGAGCCAAGTTGTCACGTGAGCGCATTGCCGAGATTGGGTTGCCCTTCATCCGCGACGACGACACGATATTGATCCACTCTTATTCGAGAGTGGTGTTGAACCTCTTATCTTTGGCGGCGTCAAAGTTCATAAGGTTCCAGGTCATTGTAGCCGAGCTGATGCCCACGGGACAGGGCCGTAAAATGGTGGATTCGTTGCACAAGATCAACATCCCGGCCAAGTTGATCGTGGACAGTGCTGTCGGGTATTATATCCACAAAGTGGACAAGATATTCGTAGGTGCGGAAGGTGTAGCCGAGAGTGGAGGAATCATAAACCACATCGGCTCGTACCAGATCGGTGTCTTGCTGAAAAACGCCAACAAACCGTTGTATGTAGTGGCCGAGTCGCACAAATTCGTGCGGATGTTTCCCTTGGGGCCAGACGATTTCGATGAAGAAACACTAAATACCGACAAAGAACAGGGTCCCTTGATCGATTTCACGTCCCACGAGTATATAACGCTGTTGATCACGGACTTGGGCGTGTTAACCCCGAGTGCTGTGAGCGAGGAGTTGATCAAGATCTGGTACGACTAGTTTACATAATCATGAAATATATTGTATATACGTCATCCGACACGGGTCTCGCTGAACAACCAGTTTATGTACTCCATTTCCGACGTGGACGACACCAACACGTCATCATCGGCGTCGTGGACCAATTTCTGCGCCAATTCGGGGCTCTCCAGGGCACTTTTCCAGCTGTAATCGACAAAAACCTCTTCGCCCAGCTTCTTGGACGCCAGCAAGGCCCCGCTCAACCGCTGCTGCGCATGCTCCGCCGACGACTTCACCGACATCTGGATCATCTTCACCTCTTTGCCCTTTCCATCGTCAACTTTCAGCAACAGCTGCGCCTTCTGCCGCTTGCTCAGGGCACTTTCGTCTATGTATTTCAACGAGGGTCTCAATTGGACAGTGCTGGACAAGGGCGTCAACGTGATCAGCCCATCGCTGACTGTGCCCACATAGTAGATATCGTTCTTGGCCATCACGCCCTGGAGCACCTGTGTACGCACCAGCCCCCATTCGCCGGATTTGTCCGTGTCAAAGAACCGCTGTGTGTCCAAGGGCACCTCGAGCTCTATCAAGCCAGCTTCTTGCTTGAGGCGGGACGAGACCACCTGGACTTGCCGCGCTTTGTTGGGATACTGTAATACGCTCAATCCGGAGATCTTGCTGGATAGGTGGATGGGTATTTCGCTGATGATTTCGTCGTCGCTTTCGAGATCTGGCTCGGATTCGTCTGAGATGTCCTCAGTGGTGCTGCGCTCGAAATGGACCTTGTCGTCCTCGTCTTCCGGCACAAACAAGCTCATTTATTCTGTAGGGGTGTTTATTTTGATTTGGCGCTGATTTTGGTGAAAGGTTGGGTGGGTTTGGATGAATTTCAGTGCCTTTAGACCCGCTTTGATGCCCTTGATCCCTTTAGTACTCTTTTATTTACCTCTCAAATCACTTCTTTATTTTTCTCCTTCTGTGCCTTGAAATTTTTTCAGTGAAAAATATTTTTTTTCACTGATGCGATGAGAAGCGCTAACTAACACCAACCCACTACACCTCACAATGGATGACGACGATGGCATGCTTTTGAACTTCTCCACAGCCCCAGCAGATGCTGGGGGTGCGAAGAAAAAGTCAAACAACTCGGCGTCGAAAATCACCGGCGGACGGTGGAAAGAGCGCCGGAAAGCGCAGTTGATGAGCCAGAACAGAGGCAGGACGCATGCCCCCAAGAAGCAGTTCAGCGACGCCAACAGCGTCGAAATGGCACTGGGAAAGGCCCCGGGATCACGGAAAAGGGCCCTGGACACCAATGGCGCCAAGACCGGGCCGCCAATGAAGCACATCAAGGAGCAAAACGGGGAATTCGGCGGCAAGAACAACAGTTATGTGTCGTCTTTGTTCACTTCGAACCCAGATATCCAGCACAAGGACTCTGAACTGACGGAGATGGCGCCCTCAAACGCGCCTCTTGTAGACGCGACGACTTTTGCCGGGTTGGGGCTTGAACCCGCCTTGAGCGCGCACTTGACGGACCATTTGCGGTTCATGAAACCCACAAAGATCCAGAGATCGGTGCTCCCGCGGCTCTTGCAGCGCGAGAAGGACTTGTTTGTCCAGGCGCAGACGGGGTCCGGTAAGACGTTGTCGTTTGTATTACCAATCTTCAACAAGTTGATGTCGGAGCACCGCCTAAAGAGAGACAGCGGGCTCTTTGCCTTGGTGTTGGTGCCGACCCGAGAATTGGCCCAGCAGATCCACAGTGTCTTGGAGACCTTGGTGCGGTGCTGCCACCGGATCGTGCCCGGGATCGTGATCGGAGGTGAGAAGAAGAAAGCCGAGAAGGCCCGGTTGCGGAAAGGTGTCAACATCTTGGTCGCGACGCCGGGCCGTTTGGCTGACCACATCGAAAATACAGAGACTTTGGACTTGTCGCAATTGCGGTACTTGGTCATGGACGAAGGTGACCGGTTGATGGATTTGGGATTCGAAGAGACCATCCAGAAGATCTTGGCCAAAATCGAGTCGTCGCAACGCTTCGACACCGTCCATTGGCCGCATTTGCCCAAGAGACGTATCAACGTGTTGTGTTCTGCCACCATGAAGAGTGAGGTGAAGAAGTTGGGCGAGATTTCGTTGCAAGATTCTGAATTGGTCACTGTAGAAGACGGAGCCAATGTGGTGGAGTTTGACTCGCTGGCTGCTCCGGACCAGTTGACACAGCAGGTCGTGGTGGTGCCGCCAAAATTGAGACTCGTAACTTTGAATGCCCTATTGAGTAAAATCACCAGCTCCGAGCAGCCCACAAGGACCATGGTGTTCTTCTCGTGCTCAGACAGTGTAGACTTCCATTTCATGGCGTTCTCCAAAGACGGCAAGACCCCGGTCTGGAACACCGCTGGAGAGCAGCCCCAATGGGACTATGTAAACCACACCGAAACCACCACTGTATCGACTGCTCCGCTCTTGAACACCAACTGCCACATGTTCAAATTGCACGGATCCTTGACGCAGCAGGTGCGGACGTCCACTTTGCAGCAATTTGTAAACTCCAAAGACAACATCACACACACAGTGATCTTCTGTACAGATGTCGCCTCGAGAGGTTTGGATTTGCCCGATATCACCAACATCATCGAGTACGACCCGGCGTTCTCGCTGGACGACCATTTGCACAGAGTTGGAAGAACTGCCAGAGCAGGTTTACGTGGTGTGTCGACCTTGTTCCTCTTACCGGGCCCGGAAGAGAGCTATGTAGACCACGTGAGCGGGTTACATCCTTCTGGTTTGCAGACCTTGAGATACGAAACCTTGTTGAAAGACGGGTTTGTCAACGAGACCAAGAAGGATAACTGGGACTACGACGCTACGACGTGGCATTTGAATGTAGAGAGGTGGTTGTTGGAGAACAACACCGCCTTGGAGCTGGCTAAACAGCTGTTTATTAGTCATATCAGGGCCTATGCTACACATTTGTCCGCAGAGAGACTGATATTCAACGTAAAGTTGTTGCATCTCGGTCACTTGCTGAAGAGTTTCGCCTTGAGAGAGACGCCAAAGAATTTGGGAAGACACAACCCAGTAGGTGACAGCAACTCGAAAAAACCAAAGAAAGAAGACCCTAGGACAAAGATGTTGAGAATGGCCAAGATGGCCGCTAAAGTCAACTCTTCAGAGTTCAATTTCCTGTAGCTTATTTAATACTTGATCAATACGAATGTGCATAGAATTTTCAAAAATTGTAGAGCGGAAACGTTGCAAACAGTCACATGTGAATTGTAGATCCAGATGGGACAACGTGATCTGGCCATGGATGTGTAGAGTTCCATATAGAAGCCCGACGTAGCCCTTGAGAAACTCCAAATTCGGCACTTGGCCCTCTAAAGTCGGGTCTCGAAGCACGGCCAAAGGCAAGGTCACGGGCCGGGAATTGCCATTTTCAGCGAGATTCAACGCCAATCCCAATTGCAACAAGAGAATGTCTTGATCTGCCTGGTCCATCAGAACAAGCGTCTCTCTCTTCAACTGCCTACAGAGATTATTGTACAAATCACTTACAGCTACCGAGTTGGCCACTTCTTTGGGGAGTGATTCCTGAGTGGTGAGAACCACCAGCGACTTCAATGCGGAGATTTGACAAGCTCTGAAGATCAGTGTCGCGTCAGATCCCAGACTCAACTTGATCAAGTCCTTCAAAATCTGCTCCGGACACATGACGTCGCTACCATGTGGTCCAGCCACAATCGACTCGAGCAAGGAAAGCTCAGTGTAGAGAGAATCATTTTCAGAGACGGAGAGATCAACTAGAGCAATGTCAAAGGCAATCACATCTTTGAAGTCTTTCAAGAACAACAAGTACTCCAAGCGAGAGTCGTTGCCTGATAGCGTGACAACATGATTCAAGCTTTCCTTCACGATTTTTGACAACTGAACATCAGAGATTGGAGTGCCCTTGAACGAGACCAAGTGCTTGTTCATGAGCGATTCGTAGCTTTGAAGTTGCGACACTAGGTTCTCGTTGGAGCGTCCAATTCTACGGATCACCACTAATATACAATATGTTATAATGGGGTCGATGTTGTGCAACAACAGCTTCCAGATCTGGTCAGGCAACCCTGTAGTGACAAGGTACTCAGCAAACTCACGCTCGGTCAAGAGTTTTGAGCAGAACTCCAATGCTGTAGACCGCATGAGCTTGTGCTGAACTTCTTGAAACTCTTCGATCCAGAAATCGAGCTCTTCAGCGTACTTAAAGCTACGTCCGTTCAGCCGCAACTGGTTCAAATCTTGGATCTTTCCTGGAGAGCTCTGCTGTGAAGCCGTCAATAGCAGCTGTTGCAAAGGGGGATTACTCAGGTCGTCAGGGCTCTCATTACCCTCATTATCAGAGTTGTCCAGGCGGTAGCTACGCATGGCAGAATAAGTCTTCTGCCTTCTGGGAGATCCAAGCAAAGAAGGGGATGATTGCAATCGCTGAAGGGATGTAGGAGAAGCCACCCCCCGTTTTTTCTTCGGCGTGGTGACGATTCTTTCATATATATCGTTGATCAGCTCCAAGTCTCTGTCATCTCTTTGCAGATCTGGCACTTTTGGCAGTTTTTTGGGCGAGTATAGCTTCGGTTTTGGAGCCGGATGGTCTTCAATCAAGTCCCAAGCACTGAGATCCAGATTGGGCACCGGCTGCTCTGCCAGCGGGCTCTTTATGGGCTCGAAGTCAAGAACTGTCCTCTTCGACCTGTGGTCAGGTGACTTCTGGGCCACAGGTGACTTGGACGGTGACCATGTAGGCTTCTGTTGAGATTCCACATAGAACTTCTTGTCCAATTCTGTATCCTGGGCCAATTTCACAGGCGAGGATGAAGATCCTAGCCTGGCCAGCTTGTGTCTAGTCTTTTGTCTCTGTCTGTGCGGGACAGCGATGACTTCATCATCTGACGGTATATCGAACTCCCGAGACGTATTTAAACCAATTGGTGAAGGCAGCAACTGGATCAGCGGCTCCAACGTTCTCGTTCTTTTAGCTTTTTTGTCATAACTTTTCATTTCGGTGAACTGCGATGCCTGCCTGTATATAGTACCGCTGTGGAGATCCAGGTGAAAAAAAATAGAGGTGAAAAATTCACGTCAAGCGATAAAAACATACGCGTTATCAGCTCATCGCGGTCAATTATACAGTTATAAAACCACCAATACAAGCAAACAGAGCAGGTCAGCACAGAGCAGAACAATGTACGGAGATATCGCAACTAAATTGATCCAAGAACTGAAACGGTCACAATTTTTGGACACGCTCCCAGTGTACAGAGAAGACTTGACACAGCTTATAGTGCGTGAGATAAACGATCTCTCTAGGGAGTCCGATATTCTTCTGAACGACATGGAATCCGACGACAGAGTGAAGAATTGCCAGCTTTTCATCACGCACTTGAGTATGCGTCGTGATAAGCGGTGCTTGCTTCTGTACCAGTACCATCGGCTGGCGAAACTCGATGAAATATGCTGGTCTAACCAGGAGATCTCTAAAAAGCAGTTGGACAACTTGTCGTACCATGAACAAGAATATTTGAGGCGTTACAATGAGTTGATATCAGATTACAGAGGCGAATTCACCGATGTGGATTTAAACGGGTCTTTAGACCCGCCGAGAGATATTTTTATCGACGTTCGTGTTTTGAAGGATATTGGGGAGATCCAGACAGAGTATGGGGTGTTTAACATGACTAAAGACTCGCAGTTTTTTGTGAGGCAGGCGGATGTCCAGAGATTGATCCAGCAGGGATATGTAGAGAAGATCTGATTGGTTTAGGCACCCAAGCTGTCGGTGCTAGGTGTTCAGCGCCATCGCTCCTGGAATTGTGCTTGTGCCTCAGCACCTGGTGTAACGATGTGTTTTGGAGAAAAAAAATTTCAATCTCAACCACAAAAGCAGAGGCAAGACAAAGGCAAAGCAGAGACCAAGCAGAGACCAAGCAGAGATATCGCCATGTTGAGAAGAGTGTTGGGAATCAGAGCGGCTCCAGTACTGCGTGGGATATTGAGAAGCACGAAAGCCGGCTCGGCGACCCATTTTCAAACCCCAAAGACCGGCAAACGTTTCCAATCCACGGCATCGGTCCAGATACCCAAGCAAGAGTTGATGCTCGCGTTCACATGCAACAAATGCTCGACACGGTCTTCGCATACGATCTCGAAACAGGCTTATACAGGTGGAACAGTGCTTGTGCAGTGTCCCGGATGCCGCAACCGGCATCTCATACTGGACCATTTGAAGATCTTCAAAGACAACAAATTCACGATAGAAGAGTTGATGGACGTGAGCAAGTCCACTGACGATTTGGTGTTTGACGAGATCCCGGAGAAGTTGAAAAAGACATTGGGTTACTATGCAAAAGACGCTCCGAGCGAATACCACGGCCCAGAACTGCCGGACGATGAGGTTAAAAAGATCAAATAGAATGTATATATTATAAGGCCTTGCTTGCACAGTCTCTCAACAGGTCCAATTGTTGGACACATTCACCGACTTTTCCCGTGCTACGTAAACATGTCTCGTACAGACTCATTTTGTCCTTGCAATCGGTCTGGATCCTCTGGATAGACGGAACTTTGGCCCGGATGCACTGGCTCAACTCGAACTGCTGTTTCAGGCACTCACTTGGGTTCCTCGACATGCATTTGTGGAAGTCCAAAAACTTTTCTGGACAGTTTTGTTGGATCTGTCATGTTAGTACTTGTAATGCACCAATTATTCTGTAATATACCCACATCTTCCAATATAATCTGGTCTAATACTCCCGACATCCTGCTCTGACTAGTCTTGCTTGGAGATGAAAGAGTGAAAAAAAAACGGTTTTTTTTCAGGGCCAAAATACCAAAGGATGCCGAGGGTCAATGGAGGGCCGGTTCAAGTTGGAGTACGATTTCACGGCGCTTAGAGGAAAGTATGGACAGTTGGATAGATACTTCGATTCTGAGTTGAACCGGTACGATTTCGGCACACACGCGCTGATCTGTGCCATGACCGAGCTGATAATGGCCGAGTACTATAATCTTGAGGTAGACATCTCCGAGACCAATTTGTGCCCACGCATTGGGAACCGTGTGGCGTATTTGAAGTTTGTGAACGACTTTTTGAGGAGACACGATGCCGAGAACACGGTTTTGGTGGATATCGGCACGGGATATTGCTGTATCTACCTCATGCTACTGGCCAGACTCACGAAATGGAGACTCATCGGGACAGAAATAGATGGGGGGTCTTTAAAAAGGGCCCTGAAACACGTGAAATTGAACAATTTAGGGGATAGAATAACATTGGAAAGCGTCGAGGGTTCAGGAGTGCGATTCCCGCGGTGCGAGGCCCTCGGAATCGCTATCAGCATATGTAATCCACCATTCTATGCAGATGTGGAAGAGATGACACGCTTACAACTGATAAAGTCCATCCCCAAAGGCTCAGAGCTAAAAGCACTGGAAAACGAGATGATTACTAAGGGCGGGGAATTACAGTTCATCACCGCGATGATCGACGCGAGTTTCAGCCGCGCAGAGTACCAATGGTTTACTTCTTTGATCGGGAAATCCGAGACTGCGAGAAAAGTCGCTAAAGTGTTTCGCACGAAGAAAATTAGTAATTTCTTTGTCATGAGACTTGAAACACCGGGAGTTACTAAGCGGTGGGTCTGTGGCTGGTCGTTTAAACCTGCCCGGATCCGCACTGTAGACCAGTTGTACGGCGATTCTGTAGTGCGAATTCGGTGCGAGTCGATTGCCGAAATAGGCAATAAATTGGACACACTTGGACTCAAGTACCACATTGATCTGGAATCTATCGAGGCCACTGTGCACTCAGACACCTGGTCACGGCGATACAGACGCACCGGTAAAAGTCCGATCCCCTATGACGCCATCGGAGTCCGCGTGAGAATAAACCACCACTACATCTTGTGGGTACATGGGTTGAACAAAATTCTATTTGAGAGTTTTAGAAACTATATCGAAAAACGGGTCTAAAAATTTATACTTAAAACTTGGAAACTGCCTCGTAGAAAGACTTACCTTGGATCTCGGCAATGGTCAACTCGGTAGTGTTTGGTTGTCTGGAACCGTCACCACCGGCAAAAGTACCAGCACCCCATGGAGAACCACCGTGGACTTCTTCGAAGGAGGTCAAGTGTGGGAAAGCTGGGCCGTAACCCAATGGGATGTAGATGATACCGTGGTGGGCCAAGACTGACAAGGAGTTCAAGACAGTGACTTCTTGTCCACCGCCTGGGGTTCCAGTGGAGACAAAGACACCAGCCAGCTTTTGGTACAAGGCACCGGAGGCCCATAAGGCACCAGTGGAGTCCCAGAATGCCTTCCATTGCGATGGGAAGTTACCGTATCTGGTTGGGATTCCGAACAAGAAGGCATCGTATTGAGTCAAAGTCTCAACAGTGGCAATTGGGTAGTCTGGCTTTGGAGCGGCGTGGATGAGTTTCAACACTTCCTCTGGCAACGTTTCGGCAATCTGGTAGATGTCAGCCGAGCCTCCAGCGGCTTCGATACCCTTCTTTTCGGCCTCAGCCAAAGTGGTGATGTGGTTGTAAGTGGTGTAGATGATGATAGCGATTTTTGGAGCCATTGTGTTGTGTATTGGTCGATATCGATGCTGGTCCAAAGTGTGGATTTCCACTTGTCTTATATACGAAAGCTGCGCCGTGGAATTTTATTAGTCAAAACTGACTAACACAGATTACTAAGAAATTCCAATTTTTTCCATCTCCCCAAAATGGTCCCGAAGGAGTATAAGAATTGATAGGAACCCATTTTGGGTCCACTGTGGCAATCAGCACAACAACCATGGCAAAGATCGGGATCGTCATCTATTCCACATATGGCCATGTTGCCACATTGGCAAAGGAGATCCAATCTACCATCAACAAATACTCCGATGAGGGAATCTCGGCCGAGTTGTTGCAGGTGAAGGAGACCTTGGACGAAAAGATCTTGCTGGCCATCCATGCGCCTGCCCAGGACGCCTCGATCCCGTTTGCCACTGCTGAGACTTTGACTCAATACGATGCCTTGTTGTTCGGCTTCCCAACCAGATACGGTAATGTGCCATCGCAGGTCTCCAGTTTGTTGGACTCGACGGGTGGCTTGTGGGCCTCGGGGGCCTTGTACCACAAATTGGCGGGTGTCTTTGTCTCCACTGGAACTCCGGGAGGTGGACAGGAGGTGACAATTAGAAACTTTTTGTCATTTTTGGCGCACCATGGGCTCATCTATGTGCCATTGGGTGGCCAGGCTGACTTGATCTCCTTTGACGAGTTCCAAGGTGGCTCTGCTTGGGGTGCCGGAACCATTGCCGGGGCCGATGGCTCGAAACAGCCAAACACCAATGAATTGGCCATTGCCCGTCGTCAAGCCGACAATTTTGTCACTGCTTTCAAGAAGTTCCATCCATCCAGCAGTGTTGAAGACTCGTCGTCACCTGAAGAGTCGAAGAGCACTCCAGTCAACGAAACCACCTCGGAATCTGCTAGAAAGGCCCAAACTTCCTCGCTGGAGAAGAAGAAAGAGTCTTCCGGTTGTGGCTGTGTCATTTCGTGAACAATATATATGATATAGTAAGATGTACACTTAGATAAGGCGTGTAGTGAACAGCCACACTTCGATAAGACAATACAGTTACACCTAGATAAGACAAATACAGCTACACTTAGATAAGACATATAGTGCACAGTCACTTCTTCGACACGAGATGAGCTGAACAGCTACACCCGGATAACACATGTTAATTATTTTCTCAGCAGCGCTTTAGATAGGCTATATACTGAACTGCCACTGTTGACTGTTGGATATGAAATTGTGAATTATACATCGTTACACCACTCCGAGGGTAGGTAGGTTCCCCGGGCCCTTTTCGAGGGATGATGGGCTCAAAATTGGCCAGAAGCAGAGAAGGGAGAGCGAAAGTGACATGGACTGGATTTCCTGGTGCCTTGGGCGTCCAGTGTGCTAAAATTGCACACCATCCACATCTGTGCTATACTACACTTTAGATAAGAGTATGATATTTTTTCAAGGTGCAATAATACTGTGAGGTGCTATACGTGCGATATAGTAAAGACCACTCTCAAGGTGCAATTCTGCAGCTCTCAAGGTGCTATCCGTACAATTTCCCATGGAGCCTCAGCACTGGATCTACGGTAAACGATTCTGTCGTGCAATCTACTTGGTCTGCCCTGCCAAAACTCAATCTCCAAAGGCACAATTCTTAAACCGCCCCAGTATTCGGGACAGGGAATCTCTTGCAAGTCTTTGAATTCCAGCTCACGCTTAGCATAAACCTCGTCAAACTCTTCACGTCCGCTAATGACCGAGCTCTGTGGTGATGACCAAGCACCAATCTGGGAACCTCTTGGTCTGGTGTTGAAGTAACGCTGGGATGTCTCTCTGCTGACGAATTCTGTCGGTCCTTCCACTCTAACCTGTCTCTGTAAATGCTTCCAGAAAAACGTCATGGCCAGATTGGGGTTCGATTTGATCTGCTGACCTTTCTTGGAGTCCCAATTCGAGTAAACGACGAATCCCTTGTGGTCCAACTCTTTGAACAACACGACACGGGAACTGACCCGGCCTGAGGGCAACTCCAGTGTGGAGAAGTTGCAGCACTCGGGCAAGATTTCCTCTTTGGTCTCAGTCAGCTGGGCAAACCATTTGGTGAATTGGGCAATTGGATCCTTATCGACATCCTGGATGTCCAATGAGTCCTTATCGTACTGATAAGTCTTTGGTGCAACTATACGGAGTTAGCATTTGGTAGTCATTGTAGCTGTTGGGACAGATACTTACAAATGATCGGGTTTTTCTCGGTAGTGTTATCGGTGGTTGACATTCTGAATTGGTTAAACCTTTGAATACGACAAGTAAATGGTCTCTGGATCAACCTGGTTGTAGCTGATATGAGTAATCTAGTCATGGGTGACAAAAAAATCCCTAAATAATTTCGGCCGATGAAAAAAACTGGTGATAATTTGACTCTATGCGGTGATATGCGGCTGGTATGCGCTAGGCGGTTGACTGGTGTAGATGTATAGGTCTGTAGGTGTATGCCAAAGTTAGTAATTAGTTGAACGGCTTATCTCGAATCCTTTCGATGCAAACCGTTGATAAAAAATTGAAAAAAGGAGGGGAAACCAGACATTGATGACGAGATGGGATGTGACTAATGAGGATATGATTTGAATAGGATCAGCTTGAAGATGTTTGATTACAGATTTCGACCAATATTTGAAAAAAATTGGTATCGACACCTCTGTCTATGGTAGATCACAGTGCAGAGGGGAGATTGGAGGGAAAATATCCTACAACCCCCTATTCCCTATAGAGAGAATGTCCTAGTCTCCGTAGATCAAGCATCCGGTTCAAAGTCAGTATAGATTGATCCTTGTGCTGATAACATCCCATTTTTAAGTGTAGCGACGTTTGTTCAATAATTACTGGGTCCATATGCAATACCAAGGAGGGGAATTGAACGAAAACGTCATTGGAAATCTAGATCTACCCTCTGCTGGCTGGTACTGTATAGCCATGGTACAGCGACGATGGGATATGAAAAATGAGGTTCATAGATGAAAGGAGACGGGATGGTCCGGAAATACGACAGTGTAGCAATTCTGAACAGCTAGAGCTGTTCCTTATGTGAGCCCCAGCAAAGTAAACACTTTACCCACTGCATTCTGTACCCCATTGATCCATATATGGATCTCCTCTCTAAACTACATTCTCCACGCCAATATCACCGGTCTCACCGTGACATAACTACAGACCTGCAATGGACCGCTGCCAACTGGATGATGATGTTCTTTTCTAGCCTTACCCTGGTGCAACGATGTTCACGAGACACCTGAAACTTTGGCTTTGTCTGAGAGTAACCACAGACACATGACAAAGAGACAGATATGATGCGGTACTGGGACTGTTACACTATTTGACCAAAACATCATACTTTCCTCTACAAGTCGTTCCTCCACTCAACTTTGCCATATCCATAGTCTACCCACCAAGTGCAACCTTGCACGGTTTCTCCTCGGTTCCACTAACAGAGAAAACGCCCAAAGTGGTGTTTTTATACCCAAAACACACACAAAAAAAATCATACGCGACAGTAGTAAACACTGGAATGAGGAAACAGGTGGGTGAGATACAGAGATGGACCTAAACAAATGGATAGACTCGTCCTCCCAGGTACGACAGGACTTTGATCTCGGACTACAAACACCGGTTAGTGTGGAGGAATTGGACGACAATGAGTTGATTCCGACCCGATTCGACCAAGACTCTTCACAAAATGGGCGCCAGAAGAGAAAGAGGGAATTGATACAGAGGTTTATCAAGGAAAAGGTGCGAACCGATGACAGAGATGACGAAAATGACGTGGAAGAAGTCGTTGATAGTGATATTGACATGGGCACACCGATTTCGATCCCCGTCCCCGCAGTACGACGAATTTCAGCAAGAGTAACCTCAAATTCTATACAACCCACAGAGACACAAAAACTGCATACAAACACGACCCCTCCACCTATTCCACATGCAGTGGTGCCCCAAAATGCCGTCAAATCGTCGAATCTTCGCGACTTGATCCGACTCACTACAAACCCCCATACCCATTCACGTATCGGACTCTCGAAAAGGTCCAGAATATCAAAACTACACGACTATCTATGACTATATAAACAATGTGTACAACCTAATTTCATAAATTGCTCTAGCACGAAAATTTTCTCCCAGGCAAAGAAAAATCCACCGCAAAAAACTAAAAAAAAATTTGATCTTTGAAAGTTGAGCTAGAACTGACAAAGTTGTGATTCGAAGCGTATTGTTGATTCGGTATAGCACAGTGCTCAAGTGCTCTAATTCAGCCAATACGTGTATTTATTTAACCACTATATCGTGAACTATTAACTGTGACACATAGTGTGAAATTTGGCCTAACAGCGCAGACACATTGATTTTTGACAATTTTCCACTCGGATCGACCAGAAACGATAAACGATATGGTTTCACCAGATTACTACAACAACCCCTGGGAAAGATATGCCTTTGCTGATCTGCAGTTGACAGACACCTCCTATGACAGCATCAAGGACTTGAAAGACAAGATTATCAAGGAGGATTTGGATTTGCGGATCGATTCTCACAAGGGTTTTTTGAGATGTGAAGAACTGAATTGTGAGTTTCTGTTGAAGATAAGATACGGAAGCAGCAAAGGACACGTAATATTGGGGAAATCGAGACACGACCATAACCACGAGTTTGGAAAGAGTGGGTCGTTGCAAAAGAAGAAGAAAACAGAGTTGTTACAGAGGTACTACGACGTGAACGTTGCCCGTAATATAAAGTTGAAAAAGCTGTTACAAGAAATCGAGAGAGAACTCGGTGAACCTTTGGCGGGCGACGATTTGAAAAAATTCAAGAACAAGATCTACAACATTAGACAGAAGTTGAGACGTGAATCCGGGCTTGAAAATACCATGGACACGTCGCTGATGAGTGCAAATTCGACTAGCATCACCACAGATGCAGCTACCACGGCTACTTCTTCCACGGAAACAGCCCCAACCTCCAACGGGAATGAGAACAACAACACTTCAAAAGCGACAATATCGTTTGAAAGATCACAATCACCGGGATCTCCTCTGGTGACGTCATTCCCACTGCCCCTGGCTGTACCATATCTGTCGCAACCACTGCTACTGCTGCCAGTGCCAAACACAATACCTAACGGCACACAGCACCACAAGTTACCTCCCATCACCACTTCTAGATCTTCGATGATTGAAGATACCGAGATTCTGCCTGAGATCAAGAAGTTGAAGAAGAGGGAACCTTTAGTTGCCGGTGGTATAAATCCATATTCGATCAAAAACATTGTCAACGAGCCGAGACAGAATGGCAACGGAAATGGCAGTGGAAATAACTCCCCAAACACTACACTGCTGTTACTGCTGCTGCTGATCAAGAGAAGACAGGAGGAAGAGAAGTCTGGCAAACAGGACAACAGTCCAGTGTTATTACCTCATCTCTTGAACTCTGAAACAGAGGCTCCAAAGCCAAGACGTAATCCAATCCCTTTGCCAATGCCAAAGAAGAGGAAAATTTCTGAAGATTCTGCCGTGGAGACAAATGACAACAACACTCCAGATGCAAATCCTACGAGATTCTCTCTGATCATCAGAAAATTCATCTAATCTACAAAACTATTGCTTGCAGCAGATCATTTAAAGCTAATTTCAAATCTATAAAAAGCCCAAAAAAAGCCCAAACACTGTCTTATATATTACTATTAATCGCATTCTGGTGTAGACGATAAGAATGCAAAATTTATTTCAAGTTGTAGAAAAGTAATCGATGCAATTGATGCCATGGCACTCTCAGTATGAAATCGTAACAGATTTGCAACAGCTAATACTCTTCATATTTGAAACCACATACAATGGTATCAAGTATACTGTTTGGACGCGCCCGCATATGACACCAGCATAGGGCGCCGATGGGGTCAGCTGTTGCTTCGATGTGGATTCAACGGTATTTTTTCACCTTTATAGATGAATGGCTACCTGAGGACCAACTGTACTGTAATTTTTTGAGTTCCAAGTTGATGGTGGGTTTGAACCGCAAAAAGTTGCAACGCAAAGTAGAATTTGCAAGAATAACTGTTACACGGTTACTGAGTGGGTTCAGTCACCACGAAGATAATCAAAGTTGGAATGCAACGGTAGTTTTGGGCAATGTTTTCCCCTTTCTGCGATCTGAAGTGGGTGATCGTAGTTCATACACTGATTCAGATTTTGATTTGCCAAAAACATGTGATGGCTACAGCAGTGCATCTACAAGTCCCGAACAACGACAGGCAGACTCAGATGACACTCAAAACAGCCAGAACTCCGATCCGCTACTCACCCTTGGTTTCACAAGGATAGCTTAATCCACAGAGCCATCAGCAGAGCTTTCAAGTTGTGAACCCTCGAGACTCGCTGGGAGATCAAAGATTCACCACATACACGAACGTCCACTTATGTAAAACATTCAGCTCTCCTGCGTTCCATTCATCTTCTCAGAGTTGTAAAAAGTCTCCCACAACAGTGATACATCGTCAAACTCCTTTCCCACAGCTATGCTGTTTTCTAGAGATCTGTTCAACAGGTTCATTTCGTTCAATATGATTTCCATACTTTGGCTGATATCCGCGATCAACAGATCTCTCTGTTTCTCAAAATATGTCAATTGCGGTTCTTGATCATGGGGTTCACTCATTCTGATGTATAGTGCTCTCTTTGATCCATAAACGCGTCTCAATATTTTCCAATGTTTATGTCTGTACTGGGGAATATTGGGCCGATGGGCACGACTTTTCAGAATTTGTGGTTCTATGAAAAAAAATTTCAAGCCCTGAGAGACCAAAGACCTCACAAACAAGTACAACCGGGACCTTTAATCTACTTACTGATCCCTAATGGATCACTAGATAGTTTGTACGATCACTCTAATCCTGGAAGAACAATCTCTACAAAGAACGGGATATATTCAGTGGATACAGAGTCGCCAATGATCTATCCGCTCTACTACCGTTCAAACATGTCAAATGACTACACTTGATGCTGAATATTTGCTATACTGATGTAAATTTTTTGAAATCTTCTCTCCTTCAATACCTCTGTAAAATAAATTTGAAAAAAAATACTCGAGATGCGATGAGATGCATCATGTTCAAGAGATACCTTTTCACGGTGCCCAAAGGCTACAAAAAATACCTCCGGGATCTACCTCTGGATCCCATTCTGCCCTCCAAACTAGTTGTCGATGAGCTCAGACAAATCGCACAGGAGTTGGGGCTCCCCATCACGATGAACTCACACGAAAGTGTACGAAAGTACTGGTTCCAAAAAACTGCACCCTACCAAGAAGTAGAGGTGGAAATATTGGCCAAATCCAAGGTCAATGGTGATGGCATAGGTTATATACAAGAAAGTGGTTCATTTGTAACAGTTCCCTTCTCTGTTGTGGGAGATGTGGTGAAACTGAAGTTGAAGAGGCACTACGAATTCCATCTGGAATCAGAAATCGTCAAATCGGTCTCGAATTCGATGCACAAAATTCAAGCGCCATGTTCGCATTTCACAAATTGCTCTGGATGCCAGTTACAAAACATGCAATACGAAGATCAGTTGGCCTTGAAACGTGATATGGTAAGATTCGCATTCAAAAACCTGTTTGGATCTAACAGATTTGATCCAGTGATCGATTCCACAATGCCCTCACCCTTAAGGTTCCACTATAGGACCAAATTGACACCGCATTATGACGATTCAGGTCATGTAGGGTTGAATTCCTCGAGGGATAGATCTGTGGTGGACTTGGAGTCGTGCGATTTGCTGACGGATTTGGTAAACCAAGGCTTCTCATTAGAAAGAGATCGTGTGCTGCTGAGCGGTTCAAAAATGGGAACTTTGGTGATTAGGGAGAGTCTTGATTTGGAGAATAACAAATGGTTCCATGCTACGGGGGAAAAGGACTCAGTTGTGGAGTTGGTCAACGGTTACAAGTTCAAATTCCCCATCTACACATTCTTTCAAAATAACAGATCGATATTACCGCCACTTTTGGAGTATATAACAACCGAATTGGACAAAATTCCTCAGTTGCGTCACTTGGTTGACACTTATTGTGGGTCAGGATTTTTTGCCATCTCATTGTCGAGAAGGTTTCAAGATGTTCATGGTATTGAGATATCTCAAAAGTCAATCGAGTCTGCCAGAGAAAATGCCAAATTGAACGGTTTGGACAACGTTTATTTCACTTCTGGAACAGCATCTGGGATATTTTCCGAGATAACACATCTTACACCCGAGAAAACCTGTGTCTTGATGGACCCCTCCAGGAAAGGGTCCACTGAGGAGTTTCTACAGCAATTGGCCAGTTTCAGACCGCAGGCTATAGTTTACGTATCTTGCAACGTTTACTCTCAGCTGCGAGACTTATCAGTATTCCTACAGACTCTTGGAATGGACGCTTTCTACGAGGTTGTCAAGATCAAAGGATTCGATTTCTTCCCACAGACAAAGCATGTGGAAAGTGTTGCTATACTAAAATTGAAGTGAAATGTGTACCATACTCAGTTCAGTAAATATTTCTCAGCTTGGGCGTTATATCTATGACCCTTGACCTGGAAGTTTTCCAAAAAGTTGTTGACTTCGTCGAACTCGGCATCTGTTAAGTCGACATCGATCAGTGACAAACTTTGAAGCAAGCGTTTAGAACTGACTGTTCCTGTCAATGGTACGATTCCCGGGAATTTCATGACCCAAGCCAAGGCTAACTGTGGAAGAGTTATCTGCTTCCGCTCCGCGACTGAAATGACAAAGTCGAGAAGAATCTTGTTGTGGTTGAAGACCTCTTCGTTGTTGAACCTGTCGAAATGGGCTCTGTAATCGGTGATATTTTTCGTATCTTCGAATGTTCTATACGCACCAGTGAACATACCTCTACCTAAAGGAGAATATGCCAAAATCGGGATTCCCAATTCCTGACAGGTGTCATAGATCCCATTTTGGAATATTTCTCTAGACCAAAAAGAAAACTCGATTTCGACGAACGAGATAGGATAGACCTCATGGGCTTTTTTGATGTTCTCTGCTGACAGCTCAGACAACGAAACACCGCCAACTTTACCAAGATCGACAAATTTTTTGATATAACGGACTGTATCCTCGATTGGTACATCTGGGTCAACTCTACCAGTTTCGAAGACATCGATAAAGTCCAAATAGTTCAAGATGTTGTTGATGGATTTGCTTACACCTTCTTCATCACCTGCTGGTCTCATTTGGGCGAGATCAAAGGCTCCCTTGACAGAGATCTTGACTTTAGATCTCAATTCAGGGTACTTGGCGAAAAAGTCTCTCAACATGATCAAATTCAGGTCATTAGGACCATAAAATTCACCGGCGTTGAACAAATCGACCCCATTGTCAATGGCGGTCTTCATGGTTTCAAACTGGACCTCTTGTGACGCGCCAGGACCAAAAGTGAGACTCATGAGTCCAAACTCGACTTTGTTTTGAAATTTTACAACGCTCATTATTTTTTGGGGGTAATTAGCAGATGATTTTCTGATTTTTTCTTGATCTAGAGTTACTTCCAGGGACATTAAATATTGATATCGCTTCTCAGGGTGTTGAACGCATTGTCTGTCTCCGCTGTCTGCGCTCTTCTCTAGCTGAGGTTCAATCTTGAAGTCGAATGGAGTAACAGTCGGTTTTAACAAATTACTAATAATAACTCCGAATATAATCTCCCTTACTTCCACCGCCATAAACCTGATTTTTTTTCGCTGTACTGGACCCTTTATTGTGAAAAATCAAAAAAGGGATACACTCGGGTTTGTCATTTCATTTTCTCGGAAAAAAATATGCTCAATTTAGTCAATAATTTTTCTGAATGCTCGTTGTACCTGTGACCCTTGACCTCAAAATTATCCAAGCAGTCGTTGATCTTCTTAAAATCAGCATCTGATAACCGCACTTTGGTCAGTCACAAGTTCTCCAACAACCCTCGTTGTACTTGCAGTTCCTGGAAACAGAACTATACCAGGTAATTTTATAATCCAGGCCAATGCCAATTGGGGGTTAGAGATTTGTTCACCGCAGCTAAGTCAGAAACAAAGTCCACAATGGCTTTGTTGTGGTTAAACGCCTCGTCATAGTTGAACCTGTCCAGCATGGACTTGAAAGCTGTACTGGCTAAATCCTGGAAACTCGTATGAACTCCAGAGAATATACCTTTGCCTATGGGTGAGTATGCTCAAAATGGGATTCCCAATCCCTAAAAGGTGTCATAGATGCCATTTTGGAACACTTACCTAGACCAGAATGAGAGCTCGATACCGAAAAACGAGATAGGATGGGTCTTGGGGCTTTCTGGTGGTATCTGCTGACAGCTCAGGCAAAGATAAACCTCCTTACCCAGATCAACTTATTTCTTGAGAAATTTGATCGTTTTTTCGATCGGTATTTCTTCATTGACTCTAGCGACTCTAGCAGCTTCAAATGCACCGATGAAATCCAAGTAGTTCAAAGCAGCTTCGTCGCCTATTGGCTTCATCTGGGCAAAATAAAAAGCCCCTTTCACAAAGGTTTTCACCTTTAACCTCAACACGGCATATTTGACAAAGATATCTTTCAACATGACCAAGTAAGATAAATTGGCCAGCAGAATTCACTGGCATTGAACAAATCGACCCCACTGTGTATGGCACTTTTCAAAGTCTCAGATTGCTGATCCTGAGGCACTGGTTCATACTTAGTTGTAAGACTCATGACTTCTGACTCAATTTTGAGGTGAAATCCGCGATACCACCCATGTTGGCCTGATTCTGTCTTGACAATTGAAGATGCTGGAGGATGTGAGCGCAAGAAGGGGCTCAATGTACCCCTTTATACTGTCCCCATAAAGTTTGCAAGCCCCCTGAAAGCCCACTCAATGTTCTCTCGCACGAGAGAGAACGGCAAATACGAGAAGAGAACACGGAAAGATTCCAACTAACCGCAAAAGACGGTTACTTCCGCCGCTAATGCACATCTTTAAGTGGACACTGGACAACGCGCATCGCTGAAAAGGGATGTATTTAGCCCATTATATATCAGAGCTTCGTATAAGTGAAAATTATATATTGTAATAAAAAGTTGAGCTAATTTGCTAAGAACTTTTCCATGTGCTCATTGTATCTGTAGCCTTTAACCTCAAAGTTCTTCAAAAAGTCGTTTATCTTCTTGAATTCAGCGTCTGACAACTCAACATCGGCCAGTGACAAATTCTCCAACAATCTCTTTGTCGAGGCAGTTCCTGGTAACGGAACAATACCAGGGAATTTAGCGACCCAGGCCAAGGCTAACTGAGGGACAGAGATCTTTTTCTCGGCAGCTAAGTCCGAGACTAAGTCCACAATAGCCTTATTGTGGTTGAACACTTGCTCGTCGTTGAACCTGTCCAACATAGAGGCAAACCCGGTTTGCTCAATGTCATCAAATTTTTTAAGAGTTCCGGTGAACATACCTCTACCCAATGGGGAATAGGCCAAGATTGGGATGTCCAATTCTTGACATGTCTCGTAAATTCCGTTTTTGAATATCTCCGTAGCCCAGAATGAGAACTCAATCTCGACAAACGAGATTGGGTGGACCTTGTGGGCTTTTCTGATGTTCTCAGCGGACAGCTCAGACAACGAAATACCACCGAGTTTACCCAGGTCAACAAATTTCTTGATATAACCGATGGTTTCTTCAATTGGCACCTCTGGGTCGACTCTGGCAGCCTCGAATACATCGACAAAATCCAAATAGCTCAAAATGTTGTTTATGGACTTGTTGACACCAGCTTCGTCACCTGTAGGTTTCATTTGCACGAAATCAAAGGCTCCCTTGACAGAGATTTTGACTTTAGATCTCAATTCAGGGTACTTGGCGAAAAAGTCTTTCAACATGATCAAATTCAGGTCATTAGGACCGTAGAATTCTCCAGCGTTGAAAAGATCAACTCCCTTTTCAATGGCAGTCTTCAAAGTTTCAAATTGATGTTCCTGTGGGATTGGCTCTGGCTTGGTCGTGAGACTCATGAGCCCGAACTCGATCTTGTTGTGAAACTTTACTATGCCGCTCATGTTGGTCTCTTCCTTTTGTTGTTTGAGTAGTTGTGAATGAAAATCCAAACAAAATCCAGGGTTCTTTGAGCCCTTTTATAACGCTCGTGTCGGTCTAAGTCCCTTAAAAGCGTCGGTACTTCCTCGGGTCTTGAAAGGGTCCCAATTGCATTTATATAGAAGAAACGCTAACAAATCGGCAGTGGAATTTGCAAATTCCCTTACTTCCGGCCGCCATACTTAAAGCGCACATTTTCCATCCGAACCCTTTAATTTCGACAATACAAACAGGGGCAAGTTCGGGCGGGATTGCCTAATCTAGAGGGCTGTGATTAGATCACTGATCAATCAATGACTTTACGAGTGCCCATATTACGTCTAGATGTTGAGTTTGGAACACCCCCAAAGGAGTTGAATTTTGGTTTTCTACTGGCATTTTGCCAGCAGTAGATTCGCTTACGACAATCTTGAATCGAGAATTGCCGCCAAGGATCCATTACGAGAGAAACTATATATCCAGGCCACTCCATGCACCGTCTTGTTGCACAAGCCCCGCCATATTACCGCTGCACCAAACATCCATCGATCGCAATCCAAAATCGCAGAGAATGATGTTTTTTTTCCTGCGCAACTCATTGCTTCGATATTATATATAGCAAAGTTTTTCCGGTTTTTGGAGACCTGGTGTGCCTGAATTGTGCCTGAATTGTCCCTTTATTGTACTGGATGAACATGAGCGATTTCGTCTTTGAAGAGACTAGAGATTCAAGGGTCTACGAATGGACGCATCTCCAAAATGCGTCCTGGAGACAGAATTTGACCGCTGAAGAGTACATGCAAAGAGAGCGCCACCTCGCTTTGACTAGAGTCTGTGATGTGCAAAGAGACGATGACCAAGAACATGGGATCCATTATTACGTCATGAGAGATAACTCTATTGAATACGATTCAAAACAGAAATCTGAGATCTACGATTTGACGTACAACATCGTCTCCAGTTGTGAGACTTTGCACAGGAAGTCGTGGAAATTCTTCATCGATGAGGAAAATGTCAAGAGAATCGATGTCTTATCCCCATGTATTGGGGCGGTTCACACTTTGGAGCAGTATAGAGGCAGAGGGTATGCCAAAGAGATGATCAAGAGATTGCAGTTGAAATTGACCAATTCGTTAAACGAGGACAACTACATCACTTTGTACTCTGAACTTGGCGATTTCTATGAAAAATTCGGCTACCGCAGCTTCGAAGTGCCATTATTCGAGTTCCCAGTGGTGAAGGAACCGGTGCCGTTGGATCCACAGGTGTCATTTGTCAAATTTGAGGGTTTCACGGATTTGGTGACTGTTTTCCACGGTAAATTCTTGAAAAATGTCTACCACCAAATGGGCGAAGACCCGGATAAGAGGAACAGAATCGCTCTAGTTCCCACAATCGATGTCGTGGAATGGCACCATCTGAGATCCAACTTCTTCTCCAGCATAATCCACGGCGAAAATGCCGGCCATCTCGGTGTTCAGATCACCGACGAGAGTGGAGTCAATCTCACGGGGTTCATCATTTTCACACACGACTACGTGAAAAAGGCCATTTGCTTGGTGATGGTGTATGCTATTGACTTTGCCACTTTGAAGAAGTTGCTCGATCTGTTGCAGCACGAACTGCAGTACTTGAAATACGGCTCTATTACCGGCTGGGAGAGCGATTTGTTTGACTACAAAGTGATGTTTGATGAGAACAAACTGAAAGACGATCTGGAGTTGAAAGAATATATAGAAACCGGTTTACACGGTGAATTGGGTAAACCAAACGGATCTGTCAGTGCTGTTCATATGATTGACAATGATAACAATGTTGTCTGGCACGGGAACGGCAAGTGGCCTTGGTTCTGACCTTATATTAGCCCCTTAATCGCCTAAACTTATAGATTTTTTTTCTACATACATTATTTACAGATGAATTTACCGCTGCAAGAGCACTGTAGGTAGGCAAGATGTCGGCCAATTTGATGGTGGAGAGCACCAGGGACCCCGAAATTTTCCGGTGGATGTTGCGGCAGAGCTCTGTAGTGTGGAAAGACGATTTGACCGAGGACCAGTACGTGAAGAGAGACGACGTCTTGACCCCGTCTAGGCTCTACAATTGGCACGATGAGGCTGATCCAGTGGGGATCCATTACTACGTCTTGAGAGATGTGTCGATCCCGCTCCTCGGGGAGAATGATCCCTTGACTTATAACATTGTGTGTTCTTGCGAGTTGATGGTGCGCAAGTCGTGGAGATCCGAAGCCGGATCACTTGAGACAGTCTTGAGCGGCTGTATAGGCTCAGTGTACACTTTACCACAGCACAGATCAAAGGGGTATGCCAACTATTTGATGAGGGCGTTAGACGAGATAAGTGCGCAGTTGTTGGGTCCTCGGGGTTTCCTCTCGTTGTACAGTGAAGTGGACCGTTACTATGAGAGGTTCGGCTACCACAGCTACCCGGTGGACGTTATCGAGATCCCGCCGGCCAGGAGCCCCGAATTTGGCCCGGAGATCGAGTTCCTACGGTTTAACGAATTTGACGGGTTGATAGAAGATTACAGGGACAAATTGGGGCGTTATATCGTCGAGAATGCAGGTAAGAGAGAACTGGTGGCCATTGTGCCGTCGGTGGAGATGTTGGAGTGGCACCATATCAGATCGAATTACATCAGTGGAGTGCTCTTGGGCAAGAGACCCGAGAACTTCGGGTTCAAGGTGGCCACATCGGGCGAGTTTGTGATTTTTTCGCACGACTACGGAGACCACTCCATCACGGTGCACATGATCTACGCCAGCAGTCCAGATGGATTGAAATCTCTTTTGGGGGCACTCGCAGTAGAAGCCGCCAAAATCGGGTTCAAGTCCATCCACATGTGGGAGTCCCAGTTGTATGACTACCGGCTCCTGGGGCTCTCTGAGGATGAAAAACTGGCACTGGAAGCCGTTGTAGAGGGGCTAGATGGGGAATTGCATTTGGCCAACGATTCCTTGAGCGCCTTGAAAACGCTCGATGGGGCTGAAGTCGACTGGGCAGCCAACCACAAGTGGCCCTGGTTCTAACCTGACCAGGACCGCGGTCTACTGGAACCCAGCTTTGCCAGTCCTGCCACAGAAACCGTTATAGAGTTTATAGATTTAGAGAGAAAAAATTACCCAGAGTCGTGTAAAAATAGTACAGTTAAATAGCACCCTAAATAGTACCCTTAATCAGCTGCGATGCCATGGTGGTGAAGGGGACCAAGCGGAACAGGCACAAGAAACAGGACCCGCCAGAGCGGCCCTCACCTACGCGATGTATAGAGAAGATTGCCGCGTTGAAAAAACAGCCCTTAAAGGAAGAGGCGTTGGATTTACTACACGAATTGGCGAAGCTTCTGGCGCCCATAATGGAGGCCCATGGATTTCACGTGGGCATTTTCTGTGAAATGTTCCCACGGAGCCAGAATTTGCTCGGGTTGAACGTGAATGGTGGGCTGAAGATCTTGATCAGGTTGAGACACGCTCATAACAATTTGCAGTTTATCTCGAAATCGGAGTTGATGGGGACAGTGCTACACGAATTGACACATAACAAGTATGGGAAACACGACAATACATTTTACGCATATTTGGACAAATTGACGCGTGAATTCGAAGACATGATGTCGCAAAACAGTTTCAACATATATGGGGAAGTCAATTTTGACAACATGTTTGGCAACAACTCCATGTTGAATGGCAAGATCGGTGGGAATGCATATGGAGGAGAAGGGCACAGATTGGGATCAAAGATCAGGACGTTCTCAGAAGTTAACAAATTGGGGTCAGGAAATGGGTCAGTAAATGGATCAGGGATCCGATTGGGACATGGATCGGGGCAGAATCGTGGGCAAAATTCGTTACGCGAATTGATTTTACAAGCCACGGAGAGGAGAAGAGTGGATCTGCCAAAATGTCATGAGATCAAATCCGAGCAGGAGGAGATAGACTACATTGAAAGCATGGAATCCAAGGGCGATTTGCCCACCCTCGACGACCTCGATGTTATAGTTATTGACGATGAAGAGGCAAATGCCCAGGAATTTGGCCAGGGGTCGGGGTCAGTAAAGAGACGTAGGAAAGCGCCTATACAAGTAGTGGAATTATCCGATGATGAATCTACCACCAAACAACTGTCGTCAAAACAACCAAAACCAAAACCAAAACCAAAACAACCAAAACCACATGAAGTCATCCAACTAGACTAACTTCATGGACCGAACTGAGCTCATCCGACTCCGTCATCTCATTTCTAGCCCCGCCTAAAACCTGTGGAGATATCTGCAGCACTCCGATGCCTGAAAAAATTTTCCGTAGTGAGAAAAAGAAAAACTGGAAAAAAAAAATTAAGCAAATTGCGATGAGCTTGTTTGAAAAGTGATATTCCACTGATAAGACAGTATCAAATCATATATCGCGATGTCAGGAGTTGTGAAACATGAATGCTCTCACGAGATGAGAAACTTTTTACATGAGTTGCCTAAATGTGAGCACCATGTCCATTTAGAGGGTACCTTGGGACCTGATTTGTTGTTCCCATTGGCCAAGAGAAACGGGATCGAATTGCCAGCTGTTTTCCCAAAAACCGTCGAAGCCTTGGAGGAGAGGTACTCGCGTTTTGCTGATTTGCAAGACTTTTTAGACCATTACTACATTGGAATGTCGGTGTTGATCAAGGAGGAAGATTTCACCGATTTGGCATTTGCATACTTCACCAAGCTGCATGCCGATGGTTTGCACCACGCCGAGGTGTTTTTCGATCCACAAGGGCATACCGAGAGAGGTATTGACATTGAAACTGTTGTCAGTGGGTTCAAAAAACTGTGTGACAGGGCAGAATCCGAGTTGGGGATCACCACGAAGTTGATCATGTGTTTGTTGAGGCATTTACCAGCCTCGCACGGTTTGAGCACCATCGAGTCTTCTAGACCGTTCTATGAAAAAGGTTGGATCCACGGGTTAGGACTTGACTCGTCAGAGAAACCTTTCCCTCCACAACTTTTTGAAGAATGTTACAGCACGCTCAAGACTCTCTTTCCAGATGTGAACTTGACTGCCCATGCCGGTGAGGAAGGTGGTCCAGAGTTTGTCGTGGACACTTTGAACTATTTGCAAGCTACTCGTATCGACCACGGAGTAAATTCTATCAAAGACCCGCTTTTGATCAAACAATTGGCTCTGGACAGAACCTTGTTGACTGTTTGCCCGTTGTCGAATGTCAAATTGCAAGTTGTTGAGCACGTCGGACAGTTGCCAATTGACCAGTTCGTCGAGCACAATGTTGCATTTTCCATCAATTCCGACGATCCTCTGTACTTTGGGGGTTACATCTTGGACAACTACATTGCAGTCCATGAGAGTTTCGGATTCGACTTGAAAACGTGGCGTTTGATTGCCGAAAACGGAATCCATGGCTCGTGGTGCTCAAACGAGAGAAAGAATGAGATGTTGGCTGCTGTCGAGGCCGTCTACAACAAGTACGAGTCGGTATTATAGATGTGAAGGGCTGTGGCTTGTCGACTGCCTGATCTGGTAATTTTGCGTAGCTTCCTATTTCGGTATAGATCCAACGCGTCAAGAAAAAATAGATGTAAAAAAATCTAGAAAAAATAGTTTCGTGTAATAAACTTGATCATCACTTGATCATCATTAACACAAGACACACAAGATGTTCTACTCCGAGCAGTTGTTGTCCAAAGAGGGTCCCCTAGCACATGTGTGGTTAGCGCTGAACTTGGAGCGGAAATTGACCAAATACCAGCTCCTTTCGACGGATATTGCCGAGTCCTCTGAGGCGATTGTCGCGAGTTCTGCAAATAACCGTCTGGGCGTAGAACCCTTGGCCTTGAGACTCACAGGGATCTTGTTATACGGAGTGGTGCGGATATACTCGCGGAAAGCGAAATACTTGCTCGATGACGTGTCGGAGCTGTTGATGCGCTTGAAGACCCTGTTCAGATCCAGTAATAACATCATCCTACCGCCTCAGCTGACGGTGATACCCTCGATGAAACAGGTCTTATTGCAAGACACAGTGACTGCGAATGACTTGTTATGGCAAGAGCCGTTGAATTTGGACGACTCCACGGCACTGGGGCACCATATTTCCGCCAATACTGCCAGCCATGTCTTGACACGGCCCTTTGAGCACGACCATTCGTTTGACACGTCAATTGAAGTGGGCAGAGGCGAAGAGATCGACGAATTGGCGGGCCATGACGACGATCTCCAGTTGGATTTCGATCTTGGCGATGCCGTGGGTGATGCAGATCTCAGTATCGAGATGGGCAGAGACCTGGTAACGACCATGGATGACGCGTCAGTGTTACCTGACTTGACGTTTGGGGAGTTAGATATGGCGAATTTCGGGGGCGATGGTATTGGGCAGGAATTTGAAAATCCTGCGACACCAACTGAGACCTCACAGGATCTCATTTTGATTCCTAGTCCGGCTCAACAGCAACTGCAGCGCAAGAAGAGATCTAACAAGTTTGCCGAGTCCGATATAGTAAGAACAAGTAAAAGAAGGATCGTGATTGACGAAGTGACAGAGTTGACTTCGGCTCAGATCAGAGAACAGTTGAACGAGGCTGTAAATTTTGAGTCAGAGACTGAGCCATCTTTACAGGAAAAGTTTGACTCTTTGGCCACAAATTCGTATTTCAAGAACAAATATCAGCCAAAACTTGCACAGCGGATCTCAAACGATGTTGCAGAGACACCAATCGACAATTCTACCGAAGACCAGTTGGATCTTGGTAATAACACCTCGTTCCAGCAGCTAGATTTTGGTGATCTGGGAGTCGGTAACGAATTTGACGATTTCATGCCAGAAGTGATCCAAGATGAACAATTCCGCACACCAGAAGAAGAAGAAACGGTGGAAGAAGACCACTTCACCAAGGATGAGATCGCTTCAAGCATCATGATTTCGTTGCAAGAATCGAAAGAGATCACATTCACCAATGTGATGGACCTTAAAGCGGAAGAGATCCAAAATCCAAAGAGACATGCCACAAACTGTTTCTTTGAATTGTTGGTACTTGCCTCATCGAACAAGCTTGATTTACGCCAAGATGCGCTTTTCTCTGAGATCAGCATCGTTGCAAAATAGACATAGCATTATCTGTACATTAATAAGGACTCTAATTTATAAACAACTTATATCACATTGCACATATACATAGTAGCTGTAGTCGCATTTTTTTGTACATTCCCACTCTACTCATAGAATCACTTGATACCCACAAGCAGGACAGCATTTTTCGCCTTCCCCAAAGAACCAGCTCCTATAACACCCGAAATGCGCAATATGGCCACATGGCATCGTCGCTATCGTCATGCCTTTCATCAATTCATTACAGTAACAGCAATTACCGTTGATCCGTTTACAACTATCACAGTACCAGAACCCAAAATCCACTTCATCTGGACCGTCCAGGTGCAATTTTTCCTTGGACAGTTCGTTGGTGATCAACTTCTGGCAGTTTTGGCAGAAAAACCGCAACGAAGTCTCGGTCTGGCCCTTCTGCTTCATCATGGGGAACACCTCAGATGCTGTTTTCAAGATATCCAGCAGTGTGGTGAACAGAAGCCTACGACAGAGAACATCGTGATATGTATACACCCAGTCCATCAGCTGGTATCTTGCGATGGACTTGAAGTCGAAAACTTCCAGAAACAAGAGCAGCAACGTTGCTGCCATCACTATGTTGCCCTGGTTTGCATAGTACTCTGCAGACTGTTTCACCAACAATTCTGGAGCCCAGGGCGGAAATTCGTTCAGCTCTACAACTACGTCCTCCTCCTTCTCGTCTTCCTCATCATCGTCGTCGATCGCTTCTTCATTATTTCCCATGATCTCGTGTTCTCTCAACACTCTAGAAAGAGCAGATTTACCACTTTTGATGCTTTTCCTTGAAGAAGACCGGTGCACCTTCTGCAAAGGTGTCATTTTATTGTTCACGATGGTCTTCCAAGTGTTGCTATTGTTGCCGTTGGAGAAACTCTCAGGACGGTGCGACGAAAGAGAAGATCTCAAGGACATCGACGATTTCCCAGCACTAGAGGACTGGTAACCTTTTGTCTCGTCGTCGTAGTCTGGAACGGATCCGGTGAAGGCGTACGGGACAGTCTCGTCGGGGAGACCGTTGAAGGACAGGCGTTTACGTGCAGGAGACAGGATGTTGATCGGCAGAGACGATTGGACCAGCCCGGTTTCTTCAGCCACTACAGTCTCTTCGTTCTCTACGGTCCCTATCTCGGTTTTATCCTCAGGTAAAGGCGAGGAGTTCAACGGTTGAGGGATATGATGAGGCGGCGTGAAATTGCCGGATCTCATTCCGGGAGTAAGACTGCCGGCGTTCGGTGAAGACCCGAAATAGTTGCCCGTAGAGTGGGATTCAAGAGACGCAACATCGAGCTCGCTGTTGGTTCGACTGTTGTTAAACGATCTATAGTTGTAGCTGCTCGGAGCAGTCTCTGGAGCATTGTGCGCACCAGCTTCGGCCGGTTTATGGTGTCTCTTCCCCGGTACCGGCTGAAAACCAGGATCAGAGTCCTGTTTCCACTTGATACTGGCCTCGATGACTTTCCAGGTCTGGCTCTCTCTGAACCTCTGAGCACTGCCGGCGATCATTGCGTTGTACTCACATACAGAAGTAAAGTCCATGCCCTCTGGGACGAGCACCAAGTAATGAGAAGTCAAGAACTCAAACACCAAGTGGTCGTCTTTGAAGGGCAAATCTACAGGACAGAGAAACGACAGAGCCAGTTGCAACAGCAGTTGTTGTTGCAATTGGTTCTGGAGATGGTGGTTCTGTTGCTGGTTGGACAAATGCCGCACCAACTGAGGCTTATGGGTCATGCTTCTACTGAGACTGGGTCTGTCGAAAGAGGACTCGTTCAACGGAGTGAACGAGAGCGCCGAGGGCGAAGGAGTGTTGAAACTGGGCAAATTGATGTCGCTGGTGTGCGAGGGCAACGCCAGATGGCCATTGGCAAGAGGCGATTTGGAGTTGAAATCGTCGCTGTCCTGCAGCACAAACACCAACCCGTTGTTAGAATTGGACCAGTCCATTGCAACAGTGGCCAAGTTGTCTACGAATCTACTGTATTTGGTCAAGTCCTGCTGGATAAACGTCTTGTCCTTGGAAGAACTCCACAAGACATCGGCATTGCGCCACAGCAACGACGTCACGTGGTTGAAGTGGCTCTCTACGGTGTATTCGGGGACATACCGTCTGTTCAACCCCCACACTTGGATGATCGGGTCATCTCCGAAGAAGGAAGCCAGCAACCGGGCATCCATGATGTTGTTCAAAGACGTTTGCGGACACCATTTCACCTTGGCCAAGGCTCCAGGTGCGTTAATTACTAGATCGGGCACTCTGACGTCATTACTCGACGAGGCCATGTTCCACACCTGGATCTGTCTATCACGGCCTCCACTCACTATATAGTCGAAATCCGGGTGCCAGTCCACGGAAAGCCCCGGCCCGGTGTGGGCGTTCATCTTGCGTTCAGCCTGGTTGGGATTCCGCAAATCGTACTTCTTGATCACTCCAGAGTCAAAGATCCCCACCAATTTACGAGCCATGTGTGGCGAAAAGTGCACAGATCGCACCGGGTCAACAGCTCCGTGAATCGTGAGCACCGGTTTAGTGCCCTTGGACCGCAAGTCCCAGAGCTTTATGGTGCCGTCCTGGGACCCAGATAAAAGACAGTGTGACTGCTGCTGCATGCTGCTGAAGTCAAGCGTGTTCACCGTTCTCGAGTGGTCTGTGAACGTGGACACGACTTTTGTCGGTTTGACCAAGTTGTACAAGTAAATGTTGCCCGAAGTCGCTGCTGCGGCTATGAAATTGTTGAACTGGTGAAACCCGAATTTCAAGTCCGAGATTGCACTGGCCTTGGCGCCTCTGGTTGCCAGCAAAGTCGGGTTCATATCGGTTTCTATGGTGATTTCTTTGATGTCGTCTTTGATGCGCAACGTTTGGAACAACCGCTGGCCGCCAATGGCCACCAAAGACGGGTCTGTCTTGCAACTGTCAAAACTGAGAATCTCATTGTTGGACAAGAACTTGAGGCTGTGGTCGTCGTGGTTGAAATCTGAGGTGTTGTAGTTCTGGAATTGGTGGCTCTGCTTGTTGTAGCTGCTGGTGCTGCTCGAAGACAGTGAATTTGCGAGTGGCAGATACGGATTTGACGTGCCGGTACCTGGAGTGTTCCCGCCGTAGATGTTGAATGCAAAACGGGCAAAGTTGGTGCCGCTGGACCGCCGCGAGTTGAACGAGTTGCTGATCTGGTCCATGACGTTATGGGAGAAAGACGGCGATGCCGGATCGGGTTTTTTGGGCGGCGTCATGGCCGGATGTAGATGGGTCGAGTGGGTTGGGATTTGGGTTTTTGATTTTTGATTTTTGGATTTTTCTCGATTTTTCACATCGTTACACCACGCTGGATCTGGATCCGGTTCGGACTTGAATTAGTTATGGCTCTGCCATCGCTATATAAGACTTATCTGCCCCCTTTCGAGTAAATTCTGAACTGCCGAGTACCGCATCACATATATACTGTCTTTTGCCAATTCCACCTGCTCCTGGCCCAACGAGATCACGTCATCGATGTCTGCAGACACTTTGAAGAACACCGGAGTGTCCAAATTGGGCTCCACCACCATATTGATCCCGCCAGAGTTGTCGTCCAAGGCATGCAAAGATTCAGGGAGATTGCGCAAGAACTGCCGGTTGTACAAATCCGCCAATAACTCGAAATGCTTCTCCATGTACCGCACCTCACTGGCGTTCAACTTCTGGAGTTGTTCGTCGGAATTGTGGATGAATATGGTGAATTTGTCGATTTTGGCAAGCCTGGTTCGTAGGTAACTCCGTACCAAGAAACTGGTCCTTTCCACTTCGCTCTCCACGATCATCAATTTCAACTTTATGTCTTTGATACTCTCCAATTCGATAGAATTGTACTCGATAAACTCGATCTTCTCCCGCACACGCTTCAATATCCTCTCTATCACTGCCGCGTTGTAGGGAAGAAGTTCCGGAGAAGCCCGCTCGGCGATCCACGACTTTTGTAATGCTGCAAAGTCTTCTGTCCGTAGCTGGTTCTCCTGTGACTCTGAAGACGTTGACTCGCGTGCCTGGTTCTCGAAGTCCCGAAGAATGTCGTCTATATCCATGTTTGGAGTAGATTGGGTGTATGCAGGTTCTAGGCTGTTTTGGTGTGCTTCTGGTTCCTTTTGGCTGCTTTTCGGCTGCTTTCAAACAGTTTCGTGCTCTATTCGTGGTGCTTTTATGGCCCTTTACCGCCGTTTGGTGCTATTTCAAATGTCCCTTCTCACCTCTGCTCATTTGGGCTCAGAAAAAAATGAAAAAAAAAATTCGAGAAGATTTATAGTGAGAATCATATAGAGCACATAGAGCACAGTCCGCACAAGCACAAGCACCAGCGAAGATGCGTGCGGCTTCAAGGGTCAGAATACGACTGCCGTGTGGTTCAATGACATCGCGGCTCTTTTGGCGCAATTTCACGCCGTCTTGGCGTGCCGCTGACAGTGTTTTCAAGCCCCGGGACTATCTACCTACGCTGCACAACATCACAGATGTGCCCAAAGACCACTTGAATGGGATAAACGATACCGCAAACAGTCAGAAATTGGACCTGCACACTGATGGACCAATCCGGATGTTAGAGGAGTTCCTGGCGCTAACTCCGGACGTGATACTCCAGGATCCCGTGATATTCAACGCAGTGGCTCTGCGACTCATCCCAATGGCTCCAGAGGTGCTATCGTACGAGAACAGAGACCCGCTACCTGTGTCGTTGTACAAGAGCAACGACACTGCGAAATTAGACCTCTTGTTGCAGTTATTGGCCCTCACATACAAGAAAAACGACTCGGTCAAGCTTATCACCATGAAGTTGATGATGGATCTACTGTTTTTGCACCCGAATTCGCTCCGGGACAACGCTCAGATCGTCAAACAGTTTGTCCAGACACTTTTCCGGTATAACCCGCAAATTTCAAGGCATCTCCGGGACTCTACGATCCTGTTGTTGGCAGATTTGGACTCGTCAAACCAAAAAGCCCTGTACTTAACACAGTACCAGTTCTTCAAATTCATCGTTATCACCAGTTTGATTTCCCAGTCACCGCTTCTAGCATCCTCCTTGTATATACAACTGGTGAACTCATGCCACAACCAGAACTTTGTGCACTATTTGACGTTGAACAACGAGCTTTTGCTCTCCATCGTCAACTCCTTGTTGGTGATAGACCCGTCTTTGGACCAGACTCACGTCTTGACCGTGGTGAAATTGCACGAGTTCCAAAACAACACTTTGAAGTCCATTTCCAGCACTTGGAATGTCTCTATCGACCCTTTGCAATTCAAATTCAAGCTATCGGACACCCAGAAAGATCAATTGCTCTCGAACCTTCTCTCTCTAGACGATAAGAAGTACCTACCGATGAAGATCTATGTGTTTGAAAAGATTATGGAGCTCAAGAAACCAGAAGAATTCGACACCACTGACCATTTGGCTGTGTATCTCCGGTACGCATACCAATTGATAGAGACAAACATCTACTACAACAACGATTCTGTCGTTTATTTCATATGGTCAAAGATCAAGGCTTATCACACGACGCTATACAACGCACAGATAAATTCGCCAAACAACAATCCGCAGAACAGTTTCTACTACTATACAGTGATGTCCAAGATGATCAAGTTTTTCAGTAAAAACCACAGATACAGTTCGTTGGTGGACCAATTGATCCAGAACATCCCGATCAAATCGTGTGCCGTGAACCCGGAGTTGATGGATGCGCTTTTGATCCATGCTGCTAGAACGGAAAATATCCCATTATCGGACATCCTTATCAAGCAGTTGGGCCACGAGGAAGACGTTTCCGCTCAAAATTACAAATACATCACACAGTTGACTAGAGGTCAGCTTTCGGCGTTACTCGGGTTACATTTGAAGTTCCATGACTCCGAGGGGATAGAGAAAATTGTCAATTTGATCTACCAAAGGTATCCAGACGGATTGGACCATGTCGAGATGAATCTTATTTGTAAACAGATGCTCAACAGTAACGAGCCAGGGCAAGTTGAAAAGGTTTGGAAGATGTTTGAGTCGTTGGACACATCTTTGGGAAAATCAGTACTGATTTTGCTCATAGACAAGATGGTGGAGTCCAAGACCATGGATTTTAACAAGATTGACAAGATTTATACCAATTTGATCATCGATTTGCCCAAGCATGACGAAGTTTGGGAATGGATCTCGTCGCTTTACATAAAGTACTTGGTCAAAAATTTCAATGTGCATTGTGCTCAAAAGGTTTTCAAAAACTCTACGATTCTGTCGCTGCCTGTCTATTTCCAAAGAGATTCAAACCCTTTTTCCAAGCCTTACGATAAACTGCAAATCTACTTACCTTTCAAGATCAAGAAATTGATTATCAAGACCATTCTCGATCTGTCTATTTTCAACAAGAGGAACCGTGACAAGGAAGTCACTTTTTGGTGTTTCTCACAGTTGGAGGGTTTAGGTTACGGATTCAAAGAGTTGTTGTTTGATATGTCAGTCACCAAGAAAGAGCTGCATTTGCACAAAAATGTCAAATTTGATCTCATTAAAGATTCAACTGGTCAAAACACAGAACTGGTCTTGCCTGGTTTGTCCGATTATGAACAGAAATTATCACTGGTGTTTGATAATGAATACCAACTGTTGTACCTTGAGTATCTCAAGAAAAAGGGTTCCTCGAACCCGGCCCATACATAATATTGCATAAAACACCCCCAATTAAACGTTTTTGATGATTAAATACTCACCAAGTAATCGAAGCGGTACTCTGGCGGTCCTCTAGCCGGTTTCTTGTCTTAGTTATCGCTTACAATCATTCACCGGAAATCTAAATCTCCGGTTACGTTGTTATCATCTCATCAGGCCATCAGCCTTTTGTGGTGGTGTCATTTTAAAGAATTGTAATTTGCTCTCTATCCGCTTGCGCAAACCGAAAACAGATTTTCCCTTACAAAAATAAGCGGAGTAGTGTATGATACACACAAGTGTCCGGATCAGGAAGTTGTAGCAGGTAATCTGAGGCAGATCGATCCCCTTTTTAAGAGGGATATAAAAAGAGGGTACATTCACAAGTCACTCCGGCATATCACCCAAAGCAAAACCACAACTAAAATGACTGTGTCAGAATCTTACTTGCTTCAAGGTGTCGTTTCAGACAAGCTGCAACAAGTCATCTCTGGTGAGGGAATCAACATCACTGTTGAGGATCCAAAAACTGGTAAAACTGTTGAATTGATAGATGGATGTACCGGTGCTGCCGTTGGTGCATTGGGACATCTTGACCAAGATATAGTGAAGGAGATTGCCAAGGCAGGTCAGGAATCTGTCTACTCATTTCCATTGGCCATCACAAACAAGAATGCTGAGGCATTGGCACAATATCTTTGTGAAACTTCTCCAAAAGGTGCATTCAGTGCTGCTATCTTCACATGTTCAGGGTCTGAGTCAAATGATAATGCCTTGAAGATCATCCGCCAATACCATTTCGAAAGAAATGAGCCTCAAAGAACTGTCTTCATTTCGAGAAACGACTCCTATCATGGTTATACCATCGGTTCGATGTCCATATCCGGTTCAAGAACAGAAAACTTTGAACCTATCTTGTTAGACCCATCAAAGACACCAAAGGTTAGTAACATATACAGATACCGTTATCAACAAAAATCAGAGTCTGAAGAGCAGTACAAAGACAGATTGTTGCAAGAATTAGAGGACAAATTCAAAGAGGTTGGTCCAAACAATGTAGCTCTGTTTGTCACTGAAACTGTTTCTGGAAGTACTGTGGGAACTGAAAAGCCACTTTCAGGGTATTTGGAAAGTTGCAGAGCCATTTGTCATAAATATGGTGCTTTGTTCATGTTGGACGAAGTCATGTGTGGTATGGGGCGGTGTGGTACTCGCCATGCTTGGGAACAATTCTTGCCTTTGGATGACGAACACTCAGGTGCCACAGGTCCAGATTTGCAGTCAATAGGTAAGACATTGGGATCAGGCTATGTCACAATTGCCGGTGTCTTGATTTCTCCAAAGGTAAGAAACGCTATTGTCCAAGGTTCGAATGCCATTCCTGGTGCACAGACTTATCACTCGCATTCTTTCAACACAAGAGTGGCATTGGCTGTCCAGAAGAAAGTGGATGACTTGAGGTTGGTCGAAAATATCAACCAAGTTGGAGAATATTTTGGAGAACAATTGAAATCCAAATTGTACCCAATTTCTAAATTTACTGGAGATATTAGGGGCGTTGGTGGGTTTTGGAGTGTCGAGTTTGTCAAGGATAAACTGACCAAAGAGTTCTTTACAAAGGAGGAAGACTTTGCACATCTTGTGCATAGAAAAGCCCTTGATAACGGTCTTGTCGTCATGGCACTTGCTGGATTCAGTGAGGTAGGGGACCGTATCACATTTGCTCCAGCTTATACCTTGACTCGCAAAGATGCAGATAAGATTGTTGACATCACTGTCAAATCGATAATAGAAGCCGAAAATGAGTTTTGCTCGAAATGAACTCATAACATAGTTCGTATACGTCCAATTATTCTATTTAATATTACATGAACCATCCAAAGTTTACCCAAACGAAACACCAATATAGTTTACGCAAAAGTCATACTACTATCCAACTCTGCCAGAACATCAGTCCAGTTTCGGTTCGTCTTCCAAACTTTGCGCAAGACGTTGAGAGCCGATACGGCATTTTTGTTCCCCAACGAAGCGAGATGTGAAAGTCTGCCCTCGAAAAAGGCCCTTGTATCAGGACGACAGCATTCCAGGGATGCATTGAAAATTCCAAACATTGAGCAAAATTCAGCAGCAGATCCCAGAGGTAGATGAGTTTCCGTCTCATACCGTATTCTGTCACACAACTCTTGCACCTGGTCAACTTCTCTCGGGATGTAAAAGACTCTTCTATATAAACTGAGCAAAGCTCCGAAGTAAAAGATACTGTTTGTAGCAAATAAAATTTGGTATTGTCTATCCGAGACAAACCTCTCGGGCTCTGTTGATACAAATATTGCATCCAATTTGGTCTTGATCTTCATACCTTTGGCTATGAACTCCTGTGGTATCAGAGAAGCATTTCTCACCGGCACATTTTGTAGATCTAAATTTACTTCCGTGATTAACCTGACCAAGGAATCGAGCACCGGTATGAATTTCAAATTCATTCCCAACAACAAATCTATTCCTGAAACATTGGATTCCAGCTGAAATGAACCGAAAACTTGCGCTTCATCCTCGCTGTAGAACAACTTCCTCTTGAGTAAAGACTCTTCTGGAAGTAAAGCTGTGGACAAATGTGCCACCACGTCCAAATAGGCACACCATCTCAAGAAGAAGTAATATTTATCAGATTCTCTATGTTGGGACAACAATAAACCCTTTTGGTCACCAGGCGATTTCAGAAACTCTTCTTCGACTTTTTTCAAGCTTATCCTCCTGTTGAACAAGATCTTTTTCGCACCCTCCACATGATATTGCCACGTTCTGGTTCCCTCTGCGGATCCAAAAACATCAAAAGACCCCAACAACAAGATTAAGGTCAACGTCATGTCCTGATCACGTGTCTCGTCGCTTTTCAACATTCTCATAATCTCCTGCACGCCTCGCGTGATAAAAGAGTTGATGAGTTCGGTGGGTTCCGGTAATTCCAACATTGCGTGCTTGTGCAACAATGCAAACGCCACAATTGCTCCTATCACAGCATCATTTTGGATAGCCATGCGTGGGAGGATCTGGTGGAATGGGTTGTTGGTGTATATGTTCTCTGGGGCCACCACGAGTACTTTTGACGTCTCATCGCAGAAAAAGTTGAAATTTTCATGCAAAAATGGGTTCTTCCGGAAGATATCAGGAACTGGGGAGATGAAATCGGGAATCCGGTACTGTTTTTGACGTTTAAAAGCAGGAATCACATCGGTGTGGCTGGAATGCAGCGATGAGACTTCCAGTTCCACGTCGTCATCGTATTCAGATTCTTCCAATTCTGTTTCGTCATCGGAATCCAATTCGTTATTGTCATATGATTGTAAAAACTTGCGATGCAGTCCTGCGGCAATTGGGGTATTGAAGGTGCAATTCAAGCGTAACTTGCTGCACCTGGTACATCTCAGTCCTCTAGTGGTGCACGTAAGGCCGTGACGTCTGCATTCGTCACAAACTTTGGCGCTTTCCATTTCTCGATCCATGAAACAGTTGATGTCTATATTTGATTTGCAATCACAGTTTTGAGGTAGACCATTCCCTTGATAATACACAATAGTACTTGAGATAAGTAGTATCTTTTGACTATTTGCATTTTTATTTTTTTTTGAGATTTTGCTATTTATCTTTTTCTCTGGTCCCTGTCAATTTGAAATTATGACCTGGATCTAGAATGTTTTTAGCGTTTTTGTTGAAGGAATTCTGGAGGTTGTATAGGTTCTATGGACATGGGAATAGGAACAGAGTGGGAACTTGTTGGGTGACGCTAAATATGCCTAGATATGGTGTAGAATAGCGGAGCGATACGAATTTGGGCAGTGACTATGTTTTGTGGACCTTGCCTCTGGGAGTTTAGAGGAATATTGGTGACTAGTAGAAAATTGCTGGAGGCTCGCATAGTTCAGTAAATAACTCCATATCGGAATCATTTTGTTGGCCACGTACGGTGCTCAGCCGTTCTATCATCGTTACCATGGCCACCTTCAGCGAAATTAACGTATTCAAAACACCTACTTGTTGCAGGTTCTTCGAATCTATGCTCAATAGGTAGATTCAGCGCGAATATCAGCACTCCGGCAAAAAAGAATAAACGGCGTCGTCAAGTGGGGCATTTGGCGGTGGAATCTTTTTACCGGAAGTTATCAGAATACCCGCCGTGCATATTTCACACTGTTATTCGACTTACATAACACTTATTGCCTCTTATTGCCGACTTGCGTAATAAAAATTCTTCGATGGCTACAAATAATACTTTATTGCAGAGAAAAAAAACTATACAATAAAAATTAGTGAACAACGAACAGTCATCTTGATTAGTACTCTCGTTAAGCCCATACGCTTGAACGAGAGAGACTGGTGAGCCATCATAAAGATGCCTCTCTGTCTGAATTTCTGCTGGATCAATTTTCACTGGTGGAGGTGATTTTCTTACTCCTATTTTGTGTTCTGTAAAGGGGGTTTGCTAACAAATATTTGGTATAATTATTTTATTAGAAAGGTTTAGAAAATAAGTCGACTATATGTCTAAGAGTTCATCAAAAAAGAAGCAACAAACAGACCGGTGCCAAGACGCTGAGTAATTGAGGTCTCAAAGTCTGACTGGCCAGTCCCTCGTATGATATTATTGATGGATTGGCAGAAGGAGCAGAGCTCGTGGTGCCGAATTGTGCCAAAGATGGGACAGCATCAGATGCTGTACCAGGAGAAGTGTTGAGGGTAGTCAGTGCTGCTGGATTTGACACGACAGCGGTGTTGTCTGAGACGAAAGCCGGTGTCGTTCCTATTGCCGCGGTTGTTGGGGTTGCAGTTGTGGCTCCACCTGCAGGAATTGTATTATCCGACAGAAGTGCTGGGGTTTCTTGTGTAGTGGTTTCGGCGAAACCCTCTTCAGGCGTAGTATTGGCCGTAACAATTGTGAAAGTGGTTCCAGTATCTCCAGCACCACCTGGAACTTGTGTGGTTGTTCCTGCACCTCCGGTAGGAGTCATGTTAGCTGTAATGACAGTAAGAGTGTCGGTAGTTCCGGTTCCCCCAGTTTCTGGTGAGGTGGTTCCTGTAAATCCTTCGGCTGGCGTGGTATTGGCTGTAATAACTGTGAGAGTTCCAGTAGTTCCAGTTCCCCCGGTTAATGGTGTAGTGGTTGCTGTTTCATCGCCGTTAGGAGTTGTATTAGCAGTGATGAACGTGAGTGTTTTAGTAGTTCCAGTTTCACTGACTTGTTTGGTTGTTCCAGTCCCGGTAGGCGTCGTATTAACGGTGATTATAGTAAGTGTTCCTGTCGTATCAGTTCCGCTACTGCTAGTTCCTGTTCCAGTAGGTGTCGTGTTATCGGTAATAATAGTGAGCGTTCCAGAACTTCCTGATAATTGTGTGATTGTTTCTGTCAAAACGCCTGTAGACGTTGAAGATACAACACTGACAATGGTTTCAGTGATTCCAGAACTGCTGGAAGATGAGCTTGGCACTCCAGAACTAGTTGTCGTTGAAGATAAACTTGGAACTTCAGAAGTAGTAGTCGTGGAAGATGAACTTGGTACTGCCGAACTGGTAGTTGAAGATGCCACCGTCGAAGAACTTCCATCTGAAGTTCCGAAACTTATGAAAATTCCACTTGAAGTAAGGCTTGTAACTGGGACAGAGGTCAGGGATGAAACTGCGGATGAACTTTGACCGACTACGACAATAACGGTGACTGTTCCTCCTGGTGGTATAGAGCCTGTTTCAGTGGTTGTCTCAGTTCCTATAAAACCTGTAGTAGTCTCTGTTATCGTTACCGTGACTGGCGGCGTTGTCTTAACAGTTGAAATAGAGCTGCTCAATGTTGTTGATGGCACCTCTACTACGACAGTTTCGGTTCCTCCTGAAAAGGGTTCTGTGATAGTAGCAGTTACAGATCCTGTCCATGTACTGGTTTTTGTTGTAGTAACGATGATACTCGACGGAACGTCAACCACTACGGTTTGGGTTCCACCAGATACTGGCTCAGTGATGGTAGTCGTGAACGATCCAGTCCATGTGCTAGTTTCGGTGGTGGTAACAGTGGAACTAGATGGGACTTCAACCACTACGGTTTCGGTGCCACCAGAGACTGGTTCAGTGATGGTAGTTGTGAATGATCCTGTCCATGTTGAAGTCGTTGTAGTTGTAATGGTAGTGCTAGATGGTACTTCAACTACCACAGTTTCGGTTCCACCAGATACTGGTTCAGTGATAGTTGTTGTAAATGATCCAGTCCATGTTGAGGTGGTGGTGGTGGTTGTGGTGGTACTAGACGGCACATCGACGACTACTGTTTCAGTTCCTCCAGACACTGGCTCAGTGACAGTTGTTGTAAATGATCCAGTCCATGTTGAAGTGATGGTGGTGGTAGTGGTCGTACTAGATGGCACTTCGACTACAACTGTTTCGGTTCCACCAGATACTGGCTCAGTGATGGTAGTCGTGAACGATCCAGTCCATGTGCTAGTTTCGGTGGTAGTAACAGTGGAACTAGATGGGACTTCAACCACTACGGTTTCGGTGCCACCAGAGACTGGTTCAGTGATGGTAGTTGTGAATGATCCTGTCCATGTTGAAGTCGTTGTAGTTGTAATGGTAGTGCTAGATGGTACTTCAACTACCACAGTTTCGGTTCCACCAGATACTGGTTCAGTGATAGTTGTTGTAAATGATCCAGTCCATGTTGAAGTGGTAGTGGAGGTTGTGGTCGTACTAGATGGTACTTCAACCACTACGGTTTCAGTGCCACCAGATATTGGTTCTGTAACAGTAGTTGTTACAGATCCAGTCCATGTTGAGGTTGTGGTGGTAGTAGTGATAGTAGTGCTAGATGGAACTTCAACGATTTCGGTTACCGACCCATTACTGGTGTTTGTCACATCAGTCGTAGAGGTCACAGATCCAGTCCAGGTTGAAGTTATGGTGGCCGTGCTTGGAACAACAGTTGTTGCAGTACATTGCTCACCATCTGAAGCATTTGGAAACTGGAAGATCCAATCGGACCAATCATCGTCAATGGTAGTACCATCCGGTGTTTGGACACTGAACGTCAATCTTGCAAAACTGACAGTATTAGCGTAAATTATTCTCATTGGGTAATAGTACCCTTCCTGAAGATATATTCTGGCGGACATCGAGGTATAACTCTCTTGGTTCAACTCCTTAGTGGTGTAAAGCAAGTAGTCAGACGATGGGTCGCTGCTAACGACGAAAGCCTCACTGTTGCAGCATTCAAATGCAGCTTCGCTTCCAAAAAAGACCATGGATGCATCATCGGCAAGAGTCAAGTCGAAAGTGTAATAACCGGATTCCAGGGCACGGAAATAACCGGTCAACTGTACGAGAAAGTTGGTAATTGAAACCTCAACACCATAAACTTGCCCCTGGTGTTCCCCATTTTGAAGAAACCTGGATGTGTATGAAAAATTCGGGTCAGTAACACCTGTTGTTGTTCCCGTCTTTGTGTTGGATTGATATCCAGTAGCCATGTAATCAGCATCATAATATGAGGTATAATCGGTGTAGGGATATTCGTAGAATACTGCATCGAACCCTACTGATGAAGCTGAACCAGAAACTGCACAGGCGTACGATTCGCTGGTACTCGACCCATCTCCTGTGTCTTCAGCACTGGTTATTGATGTCAACGTGACGAAAAACAAGAATAAAATCCTATTTCTCAAATTCATCTCTCTTATTACTTGATGACTGCTTGTGTGCAGGAAAGATGTTGGTAAAAGACAGGGGACTTGGAGAGTTTATATTTCGATTTACAAGTGCTTGGAGAATCTGACAATTGCTCAACGGATGGGCTACATCTGTATGCACTTCTTCTAATCACTGAGCGCAAATAAAGATTGCCTTTTGAAATGAGGCGCTGGGTTCTAAGGACCGATGAGTGAGACATTTTTTAGTCGGTTTGAAATGTTTGCGGTTCTTCAGGTGCCTGTCAGTTTCTGTTAACACAGTTGAAGTACATCAGATCAGTTTCCATGTTCTTGGTTACACTATATGGTTAAATCCAATTTCAAGATCATTAAGGTCTTTGTGAACGCAAAGACCCAAGCACAGTTCAAGTTGAGGTTAAAGAAAACATTGACTAAAAAAGACAAAATAAGCGCTGAGGTATAAAAACGCCTTGATGTGAGCCATAGGCTGAATTAAGCGGAAATAGGAGACGAATTTTATGCCCGAGAATGTAGATACGCTCGTTATGGTAATTGGTCAAACTCGATTTCGAAATCGACAGGGAACTCGAGGCATAGTTTAAGCGATATGCACGGAAATTTCCAGAAATGCTCTCAATTTCAGTTGTAGTTTGTACATGTGCGTGAGAACAAAGGCGGGAAAAGCTTCGATGGAGTCTTTAAAATTACTTTTTTTTTAACAGAATAGAGTGCGACCATGTGATGAACTTTTGGTATCACTCATACTGGGCCCAGGTTCCAAGAGAGCTTAATGGAAGAGTCCTTCATCAAAGAGCATTGGAGGTTTGGTATCAAAAAAAGAAGCGCCAGAAGAACAGGGTGACTATTCACTATCAAGTTTGATGGGTGTCAAATTTTGTTGGATATAAACCTTTCCCAAAACAACCCTGCCTCGAAGTACCAATAAAGAAAAAAATAAATTGAAACGCCTCGAATTCCAAAAATAGCGGAAGTATATATGAGCCAGTGTGGAAATAAGTAACATGGCTTCAAAGTGCATCCGTCGGAATAAGTTGGGTTGACTTAGCTCTGTGTTATGAAATTTATGTTTGATACTACAAACTTGAGTACCCTGTCCGACACTCAATCTGTAGCTATGTATGGTCTGTAACTCGTTTTTGGCTCCAGTACTTTTTGATCCAAAAGTGTGGGTGAGTGCACAAATTCAAAGCCTGAAAATGAGAAAGCTCTCAAAATATACTACGTTAGTTCTTTGTTAGCCAGCAAGATTCTAGACCATACAGCAGCAAATCAAAAATTGAAATATCAATCACATCCGTCCTGTTGAAGAATATTACGTGCCAGAGAAGGCGACACAAGGGAGATGAAAAAGCACCCAGACCTGATTTCTAATTCGAAGAGTAGAACCAAGTAGTGATGCCAAGCCGAGTTGTGAGCATGTAAGTTATACACATGCCGAATTTTGCAAGGACTGTGGATAGACCAATTGAGCACTGTCCGCGCCAACGCCTGAGAAGAGCTTAAGAGTGGTTGCGTTTATCGCTCCTCCTTCAGCTAAACCATCCGGGTTGGTGGCCATCAGCGGTGGTTCATGCAAAGGCAAAGCTAGACTTAGTATTCGCCGTAATAGTAGTCGTCACAAGAAATTGGGTAGCACCTTAATTTGGCCAAATCACATTTTTTGTCATGCGGGGCCCGTCCATCTGTGGCATTGAGCTTTGTTGCAAAGGCAAAAGAGGTTGCGTCCACAGTGAAAATTGCTTGCCGCACTTGATGATCTCTAACATAGGGTTCTAGTGCGATCAAAGCCCAGCCCAGGGTAGGTAGTGATGACGGAAGTCCACGGAACACAATACTTCAATCCAGCATGTTTCTTAGTCACGGAATTAGCCGGACAATTGAGGAGGGCGGAAAGAAAAACTGTGGAATTTCAACGCCGGAAGTTGGTCGTGTATAACAGTTATAGGAATCAAATTCCCTTTGTTACTGGCTGCCCTAGTCAATAAACACAAGGGCGGCATTTTCTCATCGTTTAGTTAGACTTTGCATGACGTTTAATTGTCACTCAAAATTAAAAAAACACCTTCGCTGCAGTAGCAAGGTGAGTGCGGCGCTAACCCCGCAACGGAGTAAATTTGCAAGAAATTGTGTGAATTGTTGGGCCCCGATAGGCGTGTACCAGCCTTAAATTGGTTTCTTTGTGATTGTAACACGCCATCAACTTGAGTATCCTTGAGCACAAGATAGTTGATGTAAGCTTTATGGAATTGCGAGTATGACATATGGGTTTTATTTGGCGTATTCTTTGGAAACGCTCAACCTCAACTGTATTGCTCCAGTTTTCTTTCTTCCCTCAATTCCACGTTTCAGCGTGCAGACCCATCTTCAAGCCCCACGCTTTTTCAATCTCCTTGATGACATTAAAGCCTTGGCGCATAGGAAAACCGCCATTTACTGACTACGAATTCATATTCCCGAGCCACTTCCAAAAGCCTCGATGAAAGCCTGATCTATTTCGAATGGGAACTCGTTATTGACTCCGAGATCTTCACCTTGGTAGTTCAAAATTTTAAATAACATGTCCTCGGCCCTCAGATCACTTCTTTGATAAAATGGGGATAATTGAGGTAGAAGAGATCCATAATTCACCGTGACTTCCTTTCTCAACGTGGCCGCCTTTGAGCAAACTGGTTCTGTTTCGGTAAGACGATTCAAGACATACTTCACCACACTGAACCTTCCTACCAATTCCAAATCATCCATCAATTTAAACTCCTTATACTCTTCCATGTTCAATGTGAAAAGCATTTTAATGATCTCAATCAATATCAAGGCCCGCGATTGTAAATCAAAACTGATTGAAGTTGCAATCTCGTCTGGTTCGGTGTCTGAAAGATCTTGCCACTTTTCAAGATCGAGAGTCAATTCATGCTGCGGGAGCTGTGTACATTCGTCCAACAAAGGGTTGAACAACCCATCTTCATCGTGATGATCGTCCACGTCCATGATAAAACACATCAACGACTGGATCATCAACCTAGTCAAGGACTGCGATAGCACGGCATTCATAGCACAGATGAACTCTTTTTTCAACTGAACATGGCCACCCACTCGTGTCTGGTAAATGGCCACCATGTCAATGTATGAGAAGAAAAAGACCGTTGACAATTTGTAATTTGACAGATAAATTTGTCTCTTTATGGCCCTATCCTTGACTAATCTCATTTGCATGAAGCGCAACAGAGAAAGCAATCCTAGAAGTTGCATTTGCATGAGGAAGCTGTGTAGGACTTCTGGAACAGGTTCTGTAGGTAAAACCATTCTCTGAATTGTATGATACACAGGCTCGAAATTTCCACTGATGAAGTTTCTAATCCTATAAATACAATTGACAAGGTCACTGTATTTCAAATTTGGGCCATTGACGGTCTTCAAAACGTTTTTCATCACCACGGTGGTCTTGAACCCAAGAGATCCGTCGTTCACATATTCAAAATTGCAAAAATCGTCTGTGATATGTAGTGGATGACCCACGTCGTTTGAGTTTACCACATCAAAATACAAAAGAGTTCGCCAGATGTTTTTCAACATATTCCTGTATTCTGGAGTCTCAAAGCCATACAAACTGTCAATGTTCAGATGTAGTCCCAAATTGACAGCCATTTCCATCAGAAGTCCAAAAGAGATGATTCCATTTGAGCTGTCTCCTCCGTCGCTGTCCTTGGGATCCACTTTTTTCGTGAGTCTATATATGAGAATTGCCTGTAATGTCGGAACTCCGGTCCTGGTCCAATAGCGAGCACAGTCTAAAAATCTTTGCATGTAGATCCACAAGGCATCATCCACGTCGACGAAAAATGATCCCAAATCTTCAGGACGATAGTTTCGTCTCACTTTTGTGATGAATCTGATCACTGCAAGCGTCACCGTTATCCTTGCGTAGTCTGCTACACTGTGATCTGTCTCAATCACCACAGATCCATCGACTGATTTCTTGAACATCTTGTTGAAATCGGCCAAGAATATGTCTCTGTCCAAGACCGGGAATAAATGGTGCCACAATCCGTCGAAATAGCCCTCTATAATCTCCAAAACGGTGTCAAATGGGGGCAAAAAAGTCTGTAAATGCACCACCAACAGTTCCTTATCAACTGTGCCATCAGGTATCGATACTAAACTGAAGTATGTTCGCAGATTCAGCTTCCACTGCTTCCTATTCCCGCTCACAAATTTCCTCACACCCCAAAAAGTGGAATGAAGATACTCCTTATGGTGCCTTCCAAGAGACCTGAAGCTCATCGGCCCGGTGTATGCCAATTTGTTCTGTTTCACGAGGAGATCGGAGAACAGACTCATGTCAATAATGGTATCTGAGTCTCCTTCGTCACCTGTAGACCCATTTCTTCCCAGCAACTCTCTCTTTAAACTCTCATTTTCTTCATAGAGCCTCTCCAACTCGAACCTCAAGTCGTCGTTGGGCGAATCCTGAGACCCGGCCCTGGTGTATCCATAGACACAGTCAACGATGCCACGGTTCCTGCATTCTCGACATACCGGCTTTGCACAGTCACATTTCACCTTTCTGCTACGACAAGATAGACACGCTTTGGTGATCCTTCTTCGGCGCACTTTGCTATGTCTATTTGGGGCATTCTCTTGCACAAAATCCATAGTGGACTAGCGGTCTAAGAACAACTGGTACTTGTTTGTATTTACTATTTGGTGTTTTGAGAAAAAAAAATCCCCAGAAAAAAAATCACTTTATGCGCTCTCGAGGACTAGTTGATTTGACTAGTAATTTGCCGGAACGGCTGGAAAAGTTTTTACGGTGAAATATGATGGGCAGAGTGTGACTGGATCGTGTGAAAATGGATGACACCGGATAAATGCATTGTCTGAGAAGAGCCTGTTATAGACGATCATCTGTTGCATCGAATCGTATGGTGAGGAACTCATATAACTTATATAATCGCGAAGAATGAACAATGTACCCGAATAATTACCTAAACAACACCCCTCAACCACACCTCAGCGTTTGGATTCTCATGTTCAGGAGCACAATAAATTTGTGACAGTATCCGAAGGGATCGGTCCAGTACTAGCAATCCGTGTTGGTGGATCAATTGGATCAAATTGGGGTACAGCCTCTTAATCTCTTTATGAAGCCATTGGGTGCAGCAGCTGTTCAGTTTCAATAAAATCATTATCATTAGTATTCACCAATCAAATGACAAATCTTCTTGTTCTTTGGATGCTACTCGCAAATCTTAGAAGCGTATACGGTATGGTGCGCCTGAAATATTACCCCGTAAGGGAGTATTGGGGATACAGAAAACAGAAAGCGAGTATCTAGGACAAGACTCAAAATACAGAAATATTAGGTCGCTATAAGAGATACTATACATGGAATGGCCATCGCCGTATCACGTGGTATAGAAGAAATGCTTTTGGTTTTTGTCGGTCAAGTCCGAGAGCACTTCGTCCTCAAGATCCTGGAGATGGAGATGGATCTCGCCCTCCAGATGAGTATCTCCAGCTTCCAAAGCACGCCTCTTTTGTCTGTTCAACAACAGACAAACAACCCAGTACGAGAGACAGAGCACCATGCAGGCACAGTAAGCCACGAGCATCGACACAAAACCCCCAGTATACCTAGGAGCTTGGTCTGCTTTGAACGTCTGTGTACCTGTGATGGCTCCACCGGCGTAACCCAAATAATTAGCACAGTAAACCAGCGACTTCTTACTGTTCCCCAGGGTGTTTGACTGGACTAAAGAGATCATAACCACGTACGACAGGAAGTAGAAATACATAAAGTACAACCCGACAAGCTGCGCCAGAGTGTTCGAGTGTGGAGATGCGTAACAGATGATGGCCCCGATCAACGGGATGATCAAAGAGATGAACGCGATCAAACAACGACGATTCTTCCAGCGAGCAGCGACCCAGGTGAAAAACACCGTGGCAAGCGTTGCAATTACACCAGTGGGCATGCCCATAAGCGACGACTCAATAGAGCTAAATCCCAAGTTGTTCACGATGATACTTGAGAACGTGGATAAACCACCGTTAGGGATGTTGATCCCGAAGTTGAAGAGAATGATTATATAGGTACGCACGTCCAAAAAACACTCTTTTACATGGTCCCATTTCCACAGGTTATTGGAGACTCCGGTGGCATTGGCAGCGACACGTTTCACCATGAAGACTTTCTCTCTCTGTGTCAAGAATTTGGCATTGATAGGCGAGTCTGGTAAGAAGTACAACATGAAACAGGACCATACGAACGAAATACTACCCACCAAGATGTAAATATACTTCCAGGTTGGGATTTTGTCACCAAATGTACTTGCCAAAGAAGACAATGCCCCGTTGATCACAGAAGAGGCAAATGCGAAAACTATCAGCGTACGATGAGGTGATTCGTGCTTCAAATAGAAAACTGAAACGATCAACGAACATCCGGGAACGATTACACATTCTACTGCTCCCATCAAGAATCTCAAGGTTGCCAAACCGGCAAAACTGTGACAGGCACATTGCAATAAGGTGAATGTGGACCAAAGGCATGACGCAATGGCAATTATCTTACCTGTACGGTACTTCTGTACCAAGTACGACATCGGCCACATACCTACAAGAGACCCTATGAAGAGAATCGACCCTAACCAAGAATACTGTTGGCCAACGAGATTGGTATCTGTTTCCAAACCGAAAATTGCAGAAGTCCCAAGCGAAACCTTGTCCACTGCGCCCATAGTGGCCGTGAAAAAGAGACACGGAATCAATATCCAATCTGTCTTTCTGATGGCTCTTTTCTCTTCCTCTGCAGTGAGCGGTTCATATTTTCCTTCAAAATCTAACAAGAAAATAGCAGCATCATCGGCTTGACTCTTGATGGCCTCCAATTTCAAGTGCTCGTCTTGTACAGACTCAACGTCGATTTTTTCGTCACTCTTGGATGACATTTTGTCCTGATTGATATCAAGATTGGCCGGTCCTAAATGCGAATCTGGTCTATTAAATACTGATGTGGAGAAGTTGAACTGATAAGATAATCTCTGGTGTGACCTGGGTCCCTGTAGTCATTTTTATCATCGTGCATTCCGCTACACGAACCGAGTCCAGGTTGATCTTGAACGCTTGGAAAAAACAGCAGCTGTAGACGACGCGGAAACTGGAGACGACGCGCGTATTTTTCGCCCGATTAGAAAGACGGTGATTCTATTGAGGCGCATCGACCTTCCGTTTTCAATTCAGTTGGGGGTAATTGGGAAAAAATGATTTGATTTTCTATACATTTGTAGCAGTGGTCCATTCGGAGATATCTTTCAAGTCTTTGACCTTGTTGGTACCACCGAATCTGAACTGTAATGCATGCATGTCTCTATTCACTGCGGTCTGCGGTCTCCACAGCCAGGCTTCACGTTTCTCCTCGTCGAGTCCACCTTCTCCTTTCAACACAATCTCAGATATGTACTCGCCCACGACTGGCATGTATTTGAAGCCTCTTCCTGAATCACCTGTTCCCATGACCAAACCTTTTATGTGCTCGGAGAACAAGAAATAACGGTCTGGGGTATCAGTACACCAACAGATCTTGGCAACTGAGAACGGTCTTTCGGCAACCAGAGGCAATGCCTGTCTCAAGAAAGCCCTCATTTGTTCTTCGGCTTCTTTTGGGATCTCGGATCTATATACGGGGACCGATACGGGAGCCTCGTTACTCTCTAATTGTCCCATATTAATGTAACCGGGGAATTCGTTACAGAACTTCAACTCATTGTTCACGTCGGCCTCGAAGAAGAAACCTTCGTCGAGATTCAACACCACAGGACTATTCTTCAATGACTCGACTTCCTCATCGGTCAACTTGATATGTCCCACAGTCCAGCATTTGGCCAACAATTGACCCTCGAAATCTAGCAATTTCACCGAATTGGCGCCTGCACTGATGACGGTCTTTGTGGCATATATGTTTGTTCCACTATAGGTTTTGATACCGATGCACGACCCATCGTCTCCATACAACAAACTATCCGCACTGTCGACGACGATCTTTGCTCCCAATCTGACACATTCTTCGGCAACATTTCTCAAAGCCAAGCTGGCGAAAGTCCATCCACATTCGCTTTTTTGGTAGTAACCCTTCCATCCTTTAAATCTTTCCTCAGAGTTGAGACTCAACTGGGCCAAATCGACTCCGTATTTGACCAATTTTGCAAAGTCTTCAGGTGTGTCGAGATCAACTATATCTTTACCGGAGTCCTTCAACACTTGCTTCCTGTATGAAATCTCTTTCACTGCATCTTCACCGGTTCCACCATAGATAATGCCGGTTTCGTGGAATGCTGGTTTGTACAATGGATCAGATCTCCATTTCCTCAACGAATCAAGGGCCAAATCGGAGTAAAATTTGTCTTCCACAGTGGATTGAAACACCTTGTTCACATCATTACCAGCAGATAAGGGAGATGGGACCGGGTAGGGGTCCAAAATGGTTAAATTTTTGTGGCCCTTTCTCAAGAGCTCGACAGCGGTAGAGAGCCCAAAAGTACCGGCACCAACGATCAAAACATGTTCTTGTGGGTTTAACATTGTGCTTGTTGTGATCTGATCCACGCTAGACTTCAATTATCTATATAGTGTATATATATGAATCGTTTCCCATGATCTTTTACGGAGAGTCGTACCATCTCTGCCTGTCACTATGAGTTCGTTTCCACCTTCCAAAGTTTTTTTTCCTCTTCTCGCAGAGAACCATTTAGGAGATATTTGCGAGCTTTGGCACAGTGGACGCAGCTGAGGATTGTAAATCGGATGACTCTTGATGATGACTAGTGTACTTGGTTGACACTATTCACTGATCAGCTCATTCTTGATATCACCGCCTCTAAAATGATACGTATTTTTGACTTGTTGTGTGGGGTCGAAGAAGCTCGAAGAGGAAATATTGTAACGATAGATTCAAACTGACCTGACGAGAAGGTGAGCAAATCAAAGATCCCCAGTAGGGCTATAGTCAAGGTTACGGACTTGATATACATTTACCTATAAAAAGTAACACATAGTGATCAGACTCACGAAGTTCTTCCACAAACTCGAGCAATCCCGCAATTTCTGTAAATGATACTGTTTGTACAATCGCTCACCCTAAATTTACATAACACTCATTTATATCTAACCCACTAGGGCATTTGAACACAACCCAGCACACAAATTACTTAAATAAAAACTCAATACGTTCTTTCCAAACCAGAAAAGGAAAAAGATATTGATTTTGCGCAAAACACTACCTTATCGAGTTTTCGGAGTTAGCAAAACGGTGTCGATGGGGAAGGTCAAAAATTATGTGCCGCGAAGCAGGAACGGTTGTGTGACTTGCAAAAGACGGAAGGTGAAGTGTGATGGTAAGAAATTATCTGTGTGGTGCTCTCGTGCCTATATACTAACTTTCGCCCTTCAAAACTGTAGAATCCCATCCAAAATGTACTCGATGTACTCGGTTGAAAATCTCTTGCTTGTATGAACAGAAATTGAGATGGGAAGATGATGCTCGTAAAAGAGGTGTAACCTTCGGACGGTCCTATAAGGCAAGAAGAAGAAGGCAACTGTCCGAGCCGGACAGCGACGAAGAATTCGATATGAATCAGTACCATGATGCCACTTTGAGAAGAGTTGATAATCTTTTTGTCAATTTCAACTATAAAGACTTTACAAAGTTTTACGATTTTGAGATTCCAAAGTCTGTTTCTGAAGACCATTCAGCTCCTCTGGTGATTCGTCAGGTCAATTTGTCGAAACCCGACCCAATAATCCCATTTGACTCAAACTTTATGACAAGGTTACTCAATGCGCTGCCGGATTCTGGCTTCTCGCAGAGCCCTCTACTCACCATAGATGACATCTTCTTGAGCTCGCTTTCCCCTGCCCCCGTTGAGGATATGTCAATGCTGTTTGACCCATTCTCTCCCATCCAGCCCTTCTCGTTGAACAACGATGTAACCTCGTTCAATTTGACCCATTTCGAAAGACACCTCTTGGTATACTTTGTCCAGTCAATTGGACCTTATTGTGTCTGTTATCCGAGGTTAGACAGAAACTACTCTGTAGAAACATTGGCCCAGCTGGCTGAGCAACAGATCTCCTCTGAACTTAATCCCTATCTCTATCTCATCGTGCCCTTGGCTTTGAAGTCTCAACTCGTGATGAAAGCTCTTGTGGCTTCTACCGCAAAGCAACTAGTATTGTTGGGTGGAAAGGACTACGAAGACACTGCAAAGAGATACTCTTACGAGGTTTTAAATGAGCTTCCAGATGCTATAAGGCAAAAGCAGCTGAACGATGCAGATAATTGGGACGACGTCTTGGCCACGATGGTGATGTTGTGTTTCACCGAGATCTTGGTACGATGCGATAGCTCTTGGTTGGTTCATTTGAACGGCGCGAAACAGTTCTTGAAAGACTCTTGGATCCAGAATAATTTGAGCCCAGTGGGGAAATTCTTTGTGCGATATTTCATATCGCATGAGATCATGCTGGAGACCGCCTGGATGCGCGGGACAGAGCAAGAGATGATGCTTCACATCCAAGACGATCCTCAGATCGAGGCTTTGAAGAACGACTCAGATCCAAGAATAGACCTAGTACTTGGGTGTTCTCCACAATTGATCAGTTTGATCCACAAGATCTCTGTGCTAGGGAAGTGTCTCGAAGATCTAGAACTTGAACTGGGTGAGAATAGGGACAAATTGGAGACCGAGATTCTTTTACAGGCAGACGCCACAGAGACGTCGTTGTTAGAGTTACAACAGCAGGTTGTCCAATTGGAAGAGCCAGATCTGGAATCTGAAGCATATATTAAAACCATTTCGGAGATCAAGCGGTATGCAGCATTGATTTACTTCTTTGCCAGAATCCATCTAGAATACCAATTTTCACACCAACAGCCCATGAAACTCGACAAGGCAAAACTTTACATAGAAGAGATCATGCGCTTGTACAGGACTTTACCGGGACACTATGTGTCCTTGTTATGGCCCATATTTGTTGTGGGGATCTTTGCCAGCACTGAAGAACAGAGGTGGTTTGTATTGGACTCGATGACGGAGATGGAGAAACACAGAGAATTGTCTAGTGTCAAGAGTGCCAAAAGAGTCGTGACCAGTGTCTGGAGAGAACAGGATTTGCGGGGATTACCTCTGAGTTGGAAAGATCTCATGATCGACAAGGCAAGTACCATTAGTCTAGCTTGAAGTAATGACTTTGAAATGTAGCTCGTCTCCAACTGCCTCGGGAATTTCTCGTCGGAAACTTTTTTTTTTCTCCTCCGTCGGCTACACCTAACCTAGATAAGCTCGGCTTGAACTGACCTAAATGAGCCACTGTTGTGCAGCGATGGTTCAAGTAATTGTAGTTTATATAGACCTGGTGTCCTCAATGGCACTTATATCGGATACCTCTAGTAGCTGAAGAACAAATATGACTGTCAGTGAGAATAAGATCACAATATCCATCGACAGAGGTGGAACTTTCACCGATGTGCTCTACAGAATCGGTGACCACGAAGAGGCCTTTAAGCTCTTGTCAGTAGACCCCAATAACTACAGTGATGCCAATATCGAAGGAATCCGGAGGATTCTCGAGAAAGTGCACGGCAAAAAGATCCTGAGAGGTGAGAGGCTCGACTCTTCGTCCATTGAATCGATAAGATTGGGAACTACGGTGGCTACAAACGCATTATTGGAGCGCAAAGGTGCTCCATGTGCCTTGGTAACTACAAAGGGTTTCAAAGATCTCTTACATATCGGAGATCAGTCGCGTCCGGAATTGTTCGCATTGAACATCGTCAAGCCTGGCGTTTTGTTCAAAGAAGTTGTCGAAGCCGATGAAAGAGTGACGATGCCGGCTTTCACCGTGGACCCGACCGGTTACGATGCCAAAGACTTAGTTGACGGAGATAAATACGTTTTCGGAGATACCAATGAAGTCTTTGAGATTTTGAGGCCGCTTGATACGGTTAAATTGGAGGCTGATCTCGAACTCTTGAAAGCATCGGGAATCGAGTCTGTAGCAATTGTTTTTATCCACGGCTTCAACTTCAAGCGGCATGAACAACAGGCAGGTGAAGTCGCGGCAAGAGTCGGATTCAAGAACATTTCCTTGTCTCACGAAATTTTGCCCGTCTTGAAGGCAGTTCCCCGTGGCCATTCAACAGTGGCCGATGCGTACTTGACACCGATCGTAAAAGAATATATAGCCAACTTCCTCAGTGGGTTTAGAGAAGATTTCGAGGAACATACCCGGGTGGAGTTCATGCAATCAGATGGGGGATTATGTTCCTGGAGAAATTTTACCGGTTTGAAATCTTTGTTGTCGGGTCCTGCTGGCGGAGTCGTCGGTGAGCTGAAGACGTGTTACGATATAGATAACAAGATCCCGGTCATCGGTTTTGATATGGGTGGGACTTCCACTGATGCATCGAGATATGCAGGAGAATACGAGTTCTGCTTTGAAAACATCACTGCTGGGATCAAAATTGCAGCCCCGCAGTTGGATATCAACACTGTTGCTGCCGGTGGTGGCTCAATCTTGTCGTATAGAAATGGTGTCTTTGTAGTGGGTCCCGAATCTGCCGGTGCTCACCCGGGTCCTGCCTGTTACAGGAAGGGCGGGCCCTTGACTATTACCGATGCCAATTTATTCACGGGGAGAATCTTACCGGAGTATTTCCCCAAGATCTTTGGTCCAAACGAAGATGAACCATTGGACTTCGAAATCACCAAGGAAAAGTTTCAAAAGCTAACAGAGATCATCAACAGAGATACCCCGGGATTTCCAAAGACTCTGGAAGAGATTGCATTGGGTTTTTTGAAAGTTGCAAACTTTCAAATGGCCAAGCCGATAAGAGACTTGACAGAAGCTAAAGGTCATGATATACAAAAGCATGGCTTGGCTTCGTTTGGAGGTGCAGGTGGTCAGCATGCCACTTCAATCGCAAAAGTTTTGAAGATGAAAAAAGTCTTGATCCACCAGCATTCATCGATGTTGTCTGCCTATGGTATCGGATTGGCAGATTTGGTCGACGAGAGACAGACTCCTGTCTCGGTAGTTTACTCTGATCAAGGAAGGGATACGTTACTCAAAAGATGTCAGGAATTGGCACAAGTTTCAACAAAGGCATTGGTCTCCCAAGGTGCCAAAGTTTCTACAATCAAGAATCATGTATATTTCAATATGGGCTACAAAGGTTCAGATACCAGAATCATGATAGCTCATAGCAAGGATACAGATTTCCTCAGAACTTTTTACGAGACCCATGAGAGGGAATTTGCATTCAACGATGAAGATAGACAAGTCTTAGTATCTGACATCCGTGTCAGAAGCATTGGAAGTGCCACTGGATCCTTGACTGATCGTTCTCCATATAAAGACTATGATTCCTTAGAAAAGGTACAAGTAGACAAGAGCTTGGCTCAAAAAACTACACCGATCGTGTTTGAAGAAGGTCTCTTGGAATCCGAGGTGTACCTCTTGGAAGATTTGGCTAATGGTAGTGTCATTAAGGGTCCTGCACTCATTCTCGATACCACACAGACTTTGCTCATCACTCCTGATGCCCTCGCCACTATCTTACCGAGACACGTCATGATTGATGTCGAAGTAGAAGCCAAGAACAACATCGGCACTGACTTTGTAGATCCTGTACAGTTGGCCATTTTTGCCAACAGATTTATGTCCATTGCTGATGACATGTCCAGGACATTACAGAAGATCTCTGTTTCTGCCAATATTAAAGAGAGAATGGATTATTCTTGTGCCTTGTTCGATAACCAGGGTAATTTGACTGCAAATGCACCAAATGTTCCTGTCCATTTGGGATCCATGTCGGCTGCTATCAAATACCAGCTTGATTTTTGGGGAGATGACTTGAAAGATGGAGACATCTTGTGTACAAACTCTCCTACAGTGGGAGGAACCCATTTGCCGGACATCACAGTGGTGTCGCCTGTGTTCCATGAAGGAAAAATCCAGTTTGTTGTTGCGTCCCGTGCTCACCACTCTGAAATTGGAGGAACATCTCCAGGTTCTTCTTCATCGTATGCCCGTGAAATTTTTGAAGAAGGTGTCAACATCGAGACTTGGAAACTTGTAAAAGACGGTGAGTTCGACTATGCCGGTTTACAGAAACATTTCGTGGAAGTCCCAAGATCTCACGGTGTCTCAGGCACCAGAAATATAGATGATAACATTGCTGACTTGAAAGCCCAGATCGCTTCCAATAAAAGAGGGATAAATTTATTGAAAGAGTTGTTTCACGAATACAATAGTGAAACTGTGTTGTTTTACATGAGGAATGTCAAGAGAACTGCCGAACTTGCTGTGAGAGACTATTTGAAAAAGTTTGCAGTAGACAATCGAGAAAGATTGCCATTGTCGGCTGAAGACTTCATGGATGACGGAACCAAAATTAATGTCACTATCGATATCGATGAAGAACTGGGCTCTGCAGTTTTCGATTTCAACGGTACGTCTTTGGAGTCCTACAGTAATTTGAACTCTCCAAAATCTGTCACCTTCTCTGCTGTTATCTACGTTTTGAGATGTCTTGTGGATATGGATATTCCATTGAACCAAGGTTGTTTGGATCCTTGTACTTTGATTGTTCCCGAAAACAGCTTGATCAACCCATCACCTTATGCTGCTGTGTGTGCCGGTAATGGTATGACGTCCCAAAGAATCACAGACTGTTTGTTCAAACTGTTTGGTGTCACTTCTGCCACCGGAGGTTGTATGAACGGTTTGAATTTTGGCACAGGTGGTGAAAATGAAAAAGGTGAAATGATCAAAGGATTCGGATACACCGAGACAATCGGACAAGGAAGTTGTGCGGGAATTATAGAAAAAAACGGTGAAAGGATTGGTTTTGATGGATTCTCAGGTACGCAAACCAACATGACTAATACCAAAATCACTGACCCAGAAGTGCTTGAGTTGAGATATCCTTGCTTGCTCTTGCAATATACAATTCGTGAAAACAGTGGAGGTATCGGTAAGTTCAAAGGTGGAAATGGTCTTATCAGAGAAGTCCAGTTCAATTCCCCCGTCCATCTTTCTTTGGTTACGCAAAGGAGAGTTTTTGAGCCTTGGGGCGTCTATGGTGGTGGTAACGGTAAAAGAGGCGAGAATTATCTTGGTCGTAACAGAGGCGAAGGAAAAATTCAATGGATTCAATTGCCCTCTTTGGCAGAAATCAAGATGAGGAAGGGTGACATTTTAAAAGTTTTGACGCCTGGTGGTGGCGGATTTGGTAGGGTCGATGACTCTGACGATTTTTGGAGGTTGACGACTTCCTCGAAATCTTCGTCATTTGTCCCTGTTTCTTCTGGTACGGTGGGAAATATTCAAGAAAGTTTTGGTGCCTCACAGTAGTGCCAATGCTCAAGTAGCAATAGATTTATAGACCAAACATGTTTGCAGTTGTAGCTCCCATCAGCACCTCTGCGGACAGCGAAATGATTTAGTCATTTGATAAAAGCGCAAAAATTTTACAGCTCGATTCCTCAACCAGCATGTATGGCCGTCCAATCTAGCAATAGTGGCATCAAATACCTCCTCAATTTTTGGAAATTTTTATGTGAACATCATAACTCCCTTGTCACATATCCCTCCGATTTTTCTATAAGATTTTTTTTTCTGGCTTCGTGCCCCCCATCAAAGAATCAGAACGTGGTTTATTTTATTGATAGAAGGTACAAAACAAGAAAATAAAAAAAAAGAGGTCAGAGAGAAAAAGTTTGTTTTTCTCAATAATAATTCACGAGCACTATTACTACGAATATGCGTGGAGGCATGCTTGTTGCTCAAATCTGCTCTCAGCTGGTTTGAAAATAAATGCACTCAACGTCAATTTTTTTCTCTTCCATCAGTTCGACTGAGATCCCTTTTGGACTATAGGTCTTTGTTGTGTTCTGAAAAATATGGTCAGAACAATCCGGCTCATGTGTTTTTCCTTCTTTTTTGTTAACTATGAGCTGATTATGCAAAAAATATACTTCTTCCTTTCGTTGTAGAGAATGTAGCACTACAGAACAAAACAGTTACAGAAATCTTATTATCAGCTCTGTGATACTTTAGGCATTCTAATTTTTAATACGTTGCTGCTGTAATTCGGTCTTTTTCTTCAAAAAAAAAAGATTGTAGACTGGAGAAGGAATATAGTGGAATGGAATGGAATATGATAGAGAAGAACGGAATGGAAATGTAAAAGTCGAGAAAAATGGAATGTAAATACATTCAAAAGGACAGGAATGGAGTAGAAATGCAGTATAATAGAATGCAAAAGAATTCATCAAAGAAGTTATCAGGGATGCCTTAGTCACAAAGTTGAGATGTCCTTGAGTGGGCTGCTGCTGTAACACTCCTTATCGCACGAAGTAAATACATTATGTCATGTCCCAAAGCGGATGTTTAAATATCCTCTGGCGGAGAATTGGGAACTGTTCAAAGCAGAAATGTGCATGGGTTCACAAGGGCGTTACATTGATAAAAGTCAGAGTCCATCATCTCGTGAATATATTATATAATCTTGAAAACAAAGTTGTGCTTGAGGTACAATGAGAAGTACTCAATTGAAAAGCAATGAAGATTAAGCAAGCACTTTTGATCTCGAACAGTAAACATGTGAGCTAAGGCCATTATACAAACCTCACTTTTGGATCAATAAGAATTGCAGTGAAAATCAACATAAAAGATCTTCAAGCAAATTACGAAAAATTGATTTCATAGATAATGGATCACTTGAGGCGCATAAGAAAAGTAAATGAGAATGGAAGGAAAAAGATGGAGATAAAAGATAGTAGTGTCCGAACGCAACAAAAAATAATTATATATACGCCACACGCCACAGTGGTGCAACGATGTTTTAGCAGATTACCAAAACCAAATGTTCTTTTCTAGCCTTACCCTGGTGCAACGATGTTCTTTTCTAGCCTTACCCTGGTGCAACGATGTTCTTTTCTAGCCTTACCCTGGTGCAAC